>BLKR01000238.1:0-669647 GCA_011170035.1 Teleogryllus occipitalis
GGACAAAGAAATACCAAGGCAGTTAGCTGGAAAGCATCCGCTTTTGACCCAAAGACCTTTGCAGTGGCTTTTGACTACCGAACAATACACGGTGAAAATGCGGAAAGTAAGACAGCTAATCTGATGAAGAGAGTCACGGAAGCGTGTGACGCTACCATGCCTCGAAAACGCGGCACGCATCGTTTGCCATCTGTGCACTGGTGGAATGATGACATTGCCGCCCTCCGGAAAGATTGTCTGAGGAAAAGAAGAGCATCACAGCGTGGCAGGAAGAAGCCTAATTCTCAGGAATTGGTGACATTATTCAAAATTGCGCGCCGAAGGCTTAAGTTGGCTATCAGGGAAAGCAAGCAGCAATGCTGGCTGGAACTGCTCTCGGAAGTAGAGAGCGACCCCTGGGGTAGACCATATAAGGTAGTCATGACCCATCTAAAAAGTCAGCCAATGCTACAACCGACGTGTCCGGAACTTCTGAGGAAAATTGTCTTTGAACTGTTTCCCCAACAATTGGAATTCACCCAGTTCATAGACGCCACAGAGTTCAACTCAATTGAGGATATTCCACCTATCACAGAAAATCAGCTAAAGGAAGCGTGTGGTAGAGTGGGGAATAACAAAGCTCCTGGCCCAGATGGAATCCCGAACATCGCATTAAAAATGGCCGTCAAGATGGCACCCTCACTGTTTCTGGATGTGTTCAATACTTGCCTTCAAGAGGGTATTTTCCCACGAAAATGGAAGCTCCAAAGACTGGTGCTCCTTCCAAAAGGAAACAAGAACCCGGACGAACCAACATCATACCGTCCATTCTGCATGCTGGATACAGCCGGGAAGATACTTGAGCGCATAGTACACCGAAGAATAGAGGCAGCCGTCGAGCCGCAACTGGCCAGTAACCAATATGGTTTCCGGAAAGGTCGCTCCACCCTCGACGCGATTGACCTGGTGGTGAGTACGGCCAAAGACGCCATTTCAGGAACAAGGTGGAAAGGAGGAACGATGAGGTACTGCCTGGTGGCGACACTGGACATCAAGAACGCCTTTAATTCCGCCAAGTGGGACTGCATCATGAAAGCACTCGCCGAAATGACAGTACCCAAATACTTGCAAAGGATAGTGTCAAACTATTTTACTGACCGAACATTAACGTACGACAAGAAGACCGGTGTTAAAGAGTACAGAGTGACTGGAGGTGTTCCACAAGGTTCAGTTCTGGGACCTTTGCTGTGGAACATAATGTATGACGGCCTTCTGAAACAAGAAGTACCAAGGGGGACTAAACTGGTGGCATATGCTGATGATCTGGTCGTGGTAATCGTCGCAAAACATCTTGATGATATAAAGTTTCTTCACGACAACACCTTCGAGAAGATCAGCCAGTGGATGGAATCAGTAGGGCTGAAGTTGGCGGAACATAAAACTGAGGCAGTCCTCATTACCGGTCGGAAACAGCTGGAGGGCATTACACTTCAAGCTGGAGGGCATTACACTTCAGGTTGGAGGGCATGAAATCACTTCTCAACCCTTCATTAGATATCTGGGAGTCATGATAGATGCGCGGCTTAAATTTAAGCAGCAAGCTGAACACGTGAGTGCCAAGGTGTCAGTGGTCAGAACGACCTTATCACGACTAATGCCCAACATAGGAGGACCAAAGCAAAAGAGAAGAGCTCTACTCTCATCAGTAGTAACATCAATACTGATGTATGGAGTTCCCATATGGGCTAATACACTGCAGATCCAAGCTTCTCGCAGGAAAATCGCCCCTGTTTATAGACTAAGCGCCCTGAGAGTCTCCAGTGCTTTCCGCACCGTGTCTGAAGACGCAGTGTGCGTCATTGCCGGGATGCTGCCTGTTGGAGTACTCTCCGAAGAGCGAAAAGCCCTTTACCGGCAGAAAAGAATCACGTCTATGAGTCCAGAACAACTCAGACTACAGGAACGGCGTAAAGCCTAAGAGTATGGCAAACGATGTGGGATTCCTCAACGAAAGGCAGGTGGACGTACCGCCTTATCCCGCAATTAGATGTTTGGATCAACAGAAAACATGGCGAGGTCAACTACTACCGCACACAGCTTCTATCGGGACATGGATGCTTTCGAGCATATCTGCATCGCTTCAAGCACGACGACTCTCCAGAATGCCCGGACTGCCCTGGAGTCAGTGAAGATGTAGAACATACGTTCTTCATGTGCCCCAGATTCATTAGTGCACGCAGTGCCTGGGAATCAACAGTTCGTTTGGAACTTCGGCCTGAGTCCCTAGTTAATGCAATGCTCTCCTCAAAAGAAGCTTGGGAGGCGACGAACGGATTCGCGAAGGAAGTCCTACTGGAGCTTCGTCGTCTTGAAAGAATACGAGCTGAAATGAATGCCCAACGTGTAGATGGTATGTAGCGTAACCACAACCCCCTGAAGGAAAACAGCTAGTTTCTCGCCCCGTGAAGTAATACCAAGCGGTAGTTCCACGGGGGTAAGAGATGTGAGAGGTGGTTTTTAGTCGGTAGGGGATATGCTTATCCGAGCCCGACATATCCAGGAGGAGCTACTATTCCTGGAATACGTAAAGAGTATTTTCCACCTCAACGAAAAAAAAAAAACACTCACACATACTCACACACACACACTCACACATACTCACACACACACACTCACACACACACACTCACACTCACACACTCACACTCACACACACACACTCACACACACACACTCACACACACACACACACACACACACTCACACACACACACTCACACATACTCCCACACACACACTCACACATACTCACACACACACACTCACACATACTCACACACACACACTCACACATACTCACACACACACACTCACACATACTCACACACACACACTCACACATACTCACACACACACACTCACACATACTCACACACACACACTAACATGCACTACACTACCACATATTCCGGGAGACCAGTCAGGAGCTTAGAGCTTGTCCCGGCTGGGGCGGTGCCCCGCTGGTGGGAGAGTCCTGGTTAGGGGGAACCCCACTAGCCGACGGTAGGTCGGCGCCGGATCTCGCCATCCAGCGAGGGAAGATCACGGATATCACCCAAAAAACATGCACTACACTAACGGGACTAATGACCAGAGCAGTTGACGCGCCCGGAAACACGAAAAAAATCAATAAATTAATATTCATTTTTGCATATTGATGGATAATATGTGCCCGTGAGCATATAAATATCACAAGAGACCAAACAAATTAAAACAAAGACAGCATCTTCACATACTGTTATTTAAAATCCGTGTTTGCATGTTTTGATTGTATGAATTTGTGAATCATTGGCACTGTTACCAAAGTTAGTTTCAATTTCATATCTTACAGGTTGTGAATAATTCAATTATCTTTTGAATCTAGAGTGGCCTGCGTCAAAACAAATCGATTCAACGATTTAGGGAAAATTAATTCCATCAGTAAAGTTCATAGTATGTTTGCATAATTGCTTGCCACTTTCCGAAGCTGATTACGTTAAAATAAGAGTCGTTTTGGTCGTTTTTAAGATTTGAAAATGTTGGAGAGAGAATTTCAAATTTCCTTTTCTAAATTGATCACTGATCCCTATTTGTGGTCCCCAAACCCAAAAGTGGTCACTGATCACAATTTGGAATGTTGACTCCATCTTCGTTCTTTAATAACTGTACCAAATATACTGCAGAACATATACTGAAACAAAATAAAAATGAATATATATTCTAATTCTATTGATTTTTTTTCTAGATTTTTTATAAGCATTTCTGTTTGTCTACATTTGCTACACAAACAAAGCTATTCATAAATTAGACCAGTCTGTTATAAAAATCCTCTTTGTGGATCCATTTTCGTGCTACCAGAAAGGTTTCTGCTCTCGACGTCTCTCTCTCTCTTGAGCGCCGCAGCTGTGAATGAGTAAACATGCGGGTTGGCGCAAGATCGACAAGTGTTCGTGCGAATAAAACCTGGCTGGCCCTGATATACAGTTTTTAAATTTTATCTTTGTAATGTACTTCAATCTTGAGTATGTTACCAAAACAAAACTGCTGTCAAGCAGAAATACGAGTATACGAGCAATATCTTATAGTCAAGCGACGTAAGGTTTGTAGATTCCGGCGCGGCTTCAGAACCGTACGATACACAGTAAAAGCTGATGCGTATCATTGTTAAACTACATAACCTGGGCAATGTTGAGATGCGATGTAAGTGATGTGCACAGAAATCTCGGACACTGGTGCGAAGTACGTAATCATTAGTGACTCGTACCCAGAAATGCATCGACGCTGATAGCTAACACATTTAAAAATTAATTTACCATTTGGGAGCTTTAAGACAAGAAAGCTTTTTGACAAAAAATTGTTTTTTGACAAAAAATTGTTTTCCCAAATAGGTCTTCAAATTAACCTTTTCCAAAAGTTTAACCTTATAGGATAGAAAATATATTTTGTTGATATATCGAAGTGTGCATAGTTTACTTTGAAGACCTCTGAATTAAGATGTCAACAGTCATTTTTTTATTGATTAATCTATATACCTTGTCAGAATCTTTGTTTTGTTTTAATTAGTTTATGTCATTGTCCATTGTCATTAACACAGTGCACGTTACCATAATATGACGTTAAATATGTGAAAATGCCCTTATGCTTAGAGCAGCAATAAACACCTTGTATTTTTCTTTCACATTATTGCAAAATATAAATTTGTTTATTATAGCCCTGCTGAAGATAAAATGAACGTCCGCATAATCAAAAAACTTTTGTATAAAATACCAAATAACCTATTGTTATGATATTCCAAAATTGTTTTAGTTAGAGGTCTAGGAAACAATTTAATTTTTTATACATACACACTAAGATCTTCATGAGCCTTGTCGGTCATAATTTTATGCTCCATCACTCTGTTTTTTTCTGCTTCTAGTTCCTTTCTTTTTTGTTGAAATATGATCGCGGCTGTTGTTATTTCCAACTTTATTGAGTTAAGATTTTCTTCATATTCTGCGATTATTGCTCTGAAAAAATAAACAATTGATTATGTTAGTGTTTGAAATTTTTTCACAGGTTTTCCAAAATCGTTTATTTTCCGCCCTTTAAAAAAGTATGGGACATAAATGCGTGAAATGACAATAAAAGGTTGTTTGATGACAATAAATTGACCATAATAAATTGTTTAGTATTATACATTTCAATTCATTAGCCATATGAACATGTTCAAAAAGACCACGAGTTTTATATTTGGCATGCTAGCAAACCATCACCAATAAACCAATACTTAAATGACTATTAAAAATAAGATTTGATTTTTTTGCCTCATAATAAGGCACAGTTGCTGGTGTTACCACTTCTGACTATTGAGTCATTGAAAACTACTCAAGTCATTCCACGTCAAATCACACGATTTTAAGGAAACATTGATCTCGATGCTCCAGATTTATTAGCATTTTTGTCTATGAAGAGTATAACCAAAAACATTAAGCACGTTTTTCATTTTTGCCAATTTTCCAAGAAAATTTTCACAGTTTTTTAAAAAACATTTTACAACATTAAAGAACAAAATATGGCCTTTCATTTGATGTTGAAAGTTTAAAAATGTTGATAATTTAAAAATCCGAAAAATATTCTTTTATTCTCTGATGTGTTCTACGTTGTCTGGCAAGTTTCATAGTGGGACTCCGAGAAGATTCTGAGAAATTAAAGACAATTAAAATGTATGCTAGCGGTTTTTCCGCAGCGTCCGCTAAAGCGACATCCCTAAGCACTTGCCAATCAGCAGTAGATGATAACCATCATTATACTCGAACAAAACAATGAACAGAAATATCCCTTCACATCTTACATGGAACAGTGAGAATTGAATTCGTGTTGTGTTTCATGCATCCAGAAAACAAAATGAGTATTTTTCGAAGTTTAAATTCATAGTTTTCTCGGAAGTATAGTGCAAAACTATTCAGCGTAGCTAAGACAGTTCATAGTGTCTGAACATCTACAAATAAAAGAGAATTTTCGTAAAAAAGCACACTGAACAATGAAAACACCTGGCGTTAAATTTTAATTCTCATGAAAGAACAATGACAGCTGAAGACAGAAGAAACAAAACTAATTTCTTTCAACAATAGCGTCGTAGACTGAAAGCCTATCTGATGAGTCTGACTGGACGAAACGCTGATTGTTGCTATTTACTCTCAGAGGACCCTTTCTGGTTTTACACTGTACCAGAACGAATGTTCGGCCAGAATTTTTTAAATATTTAAAAAATGTTTTAAATTATTAAAGAATCAAAAAATATTTTTAATGTTTAAAAATATTTTAAATATTTAAAGTACCCGTGCAAAAGCTCTCGCATGCACCTAACTTTTCCTTTATTTTTCATTTCCATATTAAGCCTCTAATATATCTTTTTCTTCAAGACCCTCGTATCTTCTGTCACTTGTTCTATGTCTCCCCTTATAACAATACAATACACCCTTGTCAATACAAACTATTATTTAACTTTATTATCGAGCAGAGAGGTACAACCGTATACTTCAATCGCCTATAATATGAAGTAATTTGTTTAATTTCACATTTAGTAGCAAATCATGCACGTCTCTGAGCAGGTAGGGTAATATCGAGAAGCGCCAAACCAGCAAAAATGTAATAGAATGCTCAAGAAGATCTCATCCTGTGGATTACAATGTGAGAAACGTTTCTTTGAGGCCGTTGGCCTCAAAATTTTAGTTTTTAATGCCCTAGAACGCTTCGTTTAAAAGTTATTTAACTATAGAGATTCAAAAATCTGCCTTTCATAATTAAAAATGTTTAATAAGTTTCGTATACTTAGTGTGCATACATTGTTTCAATATTTTCTGGAGATAATCCTTCCATGTTAAGATCAGGTAAGACGAAATTAACTGTTTAAAATAAAATTTTACTGACATCTCCTTATCTATAATCAAAAAGAGAATCTCACTATTGTTAAAACGAAGACTACATTTACTTCGCGTATTATAAAATTGTCTTAAGTTTGCCAAACGTTCTCTATTTACATTAAGGATAATTATTACATCAATAATTCAAAAACGGGAGAAGAGAACATCAAATTTTTTCGTAACCGATAAACGTAATTACACTATACGGGAAAGGTTTATTACGGCGAGTTTTAATAACGATCGGAGCAAACGTTTTGCAGTCCGTATTCGGCTCGGAATCTTCAAAACGTACTTTAATACTGCTTATCAGTCCCAGTTTCTAATGAAAGCACGATCTTTATCATTATGAAAAATGTCTGGACTGACGAATGTAAATGAAGGAAAGTGAGCGAGTTTGAAGCGAACTGTGCATTTTCTTTCATTATCCGTACATGTGAATTCCTCTCAGATTAACTGTAATTGAAATCATCTTTAAATAAAAGAAATTAAAAAAAAAGATCTATCAATACCATTTCATGTGAGTTGCAATCCTCGGAAATGGAGGAGCCATGTAGCATATACTATGTCTAATCTTTCTCTTTTACTATGAACTTTCATTGCAAAAACAATTTTTAACGTCAAACTATCCGTTGGAGCCACCATGTTAAGGTTTCGAAATACTGACGACCAGTAGCAAAGAAAAAGCGAAGAGTGCAAAAACCTATTGACTGAAATAATAACTCATTACGTTCTTGTATTGTATTCAACTATTTCAATTGTGAATTCGACTGCTTGAATAGATACGACTAGTTCCATTTCTTACTTGGTCGTTTGCAATAATGTCAATAATCAAAGCAGAACTTAAGTAATCATTGGAAATAAAAGAAAGGTAAGTGAATGAAAATGGTAAACATTGCAAAATAAATGAATAGCATACATGTAAATGAAGCGAATTTCTTTTACATATCTATAAACTTAATTTTTTTAATTTATTGATCGAAAAGAAGACCTTAAACTGGTATCAATCTTAGAAGTACGAAATTAAGTACGAGAATTCACTATGGTTCTATATGCACTATACAAGTACGATAATTCACTATGTTTTGTAATGCATTCCGGTCACCGATCAGTAACTTAATTATGAAGAGCGACATAGTATGAAAAAATGATAAGCTTGTTACATTTTCTGAATTGTAATGGAATTTCATGTTTGAATTTTGGAGTTAACTTACCGATCAAGGTCATTCTGTCCTTTTCGTGAAATTGCATCCTTTATCAGTTTCTGCTGTAAGCAATTTTGCAGTATCTTTTCAAGGTTCTTTTTTTCCTCCTGGTAACAAAAGATCGTCAAAACATTTTAGTCTCTAAGCGAAGTTCATTGTAGTACTACTGAATATAACGATAACGTAAGTCTAACTTACACGATGTGCAAGCTCCCGTTCCACCACCAGAGCTCTAAGATCACATAATTCCCGTTTCAATGACGAGGATTTTTCAATAGATGTATTAAAAGGTTCAATATCAATGAGAATGATATTTTCCGACGATTCAGTTTCGGAAAAGTTTAAAATGGAACATTTGTTAGATTTGTTTTTGAGTACGCTTGTTTGCAGAGCATACTGATTTGAAGAGTCAACAGACTTATCAGTAGTTTCTATATCAACGAGAGTAATATTCTCCGAAGATTGTGTTGTCGAAATGTTCGAAATGGAACATTCATCAGTTTTCTTCTCCAGTGGGCAGGTTTTAAGAGGTTCAACAAGACACAAATCGGGTAAAGGTAATTCATTATGTATGTTTACAAGATTGGTATGCCGATCAGAAGAGCTGTAATAAAAGCATTGTTATTTTAATATTCAGTTTTAAATGATATAATATAAATATATTAAAATATATCATATTAATAAAGGATTATTTTATGAATAATAAATACACAAACATTAGCAAGTAGTTGAAATTGATGAGTGAATGGTTCATTTACCTAGTCACCAAATCCGATATATGGAAGACGCTTCGTTTCGAAAGTTTTGAATCTATTGGCGAAGAGTTCTCTTCTTTTGGGGACTGAAGGCAAGGATCGAATTTCACGTACAAGGATTCTTTCCTTAAATCTCGAAGAGGATTACAACTTCCAATTTGCGATAAGAAGTCAAATGTGCTTGGATCTCTGAAGACTAATTAATAAAAATTTTATGACATACTCTAGAATATTTATATATGTATATTTTTTACATTCCAAATTAGAAGCGTTATTTTATGTACAAGGTGAGTCATTTGGGATACGAAGAGCATTAACATGTAGTGAGCAATAAGATTAACAATTTTTATGTCCATTTCGTTGACAAAACTATTCGTTGCTGCACAGTAGTTCGTAATTCAGACGATTTCTCTGGTTACATTTTGTTTGTTACATTTATCGTCATAAATGGCAAAAACTATGTGACGTATAGAAGAGAATATAAGATACAGTACGTGCAGAAGCAGTGAATTGTTAAGAAACAGTTTTCTCCTCATGTCATGACTCGCCCTGCATTGGAATAAAGGGATTCATGAACTCACCTTCTTCCATGTTTGAAATTGGTTCAAACTCTATTTCATCATTTTTAACCAACCCATCCAGCGGACATTCGTTCCTACATTGCAATGTACCGTCCCAAGACAATCGTTTGTGCTGTTTTTAACAAACAAAAATAAAGAAAAGCGTGATAAATCGTGTAAAATAAGTAATTACAAAACATGTAATTACAAAACATGTTAAAGAAGTGCATTTTTTTGGCTAGGTAAAATATCATTTTTTTCTGTGGCACGTTCCCTGTGACGTAATTTCAATTTTATATAATGAGAGGAACTTGTGAAAAAACTATACAAGACAAATGCGCAAATACAAATAACAAATTAAATATCGCTTCCCGCACAACTTCGAACCTTTAACTATTTTATTTTCCAGTGAGTTCAATACTTACAGTTTTAAGGTCATTCTTTTCTTTTAGCTCCTCGCATCTTTTGATTTTGTCCAGTGGCTTATTGCAAATCGCACCGACGGTTTCCATTTTGACAATTAGATAATTTACTTTTGTTGAATACACGTTTCAGTAACTTAAATTTTAAAACCACAGAACTGTAACTGAAAACTAGAAAAACAATTAGAGACAAGAGTACGAGATGACAGTCATTGGCCTATTTTCACTACAAGCAGAATAACACTTCTGGTATGCTCGCAAAGTATTTTAAAGTATTCGCTGTTGCAGCACCACTAGATGATACTCAATATGCTTTACTTGTATAGAAATAATTATGCAACAGGAAACATTTTATTTGGCACATATCTTTTGAATAAATTTTAATAGTTTCAAGTCATTTGGTAATGCGTTGTAAAATAATGAACATGTATTGTAAGTGCAATGTTTTGTAGTGAACTGTTGATACTGACGCGTAATGTATTTGAATATCACATCGAGTGTTATAGACATTTGCATGCCGTGAAAATATCCACACCCACTCTTGAGTAAGTAATTTTTACCAGAGAATTTCAAGTACATATTGACTTATAATACACAAAGTTTTCAGACATAAATAATTTACATCTTTATTGCAAATGAGCGTGTCAACTGGAGCGCTAAAATTAACATAATGCGTAAAGGAACACTACGGGTGTATTCGGGAGAGAGGATGTAAAGCCACTTTAATATTCGGGCAATTCTGCGAGTTCCTCGTAATTAGACAAAACTTCATTCTTTCCTAGGTCGTGATGGGGCGAAAATATCCCTAATCATGAATTGAAATATCCCAGTTTATGTCATTAACTGTTTTTACAGCACAAGTAACATATCTAAGAAAGCTAGACCGCAAAATTGGAAACACTACGTACGAGAAACGTCAGCTGGCGAGTTTTCAACATGCCAAGGACCGTACGCAAAGAGAAATAGCAGAAATGTTAAATATAGCTGAGTACGGTTAATGACATAGAACAGAGGTACTACAAGAAAGACGGGATTGAATACAAACCATAGAAATGATAAATGAGCCAGTAAAGGCCAGTAAGGCCAGTTGAGGCCAGTAACGGCAAGAACGCGTGTTATTGCGACGGAAGCTATCATAAAATCAGTGCTCGGGAGCTATCTGCCGAACTGCGCACTTTAACTGAGACGTCCATCTGGAAACTATGCCCAGAGAGCTAAGAAATGTTGAATATAGTCGATTTCCTACGATAAAGCCATTCATCATCGAGGCAAATCGAAGAGGTTGCAATACGCCAAGCAGTACATGGCCAAAGACGAAGTATGTTGCGTAAGTGTCGAATTTGTGGAAAAGAGTAAAGTTGTTCGGATCAGATGATAGGCGACTGGTGCGAACAGCGAATTTAGCGGCTTAGAATCTCATTTTCATGGTAAAACCTTGAGATGGGCACGCGATAAGGTTGCGAAGCCGCTAGTGAAGTATCAGAAATTGTTTTTATTCAAGGTACTAAGGACAAAATGCAGTATCCAAATATTCAAGAAAAATTGCGGAGAAACTCAGAAAAACTGGAGATAAGATATTGTTTGAAATTGTATCCAGATAACGACCCTCAACATCAGGTCCAGGTTGTGAGGGAATAGCTTCTCCACAATTGTCCCAAGGTACTCAAACGTCACCCCCAACACCCAGATGGAAACCCTGTTGAAAATTTTGCCACAAATAAATTAGGATTCCCAAACAGAACATTCGGTCAAAAAAGGTATTAGAAGAAAGATTACGAGATAACGAATGGTGGAAAATTGGGAGCGATTATACCCTATAATTGGTAATTTCCTCAGCAATTATACCCAGTGTTGTAGTTAAAGTTAACCTTTTGTTCTGTTACCCGAATAGTAAAGTTGCTGTACGATTAAATATTTATTTATTTATTTATTTATTCAAAAACAGTAAAATTCTATGTGACATATGAAGGAGAAAATCATCTGCGCACGCTTTCTTGAGTTACGTATCATAAATAATTTGTGCAAATGTTTGTACATTACTTTATTTAGTATTATATAATTTCATTTTGTTCAATGATAATACATTAATATTTATATATATCGTACTGATTTTTTCCTTTATGTAATCGTAAATCAAGCGTTAAGTTCACGTTAGCCCGAATATTAATGTGGTAATTCAGATATAAATTAAATTTACAGAAGTCTTTTACAGAAATAAAGGTGGACATAATTTTCATTAGACTTTTCTTTTGCTGACGGAAGAACATCCAATATAGAAACATATCCGATATCAGCTCACGGCCTATTAAAAATACATGTTATAGATACAATATAGATCTGTGCATTTTATTTGAATCTGCCACGTCTGGCCATTTTCAGATGCCAGACCGTGATTGCGGTGCGGGAGAGAGTGGAGGAGGGGGTTGTGACGGAGATTGTAGGGAAAGGAGTAAAGGCCAGAAGAGGTCTCTTGTTGTCTCCACGTTAAATTTCAAAAAGCACTCGCATGGAAATAACTTTGATCTGAACGTCACAACTTCATTTTCTGAATTCGTGCGTTATTGAACGATCAAGCCCAGTCAACGGTATTGAATTCATTATTTAGTATGTTTGAGGAATTTATTCCCATTTCAAATTAGATTCATCGATTCAAAACTTGCATTTGCTGAGCATTTTCTTTAAAGAAAAGATAACCGCCTTGGAAGAAAATAGTCCTGTTCATAGTCCTCAGTGTATGCAGTGTTTCTCGGTGCAGTCATTTCGCGTCGCCGTGCATACGAGACCTCGAACAATAATTATGGATTATTTTATCGTCGTAAATGGACGTAGTAGTTGCAGTTTCCTCCTGCCGTTGCCATTTGAATTGGGACACGCAAACATCGTATGTCAAAAGAACATATTATACACATTGAAAAATTAATTATTTGAAATTGCTTTCTGTAGAAAAATCATGAATATGCTAAAATTTCGCGCTAAGGGGGCATACGTTCCCAACAAATTATACATGTTTCATTATTACAAACGATATTAGGCTCGTGAAATCGACATTAACACTAAGCATAATTTAAGGAATGTTTCTATATAGACATTTTTAGGTCTTTTTTAACACTATTGTCATATAGTGACCACTGTGATTGCTTTGACTGTAGGGAAATTCTAAGAAGAACACGTAAAGACAACACAAACGCACACAAACATCCATCCCCCATACGGGATTCGAACCCGCGACACGAGGCAGCTACGGTATTTCAGCCTTAGCAACCCCGGCTATCCAGGCCGGTTGAAAAAATACTTAGATTAGTTGTCACGCATTTGCAAGAGTTGCTTACGTTTCATTATGTATTAAAATTCTGAGTTGTGGATATTAAATTCCCGACATTCAATGGATCTGCAACACCTATTTTTTATAACAAACCGGCACTGTAATTCTAGTTTCCTTGATTCAAACATTTTATGAATTTTTTGAAACGTTTTATGCAACTTTTCGGGATGTCGAAACCACCATTAATGGGTCTAAAAAGCAACTGTTTACTTTTTTGTTACGTATACCCGGCCGTGACTACTACATTAGACATTTGATCACAAGGTTCACTTGAAATTTGTACGAACACTATGACAACCCGTGCGGTGTGAACTGCTCCGTAAATAAGGATTAATTGTCTGTTTTTATTCGGTCATACGCAATAGTATCACCATCACGCAAAGTTCGAATTATTTAATTAGTTTATTTTTCGTATTTTCTTCAGATTGCGGCAAATCTTTCCATGGCCTGCTATTATAATTGTGTACTGTTCACATTTGCTCACTATCCCTGACCATCGAAGGCTGCCGCTGAAAACAACTTTTATTCCCTTCCCGACGAGCTGAAAAGCAACCATTTATGTGCCAAATTAAAGAAAAAATAATCACGACCCATGCCATTGCATTACCTAGTAAAGAACAACGCGTTTTGCAAAACTTTATAACTCATGGAGACCGCGTTACAGCCCCTTTTATTCGGTACACTAAATGTGTAGTATTAAATATGTACACTGAATATGGGAAGTTGTCAGTTTGTTACCTGTGAGAAACTTCTCTTTTACCGCTACCACCGCCACCTTTTATATTGGCCTCGCCCGTCACTGGCGCACACCCCCTAAGCCCTTGCGCTGAGGATTTCGTCGGTAAAAAAGAATTTGTGTGAGAAATTGTTCCTATTATGTTATTGTATTTGGTATAAAATTACATTATGCAGTTCTCTATTTTACGTTCAAATACCTCCAATTAACGTTCAATATACTCAATGAATTAGAAAATATTTAAAGACAAATACAGAGGGTCCCCAAAAAAATCAGTCTTTTTTCCAACGCATACTCCTTAATTTTTTTAGTGAGATTCACTGCATGTGATGGACGATAAATGCTCTATTTGTTGAATATACATTATGTGAAATTAAAGTTACAATTCCATGGTAGGATAGTCGAGTTTATTAGAATATCTTTACGATTTTCGAGACACTACGTTCCCGTCACGGAGTAGAGAGAAATTTATGTAATGCTGTGCGAAAAAGGCAAATTTTTGGCAGAAACATATTACAGGGACCTAACGAAATGAGTAAATCCATATGCTAAATTTTTAAGAATTCTCTAACATGTGGTGTATCCAGAATTCGTTTTGTGGGTTCTTGATTCCGAAAAATCGAATTCCGTCCGTCCGTGTGCCAAAATCGTTCAGCTGATTTTCTCCAAACTGATATTCCTCGATCAATTTAGAGGAACACAGTTCCCTTTGAGTTTGAAACGGGTATTTTAATGTGTGGGGTTACTTTATGGGAAGCCTCAACATTTTCAGAAATTACTAAAAAATGGCTCAAATTTTTAAAATAAACTTTGCCCTGTGAGCGCATAAGTCGCGTAAGAAAATGGTCAAGTCATTTTCGTTGAAATCCCCGATTTTTCGAAATTGCAAGTGTTCAATTTGTTTTTCGCCTTTTTCTCAGAACTACTACAATATTGTAGATAGAGGATTTTACCTGAATGAAAAATGTTCTTTAAAGGCATGTCTTGAAATAAGATGTACAATCTTTCAAAAATGAGTAATTTTCGCGTAATTTTGCGTGAAATATAGGCTAATATTTTTTAAAGAATTTATTCTCAGAAATGGCTACAAATTTTGTCTTTAAATTTTCTTCTTGCATTTACTAAAGGAAGGTAAAGGAATTGTGTTGTCTCATATTCCGGCGATCTCTAATTTCGAAAATTTAACATTTAAGAATCACAAAATTGAATATAAAAGATATTTCCCTTAAATTATGACCTAAAAATCGGCTCTTAAAGAAAAGAGATCTACAACTTTTTGAAAATACGAGTCGTTTTCGCGTGATTTCTGCTTCAAATTAACGTAACATTTAAAAACGTTTTTTTTTCAAAAACTGTTTCATTTTTTCTTCAAATGATTTTCATGGATAAAACGTGGGACGCTTAAAAGAATGGCGCAAGTCTCACTTTCGTTGAACACTCAATTTCCGAACATTTCAAATTGAGAAAGAATGCGAGAAAGAATGTATTGTTGTAGTACGTTTAAAATAATAATAACGTTCACCGGGTTCATTCCCAAATGAACGTAAGGAACAATTGTAGTTAGTCTGCTACTAGATTTGTTTGTGATGCTTTTAACATCTTGCCTAGAAACACGGTAAGCGAGATGGAAGTACCTCCTACATAGACACGAAAATAGTTGCAGAGGACACCATTCAGAGTTTAGAGAAAGACACTTGCACTTTTAAGTAGATAATTGAAGACAGTACTACGGTTTTCCAATGTTTCATTTAAAAACTGACAATCATAATTTTTTTAAATACACGTTTTACCTAAAATACTAAACAGATAAAACAAATCTTGAAAAGTGAATTCAAACTGTAACCTTCTGGAATCCAGAGCCACAGTAATGGTTAAAACCGTCGTTGAAATTCGAACAGTTCATTCTTATCTTGAGACGTTTGACTGCAATTTGACTATGTTGCACAAACTGGAATTTTATTGTAAATTATTTTGCAATAAACTTACTTGATCACGCTGTGGTGCTATATTAGCAGTGCGCGACCATTCACACACTGACTAGCTCACAAACTCCCTCCAACGTAATAGACCCGTACTGTTCGACGGAGCAATTAAAACTGGTGAGAAAGAAAAGGTTGCGACTGCAGCGCTCCACCTGTCATAGCGGAACTACCGAAATAACAAGGTTGGGTTGTGATTTAAAAGCACGAGTATCCTCTAAAACCATGAGTATTCACATCAGTAGGGAGACGATTTTTATGCTGTAAAAGAATCTTGAAATATGATTTTAAAAATATGCATTTATGACCTAAATATTCTGAAATATGCAATTAAAATTAAAAATATTTCATTTCCTGTCTACACCTTTCTTAATAAAATTTCAGGAGTAGCCTGCTTGGAATGAAACAAAATTGTGCAAAACATAATATAATCTACCTCTCGGAAGAAATATTTGAAATAAATATTCACCTTAGTGAAGTACATTGTATGTCTTGTTTAATTTTTTCTGCCTTGTTTAAAGAATATGATTTCAAGAATTATCCTACATTTGCGCCAATATTTTATCATCAATAGAAAAGAAAAAAAACGCAATAGCAATGTACTTTCATCTTACACTTTCAAATTATTTCAAGTTATTTTTCAGTGCTGCACTGCAATCAGTTACAAATACCATACGCATATTGTCTTAAACATCGAAAAGCATATTTCCATATCAACGGAAGTTAGAGGAACATAATTGAAGTTACATACAGACAGTACTTCATTAATGCAACTTAAGAAATAGAATCATTCATTTTTTATCACTTTTTCATTTTTTACGCCGCATGTCTCGCTATATTACCAGTTGCATTCTTGATGAGATCACCAGACGTCACATATTAGCCGCGACAGTCCCTTATTTTGAGTCTCTGTCCCGTCTTCTTACAGGAAAACGGAACGCTACAAATGACTCTTTTTTGTGAAAACGACTTGCCAGCATAAAATGCCGTCAATAATATTAAATTTGTCATAATATATTCCGTTTGTTTCGCATTTGCTTATAAAAAACCAAGTGCAACAAAATATTGTGATCATGCGCCACGTTCACAAGAGTGTTTAAAGAATCGCTTGTGGTTTCTAAGAAGAGAAAATGCAGCTTGGGCGTTTTTGTATACATACAAGTTGCATGCTTTTTTTTCAACTTGTATACATACAAGTTGCATGCTTTTTCGCTAACGATATCGTTATGGAGAAATTCAATAATTCGATCCTTCTCCTTCTGAGAGTTACTGCGAGACTAATTATGCAATTTTAATTGAAAAATACTGACCTACTTCGTAATGAATGAAAGCCCAAATTCAACAAATCTGTAATTGTTTTAAATCTCTAATGTTCCTTTCTAAGGAATTCTTTGGCTGTCGTGAATTGAACGATAATACATCATGAAAAGTTTAATAATAATAGTTTTGTCATTTTTGACAAAAACCACTGATACGTAAATTAACTGACAATGTAGTGTTAAAATTCCTATGAAAAGAGGCTCACAAGAATCACGTGGGTGAGATTTGGTTATTATTCGTACAATTCGTTTTTGTAATCTAAAAGTCTCGGAACTATAAGATGTATTTCCCCAGAATATTATGCCATTTCTCAGGCAGAAATGAATATTCGCGAAATATTCACGACGAGCAGTATGAAGGCTGTCTGAATTTGAAAGAATTCTGAACGCATAGCATTATGAACTTAATTTTGTGTTCAATTCATTTAAATGGACGTTCCATTTGAGGTTTGACTGAATTGAGAGACCTAAAATTTTTATATTCTTAACATTAGTCAATGGTACACCGTTCATTTTCAATGGAGAACAGAATTATTTATTTGAAATGAAAAAGTGCATTAAAACCGTTTTCTTTTCACTTACTAATAATTTGTTATTTCGGAGCCAATTTGAAACATCTGATATTTTACTATTTACGGTTTCTTTATCGCTAAGAATGTTCGCATCATTCGCAAAGAGAACTGTTTTTCCGTTTCGAATCGTGAGGGCATATCTTTTACGTATAGTAAGAAGAGAATAGGGCCTAAAATCGATCCTTGAGGAACTCCACGTGCAATTGTCAAGAGTCGGAAAGGTGTACATTATGTTCCATCATTCGAGTAAGGTATTTCCACTCTCTAAACTCGTTCTTTAAGTTACAAACATAACCAATCTAGAGCAATACTACGGATTCCATATGAAGGTAATTTTGAAAGTAAAATGTCATGATCAATAATATCAAAAGCTTTAGAGAGATCTAGAAATAATCCAATAGGTGCTTCGTTTTGGTCCAATAATGAGGCGACATCTTTAAGAAAGGAAAATATGGCTGTTTCCGTACATTTTGATTTTCTGAATCCACGTTGGCAATCTGAAAGCGCGTCGTGTTTACTGAGAAAGGTTTCCGTACCGTATTCGTACGTAAAAAAGTCTCTCTAATAGTTTTGAAAAAATTGACAGAAAAGAAATAGGCCGATTATTTTAAATTTCATTTTTGTTGCCTTTTTTGAAAAGCGGCTTAATCTTAACAGTTTTGAAAATATCTGGAAACGTTCCATAAGAATGCATTAAATATGTGAGTTAACGGGTGTATAATGGCAGGCGCACATGTCTTTAACAAAGAATCCGGGAATTCATCTAAACCGGCTGAATATTTATTTTTTAGTTTACCGATTAATTTGAGGATTTCTCGGGAAGAAGTTTCGGAAACGAACATTGTGTCTAAAATTTTTGGGGAAATGTCTGTTTTTGAATTTTGTGGCTGAAGACCCTTAGTGAGATCGGCAGCAATTCTCGAAAAGTATTGGTTAAAGATACTACCCACTGTTGCCGGATCGTTCACATTTATATCATTACATTTTAAAACAACATTCTCTACAAGGTTCTAGTTGATTTGGTCCTATTATTTATTATATTCCACATTGCTTTTGTTTTGTTATTTGAGTTCAAAATATCCTGCCTTATGACTTTTCTTAACAATGATTTATATTTTTTCAAGTAGAGGAGGAATTCTGGAGATACGTTATGAGGTTTAGAAATAAAAGAAAGAATTCGCTTGTTTTTACATGATGTTTTAATCCCGTGTGTTATCCAAGAATTGTTTTTCCGTGAAATATTTAATTTTCTTTTTTGAACAGGAAAGCAAGTGTTAAAATGAAATGAAAGCGTTGAAAAAAAGAATTATTATTATCGTTTGTATCAACAGTGTTATTAACCGCTTCCAATGACTCCTGCATCAAGTAATCAATGAATAATTTTATTTTACTTTTAGTAAACAATCTAGTCATACGTGTATTACTTATTGTGTCAGTGTTCCCATTTCTTATAAAGGTAAGAATTTGTGCATCGTGGTCACTGTATCCTAAATCTTTGGTTTCAACTTCATAACAAGTAGTATTGTTAATTATAATTTGAACGATTGCCTTCTTCGAATTTAGTGTGATCCGTTTAGGTACATTAATTGTAATATGTAAATTGAAGGAATTAATTAAATTGAGAATCTGTTCTTTTTCGCAAGATTCGACAAGAAAATCAATGTTAAAATCTCTGCATACAACAATGGATTCAAGAGAGCGATTGCTGACTTTGTTAAGTGTTTTCTCCAGTTTTTCTAAGAACAAAATATAATCTGCAGCTCTTTTTGTTGGAGGTCTGTAGATGCAAAGAAATATCACTTTTAGCGAAGTAAGATGTACAATTGAAATTTCGAAAACATTTTCCACGGAATACACATTTAATTCCGTCAAGGAGATAGAATCAATATTATTTCTAACGTAAATACAAGAACCCCATACTGTAACGATACCGAATATTGTACCCCAGATAATTGTAAACAAAGTGTTGCGTAATCACGCGCTGGCGCCTTTTGCGTCTTTTCTGAGCCGTCGGGCGGCTAATTCGTTCCGCACAGTGCTCGCCGCGACATCTCGGCGCCAGGCAAATGTGGGGGGGGGACTGTGTTTGTTTTCGCCAACGCCGACGCGGGTCTATCCCAGGGGATCTAGCTGGGAAGGGGGGCTGCGCAGTTTGGAAACTCCGGGAGAGACCGCCTACGTTTATTTACCAAAAGTGTGCGAGTGAGAGCGCATCATGGAAAATTCCGCTCGACACACCGACAAGAGACAAGAGAAGAGATTATTGGACCAAATTTAGTTAAGACGTAGGAACCTTTCGCCAATAGAAGCACGTTTTAGTAAAATTTTTGGAAACTTCTAGAACATTTGGGAAACTGGGGGGAGAAAAGGCTGGTGAGCGCTGGCATGCGCCAGGCAGGCACATCAGAACGGTGGGAGAGATCCCAGTAGGCGGATCAGAAGGGTAGGAGAGGTGAGCGCTGACGTACGCTCAGCTGGCAGAGCAGTAGAGCCGGAGAAGGGCAGTGTCCCTTTGCTTTAAATTGAGGACGATTAGTTCCTCTGGTTGCTCATTTGTCGAGTATATCTCTCTTTTGGTCTCTGCCGATCACGCCCGCGTCGCCCGTCACAATTGACGTGACGATTATTATCGCGCTGCTGGACACCCGAGTATTGAGCTGTCGTCGCTTTCGTTGTCATCATCACTGCACCACCGCCGTCGCCGCTACCGCCGTCGCCGCTGCCGCCGTCGCCGTGGTCACATTGCGCCACCGCAACCGTCGCCGCCGACGCGGGAGTCAAAGGCTTCCCCTGCACCCACGGGACACGCCGCCTGGTGTGAGGTTCGGTGACCCGTGAAGGTTGCCCACCCCAGCGGACCTGCCTGCTAACGGTGACTGTGTTATGATTGTCGAGCTGCGGCAAAATCTTCAGTACGCCCTTCAGGCGCAACGCTTGTTTATGAAAGAAACTCTTATCCAGGAAGTGCTCGCCGCACATTGGCGACTTCCTTACAATATTAAGTTCCCTGTAATGTATTAGTTTTATAGCATAAAAATAGAAGAAGTAATTACTCAGACCTTGATTTTTGTATGCTGAAAAAATTTAAGTCTTTCATTAAATTTCATTTGTGTCCTAAATAATTTTTTTTAAATTCATCACGTAGCTAAATCCGTCCACCATCCATTCTTCTATAATCTACATGCTTCCTGAGCTAGCCGGCCACACGAGCCCAGGTAAGCACAGGTAGGTTTGGGAGACCGGGTTCGGTGCAATACGTAAGACCTTTATGCGATTCTCTCTCTCTCTCTCTCTCTCTCTCTCTCCAATATAAGCATGCGAGGTAAAAGTTTGGAATTGGGAAAATGCTAAGTTCATTAGTAGATTACCAATGTTCTGTAAAGCAAAGAATATCCATTTATTTAGATCGCTCTGTAGAGCTGCCTCGATAAACTCAGTTTTATTTGAAAGGGATTGAACATTATGGTGGAGTATGTTTTTCTTTTGCGAATGTTTTTCTGCTGCATCTGTACCCACGCGAATGTTTTCCTGCTGCATCTGACTGTAGTTGCTATATATTTACTCCATTTTTACCTCGAGTGCGTGGTCGAATGTTGTAATGTGTCCCGGCAGTGACAGGTTGTGAGGAATATGGGGCATCAGGTGTAGATGAATTGGTAGTGGGAATAGGAGAAATGGGAGTAGGTTTAGAGGAAGTGGCAAGAGGATTCGAAATTGGCGGGAGGGGAGAACATAAGGAAGGTGAAAGTGATGGATTTTTGGCAGGAGATTGCGTATGTCTGGAGTTGATGATGTATTGTGCAAGCTTGTTACCGACTGCATGTTTTCCAGCAAGGTTCATGTGAAGACCATGCCGAGTGAAGTGTTTTGCTGAGAGAAAATTAATTTCAAAAAGTGTGACATTTGTTTCTGTCGTGACCACTCGCGCGCGTTTGAATGACCCGCCACCGAGGGGCGTTACCGCCAACGGGGCGTTACCGCCCTCGGCCGGAGAGGAAGGCGACCGTTGCGGGCCGGCCAGGGCTGTCCGCGCGCGGCTGTCACGCCAGAGCAAGCGGGTAGGGACTCGCCACCGCCCCTACTCCGCAGCTAGTCGGCGGGCCGCTAGCCCTAGCGTACTATAAGAGGGCTTCGACCCGACGCCAGGAGAGACAGCGAGCGACGGTGTTAGCGACTGTGTTCTAGCGTGTGGTTTGCGGTGCGAAGAGTGGTGATCGACTACAACGACGACCTATGCAACGGAAGAGGAACTCTCTAGTGGATATTCAACGGCTCGGTTGCTTTTGGGACTTCTTCTGGACAACGGTGAAACGGCTTCGCATTTGGCACACTCTACGGATGATACGGAACTTTGGCTATTATACCTGGTTATTGAGTAAAAATCGTTTTATGAAGTCTTGCCTTTGATTGGATACTACAAAACTGGCGACGAGAAAAAAACGACATGGAGTCCGGAGATCAAGTAGCGGCATTGATCGCGCTGATGCATCAACAGATGCAACAGCAGCAGAAACAGCTCCAGCTACAACAAGAGATGCAGCAGCGGCAACAGGCGGAAGCGCAGATGCAGCAGCAGCGGCAACAGGCGGAAGCGCAGATGGCAGAATTAATGGAGGCGGTCAGTGCACGCTCCCCTCCACAGTTCCCTGGTTTTCAGCCGAACTCAGAGGAGTAAGCCGAATACATTCACAGGTTGGAGCAGCACCTACTGTGTTACTAGGTAGGGGACGCAAAAACGAAAAAGGCGTTTTTTCTGAGTTGCGCAGGCAACAAAGTGACTAACTTAGTGAGAAAGCTGTTCCCAGATAGGGAAATATCAAATATTAAATGGGCAGACATGTTGGAAAAACTTAACAACCATTTTAAAAAAGTGCCCCTTATAGTGTCGGATAGATTTAAATTTTTCCAGTGCAGGAAAAGTGAGGGTCAGATACACAGTGAGTGGATAACAGAGCTGTCCGGGCTGGCGCGACATCGTCAGTTTAAGTGCCCACCATCTGATAAAGAGACTTCATACGCGGATACTCTGATAAGAGATATGGTAGTGCTTCACACCCCTGAGGAAAAAATAAGGTTTCAAGCTCTTCAAAGTGATGACATTTCGTGAGAGGAAGTGCGTAATATATGTAAAACGTACGAGATGACGTGCGAGACGGCTCGCCAGATCGCTTCTGAGTCGCATGTGCACCAGGTAAGAAACAGTGGGCCAGTACATGGCAGCAAGGGGTCAAAAGAGTATAGGACTGACAGTGATTCCAGCTAATGTAGTGCCAGTAGCGCGAGGGGCTACCGCAACAGAGAAAGAGAACGCAACAATGGGTGGAGGCGTGACCGCCGACCCAGTAGGGTACAAGAAATTTAGTGACAGTGGCAGTGACGACAGTGTGAGAGTTAGTGCACAGGTGAGGAAATCAAGCAAAAACTGCGAAAAGTTTCACTCAAGAGAGAAGTGTAGGTTTAGAAATGCACAGTGCTATTGGTGCAAGAGGATAGGCCACATTAGAGAAGTGTACGGAAAAGAAAACAGGCAGAACGGTATAAAACGCAGGAACAGGAAATGGAAGTAGATGTGATTAATCAAGTGCTCAACACCCACGAACAAAACAAGTTAATGGTCGAGATAGAACTAGGTTACGATATGCCAGTGAGATTCCTGTTAGACACGGGCGCTGCTGTAACACTCATAAATTTGGAAACTTATCAGCGGTTAGGGGCACCTAGATATCAGAAAGTACAGAAGGGGTTATACGCTTTCGGCAAGACTCCGATCAAAGTGCTGGGGATATTGTCGGTCAGTGCAACCTACAAGAAGAAACGGGCAGAAATTGAAGTTATTGTGGTCGACCGTTACGATTTTACAAACATTTTGAGTCTCGACTCATTCAGTAAGCGCGGATTCGGATTAGTCGATGCAGTGAACCGAATCTCGGAGAACGAAGAGGCACGAGCTGTTGGAGCTGGAACAAGAATGTCCGAAGGTGTTCTCTCCCGGGCTCGGTGAGTGCAAGCATTTCCTGGCGAAAATTCAACTAAAAGAGGGGCACAAGCCCCGCTTTTATAAAGCAAGACCGGTCCCGTGGGCCCTTAGAGATAAAGTAGGCGAGGAACTTGGACGTTTGCAAGCAGATGGCGTCATTACCCCAGTATCCACAAGCCAGTGGGCCACGCCTTTGGTCGTCGTGAAGAAAGCTAATGGTGCAATTAGGTTATGTGACGACTTTAAGAGTACGGTCAATCAGCAGGTAGAGGAGGAACAGTACCCCATTCCGAAGCCGGAAGCCCTGTTTTATAAGCTGTCCGGCGGGCAACAGTTTTTAAAGATTGATCTGCGAGACGCCTATCTGCAGCTGCCGCCGGACCGGGAGGCCAGGGAGGTGTTAGTCATCAACACCCACATAGGCCTTTTCAGATACAATAGGCTACCGTTCGGCATCAGTTCAGCCGCCGCACTGTTTCAGCGCTGCTTGGAGCAGTTGACAGCAGAGCTTAAGGGCTGCTGCAATTATCTAGACGACATCATCGTCACAGGCAGTTCAGAGGTTGAGCACAAAGAGAACCTGAAGAGATTGTTTAAAGTGCTCCGTGAGAATGGTCTGAAGGTAAACAGAGACAAATGCGGATTTTTTAAGGATCAAGTAATATTCCTCGGACACGTACTGGACCGCACCGGCATTTCGCCTACCAGCCAGTAAGTGGAAGCCATCCTGCGGCTGCCACCTCCGACGGACGTAAAGCAACTTCAGGCGCTGTTGGGGAAGATAAATTACTGTAACAAATTTATCAGGAATTTCTCCACGATAGCGGTTCCTTTGAACAAATTGAGGCAAAAAAGAGTGAAACTCGTGTGGTCTAAGGACTGTGAGAGGGCACTGAGCCCGCTGAAGGAAGCTCTAGTGAAGACAATCAAGTTAAACCATGTAATTCCTGGCAGACTCACCTCGGTGGCAGCAGATGCTTCAGATTATGGATTGGGGGCTGTGTTCTCACAAAAAGACGACCGATAGCGTTCGCCTCAAAGTCGCTCAACAAACATCAGAAGAATTTTGGGAATAATCTTCGCAGTAAGAAAATTTAATGACTACCTGTACGGTCGCAAATTTCATATCATCACGGACCACAAGCCCCTAGTTCAGCTATTCCATCCAGGGAAGAGGATCCCCGAGAGCACAACAAAGAAGTTGCAGAAATGGGCGCTATTCCTTACTGACTACAACTACCAGATCCATGTTAAGAGGACAACCCAGCACGCGAACGTGGATGCATTATCCAGGATGGGCGGATCGAGACTTTGACAAGTCGGATTGATTGATTGGTTGGGTTTAAGGGCGCTTCAACGGCTAAGGTCATTTGCGCCCGTGTCAAATTATTTGAAGACCAGTGCATAATATTGCAGTTCCAAGTTAATAAAGAAAATTAAAATCTTTAATAGAAAGCAAAGTAAAACTGAGAAAGGACATATCCCAATAAGAGGGTTTGGCAAAAAATTGCCAGATAGTTTTTTTATTTTTTTATTTTTTTAAATCTCGGGCCAAAAGCCAATAATTGGCACTATCATCCTCTCTCAGGCAGGGCTGCACAAGCCTGTCTCTCGCAAAAAGCCAAAAAGCTTGCAGAGAGAAGATTCGTCATTACTAAGAACCTCCGCAAGGGAGCCAGCAAGGTCATGCCTTCGACGGCACTCTCTCATCTTAACACAGTGTAAGAGAACATGCTCCACGGTAAGATCCACCTTGCAGCATTCACATATAGGGGGTGGGTCTCCGTGGAGGAGATAACCGTGGGAGAAATGGCAGTGACCGATTCGGAGGCGTGTTAAAATGATCTCCTCTCGCCGAGCATCACGAGATGAGGAAGACCAAGGATTTATGGAATCCTTGATTCTCGTGAGCTTATAATCTGAGTTATGCCACTCTGTTTGCCATTCACTGCGGATAGAGCGTTTTATAAACAGCTTAGTGTCTTCCGTGGGGACTGTGAAGATGTCTAATTCTCTTTTCTTCAAAGCGGACTTTGCTGCCTGGTCAGCTATTTCATTTCCTCTTATTCCCACGTGTCCAGGGACCCAACAAAAGACTAAAATATAGTGACGGACCAAGAGATGGTGAATTTGCTGTTGGATGGTCATTGTCAGTGGGTCACAAGACGAGAAGGAGGAGATGGATTCAAGAGAGCTTTTTGAATCACTGCAGATCACTACTTTCTTTAGTGACATCGATCCAACATATTTAAGTGCCTCCAAGAGCGCATACTTCTCTGCGGTATAGACATTGCACGAAGAGTCTAGTCGAAAACCTTGCGTGGATCTACTGCAGTAGAAGGCACATCCGACTTTGCCGTTTTGGGAGGAGCCATCGGTGTAAATAAAGAAGTGGCCAGGATACGTAGATTTTATCGCCTCAAATTCCGATAAGAATGTACTGGGGGGAGTCAAGGATTTAGGAAGGTTAGCCAGTCTAAGATCTATTATCGGCCGGTGTAGTTTCCAAGGGGAAACAAGGTTTCGGGGGGGGGTCACAGGGTTGGGTAGTTTTATATGAAGCTTCTTTAAGAGCATACGGGGACGGACACGCCAGGGGAAGGGGTAATGACGGCATTCTAAGCCGCATATGCGAAGTCAGGATGGAGGGTGCATGGATGGATGAGAGTTCTATGCTCTGCGCCCCAAGAGCTACCAGTAAGAGTGCGAAGGAGATTCATAGGTGATACACATCGGCCCTGTAGTTTACGGATGTGTTTTCGCCAGGTTAGGCTCTTGTCGAATGTGAGTCCAAGGAAGGTTGCGGATTCAACGAATGGAAGCTGCTGTCCTCCAAGAAAAAGGTCGGGGTGATTATGGAGGTGACGGATTCTGCAAAAGTGCATGCAAGTGGTTTTTGAGGTAGAGAACTTGAATCCTGTTTCTTTCGCTCCATTCCTGCAGTTTGTTGAGCACAAGTTGTAGTTGCCTCTCAATAACGTGCACGCTCTTGGAGGAGCAGAAAATTGCAAAATCGTCAACGAACAGTGATGCTTTCACAGGCTCCCGGATAACTGATGCAATACTATTGATAGCAATGGCAAACAGAGTGACGCTCAAAATTGATCCCTAGGGAACACCGTTTTCTAACTGGTGACTAGAGGATAGCACGTCGCCAAGGCGGACGCGGAAAGATCTTGATGAAAGAAAACCTGCTAGAAACAAAAGGAGCCGTTCCCTAAGACCCCAAGTATGCAAGGTGCGAAGAATACCGTACCTCCAGGTGGTGTCATACGCTTTCTCTATATCGAAGAAAATATCTACCAGGTGCTGACGGAGCACGAAAGAAGTGGAAATCTGCGTAGCGAGGGTGACTAAGTGGTCCATGGTTGACCTGTGCTTCCTGAAGCCACATTGGAGAGGTGTAAATAGGTTCTTTTGTTCCAGGAGCCAGACCAGACGTGTATTTACCATTCGCTCTAAAGGCTTGCACACACAGCTTGTGAGCGAGATTGGGCGGTAACTTGAGGGGGTTGTTCTGTCCTTTCCTTCTTTAGGGATTGGGAGAACGATGGCTTCACGCCAAATCCTTGGTATAGCATGTTCAGCCCAAATCTTGTTGAAAATGCCGAGGAGAAACGAACGAGCGTTTTCAGGTAGGTGTTTCAACATTTGGTTATGTATCTGGTCTGGTCCTGGAGCAGAATCTTTCGCACAAGCGAGGGCACAGGAGAGTTCGTCCATGGAGAAAAAGGCATTGAAATCTTCCTCCACGCGACTCGAGAAGTCTAATTTACAGTTTTCCATTTTTCTTTTCGTGTTTTGAAAGCCAGAAGAATAGTGTACGGAGCTGGAGATTTGTTCGTAATGAGAGGCCATTTCTTCAGCAATTTCTTGTGGAGAGGTTAGGAGATTGCCATTTACCATAAGCCCTGAAATAGACGGCGAAGGGAGTCTTCCACCGATCTGTCGGACCTTTCTCCACACAAGTTTAGGGGATGACCGGCAAGAGAGTGACGAGATGTAGGCTCTCCAGGACGCAGCCTTACTTTCCCGTATCGTTAATCTAGCTCTGGCTCGGGATCTTTTATAGTTTATTAGGTTTTCCATGGTTGGGAACCTACTAAGTTTTGCCAATGCCCTCTTCCGATCCCGGACCGCGGTGGCACAATCATCGTTCCACCATGGCACAGGGGGTGTCGTGCATGGCCCGACGACTTCGGGATGGCAAATGAGGCCGCATGAAGGACGGCGTTATTAAAATGAGCAACCATAGCATCGATGTCGTTTGGGCAGTTTTCCGATATTCGTAATTCTTTCTTGAATGTTTCCCACTCAGCTCGGTGGATTAGCCACCGAGGAGGGCGAGCAACGTTCAGATCGGGAATATCGAGGTTGACCCGAATGGGAAAATGGTCACTGCCATGCAGGTCGCCAAGGACAGTCCACTCGAAGATTGTAGAAACGGAGGGACTACAGAGAGCTAGGTCCACGGACGAGAATGTGTTAGAAGCTACGGAAAAGTGTGTACTTTCGCCAGAATTTAGGAGAATTAAGTTTTGGTTATCTATGATATTTTCAAGTAACCTGCCTCTCGAGCACGACCTTGTGCCACCCCAGGCAGGGTTGTGGGCGTTGAAGTCCCCCACAATGAGAAAAGGTGTAGGCACCTGAGAGAGCACATCCTCCAGTTCTTTTTGTGACACGACTTGTCCAGGCGGGATATAAATGTTGCAAATGGTAACACAAATAGTTCGGAAATTTACACGAACGCAAGATATCTGCAGAGTGGTTCGTATGTCTATTTCTTTCGATACCAAAGAGTTTGTGATAAACGTGGCGACTCCGCCATGGGCGCGGAGGCCATCGTCTACGTCTTGCCTGTAGCAACAAAAGCCGCGTAGAGAGAGGGAGTGCTCAGAAAGGAGATGTGTTTCCTGCAGGCAGATAACCACGGGTCTATGTATAGACATTATTAACTTCAATTCATCCAAACGGGTTCGAAAGCCATTTATGTTCCATGACAGGAGAGCCATAGTTTCTAGTTAAGTTTTTAGTTCAAGGTTAGGTTATGTATCAGGTTTCTTTTTCTTCTTTTTCCTTCTTTGTTGGAAAGTAATGGCTTTGTTCATGCGGAGTTCCTTATTCCCAGCAGAGTCATCTTGACTACTGCTGGAGAGGGTCGCATGTATTGGTCCACTCCCAAACCACGGTCCCTTGAGACAGGCGACCTAGATCTAGCAATAGGGCCTGTCGGCCTCAGCTTCTCTTGATGTGTTTGGGTGTTGGTTGAAATATTTATGGTTTGTGTTTCCGATTTTGTTTCAGACTGGACAAGAGATTTAGGATTTGCATCTCCGCCGATGTCATCAAAGGACACCTGGCAGGCAGCATCGCACAAAGTGGAGGCTTTAGGCGTTTGGGTTTCCGAATTGACTGTCTTATGTTGACCCACGGTGTCAGCGAAACTTCTGGCCATGTCCACGGGGTTTCGCGTCTGGTAACGGCGTCGTGCCTCCGGGAAGGAAACTTTCTCAGAGACCCTGATCTTCTGGATCTCTCTTTCCCTTAAGAAATTGGGGCACTGGTTGGAATTAGATGGATGTTTTCCACAACAGTTAACGCACTTTGCCTCGGCGGAGCAGTTAGAGTCATTACAAATCTCCCTTCCACAGTGCGCGCAGACTGCGGCGCTCATGCAACGAGGTTGCGTATGGCCAAACCTCTGGCATTTAAAGCAGCGCAGAGGGTTTGGAACATACTGCCTGACACGGAGATTGTAGAAGCTACACGATATCTTCTCTGGTAGCGATGGACGGTTGAAGGTCAGTATTAGAGTTGAGGTAGGAGTGGGTACCCCATTTACTCTCCGCTGAATCCTGTAGATCTCTGACACACCATATGGCTCAAAGAAGGCTTTCAAATTTTCTTCCGATTCGGTAGCGAAGTCTTCGTGGTTTACCACACCCTTGCAGAGGTTTAAGGTCGGGTGGGCGGACACATGCACCTGGAGGCCGGCTATTTTTTTGAGGTCAAGGATCTTGCTGATCTGTTCGTCAGAGCGACATTCGAAAAGAATTGTGCCATTTCTCTGACGGACCACCGACTGAAATATACCAAACCTTTCAATTTCCCTGGCAAGTTTTATAGGGCTGACACTCTTCATAGTTTCATTTTCTCTTTTACTTGACATGACGAGAAAGCGGGGCTTAGTAGGTCTGTCTGACTCATTACAGAAAAAACTCTCAAGATTTACTGTTTCACCAACAAATCTCCTCTTCCTTATGGAAGAGGGCGGGGGGTAGGTTTTTTATCCATTAAGAGGATATCAGATTCATCCCCGTGGTCCCCACCCACCACGGAGCCCAACAAGGGGACACTCCATCGGAGTGCCAGGGTTGCCACGGGGATATAGTGGGGGGTTACCACAGCGCTGCACCGCCGTGGATCCCTCCGCTCACCCTGGAGTTCAGTACAAGACCTAGTCCAAGCCGGTTGATCGGGAGTGGGTTAGCTCCCGACCGCCCGTCTAGAAGAGTCCGTAGCCAAAGCAAGTGTATCGAGACCTACAAGGAATGTTCCCCAAAATACGTAAGAGCACGTATCCCTGGGTGCCAAGAAAAAAGGAGCACGAGGAGAGTAATTGGGAAACAGACAGGCCCCTCAACCGCCAGGACATACATTCCCTCCGACACGGGTCACCATGCACGGCAAACACATGGGTGGGCGTTCAGCATACAGAGGGGGCCAGTGAAATAGAAGAGGGAGAAGAAAAGAGACAGGATATTATACAAGAATGAGAATGTACAATGGGAAGAAGAAAAGCGACTTGTGAAGGAAAGGAATATTTGAGAGCCCTCTCTGTATCCCCTCGTCAAGACGTGGACCAACCCACCTCGACGGGGACAAGTCGGAAGAGGAGTGTTTCCAGATCGATGCAGAAGAGTTGCAGGTTTTATTGGAGTTTCCCTTGGGGGCTAGAAGAATTGCAGAGGAAACAGACAGGGACCTAGAACTACGAGTCATTAGGAGTTAGGTCAGGGAAGGTTGGTCGCCCAGGTGTCTTAGAAGTAATGCGGCGTGGTACAATAAGAAGGATAGACTGACGTTTAAAGCGGGGGTGTTGCTCCTAGTTGGGGATGAGTACACAAGGGTAATTATTCCTAGAAGCCTGAGGAAGGCGGTGTTAGAGCTCCTCCATGAGGGGTACTGGGGCGTAGTTAGGACTAAGCAGCTGGCACGCCACCACTGCTTTTGGGAAGGCTTGAACACAGGTATAGTGCAGATGCTCAGAAAATGCGAGGCTTACCAGGTAAATCAGAGCACACCAAACAAAAACTTGGTGTCCTGACCCGAGGCCAGTGAACCATGGGAACGGGTACATGTAGACTTTGCTGGGCCATTTTGGGATAAGATGTGGATGGTTCTGGTGAACGCTAAGTCCAACTATCCTTATGTAGTTGAGATGGCCAGCACAACGTCGATGCATACGATCGACGCACTGGAAAGGATCTTCGTGACCGAGGGGCTTCCGGTCATATTGGTCTCGGATAACGGGACACAGTTTACATCCCAAGATTTTGCTGGGTTCTGTAGCAGTAACGGAATACAGCACGTCTGCGCGCCGCCTTTCCACCCGCAATCCAACAGGGAGGCGGAGAGGTTCGTCCGAACATTTAAGGCGGCGATGTGTAAGGCGCGAGCAGCAGGAATACACAGGTCCCGAGCACTACTTCGGGTCCTGGCCACGTTCCGCACGTTGCCGGGCGCGGACGGCAGGAGCCCGGCCGAGGTACTCCACGGAAGACAGCCGCGGACATTGTTGTCCCTCCTGAGTCCGGTGGATCATTGCAGGTCTGTAGGAACACAGCCGAAATTTATTGCACCTCTTTCAAGAGATCCCCAGCATGGCTTCCCGGTATCATTACGGAAGTAAGGGGGAGTATAACATACACTACTTGCTGATACCTGCAGAGGACTCAATCAAAATATGAACATGCATGCAATGTTTTTAAATGCAGTCCAAGTAATGGATGTACCCATAATCAACCAATGCTTTTTCGAATAAGTTCACCTGCTGATGGAAGCAGATTCAGAACACACAGAAAAAAATGCATGTAGATATTTTTGGACCTATTAGATGATTTTCTGTCAACCACATTTCATCACGGAGACACCATGTAGAAATGATTTTCCACAAGGTTATTTAACTTTTCTGAAATTCAGAAAGAAACTGTTTAGAACAGAAAGACTGATGTAAATGGAGAGGTTGTACACTTTCTAAAAATTGTTTGAATACAATATTGTAAGAATGAACAAATCAAAATTTATTTTAAGTTTTCTTATGATGAGCCAGTGTTCTGTGGGCTATGGAAATATTAAAAGAAATGACCAGAGAGGGCAGAATAGAGCATTGTTGAAACCAGCCTATGATGGTCCCCAACCTATTAGCACACATAAGTTTTCTGATACAGAAAACTCAATTAAAAATTGTAGCTTTGCAGGAACTAAGATGGCCAAAGATTGAATGTATTAAAAAAGATAATTTTATTCTACATTATAGCGGCCCAGCATCTACAAAGGGTCACACAGGAACTGACTTTCAGGTGAAAAAATCATTGCCACAGAGGTATCACCAGTTTTATTCAACTTTGAAATGTAAGACTTCTGATATATTTATTTAAACTTGTGTTTTTCAATAATGTTCTCATATAAGAACTTCCTAACAATGACAATTTTTGTTGAGTTAAAATATGGAATGATAAAACAAAATTTGTTTATACTTGTGTGAACATGTTTAAAACTACTAGAATATCTTTCTTTATTAGAAATGGAAAGACATAACTACACTGCACTTTATTATTAAATTCAATTTATAATACATATTAAATAATAATTGAAAATAAAAAACAAGGGTATTCATTAGTTAAATAAACTAGGTTAATGAATTTCTCCAGAAAACATGAATAAAATAAAACAAAGATACATATTTATTATACGTTATAAGAATTATAAACATAAAAAACGTTTTAACTCAGTATACATATTCAGAATAAATATAGTTATGTCAGTTTGGCACAATTCATAGAGAATTCATATGTTGACATTGTGATTAAGGATTTTGTTTCAGGGGGCTTGGCTCCATCTGATTGGTTTACTACAGACTAGCGCAGAAAACAATACCAAAACTTGCTGAAAGAGGAAGAAGAAAGTTGAAAAGAAATGGAGCATTCTGAAGAACAAAAACCAGAAAGGACTTCATTGGAGAGAGTTCTCTGTAGACTGACCGAAGACAAATTAGAAGGTACAAAGAGAAACATTTTACAAATTATGAAAACAAGCTTGCAGATTGATTAAATAGCAATTCTAACGTTAGGTAAGGTATTCCATGCATCTCATTTTCAAAGTTCTTGCTATTAACATAATTGAAATTAACTCATTTTCTTATTTTACAAATTCCATTTTCATTATAAGTTTCACAACCTTGATTGCATTCACAGAATATATCATATAATAAAACCCATCATTAGGCATGCCCATTTTATGGAACATGGTTTGTCGCCCTGGAACTATTTGCCCCATGCCATATTTTTGATTTTAAAAACTGAACTGAAAATTGATAATGTTAGCATTCCTATGAAAAAATGAATGTCATCCACAATGTTATACTTATATTCTAAATCCTCTCTCTTTAGCTCATGGACCATATCAAAATTCATACACTTTTCTTCAATATTACCTCCAGATTCACAATCAGAACTTATTTCGAAATATTCATCTCCAACATTGTCTTCTAATGGAATGTGGATATTAGACCTACGTACGCCTAACTAAGGGTTAATGTAGTACTCATTTTAAATTTTTCATTACCAATAAAATAAAATTTTAAAAGATTGCAAATGAAGTCGGTTTGGATTCAGAAAATGACCTTAACGACTCTTCTATTTAAAATACAGAACAGATGGTGATAATTATGGAAAATATATAATGTCTGATAGAGATACATGCAAATAAATTTCAAGAAGAAGTTTTAAAAGGGAAATCTGGTGAACTTAAAGTGTCTGAAGAAAATCCAGAAGTTGAAGAGTATGGGTAAATTTTTTTTTAAAAGAGCGTGGCCATCACAAATATCCCTGAATCAAAATTGATTATAAGGTATTTTTTTTTTGCAGAAAGGATTTTGAGTGGGACTTTAACAAACTGGAAGAACATTTGGTGATGCCTAGAAATGAGCATGCTATGTTGAAGAAAACAAACAAATCTTCTGGTTTGTAATTAAAAGTTTTAATTTTCCTTACACATCAATGCCCCACAGATTCTTATTTTCAAGAACTTGGATCTAACAAACCTGTCCTGGTGCCCATTTTGTATGTGGTTATCCCACATCCTTCCCTATTGGTTTATAATCCATTGCTAATGCTGATAATCTGATGTTCAGCATTCCTCTAAGATGTCCATGACACTTTCTTTTATTTTATTTTCAGTTGCGTGAATTCTGGAGTTGTTTCTTTGGATAAACACTCTGACTTCATCTCCCTATATTCATATTGGCATTGCAATAAGAGTTAAAAAATTGTAAAATCCCTTTTCACACCTAATTTGTTGAAAATCTGTTGTCTTCCATACATACACGTCTAAAACGTGTAGTAAAGTTTCTCTCATTTGTAATATGACACCCTAAATATTCAAAATTAAGAACTTGCCCTATGATTTTATTATTTACTACTATTTTGGTTCTCATAGTTTCTTTTCAATTATTTAAAAGCACTACTGTATTGCTATTCTAGTATTTTAAAAAATACTATTATAAACTTGATGATTTCAAGACTTCCAGTAATCCATCTATTAAAAGGTATACCTAGACCCCTACTTTATAATTTCTGTTTCTTGTATTATTTCTTGTTCATCTTCCTTATACATTTTCCTTACCCAATTTTCCATCTTGATAAAAGATTTTGCGGGATGTTCTCCAGAAATGATAAGGAATTAAATAACAGTTTCTCTTCAATTGTGTCTAATGTTATTTACTATTTTAATGTTTCCTCTCACTTAATCAATTATGGATGTAGATTCTGGTGACCCACAACATTTGTACATATCTTTAAAGGGGTTAGTGAGACATAATTAATAAAAGGTTGCAAATTTTCTCAGCCTTTCACCATTTTGATTCTTATCATTATCTCTTTGTATTCCCATTACATTTGCCATCTGTATGCTTACAACTTCTGTATTCATCACTCCAGCTAATATTTCATAATATTATATATTTATTTAAGGGGAGACGGAAGTGTCCAAGATATAAAAAATTAATTTTGGATTTTGGCATAATTAAGTAGCTTTTTTATTCTGTATTTCTTCACACTTGTGTAAATATTTAGCAATGTACCAAAATAAATAGATATTTACACAGATTTAAATGGGGCATTCAAGACCATTTGGTTTCCCTTAAATTTTTTTTAATAATCTGATAAGCCATCCGTTTCCTTCCTTCATCTTTCTCTACAACATAAAACAATGATAGATATGTATTCTGTGCCATGTTTTAATGTTAAGGTGATTATTAGTCGCTAACAAACTGAACTTCTCTAATTATTAATTCCCATCTGTTATCTATAAATATTAAAACTTCAGTACTCCTCTTCTCTGATTTATTTCACAATCAAATATGAAATTGTTTTCTTCACTTTTAGGTTTCCAATAATGCATATCTTAATTGTGACAAAACAAACTTTCAAATTTTCTCTCTCTCCATCTGTCTCACTGTCTCCTCTCTCCCCTCTCTCTCCTCTAATTCTCCTCCCTCCTCTCTGTATTTTTGATGATCAAACCTTACAATTTCCTTCAATACTTAGTTCTCAGCTAGTTAAAATTTTCAACAGCTCCAGTGATTGCTGTAGAATCTGAGATGTGCAGTCCTAGAGGGGACCAGGAAGAACTGATTGTGTCTGCTGCTGATGAAAACATGAAAAGGGAAGAACAAGAGGTTGGTTGAAAGTTAACATTTTTTATTGTAATAATTTTAATAAAATATATTACAAAATAACAAACTATTGGCTTTGTAGTTAAAAATTGACTCAGGGTCTCTCTGTTTCAATACCATTCCCTACTATATAACTTGGCTTCAATTTCCATATATGGTGTCTTTTCCTTGCGCAGGTTGCTTCCAAGCCTTCAATTTCTAGGGTTCGACCCTGGGTATTTTAAACTAGCCAGTCCGTGGCAATTTTTATTACAGATTTCAGTTTGCAGCGGTTAATGCCAAATTTTGGCGTAGAGTATGAATTGTTATGGCTATTAGTTCAAAAGGAAATGGGTCTTTTCCTTGTGCAGGGAGCTTCCAAGCCTTATATTTCTGGGGTTCAAACCTGGGTATTTTAAACTAGCCGGTCCGTGGCAAATTTTCTTATTACACGTTACATTTGCTAATGCTTAATTTTGGCGTAGAGTATGAATTGTTATGGCTATTGGTTCAGGAGGAAATGTCTTTTCCTTGCACAGGGAGCTTCCAAGACTTCAATTTCTGGGGTTCGAACCTGGTTATTTTAAACTTACTGCTCCGCGGCAAATTTTTTTATTACAGATTATTTTTAGTACGCGTTTTGTGTAAATTATAGGGTATAATATGAATATTTTTAGGTGATGTTTGGGAAGGAACGTTTATTTTTCTGGCGCAGAGTGTTTGATGAAGGTGCATTTTTGGGATTCGAACCCATATAATTTAAACAAACCCTTCTGAGGAAAATTTGTTTATTACTGATTATTTTTAGTATGCATTTTGTTTAAATTATGGTGTAGAGTATGAACTTTTACATGTGAGCATTTCGTTTCTTCTTTGATGGTGCTCACCATAGGAACAGAGGTGTTATTTTTTGTTTTTGGTAAATATCTTTTGAAAAAATGGAGATATCAATATGATTTCTATACTAATCGTTTATAAATAATAAGCAGCAAATTTGGGGTACGGTTTGGTGTGTATACTTACATTATTAGCGGATTTAGATGTGTGGTCCTGCTAACTTTCAATAAACATCGATTTTTTTGAGAAAATGACCCGCGGCAAATTTTTTGTTTTCACATCTTAAGAATGGCAAAAAAGCGGCAAATTATGAGCTATAAATTTTTGTGATTGGGTGAATTGGTCCTGCTAACTTCCAAGACGTGTATTGTAGAGCCCTGGTATTGAAAAAGTGGATAAAACTTATGCCTCTATGTTTTCTTAATGTTTTGTGATAATCTGCTATATAGTCAGAATCCATGGTTGGTGCCTACCAACACCGAAAAACACTTGACACTGAAAATATGATTGGTAACAAAATTTTTGTTAATCTGTTTGTCAATGGTCAATGCTGGTACTTAAAACATTTGATTTTCTCCAAAATTGATATTCCCTTATAGATTTGTATGAATGCCAAGTCCTGTGTGTTCGCAATGGAATTTTAATTTTTGGGGGTACATTATATGGAAGTCTCAATATTTTCAATTTTCTCAAAATCGGCTCTAAATTTTTTTATTAAACTTTGTCCTCAATGAACATATTGAAAGCTTAAAATATGATGGTGGTCTTATTGCTGATAAGTCTGATTTTTGGAAAATTGCGAAAGTTCAACTGTTTTTCTGTCTTCCTACACCTATAATATTAAAGAAAGACATTATTTTCCTTAATGAAATCTGTTCTTCAAAGTCAGATCTTATATAAGGCCATAAGGTTTTTGAAAATATGAATATTTTTTTAATAATTTTGCATGAAATATAAACAATTTTTCAAGTATTATTTTCTCAAAATTGGCTCCAATTTTTTCTTCGGTTTTTCCCTTGGATAGAGCCTCAGATGCTGATCTCTCAGTTCTTGTTTTATAAAAAAAATTGTAGTACAATATACAATGTACCAAAAGTACAATATTGATAATAGAATTTTTTTTCTTGAAAATCTCTGAATTTTTGAAAATTGTAAATGCAAATGTTCAATTTTTTAAAAACATTGCAAGGCTGGGTATAGCTGTGTGGCTGGTGTTGTAAAGGTAAACTTTGACTCTAAGCAACCAAGATTCAATATTAGCATGAAGAGAAAATTTTTGCTGTTTGGAAACACGTTCGCAGTTTCACGTACCTAGTTTTATAACATAGTGTAGCCATTACAATGTTATATGAGAATATGTGCTGTTGTATGTAATGTGTTTTCTAATCTAAATTTATATAGGAAACTAGTCAGTCATTTTGTATGCTATCCAACTGAAATATTTTTGGCTACATGGAGTATGAGTTTCTGGCATCATGACGTTTTCGAAATTTGGTTAGTTGAAAATATGAAGAAGTGCTCTAACTAAATAGTGGTTGCTACCACATTCTACTCCTCTTACTACTCTTACATCTTGGCATTTTAGATAAGTTCTCTGTCTTAATATAACATAATCAATTATTGATTTAATATTCCTGGTAGGTTGTGTCCATGTATAATTATGGATACCTTTATGTCTATAGAACCCATTCATGATTTTAAGATCCATCTGGCTGCACAAATTTATTAATCTCTCTCCATTATTATTACATACTTTTTCTTCATATTTACCCACTATATTATTATTTTGTTTACTTCCCGTTTGGGCATTTAAATCACCCATTATTAGAATTTCCTTACTTGAAGGAATGTCTTCTAATATTTCTGGTTTCTTATAAACTGCCAAAAATTATCATCTTTCCTTAGTGTATGATATAGGGCCTACTTATAAAAAGGATTAGAAAGCTTTATAAACATGATAATTTATTACTACATTTCGAAGTCAAAATATTACAAATGTTACAAGGTACACAAATGTATAATAAACACTGAAATAAATGTACACAACTGTTGTAATCATGTTCGAAGTATTTTTAAAATTAATGTGATTTAAAGGCGGGAAAATGGTAAAAATATTTTTTTATTTTTTTAACTACAGCCCACCAGTTGAGAAAATCTGAAAAAAGTCACAATTTATGTTTTGAGAGGAACATTTGAGATTTTTTCGAGCCTATTCCAGGGTTCTAATACACAGTAAAAAATATCGTTTGTTAAGTTTTTCAAAAAAAAAATTTTACATTTGAATATGGTGCCAAGAAAATATCAAAAAATGTTTTTCTGATCGTATAAATTATTTTCTTATTTTTATTTTTTTTCCAATCAGATAAAGTATTTAGAGTTAAGTTGACAAAAAAATTTTAAAAAACTTTTTAAAAAGTTTTTTTTGGGGGGGGGGGCATTTTTGGCTGTAGATATGTGTGAGTGGTGGGACTTTCAAAAATGTTATTTTTATGTTAGAGTTATAGTGTTACTACGCATTTGTCATTTTGTTCTGGGGAACTGTTTATCATCTTATCTAGGGGTACCCTTTATTCCAGTGCTTTCTAAGTATTATACATTCATGTAAATCTATATTCTTATATATTCACATAAATCTTATATTTGAGTGATTTATATTAAACTTTTCTTATTTGATTTAATTCACTGATCAAAATCTTATATGTAATTGAAGATTTTTGATTCATGGATTTCTAAATTTGTTATGAATTAAATGCCCATGACTGGGTTTTGGTCTTACCTATAATTCTTATTCTCCATGTGTATAAGAAAAGATGCTTAAAAGAATGGTGAGGGTCTCATTTTCATTGTACTCTTTGAGTTTCTGTAAATACTGAAATAATGTGAGAAAGTATGTGTTTTAGCTCTTCTGATTTAAATTGTTACAATGTATTTCATCTAATTCTGATGAATAACTATGTTTGAGGGAATTTATTGATTAACATCAGGGTCATTAGTGTGATGAAGAAACAATTTGCAGTTCTAGAAGAAGAAAAAGTGTTGCCAGTATTACTGTTACCTGTATCATGTAGAGTTGTGGTAATGATTATTAAAGGTACTACAAATATCAGAAGGATTATAAAGGATCAAACCTTCATGTTTAAGTTAACTAAAATAATTTCTTAGAAGTTTAGATAGTAGCTCTTCAATTTGAAGCAAAAGTAGAACATTTAACAGTTCTAATATGAGCAAAGCTTATATACATACTACGTTAAATATTATTTCTTATTAAATAACTGAACCAAATCTGTTTCATGTCCTCACTTAGATGTCAACATTATCTTTCCATTGAATTTATTGACAGTCTTTTTCAGATATTTTATAGGTATATTAGGACTTAGGGGTCTCAACTCCCACATTGAACTGATCTGTATTGTGAAAGAACAATTTCAGGAAAATGTTCTCCAGGAAAATAATTTTCAGATCAAAATAATTTCTTATGTTGTAACAAAAAGAGATCTAGTATTCCATTACTTTGTAATAAACTACTCTATAATTTTGTTCTCTTATAGTTCCCTTTCAGCGGTCATTTTTGTTTCTCTTCAAATTTTAACATTCTGTTTTATGAAATTTCATAATTGTTCCAGCTCATCAAAATAATATCAAAGATATGCTGGAGTTATATTTGTGTAACGGTGGTCAGGATAAGTTGGTAACTAAGCCAACCACAGAGCAGGTCTCAAAAACTGGAAAAAATGAGTCAAGACCTGATGTTAAGGTAAGTTAATTGACAGGTAATAATCAGCATAATTGTTTTGATTGTTTTGGCAGCAATTATGAATAATATTTTCTTCGATTCATAATTTAAATTAAAAAAATACATATTTTTTTATTCTAAAATATGGCCTTTTCAGTTTTTCCTTGCTAGAAATATTCAACAGTTTCACATGAAGTTCCAACAGCTCTGTGCATTGCAAAACCTATATATTCAGGTATAGACAAAGACTGTCTTTAAGGGACAAATTTCATTAGGGAGAAAATCTCTCTAATCAATATTATAGTTGAAGGAAGACGCCCCAAAAAATCACACTTCTTCAATTTTCTTAAAATTGTGTCATTCCAGTCAGTAGGAACAAACTTTCAGTAAAACTTATATCAAAGTCAACTGAAGTGCTTAGGGAAGGTGTCTCCATAGGGCACCTTTGACTGAGTTGTCCATTCGCTGCCATGCGAGCAGTTACAGCAACAACGAATGTTTGTGATGGGTAGCATATTGCCCTATTGCTCCTTCAGCACAGGTGAGTAGTTTTAATACTAATTTTTGTTCCTTTTAAAATATCATCAAGGAAATTTAATAGCTTCTAGAACATGTATGCAATATTATTAAAGATTTTCATAAATTTAAAAAGGTTGTCTTGCAAGTAATTGCGTTTTAAAGAAGTTTTTTGTTGCATGCAAGAACAGCATAATATAAAATTGATATTTAATGAATAATTGTAAAACATATTATATATATACTCACACATTTTTAGAATTTGTAAAAACATTTATATGAGGGCAAAAAAATTTATAGAGTATAGGGGTGTTCACAAGAAGACTTAGGTTTTAAGAGTGAACTGAGTTGCTGAACAATCAGTTAGAAAATTTTAATATTCTACCTCAATGATGTAAGCATCGTGGACAACAATATCCAAAAATATTTTCGAGTTTGAAGGAGTTGTGTCATGAAATCTACTTTTTGCATGGAATGACCCATTTGTTTCGAAGAATTTATTTATACGAGAATAATTTGTTCTCTTTATCATTAAAAATATGATTCAGTTGTTCCTATAGGATCAATTAGTTCAGAGAACTGATGTATTTTGCAGAAACACATGGAAAATAAACAATGTATTTCGGACCTTCTGCTTATCAGATTATTAATCGTACAGAATAGGATTCTGACAAATTTTATTATTTAATTGCTATGGTAGACCCAAATGATGGCTTAAGATAGTCCTTTACAAAATCCAAACATGCAAAATAAAAGGAACATATTTTCTATAAAAGGGTCTCAATCATGCAAAATAAAAGGAACATATTTTCTATTTTAATATATTTCCCTACAACTTTATTATTTCCTTTGGGGTAAAAATAGAAGCATAAAAATAAATGACTGAAGAGAGCATTTCAAGGAAAAATGAAAAGCAATTTTGTTTTGGTTCACTCTCACACTGGATTTTTTTACCCTGCATATAGAAGTGAACTGATGAAAATTTTGTTTTTCAGAACATAACTCCACAACTGTTAATGAAGGCACTACTTGGTCAAGAACAAATCCATCATACACTAGGGTGTGTAATGATAAATGGGGAAAATTGGTAGATACTGCATAAATGATGCACTAATTCAGGCATTCTCGAAATTAAGGGTCGAAGTTAAAATGGTGGTTTTGAGATAATGCAATTAAAAGTTCTCAGCACTTTTATTTAGTTGTTCTTACAATATTAGAATCAATTCAAAAAGGTTCTATTAAAAGGAGCTCTTAACAATGTTTGTATCCTCTAATTCTTGAGATACACATATCACATACTTCAACATATGAAATATATTTTGTAATAGTCTTTTTAAGGACCTTTTTCAAAAAACATAATTAAATGGGAATAATAGTACATTACAATACACAAGGTGCATAAAACTAAATGAATGTTATGAAAACAATCTTGGTAGAAAGTGCATTCTTCAGTGAAATTTCCTAAAATTTCGTGAGTTACAAACTCAGTCTAGTTCCAGTCTATGGATGACATGGAAACTTTATTTTTGCAAACTCAATCACCTCCAACAATTTATTTATTAATATTACCTATATACATTACCAGAAACACAAAAGCACAATGAAACACACACAGCAGATACACAATGCAAATATTGATTGTTATGATAGTGTTGATGTGTAGGTTCATGAGTAAACAGGCACTTAATCAGGAGAATTTCACAATTCTTCTCTAGATATTATAAGATTAAAGATTTCATTCTCAGGGATGTTGCAAACAAGATAACAATTATGCACAAAGATGTTCACCAGCCTTCTGAAATGTTTTCCGCAGAAAACTGCAAACAATAGAAACATTATCTAAAATAAGAAAAGGAATGGAAATGCAAACACTGATGAAAATATAGACAATACAGATATTTTAAAAATTAATGGAATGCGAAATAAAGGTTTGTATGCTTCAATGAAGAGATTTTAATAAACTGATAATTTTTCTATTTGTATGAAATAATAAATATTTGTACTTTAATAAAAAAATACACAATTATATTTTTGCTCTCTCACATAAACTATGCAGAAAAAAAAATCATATAATATGATAAATTGGGCATGAATGGTGAAGGCAAACAATGGAATCGAAGGTTTTTTCATTGTAGTGTAGTGAAGTAACAAGTGAATCAGTTGGGGTTTGTCATGAGAGACAATTGTTTGTTTCACATGTTGTGTAACAGTGCTTATGCACCACATATTAATACTGAAAATTAGGTCCTGCAGGAAGATCTCAAATTCCTTGATTGTGAAAAACTGTTTTTTCTCCAGGTGTTTCTCCATCTGTGTGAGTACAACATTAAATCACACATAGGATTTTCACCAAACAGAGTTTCCTTGATCAATCAGGCAGATTTTTTTGAATTTTTTTACCTGAATTGTGCAAATTATGCGTGTAAAGTTGGCACAGTTCTGGTTGTCAGTAAAATCTGTAAATTTTCAAAAATTACAAAAGTGAAAGATCTTTTTCATTTTCTTGCAACTACATTGATACATGATAATTTTTTATTTTCATGAAATCTGTGCTTCTAAACAAGTTCAGTATCTAATGTTTTGTACAGTCTTGTGAAAATATACATAATTTATGCATAACTTTGAAATGAAGGCAATTTTGAAAGAAAATACAGACCCAAGACATTTTCAAAAATTTCTTCTCTTTTGCTTAATTTTTAATGTTCACTAAATAATAAAGTATGGATCAATTTTCATTATGACATCTGAAATTTTGATAACTGCAAAAATTCATCTTTATTTTGATGGGTCAGTAGCATTGTTCAAATGCCATCAGCGAGGATGTCTAGCATATAAGTTCATAGCATCAGAACACATATGCCTCAGTTCAAATCCCAGTATGGCAGAATATTTTTGCGGGAGGGAATTACTTTTGTGGGATCAATTATATTACAAAACCATCAAAAATAATGTAAGAAAATGTGTGTTATTGTATTACATTTAGTTATACTTCAACTACTATTAAATAATTATTCTTTTCCTTCACAAAAGTATGTTATTGAAAAGAAAGTTGGTTTTAATTTGTCAAGAACCAACACAATATCTTAATATACATTGAACAGTATTCCTCTCTAAATGCAAAAGAAACAACTTATAGTGAACTCTTTCCTCTCTTCTCTTTTTTCTTAAGAAACTTGTGGAAACATGAATGCAAAAGAGCCTGTATGATTTATTTCTAAATGCTGTTTCTACATCTACTAGTGCAAAAATTTCCACTTCTTCCACTCCATTGAAAACTGCATCGGCAAGTTTGGTTTGTGAAAATTAAATTCCTGAAGAAATGAAAAACATCAAATGTAGTGAGGGATTATCGGAGACAAGAAAACTCAAAGACAGAGGCAAGAGAAACTCAAGGACAAGTACTGAGAGACTGCTCCAAAAAAAATCCAGAACTACGTGTTAATTCATGTATAATTGGTAAAGAAAGTAACATCATTGATGAGAACATTAAAAGCCAATATTCTACTAGCTCACAGACACTCTTGTCAGATGGTTTGCATTCCGAATTTGTAACAGTGGCAAATAACAATTTTGAGAGTTCACATATTCAACGAAATATTCACATAAATGGCAACACTAACAGATAAGGTTCACATGTCAAAGATATAGAAGAGATATCATTTTTAAACACAGATGTACTAGAAGCTTATAAAGCAGAATCATAAGGGGTTCCATGAAGGAAAAAAAAGAAGTATTTAGATGAATTAGATCTCATATCTACTGATCTGCCTGTGCAAGGCTACTACCCAAAAGGAGATATGAGAGAACCATTTGTGATAATACATAATAGAAAATTATCTAATGGGAGTAAAACTCTAGAACAGGTAGTAGAACAACTGAATGATGGAGAGTGAATTTTTGAATGTGTATGTGACCAAAATATAGAAGGAGCAACTGCACTAATGAAAGATGTAAAAAAAGGTTCAAATCCAGTACTAAATCTAGAAATCAAAGATGTAGAATATGAATTAACTGAAGAAATGAGAATAGACCAGAAGCTAGGATCTATATTTCCTACAATTTTTGGGAACTGTGGTGAGAAGTTAATGGTGGAGTTTAAAGAAGACTTTCAAACTTATACTGCAATAAATTTTCAAAGAGCTGAATTTTCTAAATTTGTGATACATCTTATTCACCTGAGAATTATGTAAATGAGCCATTACAAATAAATCAGAAGAAAAAAGCAAGGTTTCAAAAATTGCAAAATGAAATAATACAGTTATGAGGAAGGATCACCAATAAAAGAAAAGGAAAAGAAAGATTCACTTAACAATAATCCAGGCAAGCTATTAGAGAACTTAGTTGTGTGTAAACCTATTATTAAAAAAATACTAATGTTCCAACAAGAGAAATGATAAAAACAAATGTAAACCAAAGTGATATTTCAGAAACACATGAAAGTGAAAAATCTTACCATGAGAAAGTAAGTGATCATCTACAAATGCAATCAAATACACCTGAAAAATATTATCTTTCTTGCTTACCTACTGAAGAAACTATTACTCCAAAGATAGATAATGACGAAACAATTGCAAAAGCTGTTGAGGAAGAGCCGTGTGTTAGCCTAGGAGAAAGGGATTATTCAGTAACCAATTGCATAAAACAATCTTATTTTGTTAAAGAACATGATTACCACAAAACTTGCTCAGGTTAAATTGTATAAAAATGGACTTTCTTTCTTCCATAAACTATAAATAATTATTTTAGGGAGTGCTGAAAGAGTAATTCTAACAGCTGATGTATATTCTTTTTCGGTTGTGGCGGAGTCATGTGTTCGCAAAGAAGGAAGTGATTATTTAGTCTCACATGATGTGGGAAAACTTTCTTTTGTGGGAAAAAGTGATGACCATCAAACACAACTAGGTAGGGTGAATAAAAATGTTGGTTCTTGTTTGCATAAACTACAGGTAATTATTTTAGGGAATGGTGAAAGAACAATTCTATCAGCTGATGTTACATATTCTTTTTCAGTTGTGGAAGAGTCATATGTATGCAAAGAAAGAGACAGATTGCATTCAGTGACAGATTGCATGGCAAAACCTTACTTTACTGAAAGGTGATCACCATGAAACACACCCACGTAGGTTGAATAAACCTGTTGGTCATTGTTTGCGTAAACTACAAATAATTATTCTATAGCATGATGAAAGAGCAATCGTTATAATAGATGTTATATATTCTTTTTCAGTTGTGAAAGAGTCTTCATAAAGCAAAGAGGAAGATAATTATTTAATAACTGATTGCATGGGAACAACTTATTTCGTTCCAGGAAGTGATTACCTTCAAACAAAATCAGGTAGGTTAAATAAGAATGATGTTTCTTGGTTGTGTAAACTCTGAATATTTTAATTTTAGGGAATAATGACAAGGTATTTGTAACACAGTTGATTTTACATATTCTGTTTTAGTTTTGAATGTCAATGAAAATGAATGTGAGGAATCTTTAATTGAATTGCTGGAATAAACACCAAAAAGCGAGCAGATTCTTTTGAAGAAGATATTGAAACTGTTTGGGAGAAATCACCACCACTAACGGAGGAACCAATTGCAAATTTGACTTTCATAATCCTATTTCAGAAGAAAATGAAAATGTATTAGAAGACTCTTAAGAAGATAAGAGTCAAGAGGAGTGTCATTTCCAAGAACAGTTTCATCTAAAAGAGATAGTGCATGAAATTTGATTGAACAATATTCATCTAAATTTTTTGAGGAGGTTGTTTCTACAAGAGAAATGAAAGAGCCTAGTGTAAACAAGGAAGAACATGATCTAACAATAACGGCCTTGATAAAGAAAGAAATCGCAGAACCTCTTTGTAAAACATTTTTAATAGAAGGAGAAATGAGAAATGTCAAAATCCTGAAGCAAAATAAAATCTGTGAGGAAAACAATAATGATAAAGATAATTCAAATTATCAGAAAAAAGATGAACAAGAACAGCTTAAAAAATATTGACCAACCAAGGGTAAGAAAAAGATTATTACTTGTCTATTGCATTTGAAGAATGGGCATTTGGAACTTACATCTCAATTATTAATTCATAGATCGATGACTTTGCGAAGTAGTAGTGCTGCGAGGATTTTACACCATTAGAAGTCTCTCTTATCCAAATTTCTATTTAAGTCTGTCACTGCTGTCTTCTCAAGTTAAGCCGCTTCTTGCCATTGCCTTCTCCACTCCTTCCACGTACTTATAGGTCTTCCTCATCTTGTGTGAAGCTGGTTGCCAAGTCTCGGGTATTTGAGGCCTTTGTTCTTCACTCATTCTGTTGTGAAGTGACCATACCATTTGAGTTTTTTAATTTATTGATATCTGTAATGTTGAGACTCACATATGTTTTTCTTCTAATGACATTGCGGTTTATTTAGTCCAGCAATGTCAATCCACAGCTTCTTTTCGAATAGTCCATTGCCATTGCTGTAAGTTTATTCTCATCATCTTTCAATATTTCCCAAACTTCAGACTCAAAAGACTTCAAACTTCTTCATGTGGTAATACTCTCTATGACAGTCTTATAGAACCTCTTCACACTCTTCCTCAGAATTTGATTCCATATTAAGGGATGCAATGGCCTTATAACTACTTTCCCCGTTGATATTTTGCTTGGAATATCTTGATTACTACCACTATTTTCTTCTATTTGAGTCGTTAGTATGTAAAATTCTGACAGGAATTTAGTTCTGGTCCATCCCATATACACTATCTTGGCTTTTCATCATATTCATTTTTCATATAACCAGATATTTTGTTTTATTAAAATTTATTTCAATCCTCCAAAACTCTTCATGAAGTTTTTGCATCATATTCAAAACATTGTGTTTCTCCTCAGCTAAGATAATTTGGTTGTCTGCATATACGTAAGAGAATAATGCATGGAATCATCAATTTTTATATCCAGATTGCAACATTTTCTCCTCCTGTATTTCAAAGCCTCCTGTTTAAATATAATTTAAATAGAATAGGATCTATGCTACACCCTTGTAGTAAGTCTTTATATAGAGGAAATGGTTTGGAAAGGTTTATTCTAATTTTAAATTTACTTAATTTCTGCCATACAAGTCTTTAACAGCTTTCAGTAAGTACATCTTAACATCTTGTTTCTCTACAGCCAACCAGAGTTTATTTCTTAAACCAGTGTCATAGGCTTTTCTTTAATCTTTGAATATCAAATAAGTTTATAAATTATGAGCAAGTCATTTATTGGTTACTTGTCAATTACTAAAAACACTATCAGAACTTCAACATCTAGCTCTTAAAGCCACTATATTCATCCACATCTATAGGATCTATTTCAAGGCAAAATTTCAGTATTTTTCCATACAGCCAGCCAATACTACAGAGCACAGTTCTTCTGTAATTTCTACATTGTTTTCTATCACTTTTTTAGTATATGTTAGAGATGATTTCTCCCTTAATGTGTCTATTGGTGTTAGGCAGATAATTTCAAGAAGAGAATTTCATTTTTAATAGCTCCGTGTACACAGTTTATATTTTGGGATTTGTACGAATAAAGGAGTGTCTTGAAAATCATCTTAATGCATTTTATTCACAAATGAAAGATACAATTTTGACCTTAACAAATAATGATCTGAGTTTCATTCGGCACCCATAAATACTCTGATGACTTCTACTGTGGCTTTGTTGTTATGTTTGCCAAGTACGTTATTTAGTATTGTTCTTCTTGTCCCTCTAATCAATGTAAATTTGTGAATATCCTTAAGTTTAAAGAACATATTGAAGATTTTTAAGCAATTTTATATACACACTATACTTTTCTTCTTGCCTTTTATCTTTGTCATTCACGGTTTCCTCTCTGTACCTTCTGACTACATTATTTTGGACTTGCTTTTGTATTCTACCATTAAAATCCCCAAGTAAAATTATATCTGTTATGTTAGCAATTCCATCTAAGACATTCGTTAAATGATTAAAAAATGCAATATTCTCTGTTTCAGGAGCATCATCATTTGAAGTATAAACCTATAAAAAACATATCTATTCCTTTTATTTTAAAATCTAGTGTTAGTTATTTTAAAATCTAGTGGTGTCAGAATGCTCAAAAATTTAAAAAGCTGGTCACAGATGAAGATGCTTCAGATTACAGCAGTATTGTTCTTAGGTAACTTCAACATTCAACATTTGTATCTTCAAATTATATTTCAAGATTCTGACTATTTTCTTTTCAGACCAATGGTCTTTTCAACTATCAAAAAGATTATTCAATCTGGAGCTATAAGCAATATTACACAACTTGAAGATGATGTATTGTTATTATTGTTATTATTTTATTAATGATTGACAACATAATTCTGTACAACCCATGCACTCATGTAGTACATAAGATGGCAAAGGAAATGCAGAAAGAAATCATAGAATTCTTTGAGTAATTTCTATACATGTAATTTCTTAAGTTGAATTGCATTTTTTTAATAGCTAAGGGTAAAAGAAATAATTTTTTATTTACAAATTTTAGTTAATTTTAATGAAAGAAAATTAGTTTTTGTAAAATATGTACTATAAGTGTCATATTATTTTGTAGGAATTGGCTGTGTTGTTCGCGTACTTGAAAAATGGTATAATGCAATTGAGGCATTGCATTAGAGAGTTACATGCCACAAAATGGGAATTTTACAGAAGTGTGTTGTCTCATTGGGTCTAATTTTAAAAATCAGATATTTTAAATAAATGCTGAAAACTTTGTCTAGAATGATTTGGTGTGTTTCCTTAAATGTTCATGACAGGCAGAATTAAATATAAGAAATTAATTTCCAGGTTTTACCATAGATAATGTTGATATGTGTAAATGGTCTGAGAGGTCACATGTGATTTTCTTTGAAAAAATAAACTACAATTTATTTCACAGTTAGAAACATTTTTTTAAATACATTTTTTAAAATTATATACAATAACATAATTGAGTTAATAATGAATATTATTGAAGAATATGAGTCTCCAAACTATTATAATGAAATGTAATGTTAAGTCCTACATCAATTTTAATGAAAACACCATAACAGTGGATAAAAATTGCTGAAATAATATCATATTTTGAGTTTTGAGTTATATGTGGAAGAGATTTCAAAAAGACACTGTGAATTAGGTAAAGACAGTAACATAAAGTAATGTGCATCTTATTTTTGTGACAATGGCCAGTGTAAGTTCCCTATCGTCCTTTCTTTCAATCCTCCTCAGAGCTTTTCACCATACATTTTCTGAAATGAGCAGTCCATATTTTCATGTTATTCTGTAATTTAAGTTTTAGAAGGAATATTTTGTCAGTGTTGAATCTTTTTATTTTTTATTTGCGATGTCTACATTATAATAATGTAATGCTTTTGGGGGCCATTTTCACCTAGTTATGGCCATTTAATAGGAATCAGAACATTTTCTATTGCATGACTATGATTAAATTGGAGTAACTGTTGAAGAAATTGTGTTTTCCCAAAAATAAGAAATAAACAAAAGTAGGGATGTAATTAAGGATGAGGTTTCAATTTCAATTGTCCCAAAACAAGATTGGTTGATGAATGAAGAGAATATTTTCAATGATGGACTTTTTACAGATCTGTCAAACACAGAATAAATGTTGACAGTACATTTTACCACTGTGAATTATTTTACGAACTCAAAGGACTCCAAACTGTTTACTGGAGAAATACATGAAACACACAACTGAGTTCTCCCTTCAAACATGAAAAGAGGTAGCTAATAGGTCTCACAAATTACATATCAGAATACAAGAACAAAATTCTTGTTGTTAAATGACATGACAAAAGGGTTACATTAATAACACATTGTAGCTTGTGGAAATATTTATCAATGGCAAATGGTTCAGCCAAAAATAGAAACAATGTACCTATTCCACTTCCAAAGATGATAGCAGAATACAGTAAGTATTTGACTGGCAAAGATCAGCAGCTCAAAATCCACCAAATCAGAATGGATGACATACAAAATTGCTCTTATTTATACATTTTTTATATGTTGTGGTTGTAAACTCCTGAGTTCCATTTCGATCTTGTGAACATACATATTTCCTGGATATTCTCTCCTATCTATCAAATCATACTTAACATCCATAAAACATGGACCACAAAGCAGCTTTACATAAAGGATAAAGTCAATGTTGATGCGAGGTTTGATGCAGGAAACGTTTTCTTAGTGTCATTTGCAATTGCCATAGAAAGTTGCACAGAATTTGTAATCAAGACTAAAAGACTGTGAATGCTGCAAGGTACCCTTTAGATGGCAGAGGCTTTGGTAGTTCCGCCCTTTTTTTCTCATATTATATATTGTTTTCATTAATTTATTTAATTATTAATTAATCAATTAAATCAAATTTATGGGTGATACCCTTTACATAGTAAGAATAAAAAGTCAATAGGAATTAACAGAGTAAAGCATATGTAGATACTTATAAAATACCTAAAAGATCTCATTGGTGGAATGTAGTATAAACATAAGTGCAAAAGAATGAAAATAAAAGTAAACACAAGCATACAAATTTCACATAATCAGAACTAATTAAGATGTCTATTCAAAAATCTTTGAAAGACATTATTTCTAGTTGTCAAAATATCATAATCTGCCCCCAAGGTATTCATCAAACCACAAATGTGATTCATCATCTTATTTGCGCAATAGTTATTCACATAAGTGTCAACTAAAAAGGAAGCCCTTCTCCTGAAGATTTGCTTTGGTACCCTAAACGGTATGCAAGAAAGAATATCTGCACAGTTTATTCTATCCAACAAAATATCACATAAGAAATAAATATCAGCATGCTTTCTTCTACAATCAAGATTATTTAATTTAGATATTAAGAGAATGATATCATAGTCATGATTGGGCCATTGTCAGGCCAATTATATGGGCAAAAACTCTCAGGTACTTATGTTGAACTCTTTTAATAGCTGATATACTTGATTTTGTACATGGGTTCCAAACAGGCGATGCATAGTCAAGAATTGGCCTAACAAGTGCTTGATAAATAACCAAAAGGGTCATAGCAGATCAAAACTGCATACAGTTCCACAAGATCATACCCCATATTCTCAGTGCCTTGAAAATAATGCCCCGAATATGATACCCAAAAATCAGCTTACCATTAAACGTGACACCCAGGTCACTCATACAATCAACTATGTTCAAAGTTTCATCTCCAATTTTATAATCTGCTATTATATTATTCCATTTTCTAGTAAATGACATAAATCATTTCCTCACATTTACCTTTATATCATTTTCCCTGCACCATGTCTGCAAATTACAAAGATCTTGCTGGAGCAAAGCAACATCGTCATTGTTGACAACCCTATACAGTTTCAAGTCATCTGCATAAAGCAGACATCAACTATTGGATATATACCCTCGTAGGTCATTGGAGTGTATATCCTGGTAGGTCAAAAAGATTGATTAGTAAGAGCTGAAGATGCTAACCTTGCGAAACTCCATTAGTTACATCAAATATACCCGATGAATAGCCTTTAATACAAACAAGTGGCTTTCTGTCCATCAGGTAACTACCAATCCAATTTAGCAAAGCTCCTCCTATTCCAAGCTCCCTTAATTTCACAAGTAAGATAACATGGTTAACGCAATCAAAGGCCTTTGAAAAATCAGTATAAATCACATCTAGTTGAGCTCTTCTAGACATATCACACGTCGCATTCTGCAAAAGGACTAAATTTTTAACAGTAGATCTATTAGGCATAAAGCAAGTTTGTGCAGGTGATATAAGTGTCTTTAAATCTGAAAATAAGGAAGTGGATTTAATTTTTTCGAAAATCTTAGGAATGGGATTTAAAAGAGGATAAAAGAGATAGGTCTCTAGTTTGAGACATCAGCTCTATCACCCTTCTTGAAAATAGGGAGGATTTTACCATATTTTCATAAATTAGGGAAAATGCCACATGTCAAGAATCTATTGAAAAGAAGCTAAAGTGGATATGAAATAGCGTAAAGACAGTTTTTCACGAAGTAATTGGGAATGCCATCTGGACCAGCACTCTTGTTCACAACAAGCTTTACAATTTCATTGAAAATAGTCGATTTGGATATAAAATATGTCTCAGGTGTAAATGAGGAGATAATACACTTATTCGCAGTAACTGGTGTAACAAAAGTAACAATAGACGAGTTAACATCACCAAAAAGTTTGCAAATAAATTAACTGATTTCTCCAATCTGCAACTGGTACTCGAGCCATAGTGCATATTAAATCATCTTTTCCAGATGACGACTAAGTAATTTCCAAAAAACTTTCATATTCAAAGAAATCGAATTTTCAATATTGCTTGTAGAGCTCGAGTAGTAACTCGATTGCAGGTATTTACAATTCGCCCTCAATCTCGAAAAAGTGGAATAGGCAATTTGTGATTTCGTTTGTGTATACTGTTTATGCGCTTTTTTGTCTCGTAAAAACAAGCAATGAGCCGTCTAGGATACCGTACAGAAAATGCAGAGGGAGCAGCATAGCGACGAGGTACATACTTATCAATAATTTCATAAGACGTCATAAAGCAGATTACATTTATATTAATATCATCACTCAGAAAGACATCCCAACCAATAGAGTTCAGTGTACCAATAATCAAAGCAAAGACACCTTCATAAAAATCATAAAAAGGACGAGAAATCTGTCCACTCCAAGGCTGATACATAATGCCAGGTACTTAGGCAAGCAGCAGAGGATGATACATATCACAGGCGATGAGGGGATCAATGGATCACACAATAACAACATCATAGCTAGAAAATACAAGGTCCCATAAGTTACCCTTGACATTTACATTGTAATTTTTTTGTGCATTATTCACCACCGATAAAGCTTCAACAATACAGAGAGCTGAATTCATAATATGTGAGGAAACCGAAGTGCACGCAGGCTCTTTCCCTGTCAGTACGGACAAGTCAAAACCAGGCAGGTTGAAATCATCTGTGAGAAGGAATTTTGAATCCAGAAACTGCTCTAAGATGTCTTGAATATCATGTTCATAAATCTTGTACACGGATGTTCCAAATTTTGGTGGAAAGTACACTGCTCCAGTGATGAGGTTGAGATCACCTAGAGTAACATGAATAAGTAAATATTCAATCAGATTTGATGTTCATAGCTTATCCGACAGAAATATATCTCCAACAGCAATAAGTACACCTCCACCCCTCGCATTACAGGTTGAGGTACTATTTCTGTCACATCTACGCACAGTATATTCTCGAAGACAGTGTTTACTAGCAGCATCATTATCACTATCTGATTTATGATATCTCTATTACTATCTGATGTATTTTAAATTAAAATATTGGAAGAATGAGGGAAAGATACTTGCAAAATAACAAGGAGGGTGTTATAGTTTCTATTGCAAAGATTGGATTAATACATTTTAAAGTATTTAAAAATACATGCTCGGTGTTTTTCTCATTCCTTTTGTTCATAGGAAAGGGAAGAAAAGCAATTCTTTTTAAACTTTTGAATTAATTTGGAGACATTTGCCAACAGACTAAACTGCGTTCGCACACTGTCTGCGTTGCATGGATATAAAATGAATAAAAAAATCTAAATAAACTAAAAGAATATTTTTATATTTCTTTGGGTGTTGACACACGACTTGCACACCCAAAGAAAACACCACTGCCAGCTACACCTTGACAAATTGATTTCTAAAATTTCCAAAAATTGCTAATCCACAGTTTGCATTCACAAGTAGTAGTCATCATCACATAAATTGTTTTCAAAATAGTTCTGAATTTTAAAGTGGCTAAGAAAAATTGATCAAAAAGAATGAAAGAAAATTTAGAAATTGGGTAAATGAACAATTTCTTGATTTACGAATCAGTGTTTCTTATCAAAATGACTTACATATGAACAAGGGTGGGATCATATTTGAGCCAGGCCCAGGCCCCCAATGTTCAAAGGGCTCCAATACTTCTCAAAATTTTTTAACACTAAATTAAAAAAATACAAAAATACAAACACTTTTGTATTATTAAACTATAAGGAAAAAATAGCATAACAGAGTGATGTGTTGCACGTCATTAGATAAAATGTATAATATGCAATGTTGCTAGTTGATGTGTTTCAATTTTGTATTGTACAATTCAATAAAAATTAAAGCTATTTATTTTGTAGTATTTTGCAATGTAATTATAAATCTCTTATTCTTACTTCCTTGTACGTGTTTAAATATTTTGCTTGAATAATGTTAAATTGAAACACGAAGAAATACTTTCAAAATACTAAAAAAATACAAAACACATTGTGATTTGTTAGGATTTTCCCTTATATTTCAGCATCGAAATGGGGGGGGGGGATCCGTGAAAATAAGAATACGGAGCCCCCAAATTGACCTAGACCCAAGAGCCTCCCATGCTGTTAAAACGGCCCTGCTGGGCCGCCGCCACCGCTACTGAAGGGAGATCGTGTGGCCAAGTAGCTTGGCCACGGTCTCAAAGCCATCGCTGGCGCGAGAGGCTATACCCAGCCGAGAATACCGATAACGGAGGAACCAGTTCCACGAAGAGATATAGATAGTAATCCCAAGTTAGTTTTTAACAGCGCCATGTAGCATGTACCAATCACCCTCATTCATGCTGCAAAGTCACTCTCATCTCTCCCCTTAAGTTAATAAAAGTCATGTTTGTTAAATTCAAGTTTTTTTCTGAGTAGCTGTGTGATATACCTTACCCCGAATACCTCCCATTTTCAGACTTTCCAGCAGAAACAAGGAAGGGAGGTAAGTTGGATGAACCCAGATCGCCCACGTACATCGGTCAACCATCAGCGACTGGCGTGCAGCAACTCACACTGAGTAGCCCAGAATGTAAAAGCTACGTCACGTCTAGCTATTCTCAGACGCGAGCATTGTTCATTTCTCATTTGAGCCCTCTATTTCCAAAAGCGCCCTTGTCCAAAATTTTTAGAAATTGAGACATTGGTACCACTGCATTTAATTAATAATTCTATAGCCAAATAGACATGTCTTACAGTTACTAAACGCTTTCAAACCCGTATTAATTTGAAAATTTCAAAACGCACCTTGTTCTGAACACAGAATCCATCGTGACTGACTGTAGTAAAAGGCATAAGTAAATGAACAAATGGAACATAATCCAATTCAGAGTATTCGAAGAATGTGATTCTTATTTTCAAAAGCGCCCTTGTCCATTTGTCAATTGTATTTGTCATTATAGTTTCAAAACGTTTAATTAATCACACGGTACACTCAAATAACATATTTTATACAATAAGTTTCATATTGTACTGTTGGTTGTACCTCAATAGACACGGTGCCTGAGCAAAGAGTTTTCAACGATCAATTAATCTGTGAAACATAATTTAAAGTTGCTCTATTTGTTGAGGTAAGTCGTAAATTGTTTTCAGAGTCTTATTTCCATGCTTAATTTTATTCATTTAAGTAAGAACTGAGATTGATCATTAATCTTTGCATTCAATCTTGCGTTTTCATTCGTCATAGTTTGTAACAACAAAGGACGAAGAACAGCAGCCGTCTACAAATTTTCAGAACGAGATTAGGGAAGTCTCTGACTTAGAAACTCCCTCGCCCGAGGGAAGAGGTCACAAAAAGAGAAATCTTGTCATATGGAAGAAAACTGTGAACAAAAATAAGTACTCTGCAAAATCTCTTCCCAAGCTTCCAATGTGTGAACGTGTGAATAGGAATGATTTTCATTGGTTTTAATTGATCATGCAGCACAGTTTACGTGTTTCAGAGGCTTCCCCAAACATAAAGGAAATATAACTCTTCTACAAATACCGGGACTCTCCTTCGTGCCACCCGATCGGGTGTTCGGTAGAATAGAGAAAGAGCTAAAAACCTACGCAATTATTGCATCACCACAAGAATACTACAGTTTCATAGAAGAGTATGGTACAAGGAAAATACTTTGACACACAGGACTTGAAAACAGCTGTTACAATAGTTGTAAAGCCACCAAAGCAATGACATTTTAGTCTTTCAGTTATTATTTGCTTATTACTTCGTTATTATTTCAGTTTTATTTTGAAACATGGGACCACACCTACATCAACAGTGAACGTTCAGGAAGAACCTCAGTACAAAGCCGAGTGACGTGCAGCAACCAGAAAGAAAGTTTAGCTGGCCGAAAATGGATGCAGGAGACATTGCCCATTCAAAAATGAATATTGGGATGCCAATAAAACTAAGACGAATGATATTCATCGCTTACTTGTTCTGTTCTGGTGAGCTGAGCTGATTTGCGAGACTTGGCATTTTACAAAAAATTATTAATGACCAGCGCCAGTCAAGTTGAATTCTTCTCTGAAGACGAGAATGAATGTCATGAAATTTTCATGAAAGATCTTTAAATTGTAAGATGAAAAAACAAAATAGTTTTCTAGCTCTAACAAAATATTGCAAGAACAAAATGCCTTCTGTCCATTCCGTACAGTTCTCAAATCGCCCTTGTCCACAATACAATTTCAAAATGTCTCTTATCCGAGAAAAAAATCTTATTTGAAACTAAACTAATAGCGAAATGAAGCGATTTATACGTTCAATTTATCATTCCACCATTGAAAATATACAAAATAGTTTACGTTTTCTTAGCCAAAGTGCATTTAAAACGTTTTTGTTACTTCCTGTAAAATTAACCTGCAAGGGCGCATTTGGAAATGGATCACTCACTTTAAAATACCAGAGAATTTTACACGCAATTTCTCAGGGAGGCGGGGCTATATCCGACTCGATGGGTTATTTTATAAAGAACTAGCTGACCCGGCGAACTCTGTTCCGCCTTAACAGAGAACTCCGTTCCGCCAAACATACGAAAACCCGCGAAAATCACGCGAAAACGTGTGAAATCACGCGAATACATGCGAAATCACGCGAAAACGTGCAAAAACGTTCGTTCTCACACAGGAACGCTGTCGAACGGGATAAACAGTATCCTATGTCCGTCTCCTGGCTCTAAGCCTCCTGCTCACCAAATCGGTACAGCCGTTCTTGAGTTATACTCGTAAATAGTGTAACTAACACGACTATATATAGATATAACGGCGAACGAAAGGCAGCTATCATTATCGCCATCTGTTATCAGTGCGGCGTTACAACAATGGGTTACAACAGGCAACAATGACCGCTAACATGCGAAATCACGCGAAAACGTGCGAAAACGTGCAAAAACGTGCGTTCTCACACAGGAACGCTGCCGAACGGGATAAACAGTATCCTATGTCCGTCTCCTGGCTCTAAGCTTCCTGCTCACCAATTTTCAGGCAAATCGGTACAGCCGTTCTTGAGTTATAAATAGTGGGTAACTAACACTTTCTTTATATATATATATATATATATATATATATATATATATATATATATATATATATATATATATATATATATATATATATATATATAGATAACGGCGAACGGAAGGCGGCTATCATTATCGCCTTCTGTTATCAGTGCGGCGTTACAACAATGGGTTACACAGGCAACAATGACCGCTAACATGCGAAATCACGCGAAAACGTGCGTTCTCACACAGGAACGCTGTCGAACGGGATAAACAGTATCCTATGTCCGTCTCCTGGCCCTAAGCTTCCTGCTGACCAACTTTCAGTCAAATAGGTACAGCCGTTCTTAAGTTATAAATAGTGTAACTAACACGACTTTCTTTTATATATCTAGATAACGGCGAACGAAAGGCGGCTATCATTATCGCCTTATGTTATCAGTGCGGCGTTACAACAATGGGTTACAACAGGCAACAATGACCGCTAACATGCGAAATCACGCGAAAACGTGCGTTCTCACACAGGAACGCAGTCGAACGGGATAAACAGTATCCTATGTCCGTCTCCTGGCCCTAAGCTTCCTGCTGACCAACTTTCAGTCAAATAGGTACAGCCGTTCTTGAGTTATAAATAGTGTAACTAACACGACTTTCTTTTATATATATAGATAACGGCGAACGAAAGGCGGCTATCATTTTCGCCTTCCGTTATCAGTGCGGCGTTACAACAATGGGTTACAACAGGCAGCAATGACCGCTAACATGCGAAATCACGCGAAAACGTGCGTTCTCACACAGGAACGCTGTCGAATGGGATGAACAGTATTCTATGTCCGTCTCCTCGCCCTAAGCTTCCTGCTCACCAACGTTCAGCCAAATCGGTACAGCCGTTCTTGAGTTATAAATAGTGTAACTAACACGACTTTCTTTTATATATATAGATAACGGTGAAAGAAAGGCGGCTATAATTATCGCCTTCTGTTATCAGTGCGGCGTTACAACAATGGGTTACAACAGGCAACAATGACCGCTAACATGCGAAATCACGCGAAAACGTACGTTCTCACACAGGAACGCTGTCGAACGGGATAAACAGTATCCTATGTCCGTCTCCTGGCTCTAAGCTTCCTGCTCACCAATTTTCAGCCAAATCGGTACAGACGTTCTTGAGTTATAAATAGTGTAACTAACACGACTTTCTTTTATATATATAGATAACGGCGAACGAAAGGCGGCTATCATTATAGCCTTCTGTTATCAGTGCGGCGTTACAACAATGGGTTACCACAGGCAACAATGACCGCTAACATGCGAAATCACGCGAAAACGTGCGTTCTCACACAGGAACGCTGTCGAACGGAGTTCTCACACAGGAACGCTGTCGAACGGGATAAACGGTAATCCTATGTCCGTCTCCCGGCCTAAGCTTCCTGCTGACCATTTTCAGTGAAATAAATTTTAGACGTTCTTGAAGTATAAATAGTGTAACTAACACGACTTTCTTTTATATATAAAGAATTTTCCCATTCATGCTGAATATAAAATGTATTTCTCTATCTTGACTTAGTGTCAATATTTATAACGTTAACAATTGATATGCACGTCTTCTAGAAGTCAATGCGAAATATAGTTATTCGAATTATCGTTCTCCATGTTGTCGCGGCAGGAAGTATGATTCCTAGACGAAGGACATGATGAGGGATAAGAGCCCAAATTTATTGCTTATTTACCCTTGAAAATAGATTTTATTACATCGGAGCGAATATTTTGTTAACAATCCTTGCAAAAAACGCTCATTTTTTTCTGTATTCAAAATTCTAGTAGTACAATTTCTGCATTCTGCCACCGGGCATCATCTGACCAATTGTAGAATAAATTTCTATCTATTTACATGTATATGGCTTAGGATAGGGATCACAGAATTTTGATGACGTGCACAGAATTCACTTCTCCCCACAGCAGGTCACACAGTTTTTAACTGTTTTTGACGTAAAATAAATAAGTAAATAAACTCTGCAATTTCGCAGATGAAAAATGAATGCGTTGTCGAGCGACAGCATTAATTCACGACCAGAGAAAACTGAAGTGATTCTCCGTTCCGTACCTTTTTGAGGGACCAGCGGACTCCCAGTGCCACGCGGTTGTGTTCTGGAAGGTTAAAATCATAAAAAATATTTTTCAGATGTTTCAGCATAGTAATTGATTGAGGATCATTCCTAGAAAAGCATGACTCACTGAAAAATTTGATCTATACTGTAATCCGAGCTTTGGCCGTGAGTCACAAATCCTGTCTTCATCGTCACGATCGCACAAGCAGTTTACAACGCGTGACAGTACTGATCGTGGAGTGGTTGAGAAGGAAGTGCAACAGGAGGCTTCGCTTTGAAAGTAAAATTGTTATAATTGTGGGGGTAAATGCAAATTGTTCTTGTAAAACTCGACTGTTCGTCGGCAGTGTAAAAATGTGGAATTTGAAATTGACTGGTAATTTGTTGTTGTTTTTTTCAGTTGCGGTATGTCAGAATCAGAATTTGAATGCCCTTCTGCACCATTATTTTCTGGCACTGCTTTATTGAAAGGTCAAGAAATACACCTTGGCTTGAAAGATTATATGGGAAAATATGTTGTGCTAATATTTCTTCCAAAGAAGTAAGTTTTGTTTCTTATTTTCCAACTGAAAATGTGTTCAAAATAAGGGGAAATGCAATTTTAATTTTGTATTAACCCATTGGAAATATATATTGTAGACTTTTTCAAATTTCTTGATGAACAATTTTGTAATGGCTACTTATCCTACTGAAATATGAGAGCTAAAGTTGTAATAAATCAAGATTCACTGGATAAATCAAACATTACGAGAAAAAACGATGATTCCAGTCAATTTAAATATATTTAAAGGAGACGTTTCGGCTTAAATTGTAAGGCCCTCTTCAGTGTCTGTAAATTTCCTAGGTTATGTTACACCATAATTTCGAGCTATAATATAAAACCAGGCACTTCTAATCTTAAACAATGGTGGTCTAAAGGACCATAAAGGAATGCAATTGATTATTTTGTAAGACCTTCCAATTGAAATTAATTCTTTAAGGTATCGGTACATGTTGTTCGATAGGCAACGGTTCAAGGTACTGTGTGTACCGATACCTTAAAGTATTAATTTCAATTAGAAGAAGATCTTACAAAATAATCAATTGCATTCCTCAATTCCTTTCCAATATGGTCCTTTAGACCACCATTGTTTAAGATTAGTAGTGCCTGTTTTATATTATATCTCGACATTATGGTGTAACATAACCTAGGGAATTTACAGACACTGAAGAGGGTCCTACAATTTAGGCCGAAACGTCTGCTTTAAATATATTTAAATTGACTGGAATCATCGTTTTTTCTTGTAATGTCTAAAATTGTAGCTTTTAATTTTTTTCAGTTATTCATTGTTACACTCCTCTTGTTCAGGTCCTCCACCAAGAAATAAAGGCAGTGTAGTATCTTAAGTTTTTTAGTTTATTTTAGATGTATAAATGTGAAGGAAATTAGGAAGACACACAATTTTTTGCTTAGAGGAGACTGGACGTTTTGATCCGAATTGGAGCTCTCAGATGCGTATTTCTAGGTTTTGTTTTGTATATTTTTGCTTTTTGGACGTGGAGGTATAAGTGTACTAAAAATATTACATATTTTAGGGTTGTGCTAAATTATATTGTAGATTTTATTATGTATAATTATTTGAAGTGCATATTCCGAGTCATTATTTCCATTTACGTGCACGTTTTTCTAATTGACGAAACGCTGTTTAGAGTATATCATGATCTCAGCCAGTGACTTCTCTTGCATTTAAAAATACGTTTCTTCGTTTACTCCCTCGAAAACCTTTCAATGTGTTGTAACATCAACTCAAATACAGCTGAGATATTTGAATAATTGGGTAACAATATGATGTATTAAATCACAGTTCTGTTTGCTGCTTCCTGCTTCAGAGGAAGGAAGCCATCTCAAATAATATATTTTTCTGACATCTAGTAGATAGAAAATTATTCTTATGTATTCCTTATTCGCTTATCAACCCATTGAAAGGTCAAGAAATACACCATGGCTTGAAAGATTAAGGGAAAATATATTGTGCTCTCACTTCCTCTTTTTCATTTTGTCTTCAACTTGGGATCAGTCACGTATACCGTGTGAATCACGTAACTTTAGCACCTCCTGTAATTTTTGAACGATTGAAGTTATTACAATGCCATTTTCACGAAAGTGCATGAGGAAATGTGGCTAATTGATGCATGTATTCATTTCGATTTTATCACTTCTCTTTTAAGAGATATTGAGGTGACTTTGTGTTTTTCAAATGGAACTACACATATTTTTTAGTCTATCATGACGAGCGTAAAAAAGACGAATACGATGATGTCATTACATGTTGTCATATGTAAGATAAGCATTTTTTAAATGATTTTGACTTTTGCGACTCGTGTTTAACGTATATTTCAAAAGTAACAGTTCACCAACCAAAGTCACGCAGAGCTCTCTCTGCTAAACACGTGCTCAGAGCGTTACAATTTCCGTTAAATACGAGTCGCAAAAATCAAAATTACTCAAGTAAATGCTTATCTAAAATATGACAATATGTATATCATTGGATTCGTCTTTTTAGGCTCGTCATGATAGACTAATAAAAAAATGTATAGTTCCATTCGAGGAAAAAATTACCACAATGTCTCGTAAAATACAAGTGATAAAATAGAAATGAATACATGAATCAATTAGCTTATTCCCTCATGCATTTCCGTGAAAACTTCATTGCAATAACTTCAACCCTTGAAAATTGCAGGAGGTGCTAAAGTTACGTATCTCACCCTGTGTGTTTGTTTGTCAGACCTTTTTTTAATATCTCACGATAAGTTTGTAGCAGTAGTAGTAACCGCAGCAGCAGTCATATTTAAATCTGCATTAAGCAGTCGATGAGCCCTGAAGGCTACGGATTTCCTTTTAAATTAAATCCTGAAGCACGGACGTATCTACTGAGGAGACGGATAGGAGGATACATTTCCCTTCAATATTTTCAAGTACCTCCAAAGGTTCTATTATAATTCCATTTTTTACTAAAAGCGCTCATAAATTACATCGATATTTATTAGATATATTACATTGAAACTGTGAAACGATAATGCGATAAACACAAACTTATTTTGCGGACTTTCATTAGCCCAAAAGTAGACAAACATGCGAGAGGAAAATTTTAAAGATGCTCCCAGTCCGATGAACAATTTGTTCCTTCCTAGCGAGCCTACGTGTTCGTATATAAAGGAGAGACCCAAGCATATTGCTTTCTCCACTGCCGCTCTAACCACCGCCATCTCTGTGTATGCCGTCGTTTTCTGCGTTTATCATCAGAGTCTAATATTGAATTCATGAAAAGAAGAGAAATAACTTGACCTGTTTTAATCCATCGCGCGAAACTTAAATAAATCAGAAAAATTGTCGTGGCTAAACTGAAACACCGCCTACACACACTATCATTGATGTGCCACACTTCAACTTCTTATGCCAGTGACGCACGTGTCCTCGTAATGTCGATTTCTCTTCTAATTACTTAGGTGTTCAGGCAGGCTCGTTGTAAATACGGAGCCAGGAAAGCTCCCCCCCCCGTAAAATTGGACGGGGTTCGACGGCCCCACAAAAACAAAAAGATTTAGGAAAAATGCAAACAGTTTTACGCGAATTTATATTTCCTTAAAAAGTCACTGAACATTATGGAACGTTTTCATTTGGTAAATTGAAAATACAGCATATGCTTTATACCTTCAACACTACTCATTCACTCCCAATTTTCTTAGTTATTGTGAGTATTCTGTGAAAGACAACATGAAAGTTGTGTAATGGGATTCATGATTAAAAATAAAATGATTAAAGACTACTATTATTAATAAGAAACAAGTGTTGTATTCATTACCATGGTTATTTTCGAACATTGGAAAAATTTAAGGCATTTTGTAAGAAATATGTTTAAGAGATATAGATTACAATCTGTTTTGCGAGTTTGCGAAAAAAACATTTTTTGAGAAATGAAAGAAGTGTTGTCTTCCTACGAAATTACATTTCTTAAACTAATTGGGTTTACATGATTACGAGTCTGCGATATTTACATCGCTAGTTGAATGTGGCGTCACCGACGTTGTAAACTGTTTTAAAAGTGGATTCGTAGGCTTCCGCGGCCGGAGTCTGTATTCTTGCCTGTCCGGGATGAGCCGCGCCGAACAGCCAAGAATACACTGTTTTAAAAGTATTTTCATGTGTTGAAAATTTCTTTCATACTTCATTTCTTTTATGCGTGACTTTGTTCAAATATGTTCTTACAGTATAATATTGGACTTATCAATGATGCGTAGTAGCTGATAATGTTATACTCCCCTTCAAAAATTCCTATCCACTGGCCCCGTATGTTACCTCCATACGGGATATGAACTGGTAATATTGCAATTTCAAAATTATAATCGCTTTAAAAAAATTGAATGTATTGATGATGCATATAGTTAGAGATTAGTACAGCTACATTTTTAAGATTTTTGCTAATATGCACAATATTGCACAAAGATAATCAGTAAGCTGTTCTTCTGGGTTATTCTCTAATCCTAATTTATGATCATTCTCAATTAGTTCCAAAAATTCTGTCGCAAAATCTTCTACAACTACATTTGAATCTTTCTAGGATTCCCATATTTTTCTATTCTAATTTTTGAAGAGAGTAAACTTCCACAAACTCAGTCTAATTTGGATTCACTTTTACTTCTGCAATTGCTCTATTAATTGTTTTGTATGCAAAGCTATTTGACATTGAAAGGCGACTGCTTTGTATGTTTATGTGAAAAGGGTGTTAGTTAAGTGTAATAAGAGAAAGTTCGGGGTCATATTATTTGAAAATCGGTATTTGTACACTTAGGAACGGATAAGTGAGAGGTCGAACGTTCATTCCCTAACATTACCCACAGTTTTGTTTTCTCCGTATTCACTTGATATTCTTCAAATTTAATAACTTTCGAGACAATACTGTTCGTAGATTTTTGGAAATTAAAAAAAAAATACAGTAATAGGTCTACAATTAAAATGAAATTTTTTTTTATTTATTTTACGCCAAAAACAGTTAAAACTGCGTATGACGTGCTATGGGGAAAAGTGAATTGTGTGCACATTTTCAAAATTCTGTGATCCCTACACTAAGTCATATACTACTTGCAATTTTTAAAAAAACTTCCATGTAATAAAATCTATTTTCAAGGATAAATAAGCAATAAATTTTGGGCTCTTAGCCATGTTGTCCTTCGGAATAATACTTCCTGCCGCGACAACATGGAAACGAGAATTTGAATAACTGTATTTCCCACTGAATTCTAGAAGACGTGCACAGAAAATGAAGTTACATTTATGTCCAGAAGCAAAACAAAGGGCCAATATCCGATTCACTTGTTCAAATTAACTTCACTTGTTTACTTCAAGATATTAACATCATTGTTATTAACGTCGTGAAAGAAAATTATGGCATATTAAATAAAAAATGCATTTGAGTGCTGGAATTGAATCACCGCTACCTACATACATCTATTTAGGTGGGGTTGGTTTAATTCCCGGCTTAATCACTAAGATCGCAGCGCCTAAACACGCAAAAACACGTTTTTGGAAATTTCTTTGAATCTGGCCTGATCCAAAAACAAATTATCACTTCCCCATCAAGAGGTGGAGACGCGTCGAATCATGTGTCTCGATTGGTGCACGAAAAGTAGTCTAGCCGGGAGTGACGGAACCGCGCATACGCACACTCGGGAGTTACTCAAATACGAATAGGGATTCAGGTAGCTATGCATAGAGAGTTTTTAACGGTGTACCGACCATTACATTAGAGTCAAAAGTGCCATGTTTGCAGAAATGCCAACAAAAGCAAATCCAAAAAAGATTTCATTACTGAAGTAAAATTTCATGTTTTCTATTAACATGCTTAGTTCTTTAACCATTAGTTTTTGTAAAATAACTTTGCAATAATTGCAATGCAAATACCTTCAAATAAAATATTGTGTTTTTTTTGTTTGTTTTCAGTGCACATTGTTACCCACCATGGATCATTCCATACTCGGAGAGAAGCAATGATTTCAAAAAAATTAATTGTGACATTATAGTAATTTCTGCTAATAAGAAACATGTTTATTGGCCTCTGGTGAAAACCGTATGTAAAGAAGTTCACCCAAGTTTTGAATTTCCTATTTTGTATGATGAAACGGAGTGTATTGCAAGGGAATACAGCAGATTGCTAGGGGATGATATTTTAAATTATGGTGGATTATTTGTAATTGATTCTGATCAGAAACTTTGCCGCGGTACTACTGATGTCTCTGAAATACCGTACCCAACTGATGATGTACTGGAATACATTAAATGTCTGCAGGATTCTGAGTGAAACTTGAACTTTTAGAAGAACATGTACTACGTACTAAGAAATTACTTCAAAGGTCACATATATTTAAAAATTATGCTTCATAGCATTTGTCTGTATAAACTACAATGTATTTTAGAAGAAAAATAATTAAATGATTTAAAAAAATGAGAACAGACTTGATTTCCTAAGTTCACACATACATATCTATAGAAAAAGCAATTTAATAAAATTTGAAGTTTACCACAGTTTCAAATTTGTACAATACATTTATTTATTAAGGTAATGATTATTCATGTGATCAAATTTGTATGCCATTACAATATGTGGTGATCTCTAAATAACAAGTTATTATTAATAATGGTGACTAGTAATATCTTCAAATATTTTATGTACCCTTGCCTGAACTCCTGACAAGTTGAATGAAAACATATTTATCTACGACGCTATGCCTTTGTTTAATGAAATGTAATTGTCTTGCTGCTTTTCATTCTCTGTATGCAGTGGCTTAATTATTTTTTTGATCTCCAATTTAATTTAATTTTTAAAACAAAGAATTTTTTCCCAACTGAAAATTAAAGAAATACCTGCTTCAATTCTGCACATTAGAATTTAATGGCTTAATTGAAATAATATATTATATAATATATTATATAATAAATTATATATATATATATATATATTTATATATATATATATATATATATATATATATATATATATATATATATATATATATATATATATATATATATATATATATATATATATATATATATATATATATATATATATATATATCTATAATAAGATTTGTAGCAACTCTTGCTACTGTCGCTTTTGGAGGAAAGGTTGTCTTTGCGGGGCCAGCACTTTTGCAGAGAGAGGGGAAAGGCCGCGAAGACCATCTTCCCCAAAAGCGACAGTTGTTTCGGCTGCTACAGGAAAAATTACACGTTTAATTTAAAATCTCATATCAGAAAGTATAATTTTATACACAAAAATACAATCAAAATATTACCATATGTTACATAATTGCATTCCTCTTTTTATGGTCTAGCTATTGCGTGTGAGAAAAATATAAGTTTCTATTTAATAAATGAAAGATGATTTAATTTCTTGAAAACTAAAAATATTTCAAACAATATTCTACATCATATCACTTGCCCCATGATTCTGCATTGTTGAGCGATAACTGTATTTCTATATCAGGAACCGTTTAGAAGTTATGGAGGTGACCCATTGTTGGTGGGACTCCTGTATAATGTTTAAATTACATTAACATATTCAGTGTTGAATGAAGGCACCTTTAACTTGACCGAAGTATAAAGCTCATTATTAATATTAAATATTGAACATATTATTAAATCAAAATAAAATATAAAATAACTTAAAAGTTAAAAAAATCTTTGCAATTTTGAAATTAACATGTTTCATTTAATTACAAAGTAATATAAAATTTTGTTTAAAAAAATTATTGAGTTTCCTAATTCATAACAGCTATAAGCATGTGCCAGGTTTGCTTATGCTTAGATGTACACCTGACCATAAGCAATACTTGTAAGTGTGTTGAATATAGAATGTTTTAATACGGTAATTAAGTGACTTTACTCCTTAAACATGACATGAATTCTTTACATGAAAATGAAATTCCTTAAATATGTTATTTGAATGAAATCTAAAATTGATCAGGTAACCAAAGATCATGGCAAGATATAAGAATTATTGTAAATAACATGACCAGTGCTTGTCACAGAACATTTTTCAGGGAAGCCAATTTTAGTTTGGATCCTTTGTCTCCAACAAAAACGTTTTTGAAATAATTGTTTTTGAATTGTTGGCTTGTAATAAAATAAATGACGCTACAACATAATATGTTTTCTCAAATTATTTGCAATGGCTATTTAAAGTAATAATTGTTTCTAATTATGTTACTGTAATACTTTACCTATTGTGTGCGAATCTCTTTTCATAAACTGCATGAAACGTATCACACTATGTCTAATTCCTAGTATAATTTGAAACTGGCATCCTTTGCCACTTACTTAACGGCGCTCCATGAAGTCATGGAGGTTAAGCAATGCGAGACTCCACGGATTTGTGGATGGATGACCATCTGGGAATGCTTGTTATTAATGGCACTGATACCCTGGACGAGGGGATAGAAGGCACTGACTGCGACATGGCAAGAGATACAAAAAAAAAACAAAACAACAACAGAGATTTACTCTAATACTAATCACTGTCTAAGAAGGGTCAAGAGATGTGTTGCAAAAACGGCGATAATTTTTTTAAATGTCCACTTTATACGTACTATTGATTTACCTTAATGATATTCAATTTAATTTGTTGCCAATACTCTATATTTTTTATCTTTAAAAACTTCCATCTTTTTTCTTCTCTTCAAGAAACAACATTCATCATCCTCCATCACTTCATAGATATTGTGTTCTATAACAAAACTATTTTTGCATGTTTTCTCAATTTTTTGGATTCCCAATTGTTGGATGGAAATAAAGCTGTCAGGGTATCAAAGGAAGCAAACAATATTTATATTGACATTTTGAGCAAAAAATTAAAAGTTTTGAGAAAATACACTTTGAGCATTTCTGAAAATGTACCATTTTGATCTCATTTAGAAAAAGAAAGAAAAAATAATAAAAAAATAAAGAACATGTTTTTTGTCTTAATTGTCGGGATACTTCTGTCTTCTGTGTCTGTGGGACAGATAAAATGTGCTTGCAAACAAAGAAAGTTAATAACATTAAGGAGACTGGCACAAAATTAAACTCCATTTCTCGTTATCACCTTGATATTTTCGTTATTTTAATTTTGACAGCCCTTCCATTTTGGATAATGAAGTCAGAAAATATTCAATATTAATCCGGTGTTACGTATAAAACCATACAATACCATTAATGCCATGCTGGAATCGAATTTTTTCACAAGCATTTGTGACAATGATCTGTCTAAAATAAGAATACTCCTAAAACATATTTATACTTTGTGATATATTCCATTTTCCTTTGTTTGTGTTAATTTACTTCATTTGTGATATGTTCCTTCCCAAGTCCATTTCTGTTTATTCCCATAATTTCATTGTTACTTGTAAAAATGATAACTATTTTTATACGTTAATATGCTCCCTTTCAATATATAATTGCCGCCTTGTACAAATATTTACAATTGAAATGTTTTTTTTATTTGTTTCTTTTGGAATTCTATTTTTAATTTTATAATTTTTTTATTAATATTAACATATTTTGGTAAGTTCTTTCCCATCTATTTATATTTTTCATTAATCAAATTTTTTACTTCTATGTATATTTTACTTATACTTGTTTTATTCCATAATTTCATCTCTGATTACTGTGAAATTTTATTTTTAATACTTTCATTCAAAACAATCATTAAAATTTGTTTTCATTTACGTCATTTCATAAGTATATTAATTTTTTGTTCACGCTGATGAGTATAAATATTATGTGAAAAGTCGTGCTCCGATACCATATGAATTTTTTGATCAAAAAGAAAGAAAGAAAGGATACCTAAGTGTTAAAATATTGTCATTGAATTTCTGCAGTAACCTTCATTTTCCACATATTATTACATATACAAAAGTCAGAATAATTACAACTTAATTATATTTCCTATATTTTAAAAATCTTTTATTAAAATACAGGTTTATTCCTTGCCTTAGATACATGTCATCACTATGGTACACATATATTGGTATTTCAGACATTAAATATGACTAAAAAACATGAGAATGTACCTTGTTATACATTACACTTGTAAATATTTTACAACTTTAGAGGTGAATTTCTTCCGTTCGAGACATCCTATTAGTATGGCACTTACAAACTTGTCTTGTATAAAATCAATAAAAAAAATATTTGTCTCGGGTGTGTACCTATTATACATGACCTTGTGTCAAATTGAACATCTTTGAATCGGTATGACGGCTACTTAGAGACGCCTAACCGGTATGACGTGGTCATAATCGGCAATGAAAAAAAATCTACCGTTAGAACAAAACAATAGCTTTGAGCTCGTAATACAGAGGGCATTTAAAAAATAACATTTTTGAATTCAATATGGCGTCCAGTTTGAGACGCCACATCGGTATGGCACAACTCCTTCACACTTTGGTTATCCAACAAACCACATACAACAAGAATTAGCTGTTAACTCATTCCTCAATGGCATAGTTTTTTTCTTTTTTCGACACATTCAAAAAATTGTGCAGCGCAACGCCGATACCTACAGGCCACCATACTTGAATTTCTCTATTCTTCGTAACACTGGCTAACATCTCAAAAACTTTTAGTTTTGAGCTTATCATGTGTTTTTTCTTGATGGCTCCCGGTCTATTACCTTCATACTAGATACAACTACAGTCACCGGCTATAAATACAAAAAAAAACGCTAAAAGATTTCCAAAATTTTAATTTTTAAATAAAGCTAAAATGAAAAACTAGTTTCGTAAAAAAATAACTTAGGTGTATTCATATCCTATACATTATGTAGTGGAAAAAATAGTGTAAATTTATAAATATATCTATAGACTGCTCTGACGTAGAATACTTCAGGTCAACTTCTGCTCGGCGGCGCCCGTCAGGACAGTTTGCAAGCGCCAGGCGCCCTGGGCCATAGGCGGCGGTTTCTATGGGGAAGTCCCAGAGCAACGCCAGACGCACCAGCCAGCGCTCACAACCAATGAAACCGAACCTCAGAACAAGGTGGATAATGAATTCTACGGATGTGTTCGAATCGAGGATAGCGCTATAAAAATAAGGTGTACTGCACAGATTTTAGGTGCAAGGAAACTTAACAGGAAAGCGAAGGCCTGTCTCACTATCACCTCCCCGCGCAATCGCCTTTGCACAATTCAACATTCTCGTAAATTGGGTGCCGAATATCTGAAGTATTAATTTTATCTTCCAATTACAAATCATTAAGGACATTTTCATCCTGATTTCTCCTTTATTTCTTTAATAAATTTCTGCATATTGGATGAGTGGCAGAGTGAATTAAATTTGAACAAATATTACGAACACTAATTATTAAACTTTGAAGGGAAGCATGCCTAAAAAATCGTTAAAAAGACCTCAACATACTCCAGCTTTGTAAGAACTCCCAAGTTACACAGGAGCGAGATCCGATTTAGAAAAAAATAACGGCTTGGATGGATAAGAAAATAATTTTTCGATTTGCTAGTAATATTTAATTATACAATTTTTATCCTCTAGATCTTCCACGAAGTCTTCATCTGCAGTAGCTTCCTCGTATTGCTGGTATTCAGAGATCAGATCCACCACGTTCGATTCGGCCTCCGTGAATTCCATTTCGTCCATGCCCTCGCCCGTGTACCAGTGAAGAAAAGCCTTGCGCCTAAACATTGCACTGAACTGCCCAGATATGCGCTTGAAAACTTCCTGAATAGCAGTGGTATTGGCCATGAAGGTAGCGGCCATCTTGAGGCTCCGCGGAGGAATATCGCTAACGGCCGTCTTCATGTTGTTGGGAATCCATTCGACGAAGTAGCTGCTGTTCTTGTTTTGCATATTCATCACCTGTTCGTCCACTTCCTTCATGGACATGCGCCCCCTGAACACTGCGGCGACGGTGAGGTAGCGGCCGTGGCGGGGGTCGCAGGCCGCCATCATGTTCTTGGCGTCGAACATCTGCTGCATGAGCTCGGCCACGGTGGTGGCGCTGTACTGCTGGCTGCCACGCGCCGTCAGCGGCGCGAAGCCGGGCACGAAGAAGTGCAGCCTGGGGAAGGGCACCATGTTCACGGCCAACTTCCGCAGGTCGGCATTCATCTGGCCAGGGAAGCGCAGGGAGGTGGTGACCACGGACATGGTGAGCGAGACCAGGTGGTTCAGGTCTCCGTAAGCTTCAACGTGCGGAAGCAGATGTCGTACAAGGCTTCGTTATCGATGCAGAAGGTCTCGTCCGTGTTATCGACGAGCTGATACACCGACAAGGTGGCGTTGTGTGGCTCTACGACCGTGTCCGACACCTTCGGGGAGGGCACGACCGAGTAGGTCTTCATGATCCGGTCGGGGTACTCCTCGCGGACCTTTGACAGCAGCAGAGTGCCCATGCCGGAGCCCGTGCCGCCGCCCAGCGAGTGCGTGAGCTGGAAACCCTGCAGGCAGTCGCAGCCCTTGGCCACCTTGCGGACCACTTCCATCACGGCGTCTACGATTTCGGCGCCCTCCGTGTAGTGGCCCTTGGCCCAGTTGTTCCCGTTCACGAAGTTGTCGGGGCGGAAGAGACGGCCGAAGGGGCCGGCCCTGACTGCGTCCATGGTCCCGGGCTCCAAGTCGACGAGGACGGCGCGTGGCACGTACATGCCCTTGGAGCCAACGCTGTAGTATACGTTGATCCTTTCCAGCTGGGTAGCGGCATCGCCGTGGTAGGCTCCGGTGGGGTTGATCCCGTGCTCATCTGAGATAGCTTCCCAGAACTGCAAACAATAAAGGGTAGAAATCAGTATCGAGGTAGGTGCGTACTTTGCAATAGCACTCTCGTAATACTACTTTACGACGTGAAAGTAATTTTTCAAGCTACAAATATATAATTACCTTTTTTAACAAACTCCATACCTATGCAACTTAAAACCTCTAGGTAAAGACATTAGAGCATCGAATAGAAATTAATAGTTTCAAAAATATTTCTTTAAATTCGCAATACATTTGGTATTGTATTGAAGGCAGAGTAGTGGAATTTCATCTAGCAAGTAAAGAATATTTGCAAAGCAGACATTACGTTATGTCGTATACATAACGTTTTATGATTCTTGTACTACTAATGATTAGAAATCTGAAGCATTTGATAATTAGAACGTGCGGTGTGTTCAACCCAAGAACTAAAGCATTTTTGGTTAGTTACAAACAAAAATAATTCTTTGCGTTATTCTTACCTTAGTTCCAATCTGATTTCCGCATTGTTCGGTCTGAATGTGAACAATTTCCCTCATCTTCATTAAGTATAATTGCACCTAGACTTAATGCCATATAGTTCTGCTTGTGTGCGGTTTCGGCAAGTAACTAGATGAACTCCGAGTGTGCCTGTTCTTTTATCAGTGTGGAGGGGAATTAGCTGTCGTTGCCTACCCTTCGCCCCCTTCCATGGTGCTTCAAGGAGAGAGCTTTCCCCTCCTTCCTTCCCCACCCTTCTCCATCCACACATCGTCCCCGGTGTGCGTGCCGTTCAATGGCTCTCTCCTTTGCGATAGTGATTGGACGAGTGGTCCGATCTTTCCCGTATTTTTAACCGTTGGAATTGCTTACCCAACAATTGCTTTTGTATACGCAAAAAAAAACAGTATTAGTCTGTCAGAATTTACGTAATATTTTAAACGTCAAAGTAAAGCAATTCTTTTGTACTTTAAAATTCGATTTTTCGGTATGAAGGACCCACAAAAATAGATTCTGAATGTAGGTGATAGAGGAAGTAATTTACAATATATATGAACATTATTCATCCACGTTTTCGTTACCAGGGCCCACCAATAAGAATTTTTGTCGAAAATTTGTCGTTTTCCGGCACACGATTACAATACTTTCTCTTCTTGCGAAGTAAGTGTCGAGCAAGTAAAAAGAAGGGAGTAGCAACTACATTTTTGAGCCTCTTTTACATTGAACATTTTTGATAATATATATTTAATTTTTTACTGATACGTTATATTTTTTTATTCCCTTCGATACGGTGCTCGATATACACTGCATAACTTACCTGGATCAAGAGGATGGTGGTTACGAGGGGAATATGAAAAAAATTGAATGATGCTACATGTTCTCTTATGGAGGTAATTATGAGAGGGAATTATGGGAAAGAAATATGAAAAAGAAAACCGAATCAAGTTAACATGTAGTTAATTAGTAAATAAGTAAATCGGAATCAATAAAATATGTAAAAAATAAAATTATGTTCGTAACAAGGGCGTGAACTAGTTCTAATGATCTCGGGCGACCAAAAGCCTTCGGACCAAAGGCCCTCCAGCATTTTGTCGGCGATCGAACATTAGAACCCTTAAAGCGCCCTTAGTGCATAAATAACTATTAATATATAGTAAATAAATGAAATTCTGCAAGGAGAATGCAATTGATACAATTAATGAATAAAATTAATTGTACAGTACCATTTTTACGATTTCCACATGTCTTGTCAAAGTCTTTGTCTTACAAAACTGTAATTTTTGTAACTGACATGCCAGACGTGCGTTTGCACGCCCTGTTGCAAATATTTATTTGTATTACTTAGGTTTCATTATGATGTTTTGCTTGTAGTAAATTGGTGAGTCTCAGTGTAATACTATATCGAATGCTATGTCTTTCTTTGTAATATTGTTTTATTATTAACATCTCATTAATTGTGTCATAATTTTTCTCCGCTACACAGTCTAACCTGAGGATGGGGAAAAATGAGTTCTCCGAAATGTCGCTCCGAAATTTTCTATCAAACTCAGTATGCTCATTGTATGAATGTATATCAATTAAAAATTGAATGTTTTGTATAAAGCTGTTTGTCAAAATCTCATGGACAAATTAATAGAATTATACTATAATTTTGACGTTAACGACAGACAATTTTCTGTATGTATATAATATAAGCGTGTGACCCGTATATAATATAAGCGTGTGTTCTCCGACACCGTGTGACCAATATCCATGAATGTTGGCATATTTTTGTTGTTTTTTTTCACCCAGTAGGTTTATATGTTGTTAATTGTGTAGTAACTCGACTAAATGGCGCTGTAGAACAAAACTAAATATTCTTGTCGAATGCAACCCGCAACACTCGGCCGCATATCATTCAATAACTCCTGAACGAAGCGTTATAGAGTATTAAAAACTAAAATTCTAGAATAAACTTTTGTACAGGATGAGATCTTCTTGAACATTCTATTACATTTTTGATGGTCAAGCGCTTCTCGATATTATCCCACCTGCTCAGAGACGTGCAGAATCTGCAACTGAATATGAATTAGAGTTACAGTGACAGGGAGAGACAGAGGCACACACAACACACACAAGTATGTGTGTCTGTCACACACACACACATACACACACAATGATATATACCATATATCATTGACAAAGCCCAGTAGAAATTTCTAGAAGTCGGAAGTACTACCAATAAGGTTATATGTCATCGTCACGAGAATGGTCGCTGACTGCTGCCGATCTTCTGGGCATCTGTTTCGCGGAAACGAGACTGATCCTGTTGAGTACGTGCCTCCCTTCTTCAGAGCTTTTGCCGGGAACTCACAACGCGGACTGCACCGGTAACGGCCCGCGAAACGTGCAATTCGACAGAAGCGAGGTAACGCCACAATCATCATAATGTGTACTGTCCATCTCTATAAATTAATTAACATTCATGGACAGAAGAAAGCTTAGTAAAAGTAACAATTCCTCAAATATAATCACTGTTCTTTTTATTTTAAATAAATGTGTTTCCGACACTGAGGGATTACGCCTAAAATTTCAACTTAGCGTATTATTTAAGTAGTTGATAAAACAAAACTGCATCTCTCGACTCCGAGAAGCTCACCCTTAAGGCCTTCAACGCCGGAACTGGAGAGTTGGTAGACGCTTAACGCCCATTGAAATAAATCTAGCATGCGCCGCTTGCAATCCACTCCATACCGGCTCACTCCGTGTATGACGGTACTTCCTTTTGTGATGGTCAGTTACCAGGTCATTCCAATATTATGCTCCTAGAGCCTTTGCCTTCGGGCATCGAGGAATCGCACGCAGCTACCACTATAGCTTTTGTTTCCGTAGCTATTTCATCGAGGGATTCCGCGTCCAGCCAATGCTCTTCATCAGCCTAGATTCTTTCAGGGATTCCTTAGCCATGTGTACGTTTAACTTATTTACATTCCAGGCTGCCCTGTCTTTATTACATCTAGCCACATCCGGATGATACCCCTAATTTGTAGCGACGGAAAACAGATGTACAGATGATCGCTAAGTGACTCGTCCTCAAGTACTTCCGAATCCTTGTCACTCCTACTCAGTTTTGTGAAGCCTACGGTAATATCCAGAATTGAGGAAGCATTCGCTCGTTGGAAGGGACACTTGTCACGGTTATTTAGGAGAACTAGATCTCTTCTTAAAACAAACTCGCACACAATGGCTCCTCTGTTATCTGACCTAGTCTCCCCAGATTCTGGAGGTTTAGCTGAACTCGTGGCTCATTGCAAAGTCGCAAGTCTTTCACCACTGAGATCCGGGTGCGATTCTCGTCGAATCTCATGTGAAATTTGTTCCAACAAAACGAGTTCGGCTGCTTCACAAGTGCTAGTCCAACCCCTGTGAAGTGTCCTAAACCCTACCCCTATCCTTATTCCTTCCTAATTCTGGCCGCTAGGTAGTGACGCAGGAGCGCGCGGTAGGAGACGCGTACGCGGAGATGCTACCTGGCGGTCCTCTTGACAACCGACTACGACGAGACGCGACAGACAATGTTAACGGAGGATTACTCCATAAAAAAAAACAAGCGCAGTAATAGGAGGATTACTCTGAGAAGCGCAAAGCGCTCAACGCCCCCCAGGGGGCTTGGAGACGCGTTGCGTCGAAGTAGACGCAACAAATTAAAAAAAAAATATTGAAGTCATCTCCAATAAGAGCTTCGCCTTTTTCTGACATTACGTTAGTTTCAAGCTTAACAATGCCTCTCTCAAATTTATTGTTCTGGTCATTTGGAGGGAAGTAACACCATTTACTTCCACCACTTATATCTTTACACCATTTACTTTCACCCAGAGGAACTCGAACTTCGTCCGCTTGAATGCTTGTACCGTAAGCTTTTTATCGAAAATTACCATTGTAGAAATCACGACCGTTAATTAGTAGTAGGATAATGGATCACGGGATCGGTCAATTAATGAAATACATTAGTTTGCCAACGTTTCAGAATATTTAATTCCTTCATCAGGGCTAACAAAAAACACAATCACAATAAATAAGGACAAGCTTTTCTGAACAGCAACATTAGAAATCACACAAAAAATACATGAAGAAAAATACATACAACCTTGGTGACCTTGGTCGGACTTGCAATGGACTTGTGTGCTTCAGCAACTCTATGTTGGAGTTGGGCTGTAGGCGAACGTGATGTTTGACCAGTTTATGTATTAGTAAGGTGTGTACCCCTTATATTACCTTGGCTTATATATACAGTCTATAATTTATTTATTTATTTATTTATTTGTGTATGTATTATTCTTCGTGTATTTTTGTGTGATTTCTAATGTTGTTGTTCAGAAAAGTTTGTCCTTATTTATTGTGATTGTGTTTTTTGTTAGCCTTGATGAAGGAATTAAATATTCCGAAACGTTGGAAAACTAATGTATTTCATTAATTGACCGATCCTGTGATCCATTATCCTACTATTTATTGAAAATAATTATGCCCGCTGTTCTTGAGGAATCCTGATACCACGTGGCCTCCTCAGATGTATCGTACTGTCAGCTATCTTTTCAGTGGCGACCTGAGTTAAGAGGTCTTGCTCCTGCTTACTTTTCCTCGGATTGATTTTTAGAACCCCGAACATTCTTGGTCTTGAGTTTTCTAGACGCCGCTACGAATGAGGCACATCTGTTACTCCTAGAAGATGGTTTTTCTCCTTGAAGAGGATGCATTGTAGTTCACTTTTGCAGTCCTTTGCAATGTGTCCAGCTTTTTTAGCAGCCACATTTATAGCAGGTTTTACTTCTGTCAGGACCCAAACACACTGATATTTTATGTCCTTACTCAAGGCATCTGAAGCATCTCAATAACTGGCACTTCTTCCTGATTCGACAATTAACCCACCTGATTTTTATTTTCTCTTATGCCACCAGTTTACGGGCTAACTCTGCTGCCAGAAGGATTGTCATCTAATTATTGTTATCATTGTTATTATTATCATCCTACTTTTTCTCAGCTAGTTTTGCTGGTAAAAATGCTCACCTTCCCCAGAGTTGATTTGGGGACAGAATCGGTCACAGAAGAAGAATTTCATCTCATATCTGGACTTAAGACAAACATTTTCTAACGATAATTCACAGATCGTAACAAAACTGTGCGCTTTCCAATGTTCAGAACGTTTTTGGGTAGTTTAAGTTCTGTTAAGTTTTTTAGGAAGTGTTTGCTGACCAGGCCTTCCACCGATATCACGAGTGGGTATATTTTGGTAGCATTTAATTTCCAAACATGTTTTAGTTCATAGGATAATTTTTAATACTTCGAAATTTTTTCTATTTTTTTCTGTTTGATGTTGAGGGATAATGGTACTGCGATGTCTATTATTACTCCTTCTTTCTTCTTTTTATCTATAAGGAGAATATCAGGCCTATTGTAATCAACAGTACGATCAGTTAGAACTGGTCTGTCCCAATACAAAAGGGTGGCACGTGTTTCCAGCACTGGAGGAGGGGTGTACTTATAGAATGGCGGCGTCGATACATCCAATAATTTATGCTCTATTGCAATTGCCCTGTGTACGATTTTCGCAACTTGATTATGCCTTCCTAAGTAAGCACTGTCTGAGAGCGAAGAGCATGCAGCTGTGATGTGTTCTATAGTTTCTCCTACAGCCCCACACTTTCTACATTTATCCACCACATCTTCTTTTAAACAATGCTTTCGATAGTTTCTAGTCTTAATAATTCTGTCTTGAATTGATACTATAAAACCCTCGGTCTCAGGATATATTTGTTTCTCCAAAAGCCACACGACCGAGGAACGTCTGTCTACATCATCTCGAAACAAGAGTTTTGGGTATCTTCCATGTATTTCTTGTTGTTTACATTCATTAAAGTTCGACTGGTAGGTAGAGATGTTTAATTCATAATTTCGTTCATGGAAGTTCAACGGCCACGGTTCTCATTAACAGTTAATTTCATTAATATTTCGGCGGAGTTTAAAAGAACCCGTCACATTTTTTCCTCTTGTCTCAGGCAAAGCGTTTTTATTAAGCAAATTATTATTATTATTATTATTATTATTATTATTATTATTATTATTATTATAGTTATTATACTCAAATCTTTACAGGCTGTCAGGACCTAATGAATTGAATTTATTATCTATTGTATACAGTATTTATTTTATTTATTTATTTAGTCAAAAAAGTTAAAAACAGTGTATGACGTGTAACTTTGTACGACAGTGTCAAAAGTATTGGAACATCAAGAAAAGTTCAGTAAATGAATAAATTTCAAGTATAAAATGAAACAAAAATGAAAAATTTAAGGTCGTATTGAAAACAATGTATATTTTCTAATTGTTATTAGCAAACAAAAACACAACATAACTTATTGGGCGTTTACACACATTAGCACGCAAAAAGGCAGCCAAAAGTTTTGGAGCAGCCATATGATTGGTGTTTAAAAATTAAATAAAATTGTAACAGTAAAAAAATTAATATTTGGTGGGATGTCCTTTGGCATTTAACAGGCTTCTATTTGACTTGGCATTAATTCTACAAGCTTTGCCGTCGTAGGTGGCTAGAAACTGTCCCATTCTTCTTAGAATGCGCGCTTAAGAAATTTTTATTTAAAATCGGGCTGTTCCTAATTTTTTTCTCCGACATATCTCGTAAATATTCAATAGGATTAATGTCTCGAGATTGTGCTGGCGTTTCCAGATATCGTGGAGTATTGGAAAGGATCCACATTCTTGCATTTAAAGCCGTATGCTTTTGTTCATTGTCCTTCTAAAAAATGGAATCGTCTTTGCGGCCCATTTTTTAGCACTTTTTTGTAGTTTACGTTGCACAATATCGACGTACATTACACGGTACATTGTACCGTTTATAAAGTGAAGATTCCCCACACCCGAAACAATCGTACACTCCCCGTCGAGTACAGAAACACCTCTGTATTTCATTGGAAGCTGGAGGTTCTCTTCGTAAAATTCGAAGTTTCTCTCCCTCCGCGCTACACATCTCTCACCTGCGCCAAAAATATTAAATTTACTTTCATCAGTAAAAATAAATTGGTTCCATATTTACTGGGAACTGTTTCAATATTTTTTAGTAAATTATAAGTGCTTATTTCTCTTAATGTCATTGATTCAGAATTTCCTACGCTCGATGTCGGAAATTTTTTGTAACGAGCAGAATCTTTGAGCACTCTCTTCAATATCTTTACGTGAGGCATTTCTGAATTAGAATAAGAAAAAATATGGTTATTGCTATACAAAAAATAAAACAAATTTAAATGAAACATTTTTAACCAGATATGTTATCGGAAAGAATTTCAAGAAATTTGGCAGATTTGTAAAAAATTGTAAAATCAGCAAAATGTGTAAAATACATAATACTGTACAAAATATGTGACGAAAAAATTACATACTTGTTAAGATTTTAACAATTCGCTAAGATCACAAATTTCTGTACAGTACATAGAAACATGTAATTTCATTAGAATCCGGACTCTAGCCATGAGATCGTCGGGCAGTGCCGAGAAATAGAATTTTGACATTACTGAAGATTTTCTGTTTTCAACATTTGTCCAAATAATTCAATTTATCCTATTTCAGTGTATGATATGGCGTTGGATTCTGGAGACATCTCGCCTGTGTGCTATTTTATCTCTTTTCTAAATTTGTCCGAAAGTATGAAAACAGTTTTAAAATTAGCTTCGGCGATTTTACTTGGGGAAACAGGGTCATCAGGGAGACAAACGCCATTTTGAGATCAAAAATCGAGTCGCAGGATAAATGAGCTCGTGTGTAATCTCGGCTCATTCTTTCTGGTAGTGGAATGATAACGGAAGATCTTAGAAGTAAAATGTATGTAAAATAAGATGTTAGAAAATGGAATATTGGTGATATCTACACAATTAGGTCAATTTTCTTTTTGAAATCAGTTTCCAAATCGGAATCGATATTTTGGGTAATGCCTCAAATAACTTTTTGATGGTATTCGAAGGAAGACGGAAATATGCGAACAAGATATATAGTTTTATACGACTATTACAGATGATATGAGACAGTTTGGTTGTGTTACAGCATCACTAGTTTGATAAGTGGAGAAAAATATATTGAGATTGAAAGGGACGAAACCATAAATCGACTGCCCGGCTTGCCTGCCTGAGAGAGCACGGCCTCCTCCCGTGCCGCAGGCCGCCGGGTTTGGCCGTTCGGCTGCGTCGAGGGAGCCCCCAAAAGGGTCGGGTGACGCATTGCGTGAAGCGGGAAGGGGGGCTCAGGTATTTTTTCCCGAAATTTCACTTGACGCCGCTCCTATTCATCCGATTTGCATGGTTGACACGGGGTTGGATTCAGGAAGCACGTCGTCATCGCGCTATAAGCCCACATTTTTTAATTTCTTCCCGGAACTATGAGAAAAAGTTTCTAAACATTTTTTGGAAATCTTTTTTGAAAACACGGCTTTGCAGCGTAAATTCTATTTTAAAAAGGAGTCCATTGCCGTTTACAGATCGAAAATCGGACAATTTTTTCAGACGTAATCGGTCTAGTAAATTCCCTATGATGGTGCTGCGATCTATTGATTTTTCCTATAAGTATTTTTCGGTACATTTAGCCTTAACTCAAGCCGGACGTCATTATCACATTGATACAAACGCATTTTAGGAAACTTCTCTGCACTTTCACCACCTACACTAACTTCGATTTATTTACAATGGCACTTCAAGGTCACGTACGAAAATGGGAGAGGGAAGACAGTCTCCAACTCCCATATAACGTGGTGGAGGCCATTACAGTGGCGCGCTTTATTGTATCACAAGCAACTAAAATACGAACTGCTACCAACGTTATTTAAAACGTGTGTGGAAACAAATTATTAAACAAAAATTTGCTGACTGGAAATCGGGAATCGAACCCTCTCCTGGTAAAAATTTCATCTCCAGACCGAACGTCAGATAAAACTTTAAACTAATTTCAGGTGCAACTTCATAAAGAACTTAAAGGAAACTCGCATATTCATGTTACTTCAATGAGTTTTCTCACGCAATACAGACGTAATACTTGCTGATACTTACTTTTCGTGATATTTGGCGGCAGTACATCACGCGTTGTCACGATCTAATTACATACCTCCCGCGTTTTCGTATTTCTCACATATTAGCCACTTTTTATGTGCGAAAGGTGGCGAGACTGTATCTGACCACACTACCGCCTCCTATAGTAACACCCTCTAGCTTTGTCTCCAATTTTGATGGAGAGTTGCAAGGCCACCCTGGTCTCCAATAGGGAGCTTTAATTATTTAACTTCGCTATCGTCCTTCTCTACGGGGCTGGTGACCGCAGCCATGTTCTAACCATATGCTGACCATGTGCGTGGCATGTACGAGTGTGTGGCAACCCAGCGTAACATGGCCTTGAAATGCCATTAGAAATAAATCAAAATATATGCTTCGACAAAAAAAAATTCTTCTCTTATGTATACTCTGTTAAATTGAATTAGAGCTGGCGAAAAACACCAGCTTTCCAAAAATTTGTACCAGATGCTATATATTAATCACGAACACGCTAGGTAGGTGGTTATAGATCGCCTTGCCCTTGGGAGGGGCACTTCGATCGGTGTGCTTGATGGTGGGGTAGCTGCGATCATGGTTGGTAGACTCCGCTCCCCCGCACAGGGGCGGGGATTGGGAGTCGGGGTGTTTGGATGAAGGGTTATTTTGTTTGGGTGGACGGGTTATTTTGAGGGGACCTGGGTGACGGGGAAAGGTGGGGAGGGATGAAGGATTGAGGGGAGGATGGGTTAGGTTTGCGGAAGGAGAGGATGGGAGAAAGGGTGGGATTAGATTTGGGAAGAACTGAAGAGGGTTACTGCTTTAATTTTGTTGTTGTCAGGGGTCATATTCTTCTGTGTTGTGGTCTCGTCTGTCTGTTTGCCTTTTGCCTTAGGTTATTGGGGGTGGGAGTTGCAAGATGCCTAGTGGGTGTTTCTTTCTGCTGCGTCTGGGCGGGTTACGTAGGATGTGGTGATGGGGTAGGATTTGATTACGAAAGAGGGGATTGTTAACGAATTTGCGGATGGTTTCTATGGAGGAATGGTGGAGGTAGGCGAGGATGTGGGGGATTCTGTGGCTGCGTCTGAGTTCGTTAAATCGGGTGTACATAGGTGGGCGGAGGATCATTCTGAGGGTGTGGTTTTCGGCTCTGGTTAGTCTTTTGTGGTTGCTGAGGGAAGTGTTGAACCAAGTGGGATGGGCATAGGAGAGGATGGGGCGGATGTAGGTGTAGTAGGTGTGGATTTTCTTTTTTGTGAGGAGGGATGGATGTGTGAGGATAGGGTGTAGGGCATTGGTTATCCGGGTTGCTTTAGTTGTGATTTCCTGTATATGGTGGGTCCAGGTGAGATGGTAGGAGAGGGTGATGCCGAGGTATTTAACTGTTTGGGACTAAGGGATGGGGGAGTTGTTGATGGTGATGGGAGGAGGATTGGATGGGGACCGTTTGTGGGAAAAGAGGATTGCCTGGGATTTAGATGAGTTAATTTGGATGTTATTTTGAGTGGCCCAGAGGCGGAATATGTCTGTTGCTTGTTGGAGGCGGAAGAGGGAACGTTGTAGATTGTGGAAGGATACCAGGAGGGCAAGGTCATCGGCATAGAGGAAGGTTTGAACTCCGGGGGTGGTTGGTATATCATTAAGGTACATGGAGAATAGGATAGGTGATAGCACGGCTCCTTGTGGGACACCGGCTAGGATAGGGTGTTTAGGTGAGGTTTTGGAGAGATAGGTAACGTGGAAGGATCGTTGGTTCAGGTAGCTTTGGAGAAGGGAGTGGGCGTGTTTTGGTATATAGGGGTGAATTTTCATGAGGAGGATGGGGTGGGAGACGGAGTCGTAGGCTTGGGTGAGGTCAGTGAAAATGCCAGGGATTTCTTTCTGATCTTGGAGTGGGGTGGCTATTGCATTGGGGAGGTTGAGGGTTTGGAGGGTCGCAGAGCAACCCTCCAGGAATCCAAATTGTGAAGTGGAGATAATAGGGTCTAGAATGGGGGTAAGGCGGAGGAGAAGGAGTTTTTCGAATAGTTTGTTGAGGATGGGTAGGAGGCTGATGGGGCGGTAGTTGGAGGGGAGCCGATGGTCCTTGCCAGGTTTGGGGATCATAGTTACGCGGGCGGTTTTCCAGGCTGTAGGGAAGTAGGATAGGTTGAGACAGGAGTTGAAGATGAGGGTCAGTAGGTCGATGGCGTTGTTTGAAAGATTGGTGAGTTGGGGGGGGGAGACTCCATCGGGACCTGGAGCCTTTTTGCAGTCTAAGGTCCGTAGTAGTTGTATTTCTTTGTCGTTGGTCGTCCATTTTTGCTGTTGGTGTGGAGGGAGTGGGGGGTTCTTAAGTAGGTTAGAATCACATTGTCTGGGATGGGGAGGTTGGGGTGAGGAAGCGCGCGGCTAGGGATTGGGCGAAGGTGTCGGTGATTGTTAAATTTGAAATTTAAGGAACCACCAACTTTGTGTTTTTGTGTATTCAAGAAGCCAAGAGTCACCCGAGAAGCCAACTGAGAAGATTTCACATTCCTAGGTTATAAGCTGTTTCTATTTATTCTTATTAGATAAAGTATGCTTACGCAAGGGTAATTTTTTGACATCAATTGTCTCAAAATTGGTAATTTCTAAAAATCAGTGTGTGATCTCATGGCCACGAGAAGGTTCTAAAAACCTGAGAATTTGTTAATAAGAGCTAATTTTTTGGGTCAATAGCCTCTGAGAAAAAATTAGCATCTTGTGCAAAACATTTTATTGTTTTCAAAACAGGTATTTATTAATTATAAGGAAACTACTGATTTTGGCGGGCTCTACTAACAAAATCTGAAATTTAGAGTAAACTTAGGGTTGAATGGACACCTTGTTTGCATTTCTAGCTCTAAAATTAGAGTTTCTATGGCACAACAAAATATTATTGGTGTGAATCCCTGCCTCACTGGTAGATGCCTCCAAATGTGTATTGGTGCCTCGCAGGTTGCCTAACCTTGCAGGCGCAAAGATGTAAACGCCTTGGTCAAAGATCTTTGCACCAAGTGCTGTATATCGATATTTCCCCGCTACCCCCCTATACTACCGAGTCTATACCCCTTCACGAGACAGTATAAAAGACGTGCGCCTCGCTCGCACAGTACCTTTTCGCCTTTAATTTTTAATCGTATTGGTTGTGTTAGAGCTGCCGCATACGTGCTTGTTATTTTATCATATAAGGTTTTTGTTGCAGACATAAGTCTATGGCAAACTAACTCCCAGCGCACAGGTTTTTTGCCATCGCCAAATTATGACTTGTCTATTAGCGAAAGGCCCGGCTCTGGTTGAGTCGTTATCAATTTTACTGTAAATATGTATGAGTGCTAGCGTAGTATTTTAGGTGTGAATGGTATTTTTGACATGAAATTGGATCTTGTATATTTAATATTGTAACTTACGATATGATAGTAATGTTATGAAGCAAGTGTATTCTGTTTGTTTTTGTTGTTGTTTCGCATTTGCAGCTGGGATGTTTGCTGGTCTCCGATTGTTGAGGAGGTCCAGTTTCATAACTGTTCATTATATTGTTGTTATTAATGTTGCAGTTTACGTGCTCCACTTGTAAATAATTCGGCGTTCGGCCGTTTTCATCATTTGGGAGCCTCGTTCAAGACGACAGCTGGACCCGTACAGCACAAGGCTGTGGCCCATTATTGCTGCGTTCGTTTTTTCGCCCCGTGAGCGATTTCCTAGTCGCTCGGGCAAGAGGCAGATTGGAGTCTGGCACCAGGGCGTCGACGTGGAAAGGCCTCCGGCGTTCACCTGGGCCACGACCGCCTGGCCTTTTTCAGGAATACTCATGCTTCATGTTCGAAATTGTTGAAAGTTGGTAATGTTCAAAGATCCAATTTCATGTATATAGTAGCTACGCACTCATACAACTTTGTTATTGAAGGGTACGGTTTCTATTGGTAATTCTGCATATCATCGTGTTTTTTGTATTGAAGGATGACTAGGCAGCCATCCTTTTCAAATTTGTTGGTTGTGTATTCGGTTTCCTCGCCCTAAAGTGGGCATTGTCGAGGAAAATCTGAACTACGGTAATTCTGTATTGGTTCAGACGCATGGATTGAAGCGTCTTTTCCTTGTGTTCTTTTTTTACAGTTTTTGTCTAGAGGCGACTTGCGTCTGTCAATTTTGTGAATATTTGTAGTTCTGCATTGTCCTTTTTGCAACATTGTTAAATTTTCCTGCTGAAAGGACTATTGTTTGTAAAGCCTTTATTTGTAATAAATTGTGTTTTTGGTTATTTGGATTGTCATATCTCCATTTCTGAGATCCTGTAAAGTCATAGATCCTGTTTTATTTAAAAGCCTGGTGCGTCCATTCGAATAAATTTGAATATGACGACAATCTTCTCGAATCCGACGGCTAGGAGTTCTCTGTGTTAGCTCCGAACAATTTTTCATTAGGCAAATGCATGGTCACCTCGCTTATTGGCGAGAATCTAGTTGAAACTTAAATTTGTGCTGCCCTCAGCAGTTGGCGACCGTATTAGTATTTTTACTTTTTGCCTATTCACGTATTTCGCCACCTTCCAAATATAACAGTGATTGTTTGGGGGTCGAATGATAGGGTGTTGTTTATGAGTAAGGGAGATGTTGAGATCGGGTGGTTGCGTACTGCCTTGATCACTTTGTGTAAGTTGGTGGGGTTACGATTGTCATTTATTAGGTCGTCATATTTGTGAGTCTCGTGTAGTTGTAGTAGCGTGTGTCTGTGTCTTTGAGTCTGTTTTAGTAGTCTGTCTTCGTCACGTCTGTATTTGTAGAACTGTCTTTGTAGTCGTCTTTTATGTCGAATTAATGTCAGTATTTCATCCGAGAGGGTGGGATGGGGGTTTCTGTGGAAAGTGGTGTTTTTGCGATAGGTTTGTTTGATGTGATAGGTGAGGTGTTCGATGGATTGATCTATTTCATGTGTGGAGGAAATTGTGGGTGGACTTTGTCTTATTTGGATAGGGTGTGTTTGTACTTTTTACAGTCAGTGATAGGAGGGGATGGGGGGTTGAGGAGAAGGTAGTTTGATCCGGTAGAACAAGGGAAGATGTTGGGGAAGTGGTCGGGAAGGGAAAATAGATCGTATTTGGGTTGGGGAATTGTAATAGGAAGTTGTGGGGAGTGAAGGACTATGTCAAGGATATCTTGGGAACCATTGTGGTGGGTATGTGTGGGTTCAGAGGGCGCTTTTAGGAGGATGTTGTGGTTGTTGTCTAAGAAGTTTTCCAGTCGTAGTCCTGTGTGGTTGCTTGTCACGCAACCCCAACCGGTCGATTTACAATTCAGGTCGCCTGTGATTATGAACGGGTGGGGGAGGTTAGTCAGTGTGTCGAGGTCGGAGTCAGGGATGGGGATGTGAGGTTTTTTATAACATGAGATGTTGATTACTGGTGATGAAGAGATACCTGTAATGATGGCAGTACACTCCAGAGCTATTGTTGGGGGCAGTGCGTGGGGTGAGTGAGGGATGGTGCGACGGGTTACGATAGCCGTGCCTCCGTGTTGAGCTGAGGTTCTGTCGGTGCGGGTGACTATATAGTTGGGGATGAAGAAGGAGTGGTTTGGTTTTAAGAACGTCTCTTGTAGTATGGATCCCGATGGAGTAGTCTTTTAGGAATTGGGTAAGGAGGGGTTTGTTCTGGGTTATTCCACCGCCCGCATTACAGGAGGACAAGGTTAGGATTTTAGAGGGATGAGCCATTTTAATTGAGGATTTCTGCCAGTTTTATTCCTGCGGTGATCAGTTTGGTGATTATGTACTCTGGGCCTTTGAGGATGGTGAGGAGGGTGGGTAGGTGTTGGATGATAATTTTTATAGTTGGGTCTTTGAAGAGGGAAATAAGGTCTTTAATGCTGTCAACTGTGGTTTGGGAGGATTGTTGGTGGTCAGTGGTAGATTGGGATAGGTTTCCGTTAATGGCTGCAGCGTAGGAGTGATTTTGGTTTCTCAGGGCAGGGAAGGCTTTAGTTGAGAGGGTTGGGGGTGGGGGGGAGGATGATTGGAGCTTATAGATTTGTTGGGCACGGGTGGATCTTGCTTTTAGTATGAAGGGGCAGGTTTGGTCGTAGGTGGCGTGGTATTCATTGCAGTTGGCGCAGGTGGGGGTGAAGGTGCGGTCTGAGGAGGTGTGGGAGGGACAGTCTTCTGTTAGGTGGGTTTGGGCGCAGAGGGCACATGTCGGGGGCGGCGGCAGAAAGCTCTAGTATTATATAGTCTTTGGCAGTTCTTGCATTGGGAAATTCTGTCTGTTAATTTATAGTCCTCTAGTCTAATCTTGTAATAGTCGATGTAAATCAGTTTGTTTTTAATCAGTCATTTCACGTCTGTTTGTCTCCACGGTGTACAGTCCGAGTCAGTGTGCCATTGTCCTCGCGTTTCATCATTTCCTGAACGTGGTAGTGGGTAATGGTCAGAGAGGTCAGGGTTTCCTTAATGGTGTTCAAGTCAAACTTTGGGGGTAGTCCTTTAATGATGAATTTAGCATGAGGTTCCGTCGTCGCTCTATTGAAATGATATGCGATGGAAGTAAAGAAAAGTCCTGTCAGTCTGGGGTCCCTTGTGTTTTGGTCGAGTCGTTCCTTAATTTTGGTATGTGCTGTCACTGTCAGGGGTTGGATCAATAGATCAGTGCGTGTGCACTTTACCGTCATTGTGTTCGAGCAGGTCTTCATCAGGTCCTTTGTCAAGTCGGTGGGCTCCAGGATAGTCTTTAGGTCGATTCTGAAGGGGCCAATTCTTCCTTTGGTTGGGTTTCTAGTAGCGGTTGTCGTAGCGGTGGTTTCCTGGGTGGACTCTCTGGTTGGTTCTGATTGTTGGGTGGTGGGGGTTTCTTGTGGGTCCGGGGTTGGTAGGGGTTCTGGGTTGTAATCGGTGTCGGTGGGTTTGCCGGTTTAGGTTTTGCTCCGTTTGTAACCAGAATAAATCCGTCATCCAGGAAGGGTTTTTTGGTGGATGGTTCTGGGGGGGGGGGAGTCAGGGTAGGCGTCGAGGGAGCGTCTACCGAAGGCCATATTACCCGCTGCGATGTCTCTTCCGTGGTCGCCAGGGTCGTCTCCGGCTTCGATGCCTTCCATCTCTGTGCCCGGTGGCGCCATCGCAGCCGGGTCTAGGTTGATCCCCGGTAGAGGGGGCGGTGGCGGCGGCCCCACCCTCTCTCCGGCCTCCTGGTTGTTGATTACGAATAGGGCTCTTCTAAGTAAATCTGGAGGTACTTTGGATAGGTCCGTTACAAAGGAGTCCAGTCTGTCGCCCGTGGCGCCCTCTGTGCTGGTGGCCGCACGGTGACCTTGGCGGTGGCCGTTGGTTTGTGGCGTAGCCGTTGTCCAAAAGGGTGTCCAATAGGAGTAGCGGTGGTCGTTATATTAGAGAAAGTACAATATCGCAAGTTGCTCAGGAGAACGGCTCAAGGGCTTCAACTCAAAATGCTCGGGTTGTGCTCGAGAGGACGCTACGACTCGAAATGAAAGCAGGGTACGGTGTGCACTATCTTCCTCAGTCGCTCTTTTTATAGCCATTGGCATATAAATTCATATCATTACGGTACTATCCAGATGGCACACAGCATTTACATTTTACTGAAGAATACCATTATATGTACGCCCACTCTTTGTTGAAGCAAATTTTTCTAGTAAATAAATTCAGGAAATAGCGGTTTTAGTTCATTAAATAGTCATATAGTGTGTTTTATTGCCAAGAGCTACCAATGTCATTTCCATATAATGATAACAGATGCCACCACTAGCATAACTTAAGCAGAGTATACGTATCAATACAGTAGCATAGCTCAGCCCGTTTTTGGCTAGTTAGGGATGCGTGCGAACCCAGCTAGCGATCCTGGTGGAGACCAAATAAAACTGCGGAGAGTTGCTTCTGAAGTATACGTATTTGTTTGTGAAATTGCGTTTAATAAGGACTAGGAAACAACTTAAAACATAATTCGTGTTGTTTCTTGACATCTTCGTTTAATATTCCTACGATTTTAAGGAAAGGTCATTAAATAACACGTAAAACCTCATAGAACAGTTTTTACCCTACATTTGACATGTATCTGAACATATTTGATCACCAATTGCATCCTTATTTCCAGTTAACACATTAATAGCAATGCGTGTGACGAAAGGGTCGCACTGTTCTGCAATTAAATGTAGCAACAATAAAGAAAAGAATAAAGTGTGTTTTTTTTTACTTTTCCAGTAGAGCTAGAAACGAAGTGTTCAAAGTGGAAAAGTGTTCAAAGTAGGAAAAGTGTTCAAAAGCACAACAGAAGTGTTTTTACGTCTTAGATAACTTTATTTACTACTTACATTACTTATTTACACATACTACTTACATTATACATTACATATTTCTAAATATTTTCATGAAAAGTAATGAAATACTTATTTTTCCTCAAGACTTCACTATTCACTTTCTATGAACATTATTCATTAAATTTAAATAATTTCTTTCCTTTGAAACTGCTCAAAACTTCTACTTCACATGTTGTTTTAGTTGCAATTGTAAATTAAATTACATAAAAAATATTTCCTTTTCGATCAAATTCAGCAGACCGAGGCTGCATTAGGAATGTAATATCGAATGTAATCGCTGAAATTGACCGATGAAGGGCCGTGGGCGTACAATCCCGTAGAAGTGAGGTAATCTGATCATTACCATCATTATTTCTGTGTATTTGGCCATCTCCATTTCATGTAAATAACAGGTTTGGTCTGCAGATTTTTAAGAAACTGGTAATTACAAAGTGTATTTAAAAACTCGGTCTATAAACGTGTTTCTGCCTCTTATGATGGGTATGACATTGGACCGTATGAAATCGCTTCTCTGAGTATTATTAAAGTAGCGAGTAGACATAATGCATCCCTTCGACCCAAAGCACCCAAACTCTTATCGCGTGTGCCCTGTCATTCATCAATTACCGGTGCACTCCGCGTGTGACGGTAAACCCCCTTCTGTAGTGGCTACTCACCGGGTCATTACAATATAGAATAGGTAATGGTGGGAAAACGTCCTTCCATCATATAATGGGTTTCGTGCATTACTGCATCGTGTAGGCGAAACGGGGACAAGAGTTGAAAACCTGGATATTTGGAGACATGAGTTCAAAAACGCTGTCTTCAAATCTGTCACCGATCCCAGGCTGCACCGGCAGAGAGTCGTCATTTGCCAATCCAATTTGCAATGTTCACAACTTTGAAGTGTTAAACTTTGTGCAGAACTATATTTGGCTACATAGTACTACTCCACTGTTCTCGAAGCCACTAGCCAGTGAGAATGAAGGAAAACAGAACGTGAACTGTCGAGTTTATTTAAATTTTGAACATTTCGGAGAATTAACGTGGCGTACATCTACTTGAGTTCTGGAGATATTACAGTGACTGAGTCCGCTCTTGGCAGAGCTAATTTTGACAAAGCGTCTCGGCGTAACGGGGGTCTGAAGTGTTGTTGCCTAGGCGGTCTAATGACTGTGTTGCTTCCGCCGCCTAGTCACCAAGTGTTGTTTCTCTTCTCTCTACCACGGCTTCCTCGCCATGCTCTTCCCCACCCCTTTCATGCTGTTGCTCGATTACATGTGTGCTATCTGGCGTAGTTTTTGGCTGTGTTCACGAATTTTAGAAGTTTCTATCGCTAATAGCAGAGAGAGTTTCGGGCTGGTAGACCGTGGTCTAGTTGTTAAAATGCCAAAAGTTTCGTCCACGACTGCGGTGGACATCTTCAGTGGTGGCTGGGTCTCGGACGCAGTATCCGGGGCGGCGGCTCGTTGGCGACTGGTGCAGCGCTCCGCTCGGCCGTAGCTCTTAGTTTGCGAGAGGGGGCCGGCGGTGGGGATCCACCTTATCGCTAATAGTTCGTGGATTGGTCAGGGGCGATTCTTACTCAGGTAACATATTTTCAGGGTTTTTTAATTGGTCGTTATTGTCCTCTCACGGCCGTCGAGTGGAAAAATCGGGGGGCTGCCTATTATCACTGTGATTGATCACTGTGATCGACACAACCAAAGGAATTGGGGAATTGGGAGCTATTGAATTCTCTCATTTGGATTTTCACGGTGCTGGAGTTATCATTTATAGAGAACAATGGGGAGAAGAAAAACGACTGGTGAAAAAAAGGAATATCTGAGAGCCCTCCCTGCATCAGAACGTGAACCGACCCACCTCGACGAGTCGTGCCTACGAGAGGGCGTGTTTCCAGATAAATTGAAGATGCAGCGACTGGTTCTACTTCCGAAAAGGCAAGCTCCAAGCATCGTCCTACCGGACGTATGCATGATCGACACAGCTGGGAAAGTACTGGAAATTTTGATATGCAGTCGTGTGGCACTAGCGATGGAGAGCACAGGAGGGCTTGTGGAAAACCAGTACGGATTTAGGAAGGCGAGATCGACAATAGATGCCGCTCAACATGTAGTTGACATAGCCTGGAAAGCAATAAAGGGAAAAGATGGAGAAGGGGTAGGAAAAATACTGCGCTATTATTACCCTAGATGTTAAGAACGCCTTCAATGCGAGATGGAACTGCATTCTAAGAGCTCTGCAGCATATGTGAGTGCCACAGTATATGATTACGATCATCGTCAGTCATATTACGGGAAGAACGCTGTTGTACCGCACTGAGGATGATCAACGGACCCACAGAGTTACTGGAGGCGTTCCACAAGGCTCCGTATTGGGTCCCTGCTGTGGAATATAATGTACAACGGCGTTCTCAGAATACAGATGCCGGAAGGTGCCAAGATCATCGGTTTTGCTGACGATGTAGCGCTCACTATAGTGGCCCAGCATATAGAGGAGGTGGTTGAAATCGCCAATGAAACCATATCTTTAGTCCGCCGTTGGTTAACCTCCGTCGGCTTGCATTTAGCGGACCACAAAACTGAGGCAATTCTCGTCACAAGAAGAAAGGTGAGAGGATCCATCACCATTTCAATGAGAGACAAAAACATCCATTCGGGTCCGTATTTGATTTAGGAATCATGATTGACGCGAGGCTAATATTTAGTGATCACCAACAGTACGTCAGCAATAAGGCGGCAAAAGCAATGATGGCTTTGACGAGATTAATGACGAATATTGGAGGACCGAGGCAGGAACGGAGACGACTGCTGTCAAATGTCACCACTTCGATCCTGCTATATGATGCTCCGGTATGGGCAGCAGCAATAAATACGGCGTCTAGCAGGTAGAAGATAGTCTCGGTGTACAGAAAAAGTGCACTGAGGGTGGCTTGCGCTTACCGCACGGTCTCGTATGATGCAATGTGTTTAGTGACAAGCATGCCTCCAATCGAGCTCGTAGTGGCAGAACGACACAGGTTTTACCAACGCCGCGGACAGAACAAAGGAAAGGAAGACCTCACAGGCCGCGCAGAAGAGAGACGCAAGTCCATGATTCAGTGGCAGAGACTATGGGTCAGCTCGCAAAAAGGGAGATGGGCGCATCGACTCATCCCAAGGGCGAAGTTACGGTTCCATCTCAAGCAGCTGTTGACTGGACACGGCTGTTTCCGAGGGTATCTCTTCCGCATCCAGCGTGCTCTCACTGCTCCCCAGTGGCGGAGGATGCAGAAAACGTTTTCTTTGTCTGCCTTCGGTTCTCGGAAGAGAAGTCACACCTCTTCGGTAATAAATTATTATTATAGTATTATTAACACTAATAATAATAGTAAAAATAACAAATTTGTTAAGGTTCCCGATTGGACTGCTCGCATTAATTACTGCAATTGGCTACGGCGAATTGTTAGCGAAGGTCTTCATGCACTTGATAAAGTGTTTTTTAGTGATGAGGCTTGGCTTTATGTGGATGGATATGTTAACCCGCAAAACAGTAGTCTCTGGGTGTACCGAGAGACAATAGGAAACAGTAGAGAGACCATTGCATTAAAAAAAAGATTGGAGTATGGTGTGACATTTATCGACGGAGATTAATTGGTCTGTTATTTTCAAAGAAACAGTAACGGAGGATACGTATCAGAATAAATTGAGAAATTATTTATTATATTTTAATTAGTTAATTATTTTTAAAGTAACCATATTCAATAATAATGATTATAATAATAATAATAAAAACAACAAATATTTGTTCTGCGAATCTGAATTTATAGTTTATTAATATTTATTTAAAACATAAAAGTATAAAACATATACATTTCTGGAGTATATGTTCTGGAGCGTATGCATCTTGTTATTGGACTTAAACAAGCCAAGTTTACTATTAAATTTACCTCAATGTATATTTTACATGGCAAGTGTATTTCACTTTTAAACAATGTACGAAGGAAACGTCGTTCTTGACAATTCAATTTTCTTTCGACGCCAAACAAGTAGGCGCGTGCTTTTCTCTTTGAACTCGGCGGTCACCTGCTCTCCTCCTCAGGGTGGTGTTAGTGGGAGAGGGGATTAAGCGTACTTCCCGACAGTTTACCTGATTGAAACCACCAGCCGCTATCCGACCCGCTCAAACATGGTTGCAACTGCATTTCGCTCTGTTTGCTGTTAGGTTGCGGGGTTACCGGGTTGCGTTTCATACTGATCACCCGGTATTACCGACGTGAGAGACAAGTCAATAAATTACATTTTTAAAAAATGTACATCAGCTTAATGAAAGAACTCTGTGTGGACTACAAATTTCATTTCAAAGGAAAATCTCTATCTTCAATTTTATAGTTGTAGGAAGACGCAGAAAAAATCCAAACTTTTGCAATTTTCGAAATTTCAGAGTGAACCGTGAAAACCGGACCTATGCCATCTTTATAAATGTATTTTACTCTATTCTCACAAGAAATTTAAAGAGGTATTTTAGAGCCGTTTTTGAGAAAATGTCCCGGGGGCTTCATGTAAAGTACCCCCAAATTTTAATAAATATTTTTCACAATTTCAAAGCAACTAGAGCCAGATAGACAGGGGTGTCTTCAATTTGGAAAAGATCGTACGTGTGGTTTAAGCACTAGTAGTGTTCACAGACGGACGTTTGAAAACAACACTATTTCGGTATCAGGGGACCTCAAAACGTGTATTTGCGTTGAAATCTCGAAATCGATTTTCCAGAGCATTACATCATTTTCTCTATACTACGTATATTACTCCGTATACGAGAAAGTAATAATAATAATAATAATAATAATAATAATAATAATAATAAGAAGAAGAAGAAGAAGAAGAAGAAGAAGAAGAATTTCAGAACTTATGGATATCGTTAGTTGGTCCCATGGATACTCGTTATATTGAATTTTAAATATGTTGATATAATTAGTTTTCTTAAATCAGTTCATAGAGGTCCACAGAAATACAGCAACTGATTTAATGTGATATACATTTAGAAATCCAATAAGAGAGTTGAAAACTTGTTTAAAAGTTCAAAATACGAAAATAACATACAGACACTTCCAATTGATTTACCTAAATTAATGGTATTTGTGATTAGAATTCCTTCAAATGATTTTCAATAAAGTTTCTGAAATTCTCAATCGTTTATTGTGACAATTATCCCTTACAGAGATTCGAACCAGCGACTCTTCCTTCCGAAACGCTGAGTCCGTATCCGATTTCTAGCCACTTCGGCCGCAGAGATATTTAGAGAATGTGCACTTTGTCATAATCGAATAGTTATTTAAGTTCTAGCATTAGGCAGCCGAAAACTTTGTGAAAATGGGAAAGAATGTCCTTACGGCGGCAAAAGATATCGGCTGGAAAGATATCAATACCATTCAGAAGCTCGTCAACACTAAAGAGGTTCGAAAACTAAATAGCGCGAGAACGTCTGTGCCCTTCTACAGCACCACTAGTTTATTTATTACATTTTTACCGTTCTTTATTACATATTTGGAGAAAATTTAAAGGAACAATTTGGAACTGTTTTTGAGGAGAAAAAATTCCGTAAACTTTAAGCGCAAATCACGCAAAAACTACTCGTTTTTTCAAAAAATTGTACATAACCTTTTTTAAAGAGCTAATATCACAGAACAGGCTTTATCTGAGGCAAAAATCTCTATCTTCAATTTTGTAGCTTTTAAATTGTTTTTTGCATTTTCGAAAAATTGGGGAAATCAACGAAAACGATACCTGCATCATTCTCTTAAACGTCCTTCGCACCATTCAACAACAAAGTTTAATAAAAAAATTTGGGTCAATTTTTTGAAAATTTGAAAAATATCCGAGGGACGTCATGTAAAGTATCGGCGGCGCTAGCCGAATGCGTTTACTACGCTCCGTGAAGTCACGAAGGTTAAGCGCATTCGAAACTCGCGGGTTCGTGGTTGGGTGACCGGCCAGGAACCCCGGGACCTAACGTCGTCGAGCCCCTGGCCGAAGGGATAAAAGGCAATGACTGACTGCGACGTGACGAGACTTGACAAATATTAAAAAAGTAAAAAGCACTTTAATGGAGGATTACTCCCCAGTGCTAAAGCGCTCAACGCCCCTTAAGGGGGCTTGGAGACGCGTTGCGTCAAGGTGGAGACGCAACAAATTAAAACAAAAAAAATCCCCAATATCAAAATTCCGAAAACGATTAAAGAATATCAACTTTGAAGAAAATCGACTGAACGGAAGCGCTAGCGTTGACCACGACCGGCCGGACTTTTGGCGACAATCGATTTTTCGGCATCAAGAAGCATCAAAACCTGGAGTTTGTCTTTACCACGAGTTAGAGGATTTATCCACTTTTTCGTTACCAAAGCTCAGCTATAAGTTTTCTGGCGGAAATTCCCCGTTTTCCGGAGTACGATTACATAACTTTCTCTTCTTACGAAGAATTCGTAAGGCGAGAAAGTAAAACATTTTAATTTTCAGAATTAACAAAATCTTATTGAAACTGAAGAAAAATGAAAGAGTAGAATGTTATTTTATTATAAATCTAGCTAAAATGCTACATGGGATTTACTGAATAAAGATGAAATGAAATGCAAGACACAAAATAATTTTAATTATCAAACAATACACAATTATGTAGAAAGAAACGGTTCCTTGGTCTCATGTAAAAAAAAATAATAGAAATTACCCAGATAGTATGCATTCAGATTATAATTGACTATAGACTCGCACCAGAAGCGAGTGTGTACCTCACTCAGGCACAGCTTATATAATTCTTGTCTCGCTGCACAACATTCTACTAGTATCGGATTCACCATGTTGTATGCTGGTGTGATGTGGAGGGTTGTACTCGTATGTCTCTCACTTCCTGTGAGGTGCCAGAGATGGAGGAGCATGCAGCACATATATTAATTATGTATTCACAGATGGTTAAAAGGTATGTAACGTTTGTGTACAAAAAATTTAAACTGTGTTTAACTGCAGCCATAGTTGTTTTGTATATGACACGTGCTCTCTGTTAGTATTATTGTAAATATGTGTTGTTTCCTTTCTCATATTATTCAGCCCTGAGGATGAAAATAAATTTTCCGAAACATCGGCAAACAACCAACTTGTAGATCCTTTTTATTTCTGACCAAGCCCCGTTAACCTGCCTTCAATATTTCAGATATGTGGATGACATCTTTTGTATCACTACCCAAGATAATAATATACCTGATTGATTAGATATATTCAATAGTTATAATAACCATATCAAGTTTATAAATGAAATTGAGATGAATAAGAGTTTCAACGTTTTGGATCTAACCATCACAAAAACTGACCTGACATTTATCTGGTATCGGAAAGCTGCTGGTACTTGTAGAGTACTTAACTTTTATTCTTCGCATCCAGAATCTCAAAAAATTGCTATTGTTTATAACCTGATGGATAAAGCAATTCTTTTGGCAGATAATAAACATCATGACAAAAATTTACAAATTATTTACATCTTAAGATATAATTCATTTAGAGATTTCATTCACAAGTACATTATAAAAATGCTTAATTAACTTAAATTAAACATCACATACAGTACAAGATTCCACTGAAAGGAAACCCTTCATAATGATACCTTTTAACCCTACCGTAGACAGCAAACCAAACAGTGGATAAACATAATGTGGTTACCAAACACAGAATCGATCACAACCATGCAATGGATTGGAAAAATATTAATATACTTGAAACAAAAAACAATCGTCATAAAAGATTACTTGCAAAAGCTTTGTATATATTCAGTACAAATGGAACTTTGAACATCCAGAAACCAACAACTTACATGATATTTATAAATCCCTGTTCTAGTAAGTTTTGTTTTGACAAGGCCATCCGTTATTCCTATATTATACTCAACATATCATTCTTTGTGTATCAATTTACATATAATTGTTGAATTTCCAATCCTATTATGTTGTGCTTCTGCATTTATAGTATGTATACATTTCTTGAACCCAACTTTAACTCTACACTAGATATTCATTATACCATTAGTTTTATGACAGAGCAGTATAATTCATGCTGCTAATGATGGACTTCAACTACTACACCTATATTTGGGTGACCATACAATATGTTATATTTTGAAAGTTGGGTGGCATCTATATCATTATGCTATATCATCGATCTCCCTGATGATGACTCTTCTTTGATGTTTTATCCTAAATGAACTTTGTGCAGCCATACCAAGGTAAGCCCCCTTTTTCTTATTTAAAATCACTTCAATTATTTTGTATATATATATTAATGTTACATAGTAATTTATTTATTGTATTTTAGATTGACCTACACTTTTTTGGGAGTTACTCTACACCTGAAGAAGACCCCATACTAGGGTCAAAATGTTGTGCAAGATCAAGAGATTTATTGTGTAATATATTTTTGTAATATAAATTTTATGTCTGTTTTATTCATCTTTATCTCATTTTAATCCATCAGACAAATATCAATTTAAAAAAATTAAATATTCAATGACATGAATCATGGCTAAATGAAAAATTCAGCAAACTTCATAAAAATATAACTAACTTCTTTGAACTTGTAACAAATCCCTCAATTAATCATCAAGAACAAGTTGTTCTGTCAATAATTCGATCAAATCATTCTCAATTCTCTCATAAATTTTTAATTGAAAAAGTTTCACAACCTACTTGTATCATCTGCAATAATATTCTGTCAATAAAGCATGTCCTTCTGGAATGAAAAGAGAAAGAGTGCCTACGAAATGAAAATTTTAATGCAATTTTATCATCACCAAGTATTCACGAAAAAGTTAACAATTTTGAAAAAATATTGATATTTCCACAGATTTTTTTTATTTATTGCATCGTTGTTGATGCAACGCGTCTCTTTACCTTTGTTGGGCGTCAAGCGCTTTCTCTGGAGTAATCCTCCGTTAGTGAGTAGTCATTAAAATTTCTTGAACTCTGATGGTCCACAGCAAATGCAACTATTTGCTGTGAACAACAATTTTAGAGCTTAATGCCCCTGAGTTTACAAACATTACAAAACAATTTTTACAACAATTTTAGGGCCTAATGCCCCTGAGTTTACAAACATTACGAAACATCCCGACACCTTACGCAATCAGCGAAAACCAGTGAAACGAAGGATTATGTATGCTACCAAACAAGTAAAATAAATCAAGTAAAAAACTTAATTAATCCTCAATTGGATTTTAAAAAAATTAACAATAAAAATTAACATTGAGAAATTAGGCTGACCTTATGAATTAATAACTACTTGAGAATTTTACATATATTGATAACATACCCATCATCATGATCAGGATGACAACAGAGGGTCAATTTCTAGCATACATTCAGAAACATATGTCAAAAAAATGGAAGCGTAGACTTTCACAACAATACACAAGAAAATAAAACAACACAATAAAAAATGTAATATTTAGAAAATAAAAAAATCTTCCATTAAACACAGCAACCCTGCAACATAGAAAAATTAATACAGTATCTAATGTTGAATCATGTTATATTCAATAAACAGGCATGTTATTTGTGACAAAAACAAACATTTTTGCTAAAATAATCTTTGAGCGTATAATAACGTAAAATGAATAATGTTCTTGAAAGGAAAAACAAAAAAGTATCAAAAAATGTGCATTACCCAATTGGATGCAAAAATTTACTTGAAACTCCCAACACCAATACGGTGAAAAAAAAACTACGAATACGGTGTATAAAAATACGGTGATAAAAGGTGACATATTTAGACCAGCAATTTCTCCTGAAAGAACCTTGGCAATATCCTTTAATAGCAAAATTTCCATGTTTTTATCAATGACTGAACAACACTTTTTGTGCCCAATTTCACCAGTATTCTCTTTAGCAGATTTACAGTTTTAATCAAATTCGTTAATTAAGGAGACTGAATCAACAAGTGATAAATTTTGTGTTTCAAGTAATTTAATGGTTTCAGGAGTGAATTTCATTAAAAACTGTTTTGCTAATGTATCCTTATCCAAAGTTATTAAATGTTCACATTCTTTGAGGGTTTCACAAGAATTGTCAGCCCACAAAAGAACTTTTTTAATATCAAAATTATCACAATAAAACTTAACAGCATCCAACCAAGTTCCCCATCTTGTCAAAATCGGCTCTAGTGGTAATGGTAAATTGGGTAGGTTTTCTGTGTAAAATTGAATCCAAGGTTTTTTAAATATATTCTTTTTTGGGAAGAAATTAATTTGTTTATCAGGATATACTGTTTTCTAATTGTTTCTGCTATAATATTATCATTTCTCGAAGACATTATTGGTGTCCCAAGAATAGAACAAACTAAAACGACTTACTTATACAAAATCTCCTTTGTAATTTATGAGTCAAATTTCTTTAAAGAGTAGTAATATACTGAAATGTGCAAGATTGTTAAAAATATGCAATTATCTCAATAATATGCAAAATATGCATAAATATGCAACTTGCATACAATCCAGTCTGTACTCATAACTGTCGCTGCGGTGTGAATGGACCCGCGAATTTCATCGCGTCTAGCGAGAAACTTTCCGCGCCGGTCTGTGGACCCTTTATAATCCATAGCGAATTTCACATATATTTCATTGACCAGTAAAATGACCATTTGGCTATTGTCCCCTAAAAATGAAAATTTGCCCTGTATATATATTTAGTAACATTGAGAAACATTGTTCAGCAAGTGGGCTGGCCGAAATATTCCTGTTGCATGACTTCAGTTGTTTCACTGGGCAATTGAAAGTAATTAAAAATATCTCAAAAATGATATGTGAGAAATAGATTTTTGGAAACTACAGAAAACTAAGAATTCTGCAGAATATCTAGCACACATTCTGCGGACATCACTTGTTGTTTTAAAAATTCAATGCCTGATTTTTTGGCAAAATTCCTTTTTTAATCGAGATAAATACGTCCAACACCCAAGGCAGTCAAATCATTGCATTATGAGTAATGCCTAATTTATCACCAAAACTTGGCATTTATTTACAACACTTTGTAAATCATTCACATCGCCTACTTTAGTTGATGATAAGTTGAGTAATTTATTATTTATGTGAGTAATTAATGTATTCCTTTAATGGTCAAAAACATGATTTTTCACCATCTGTAACAACACATATAATCTGTGGTTGTGGCTCTTCTTTTAGAATTATAAAACATATGAGGCAATAACACTGTTCACTCTGTGTTAAATTCTAGCGCCTATGTCTTCAGTCCATCTAAACTGCTGAAAAAATGAGACGAATTGTACTAAGCATGTGTTTCCAGGTTAGCAGTTATTGTACTTACGAGGTTTTCCATTTCTATTCTTTTCTTGTCAGCTATACTTTCACAAACTGGAGTTTCAGGTCTTGATAAATAGGCTTCACAGTCCATTACTTTACATGATACTGCAACACAAGAAAGAATTTCCAAACAAATACATACAGCAGTACAGCCCTGAAGAGGACCGCGATATGTCGGTCGAAATGTCAGCACCCCAGCCTTCGACGTGGCGTCACCCGGACAGCCCAGATCAAACAAATACATAATTAACTGTATAGAAGAATTTACAGGCAATTAATTCCAAAGAAATTTTGTGATCAACATACAACTATGAAGCCTAGGATATGTTGGTGGAGCTGTAAATAGCATTCCATTTTTTCCCATTTAACACTTTCACCTCTCTTTCAATGTCCGATTGATGGAAGTGTAGCTTACAGACTTGCAGTAAATACAAGTCAACATATAATAAGCAATTATCACACAACTCAATAAAATACTTGCAAATGTAAAGCATTTTTGAATACCTACCTTTGAATTATTGATGGGAATAAAAGTTTTCTTCCTACAAATAGTTCTGATCCAAGCACTCCTTTGATCTTTCTTGGTGAGAAAGCTGAACACACCAACAGAAGATCCATTCAGATAATTCCCTTCATAAGTCGATACCCAACACTTGAACATCATTATTGCGTGTTTGTGTTATAAATTGCGTGTGCGTGCGGCAGTTCTATAAATGCAAAAAGGAAGGGCATTTTAAGAACTGTATACAGAAACTGTATACCTGTACAGTGTAATCTCATAAGTCGCAAACAATTTATGTAGTACAATGTGTACAATAACTAAGAAGTCTTGTAACGTTTCTACAAACTGAACAACAAATAAATCATTTGCTTATATTTGCCTTAATATTAGGACTACGATGTAGCATGGAGTTCATCAGAAACTACAGTTAATAAATTGTATTTACCAGCTTCAAAATCGAAGTGCGAACAACATATGCAAATGTAACAGCAAGTGAAAACCATGGACTGAAAAACAAGTAACACTCATAATTGTCATACCAGTAAATGAAAGTGACAAAAGAAATCTATTAGGAAAGATCAAATTAAATGTTAAACTCAGCAAGTTGGAAATTTCTAATGATGCAATTAAGCAAATAAATAATGGTTCTGTACTGATTAAACCTAGTAAGGATTCAGATAATCCTAATAATGCAAGATAAACTTAAAGATGTTCTTAGAGATAACTGAAAAATTGAAAAAGATTAATTTAGAAAGTCAAGATTGAAAATAGTAGAAATTGAAGATGAGCATGATATTAACTCAGTTACTAACACTTTGATAAGACAAAATTTTAAAAATCTGAAAGACTGTAAGTTGAAGGTCATAAATATACATAAAAATAAGGTTAAAGGCAACAGTACAATATTCCTTATGTAAAATCTTACAATTTATTGTTATGTTAAAAGTACTAATAAAATTTACTTAGGAGGGAGTAGATACAAAGTATTTGATGATTATATTCTAAGTCATTGTTTTAATCGCAATGGTTATGACCACAGTGCAGGGAAGTGCAAGAACACCACTACTTGGAAACTTTGTGTAGGAGGTCATACAGCATCAGCCTGCACAAACAAAGATATTAAAAAATGTATAAATTGTTGTCAGGCAAACCAAAAATACAATATTAAAAAGAATGTTGATCATTATGCTTCTGAAGAAAACTTGTGTGAATCCTATCAATATCTTAAAAGTAGGGTAATAACCAGAACTTTATATTATTAAGACATTATTACAATTTAAATTAATGTTTTCACCTGATATTGAAAGTTTTGAAAACATTTGAAATTGTAAAAGTAGAGATGATATTGAAGGATTCCTGGAATCTAAAACTAGTTTGCATATTTTCCATCTGAATATAAGAAGAATAGATAAACGCATTGATAATCTCAGATTATTAAATAAAAAATAAAAAAAAGATGTCCAGATATTATAATATGCCCTGAAACTTTCAAAATTATTCTTAAAGACTTTTCACCAATTGATAATTATATTATGTATCAGACGTACAGTAAAATAAATAAAAATGATAGGGCATGCATTTACATCCATCAGAATATTAATCTTACACATAAAAAAATCATGATAGGTATAAATAAATCTTTGTTCACTAAAATAGAAACTGATATTGGAAACTTATAAATTACATCAGTATATAGATCTCCTTGAATTTGTAGTTCAAACTTCATACAAGAGCTTTATAGTCACCTGTTAGTGTGTAAAAATTTACAAAATCATCTAGTATTAAAAGATATAAATATCGATATCTTGAATGACCTTTCTAATGATTATATAAGGAACTACCTTGAATTTGGTTACATATCATTCATAAATTTACCAACAAGTGTAACTGAAACTTCAACTATTGGAAAAATCAAATTTTCAGAATGAACAAATATTCTACCCTCGATAGCTGATTCCGGTGTGACTGACCATCATAGTAGATATAGATTCTAATTGTAAGTTTAATCTGGATATTTATAAAAAGAGGATAAATAATATGATAAATTCCTCGATTGTTGTGCCTTGACGTGATCCGATTCTCTTCCAATCTGTGCGCAGGAATGTTATCGTTCACCACAAAGGAATCGTTTATATTATTTTGAGAAACATATTAAAAGATATTTTCTAAAAAGTGAGCGTTCCGTTTAAAATAAATTCTCTTATTTAAAATAAATTTATTCGCATATAGTGGAGAACATAAAGAACATGTACACCCCAATTTTTTTTAAAGATTATTCGCATCAAATGCGTTGGTAATTATGCGTTGGACAGACTCAAGGATGTTTTACGTATGTTATCGCGAGGGTCGAAGGCCCGAGCCTCCTCCTCAACTTGGACACGCGTCGCGAAGCGTCACAATACTGCACGCGTGAACAAAACAGCTTCCAAACTGCACCGAAAGAAATTGTCTAAAACAAGTGTTTAAACGTTCCGTGTATGAATCATTGATTATCGTTCACGACACAAGAATCAGAAGTGAACGATACATACAGTAGTATTAAGGAGGCCGTGACAGCGAAGGCCGAGGTGCACCGTAAACCCGGGATCTACCACAAATTCTTTATAAATGTTGGTCCAAATGTGGCCAAAAAAAATTGATTTCATAACTTTGAACTTCCTGATAACACCATACTAAATTCAACGTATATCACTCATATTACTGAATCTGAAGTTAGATTTACTATTAAGAAACTGAACAAAAATCATCTGGATTAGATAAAATATCAATTAAAGTTATAAACTATATAGTAAATTATATATCTAAGCCTTTAGTACATATTTTTGACCTCAACGTTGAAACTGCTGATTTTCCTAATGATTTTAAAACAGCATAAGTAGTACCCATTTTTAAATCAGGAGACAATAAAAATCTAAGTAATTATCAATCACTCTCTCTTATCTCTTAATATTGACAAAGTTTACAAAAAATACTTAAAGCTAGGATAAATGATTTTATTGTTAAACTTAAGATCATCAATACAATGCAATATAGATTCCAAGAAAACAAAAGCACTGGATGCAATTACATTTGTAATTGATAACCTAAGGAAAGCAATCGATGAAAATATCCCTTGCTTAGCTATATTTTTAGACCTAGCCAAGATGTTTGATACAGTGAACCACAATCTACTTATAAAAAAATTAGCAATGTATGGACTAAGAGGAAAAATAAATGATTCATTACAGTTACCCGACTAATCGAAAACAGACTGCAAGTGAAAGCAAAACAAGACTTACATTTAGTGAAGATTTACATTACTTTGTAGGACTCTTCTGGGTTAGTGCCCTCACATGTCCATTTTTGTTTATTTTATACATAAATGATCTCTTCAAAATTTTCATGAAGGAGAGATAGAATCCTATGCTGATGACACCACATTAATTGTTGTATTACATGGAAAGAGTAATTGTTAATACAATTGTTGTATTAATTGTATTACATGGAAAGAGATGCTTAAAGCTGCTGAATATGAAATTCCTTTACTAGGAAAATGATTAAGGCAAAACTTTTTTATAATAATAAATAATAAATGAAGGACGAATTTTTGTAAATGCGACCCACTGCACAGAACATGACATATAACTTGCCTGCCCGTGCTTACGTCACAAAATAGTTGCCTGGCTTTATATCCCAGAGAGCGCTGGCTTGCGAAACTTAAGTAGGTACCCTTTTGAATCCAAGCATGGGTAAACAATTTTTGCAGATTAAAGTAGTATTATAGTATTACGAAATCATTACAAACAATGCAAGAAAATACATGCTGTGTTAATTAGTTTTTCTGATGCTTGACAGACATAATTGCATTTTATATTCATATACAACCTACTGATTTGCCTGTAGCATCGCAAAACAATATGGCGGACGAAGACGACCATCATAATATTCGCGCAAACTTTTTTGAAAGATGGATTGAAGAAATGCGGGCGGAGTGGGGGTATTAGTTACAAAGTCGGCCATCAGAGTATTTACAGTAATGCCAACCTCTGGAAAATCAAAGTCAAACCTACTACGTTTGCGGATAGGTCATCGCTCTGGGTAGGCAACAGCAGGGACACTAGATAGGAGTTATAGGTGTCTCTCTTGAAGGACCTGGACCTGCCTTAGCCATTTTATTAGATAATGGTAATAAAACTGAACAGAAGTCCTCGACTATGAAAGCAACTAACTTTGACTGGCTTCTGTTTCGCGCCAACGAAGTTTTTTTAATGCTTGGAATGTTGTCATCAGTGCTTGCTGCGAGCTTTTGCCTTCAACTGTTTTTGCTAAAAGGAGGGGGAAGCAAGGTCATCGTTCAAGAAAAGTTGTGCGAGTAGTACTTATGTGATGCTAGCGGTCTCTGTTATCATTATATGGAAATGATTTCTGAATCAAACTAATAATTTTAAAAACATCCTAAAGGAAGCGTTTGCTCCACTTGTAACTGTTGACGCTAAAATACTTTGTATGATCATTTACAGTATTAAAACTACGATTTTGGCAATTTATTTGCTAGAAAATATTGCCTCCGAAACAATGCATGGGTGCACACATTATAGTACTCTTTAGCAAAATGTAAATGTTACATGCCAACTGGTCATACCATAATGATGTGGATTTATACACCAATGACTACAACAATAACGAGTGAAGACGGTAGTACACACAGTACCTAGCACAACCATAACCTCTTGCATTTTGGTACAAATTTTTGGAAAGCTGGTGTTAATCACCAGCTATAATTTAATTAAACAAAGTGAGACCCAACTAAGTCTCTAGTAAGAACAAGGTCTTAACAGTGGTGGTGTAGCTTGAATAATACCCAAACATGTTTTAAGGAGCTGTACCGACGTATGTGTGTGTCATTAGCATGTGACGTTTGGAAGTGGCACTTAGGGGACTTGTCACTAGGCGTTAGCCGTAGCAATGGCTCCGATGACAGCGCTAACGGCAAACCGGTAAACTATGTTAGAAGCGCCAGAGCGCGTGATTTGTTTCTGGGTAAGACGAGTTCTTACGGTTATAAGAAACTCACTACAGTATAGAAACTATTCACGAAATAGGTTTTGAAATACCCGATTCATTAAGCTTTAAATGGTCAAATAAATATAGTACTAACTATTTACTACTTAGTCAACCTTTGAGAAAATTTATTTTTCTTCCTCAGAGCTGTATGTGAATAAGATGTGATAATTCAATTGACCAAATTCCATGAACTATTTCTACTTTATCCATAGTTATGATTTTCCATGTTAATAAAGTTTAATAACAAATAACATATTCTATTAAAGCAATCTTACAAATGTTTGTTTTGATTAGTTGTATTTTGAATGTTTGGTAAATACCTTTCTTTTATAGTGAATTAAAGCAATCAAATATTAAAGAAAATATTCTCATAACAATATTCTATGTGGCTTTATTACATATAGTTAAATTTTAAAAATAATTTCAAAATGATTTCTTTCTTAGATCTTAAAACTTATGAACAAAATTTGGTAATATTTTACCAGAAAATAATAGAAAACTAAATTCATTGCTTACATTTAAAAATTAAGTACTTTTTCTCCAACATCATTTTTTGTGAACTGTGGCAGATATTATTTAACACTCATGAAATCTTTTTTCTTTTCTGACATTCAATATTCACATTTTTTTTAAAAAGTTTTCTATGTTATACTGGAACATGATGTTTTGCATAATACTTATATATGCATGTGAACAAAAACTTAATATACTTAAGTCTGAAAATTAAGAACAAATTTGGATCGTATTGTTTAGAATGAAAGTATTAAAAATTGAAATACACAGTAATCAAATGTGAAATTATGGAATAAAACAAGTAAAAGTAAAAGGGAAAACAAAGAGTAAGTAAATATATGCAAAAATAGATGGGAGAGAACTTATTGAAACATGTTAAATAAAGCAATTTTTTTTTAAATTATAAAAAATAGAAAGATAAATCCATAAAACACAAAGACGGAAAAAACATTCACATTGTAAATTACCCTTGCTTCAAAGAGTCAACTATGAACTGAGAGGGAGCAGATTACCATAAAAATATTAGTTTTAATTTGAGTAAGACAACAATGATACCAAGTTTTAAAAAACAAAACCAGGAATAATCAGAGGAGGAAGGGGAAACAAATAGATAAAGAGAAAATAAAGGCAAACAGAACTTACCACAAAGTATAAATATATTTAAGGGTATTAAAGCAATTCAGATATCTTGTATGGACACACACAAATCCGGTGTCATTTAAGCAATGTTTTGAAGTATTTATTATCTATCGATTTTCCATAAAATTAAGTGGGAGATTCGTTAAAAGCTATGCAGCAATGCAGAAAGGATCTTTGTTAGATTAGGCTTGCTTAGTGTTTATCTTGTGATAGTCCCTTGGCCCCTTGAGAATAATAGTTATGTAAATCTTATTACTAACTAAATACTGATTATGCTTGTTTCTTAATAAAAGTAATGATTTATAAGCATAGAGTGCTAAAATGGTCAGTATTTCATATTTAAAGTAGAAGTCTTTACAAGTCTCTCTTGGTTTAATTTTAAATATGCTTCTGAGATACTTCTTTGGTAGGACCATTAAGATTTTTTTGTGTTGTACCTTCCTACATTTCAATAGTATATTGTACAAGAGTGGATTATGCTATAGTAGATTGTTACAAGTGCACTACTTTCAAGGTAGCAGGACAAGTATCTTAAGAAGAATGTATTGAAGTTTATATTATTACAGAGAATATCGACGTTTATTGTAAGTTAGATTTTCATCAATGAATATTCCTAAAATTTTATGACATTTTATTGAATTACAACTTCGTTATCAACTTCCACTATCATGTTTTTTTGAGAGTGATTATGAATAAATTTTAAGTTGATTAGCACAGTTTTGTCAACATTTTATTTTAATTGATTCAGTGACAAGTAGCCTTTTTAGTTTATTTAAATTTAGTTTTAGATGACTTGATTAGTTTTTAGATGACTTGATACTCTTATTAAAGTTGTCTCATCAGCATAAGAAAATTTAGAGGAACCTGAGGAACTTGGAATATTGTTAACATCTATCAGAAATAGCAATGGTCCTAGCGGCAATGATCCCTGTGGCACTCTTATGGTAACTGTGTCAAAATCTGACTTCACTTTAAATAATGTATTTTCAGAATGCCACAAAATTTCTGTGCATTATTTGCATCCTGAGAGGTATAATCTTAAGAGGTCACAACTCAACCTCTTGTTCCATAAGTCTTTGTTAGCAGTATTTTGTGAGACATTCTATCAAATATGTTTGAGATATCAATAAATATATCTGCTGCTTTTCTGTTTGCTTCCAAATTTCCAAGAATTTTATGAATAAATTCAACAGCAGTTATAGTGGAAAAACTTTTCCTGAAACAATGAAATTACCTATTAAGGATATTATTACCTTCCAGAAAGTTACTGAGTCACATTAAGATAATATTTTCATAAAATTTGCTAAATTCAGAATTGAAGGTTATAGGTCTGCAATTCCTTAAATTTTGTATATCTTTTTTCTTAGCTAACGGCCACAATGCTGATTTTCAGGGAGTTTGAAAAAAGGAATGTAAAGATGAATTTATTAGATAAACTAAAATATTAAGTAGTGCAGCCAATAACAATATATACAATTTTTAAGAATGATGAAATGTAGTGTTTCATCTAATCCTGAAGAATAACTAATTTCAGTCAATTTATCAATTGATTTCCTTTGCAGTTAGCAGGAACATTAATGTGATGAAGAAAAATTAAATTTGCAGTTCTAGTAGAAGAAAAATTGTTGCTAGTGTTACCTGTAACATGTTTAGAATCGAGGAAGTAATTATTAAAGCTCTTGGGATCAAAGCTCCGTGTGGGTATTCAAACATAGGTGAATGTTTTTGTGTCGCAATGTTTTTTCCATTATTAATTACATTAATATTTTAATCTGGTTTTTTAAATTATTTATTTTAGCTTCTAATTTATTCACTTTTGTGTTCCTCAATTTGAGTCTATAATATTGTTTATTATTTTTGTATAGATCATCATAGTAGTCATTCTTAGTATTTTTGAACAGGTCATACATCTCTTTCATTTTATTTCTAAGAAATAAAATTTCTGTAAGAAGTTGAATTTTCTCTTTTTCATTACAGTTGATCATTTTTTGACAAGGGGCATGCAAAATTTAAGTGCAGATTTTATTTTCTCAAGAACAAATTTCATTTTCCATTCATATCATTGCTACTATGAACATCTGTCCAAACTTCATTTAAGAGATGTTCATTGAGTAACCGTATTTTGGTATCATTAGTTTCACACGTGTACGCATATTTAGGTTGTTAATTAAGGGGACAGATAATTATTTCAATAATTTGTACTCAATTTCTTCAGTGGTATGTTCCCAAAGTTTCATCCATTTGTTGTAAATGCCACAAAAATAAATCACAAGATTCCCTGACTGCAAAGTTACTGGAATTTGGTGTCCTGAGGCAAAGACAACCATTTTTGCTCAAACAAATGCTGTTTCCTACGTCCACTATTACCAAATCATTCAGTCTTTATTCATAATGTACTTGGTTTGAAATGACCTTAGTTCACTATAACTGTAAATTCACAATTTCCAAATTCGACTATAACATGATATAATTTTAAACAAATTTTTTTTAATGGTTACCTTAAATGAACATGGCATTTAGTACATTTGATGTAAAAAGGAAAAAAAATCCTTACAATTCCTTCAACAGAAGGTCCCTTTTATGTTGAAGTCACTAAAATGCAACTCTTCAATATGACAAAAATTGACTTTCATTTAAATGAAGAATTTTACTCATATATAAGTAAAAAGGGGGCGATAGTAATACGAATAATAATTAAAACCAATAGCAAATGATATTATGTAAAGTGGAAAACAATAAGTCGAACTGCTTTGCTTACCTTGCTGTGCGTGTCAAAAGTCAGGAAACTGTGCCCAGAGGGAATATGACATGTTTTTTTATAGCCTTCTAGAGCTCCAGCAAGGGGTTGGACGAGGTCTGTTCTGTGTCTTCTTGGAAATGTTTCAGGAGTCGGGGGTGGGGGGTCAGTTTGTGGGAAAGGGGTGTGTAAAAGTAATAGCCGAGGGGACACAGGAAAACTAGTTTGTTTAGTTCTGAGAGATCCTTAAATTTTGAATTTGATTTATGAATATGATTTTAAAAAATTAAACAGTACTTATGAAAAAGTTTATTAGTTTGACATATGAGAAACATTGAAAACACAGGGCTGGTACATAGATATACTTTTGTAATATTTCACTTGTTTTAGTGTAGCATCATTTCATGAGATGTGTATGAGGATGCATAAACAGAGAGTACAGCAGAACCTTACATTTGTACTGAAAAAATTATTTATTTCTTTGTTTTTACACACAAATAGATGTAAATTGTTTTATAGAACAAATTGCACTAGTAAAAGTTAGCAATGACATTTCATTTCCTGGTCACTATTAATATGAGAGGATAAAACAGAGACTTGTTTAGTATCTTCATGGCATCTTTAGGCCCCACAAATAGTTTTTTTTATAAAGTCTTACAACATCAACTCAGCATGCATTCTGTAATACTGTTTAAATAACAATGTACTATTTAGTTTTTCAATATACAAAATAATTGAATGTACTAAAACCACGCTGTTTTACAATAACAAAAGATGAATTACAAAGAGAATCTTTCAACTTATAGTGATACAATAGAACCTCAATTTAATACGACGTCAATTTTGTATGTTATATTCTGAAAATCCTAACTAGGTACCTTAAATGTAATTAATGTGAAAATATTTCTGATTTAATAGTATTAGGTTTAATATGCAGCCCACATTTAAGGTATGAACTTTCTGGAATGTTTTACCCACTTTAAGCTGCATAATTTGATATGTAGTCCAGCCAATTACAGTGTACAGAAACTGTTCGCCGACACCATGCCATCTGAAATAAGATAGTATTAACAGGGGCCACGGATGGATTTACATATGGGCTGAACAGGCTGTCCAGGGCGGCACGTTTTGAGAGGTGGCAAATTTTCCAAAAATTATATTTTGAATTTTAAACTGAAATTAATCCATATTCTACATTTTTCTTTCTTAGACACATTCCATATACAAAAGAGTGAGAAATCAGTTTCGGTATTAGTTTTTGCTTCAAAGGAAATGGCATTAGCCACAGCATTAGTCACAAATACATTTTATAATAATATTTTTTAATGTATGTAAAAAATATGAAGAAAATAGTTATTGCCAATTAGTACAGGGGAATAAATCAACAATATACATATTTCTCCATGTTGACCAGGAGATAAATTACTGTTTAAACATGAGATTGTAATTTGTTGAAATTCAAAATTTGCCTATTGCAATTTTAATAAAATTCGTCAATGTGTTAAATATAAACCATTTTAAAAAAATATACAGAAATATGCGGTCGGTTTAATTTTTTTCATATTTCATTTAAACGGAAAGCATCATCATCAAAGATTACATAAAATCAAGTGGTGCCATCGAAAAAAAAAAGAGAGAGAGGGAGAGAGGGGGAGAGGGGGAGAGAGAGAGTTTGGACATTTCAATTTGCACACATCATAAGTGATGCACTGCTGATATTGATTTAGGTTATTATTTTTCGTAATTAACCCAAATTATTACAAAAGAATAAATTTCAAGGTATATATACAAATTCTATCAGTATAAGAAAACTGTATCAGTATACAATTTTCTGTGAAACTTTAAATAATTACTGTGTGAGAAATAAAACAAATATAAAGTCATTATAATATTTTGTGAGACAAAATTAATGAAACCCAGGGCAGAGATGTGTATAAATCCGTCCCTAGCAGTGGCTGAACTGGATTAAGTTTTGATGACAAGAGTGTTGCTCGGCAATAGTTTGCAGTCGCTGACAAGCTTCCTTTCCATTGCTTGTTTAGTTCTAGTTCCTAGAATTCCTGAGTTCCAAATACTAATTGATTGGGTCGTTCATGCAAGCTCTCAGAAAAATTAAATTTGCTGGATTGTATAATGGCAGTTTGTACAGTGGTTGGTTTGTAGAATGGCAGCATTTTCTCTTAGATAAAATTAACATTATAAGGGAAGTGAATGAGAATCCACAATCAAAATTCGAAGGGTCCCTGCACACGAGCATTTTGTTGACACGCGACAAATAACATGCGTCATTGATTAACTTCTTATGCCAAACAGTACATGTCCACTTTGGTCATTGAGGAGAAAGAATATTAAGCTAACTCAGAAAGTGTATGAATGATAAATATTTTAAAAAATTCTTCAGGATTTATGGGGACGATAAATAGGAAAGTCCTCCTCTTTATAGAGGTCCAGTACATCCTTGGAAGTAGCAGTTTGTACGTGAAAGTAGAAGCTTCATTGCTTTCCTCCAAATAAGTATTAGTAAGCTACAACCTCTAAATCCAAGAAATGAGTCATTAAGAGTGAAAGCAGACTTTTGTGAATTTGAGTAACTGGTGATAAACTGATAATACAAGATTCATGCAATGAAAATTAATGTTTGTTTATCTGAAGGTTTTGTTATAATTTAGCAATGCTGTATTTGTTATTGCACTCAATAGCTGACAGACATTGCAGAGAGCAACACAATGCTTGACAGTCCATTTGTGCTCTATGATCTTTGTATTTTTAGGAAATAATTTATTTATGCAGTGAACAAATGGAAGTGCATTTCAGTGTAAATAGTTTATCAAGGAAACCCATTTCAAAAGTGTAGACGAGCAATTGCATATTAGAAACGTAAAAGTTGCTGTACTATGCCAACACATTGTAAGCATCTCAAAATACTCAGTAAAGGAAACCAAAGATACATTTTTAGTTAGTGGACACTCATACCTGCCCTGCAATTTGAATTTTGGCTTGGTTCAGAAAAGAAAAGAAGGATTTTCCTAATATTTTCCTTCTTGAACATTGAACAATGTTGAAGAGAATGCCAATGAGTGAATCCACTCAAAGTATCGTATTTGCTCATGTATAGGCCACACAAGCAATCTTTGACGCAATAATTTGAAGAAAAAATCCCATGTATAAGCTACACTGAAATTCGCCGAACAGTCGGGAAGAAGTTCGACATTGATACGAAGAATGTGAGGCGGTGGATTCAAGACAAAACCTCGTTGGAAAATACTAGTCGCAATAAATGTGAATTTTGAGGCAAGAAATATAAACATCCAGCAGCTGAAGAATTGCTGGAATACGTTCGAGAAACCCGGTACAAAGGTTTTGCCGTTTCCTATGAGGTGGTGCAGTTCGAGGGCAGCAAAATCGCCAGGAAACTCGGTATCCCATTTACCGAATTTCAAGCGAGCTACGGGTGGGTGCGGCGGTCCATGAGCGTGAGCGCGAGCGTTAACGAGACATGGACTCTACGGCGTCGACCAACCATTGCATAGCAACAAAGACTGCCACAAACTTATGAGGAAAAGCTGATACTATTTCACAGTAATCAACATGCGGAAGCAGCATGATTACATCCTGGCGCAAATGGGAAATGCAGGCCAGACGCCCCTCTTCTCAGTATCCCCGATACAATGACTGTGTGCTTTCTGCAGACAAGAGAAGTGTTCCCATAAAAACTGCGGGAGCAAAGAATCAACACTGCGCCGTTATGCTAGGAATACCGACGGACTGGCGCAAGTTACAGCCATACGTGGTTTTCAGAAGGAAAACCATGCCGAAAGAGACGTTTCCCCCTGGGATAGTAACGTGTGTGTCCAGGAAAACAATGGATGGGTGAAAACCTCATCTTCGACTGGATGGAGCATGTGTGGTTGCAGCACTGCGTAAAACAACAGTCCATGATAGTTTTGGACAGTTTCTGGCCTCACAAAACCAAGAAGTTATGAAGAAAACTGAAGGAAAACAATGGGGATTTAGTAGTGATACCAGGCGACATGATTGGGATGCTGCAACCTTTAGACGTCACTATTAAACGAGCATTCAAAGTACACATGCAACGTTTGTACCGTACGTAGGCGCAACACACAGAAGCCACGACTCCGACTGGCCGTCTCAATTGGGCCACAATGACCGACGTGTCAGCGGATTTTGAATGCGTGGGCATCGATTTCAGGTGAGCTAGTCGCCACAAGTTTTAAAGTGTGCAGCATTTCAAATACGATAAACGGGAGTGAGGACGATATATATTACGGAAATAATATATACTAGTGAGAACCCGTCAAAATTTGACGGTGAGATCTGAGATAAATGTAAAATACTATGCCCAGACTAATGTTTACAATACGTTGCATTGTTTTGATCTTCAGGGTGTAACAAAGATATTTTGTGATGTGGAGTTCCCAAAATTTTGAACACGTATGGCCCACGACCAGATGGCATTGTAATATCGGCACCAAATTACACAAAAGAAAGAGCACTATTATACTGACGGTTATTATTTCTGCAACTGTTCGTTTTCCTCTGGTATATTGCTCGAAGGTAAACTTATTTTCCCATTTAAGAAACACAGAGTAAACTGGTTTGCAGAATTTTTCTCACATGGGAAGTACAAATCAGAACAAAACTGACATTTCATAGACAATGATGACCCAACAGAAAACGAAATGACCTCACGACATCTACGCTGAATTTCTCTTTCCCTGCGCTCAGTTAATGTACGTTTGCGTCTTTTGGGGCGCGTGAGCAAGGATTCGGAATTCGACATAACCTGTGAACAACTTCATTACTTCAGTACAACCGAGCAAAACTCACTGTTCGAATGCTCTGTACAAAGTACTTAATAAAAGCAAATACATGCAAACTGTCAACACCACAATGTCATTATTACACTGAAACAAAACCTTGACAAATTGTGAACAAATCTCAACAATCAAAATAAAGCATCAAGCAGCGCCACCATTAAGCAGCCACTCTTTGGAAAAAAACAATTGACTATTGATAAACGTAATATTAAAGAATGATTTAATTAATTAATTTACACCATAAATGTTGATGAATCAACACAAACAATATATGATAACACATCTAGGGATCACATTCTTTCGTTTAAAGGAAAAAATACTACAATCGGTTCAGTAGAAGCTCTAAACGAAGCCATGGCAGAATACCTTATTTTTTTAAATATATAGATTGTCCTCGACACGTTCCGTAATATTATATTACGGAACGTCTCCAGCGATTGCGAAAGTGACAATGAATCAGGGGGGGACAGCAAGAATACGGGAGCAATGAAAGTGATTAAGTTTAAACATAGTAAAAACATAGTGTACTACGTACTTTTGTGATAAAAATACATATTATTTTCAGCATAAAATTTTATTTTTCTTCCAATGAATTTTTTAAGGAATTCTCATGTAAAGGTCACACCATTTCCTGAGATATTACTTTTCGGAAAAAAGTGCGGCTTTATACGAGCAAATACGGTAATCAATATGAACAAGGAGTGTTTCTTTTCAACAAAACAACTTAAAAGAAATATCACTAATAGAGAAATGTAAGTACATCATTCAAATAGATGTATCTGAATTCCATAACTGTTTTACCCAAGAGCTACCAGAGATGCAAAATAAACATTGGTATTCAAAACCATAACCTTAATTCAGATTCATCATTGATCCTCCGGACATTGGATGAAAACATTCAGTGAATGGCAGTAATTAATTCGAAAGTACTTCCACTGAGGTTTCATGTCAGATTGTTTTTATGTAATTTATGCATGTACATTCAAGTCAGTACTATAGTGTTCATTAGTATTCATTAAATTTAGCAGGTAACATAAAAGTGTATAGGCAATTTTCATGTATACAACACCAACGTACATGAACAGTATCTAGTAACATACAGTTGTGACTGAGGTGAACAAAGCAGATAATCTTAAAATTGCATTATCTACATGCATATATTGATGTGTTCACAAACTAGTGAATTACAACTTCAAACCAGAATAATTAACTTTCAACAATGGTTTTTTATAAAACCTGGTCCTCCATTGTCATACTATGTAACTAAACATAATGTAAATGCAAATATTCAACATACATTTCAATAATTTTAGAGTAAAAAGAGTGGTTCAAATCATTTTGCAAACATATACACAAATCCAGTCGCGGCTCGTGGTTTTCTAAATGGGGTAGGCTGCAACTGTTTAATTGCTGGGGATGGGGTGCACCGCAGCACATCTATGTTAACGTTACATACTTATAATATTTGGCTTACGTTAGTTTATTTGTTTATAAATGAAGTCAGCTCTGCTCTCTTTCTGTTCTGCAAAGTAGTCTATGACGAGTTCATTGCAGTTCGGTGATGACAATAACTCCTTTTCAATGGAACACATTGCCAACGCACACAGTCGATCTTTCATTGTGTTTCGAATGAAGGTTTTCATCCTTTTGAGCGTGGAAAAACAACGTTCTGCAAGGGTTTTCACCTGTATCCTCGAATGAAGATCCAAATTGTTACCACGTATATTGTTCACTGAATTCATTTTACAACAAATACACCAACACCAATAAAATCCATAAAACTACCCAACACCACAAATGAAGCAAACGCAGCTACACTAGCACACTATGACTTACGAACAATTCACCTACACCGCTAACAAGACAACAGACAACCACTTAAATTTCGTACCATGCAAAAACTGCTCTGTGGTGCGTACCTAACGGCACTTCAGAAAGCAGGGCGTGTCGATTTTCCCGCCAGTTCATGAAGTTAATTCGGGGGTAGTACTAGATTTTCATTTATGGGGACAGCAGGGGAACGTGTTCTTTGACAGTTTTGTCTACGTTTTTCATTAGGACTTGGTTTTTAATTAATGTATTTGTATACACATTTCGATAAAGGAGTAGCGATCCTACCGCGTATTTGAACAACTAGTTAATGCTCAGTGCTTCTCACTGAGCTGCATAGTATTGCTATCTGGTGAGCACGCCGTTCTTCACACCCTACGCCCACCCAAGCTTCGGCCGCGCCCAGGTCCTGACCCTTGAAGGCTGCCAGGCCGCAGCCTTCGTCCGCCCGTAAGCCTGTGCAGTGAATGCATGACGTCACGCCCTCCTCGTTTTACATAGGGGCTTATGGCAGAATGAAGTGGGAGCCTAACGCTTTTCTCTTCCCTGTCAACAGCTTCAAATGCGTTACGAACGAGCGTTGTAGCACTGTCATATAAAAATTTTGATATAATTATTACATAATATAACTCAGAAAGCCATTATTAATAAATAAATACATTTATAAATATTTTTTACATTCTTTTGTAGCAATTTTTTTTTGTGGGGAGAATAGCCTTTGGCCTTTAATGACAGGCCACGCCTGCACAAATCTATTGTATGTGTTACTTTGCACACAATTAATGCATGCAGGATGTACAATATTTCATCAGTTTTAATTTGTATTTTGTTTCATTTCAAACTACATCAATGCAAAACTCATGTCAGTACATACCAATGTTTCAGAATATTTTCAATATTTACTGGCAATTGGTTCAGTGTATTCAATGTTTATTCAATGGTTTTAGGTCAAGTGATCTCAGGGTATATACAGTGTTTTTGTGGGCAGTTTATATGAATGTACAATTTTTCCGGTTTCAATGTTTACTTGTAATGTGTTCAGTCAATTCAGTGTTTATTCAATGATTTAGGTTATGTGATCTCAAGGGTATATATATTGAGACGAAACGGACGTAGTCCATTCCTCTCATGTGTTAATCAAGAGATGGCCACATCCCATGAGTAGCCATCGTGAGATTTGAAGAACGCGCGCAGTTGACGTCAGAGGGTGACGCGCGGCGACGGTTAGGTTCAAACCGGTGACTTCATGATATCAGCCAATTAGGCAAGGGCCGATAAGACCCGAGGCTGCCATTGGTCGGAATCAGTCACGCGAGGTGTCTGAAATCGGACATCCCAGGTGTTCGCGGAAGCGAACATTCCCTTCTGAAATTTCATAGAAGTCAGACGAGTTTTTCGTTCGTGTGCGCGAGAAGAAAAGTAGGTAAGACGAGTTTAGGCAGACAGTGCTCTAATATTCGTGAGTGGCAGGAAACTATTGCTATTCGCAAAGTCAACTAGTCGCCACGAGAACTGTGCAGTTGAATGTTGTTAGTGCATAACGACAATTTGGCCCGTAATTGCAGCACGAAGGCTGATTCAAACAGTGAAGATTATATTCAGTAGAATCGGGCCCGAGCGGTGAGAGAACTCTAACGCTAGTATTGTGAAATTGCGGAAACGTGTGCCGTAACCTGGTAATAAAAACTGCCAGACCACTGGTTACAAACCGCACGCCGCCCGGAAAGCCGTCTGCGAAGAATTTCTACCCAGAAGAAGAAAATCAAAGTTACAAATTATCACGGACTATCCGAACGTGAGTAAAACTCGACTCGGTGCACATCCGAGAAGGTGGTACAAGAATTGGGACATCGCGAGGAGGAGAGCTGCCTGAGGGGAACGCCGTGGACTTTGAGAGGTCACCGCCGACGCCGACGCATCAGTACGAGTCGTGCGGAGCGCAGCCGTCCGTCCCGAAGCGGGCAGGCGCGGCCGACCCGTCCCGACGTCGACTCCGAATCTGCGAGCACGCTGCCAAAAGAGTAGTGGAATCCCGATGTACACGCCGCCGAGACACTGATGACGAGAGTGAGTAGCGTAAGTTTATGAGCTGGTAGCGTAAGTTTATGATGAGTGTTTTTTCATGAATACTAGAATGTTTAAAATCATGAGATTTGTGGTAATTTAAGTACTTTAGGAAAGAAAGATTGCTTGTTGCAATTTAAACACCGGTGCAAGGCAGAGGCTTGCACATTGTATTTTTTGTAAAATTTATTGTTGAATATTTCGACTAATGAATTGTTTTCAAAGCAAATCGTCGCGCCTATCGTTAAATGTGTGTGTTTCCTAAGTCACGTACCAAGTAGGGTTTCCTGGGAGAGTAAAACAATCAGTGGCGGCTCGTGGGTATTCGCACTTCGCATGTGCACACCCAAATTAATTCGGTGCAATTTCTCTTAAACATCTAACAAGAGGGAATACAAGTCCTCTCAAAGCATTTACGAAACATGTTTTTTCAAAACACGCGCCATTCGGAAGCTGCGATTGTCGGTCCGTCCGCCTTTCTTTCGTGAAAGCCTGCGGGAGCACACTCGGGAAAATGCGACCGAGGAAACGGCGTCCTAGGCTGCCACGGGGCTGCAGGGGAAGGAGGGGCACAGTGACTTATGGAGGACTGGAGCAATCCCCGCGCGGTGCTCCTTCTACAGCGCAGGCGCAGTGGCGATCTCGGGCAAAGCCTTGACGTGTCTTGAAGATATAACACTCGAGTAGCACAAGTTTTTAACAGAAGTATGACCTTGAACGAAGAAAGTGTGAGATATCTCTTCACTTAAATGAGATTTCGCACTAGCGCGCGAAACGCGAACGCATTGCTGTGCAGTGTTGCATTCATAAAATTGTTAATTGTATATAATATGTGTATTCTGTTGTGTTTTAAAGTGAGTTGCAATTACAAAACCATTCCGAAGTATTCAAATCCCTAGTGTATTTTGTAAACGTAAGTATTAGGCTACGTTTCAATGTGTTTTGAGAAACCGAAATCAGAGAGTTCTTTTTCTGTCAAGGGTGTTTGTGCAACTAACAATGAATAACGTTGAAAATATGAAACGTAAGAAATCAATAATTTCAATAAAAAAGCCACAGAAAAAAATTGCTGAAAAGAAACAATGGAATGGAATTGTTCGGCATGCTATCAGACGTCATAAGATGATTTGCGTTTAATTGTCATTATTAATGTTAATGCGTGTCAATGCATGCTTGTAATGTATATGTGTGTGTGTGTGTGAGAGAGAGAGAGACAAAGGGAGAGAGAGAGAGAGAGAGAGAGAGAGAGAGAGAGAGAGGGGAAAAAGAAGAAAAATGTTGCACACCCTAATGGCATGACCACGAGCCGCCACTGAAAACAATTTATAAAAAGAATAAACAACTGGTATGGCGGCGGAGCGGCGGAGAGGACGTCGCACGTTACTGGTGATACCCACGTTAGAAACCTTTCTCGTGGGGTATAAGCGCCCTGACCCTTCAAAGGTTGATGAATGCCGGCGCGTCGCGTAAAGAGAGACGACGTGTTCCGTTGCAGTATTGTATTACATATTTAACATATTTTGCTATTTTCACCAAAAAAATCCATCAATATTCTTCAATTTTATTACTTTTCATGAAGATTTATTTTGAAAAAATCAGCATTGTTTCCTACATTATTACTCTGTGCTCTCTACTTGAGTCACACTATGTGAAGACCTGGTCAGATGTTCTCACAGTCCGGCATGCCAGCTTCAGTCTTTTTAGTGGCAAGAAGTGCACGCCAGCGTCTCATATCATTTTCACCTTTAGTGTGAAAAGTATCACTGACCTGTGTTTTGTGACCTTTAACCTTAATTTCCAAGAAACTTTGGCGATTGCAGACATGTATAAACATAATAAATACAATAATAAACACTTTGATGAGAATGCTACATGCAGCAGTGATTGTTTGCTGGTCATACACAATGCCATTTTGTGCAATGACTTCTATTGAGTTTAGTCTGGCTGCTAAACTATGGTCCTGGATAGCAATAGATGAAGCTTTTATTACGGATGGAAAACTTGTATGGACTAAAGTGTGCATCAACTTATGCTCTCCACATTTGTATTATATAAATGTTTTTTATAATGAGTATATTTTAATATTACATATTTATTACATATTCTTGCTGTTTTCATTACATATTATGTACTTATTTTGACTTTCGTACTACACATTTTTGCGGTCTCTTCACGTATTGCTTTTGCCATCGGCAGTAATGTGATTAAGATTTTTCACAATAATCCAATGTTTGATGTTTCTTCAGATTTTGAAGACATTTCTTCTCAAGTGGTCGTATTTTCCAAAATATGAATTGCACAAACAAATTTAATTTTTTTTCAACCTTGAACAAATACTAGCAATTGACTTGAATTTTAAATTTTGTTTCCTACTTATTGAGAACATATGTTCGTAGCAAATTGGAAATCTGTGCAACATTTTTCAAGAATGGTAGGTTTTCCTTTCAGCATGAGCAAAATGGTCATTACACAATCCCTAAGTGTTGAAATCTAAATGTGCATTATATTTTGTTGCTGTGAACAGTGGTGGTATCACGTCCGCCCAGGGTTCAGGAACAGAGAACACATTCGAGAAGATCTTCTGAGCGGATGAAACTTCAGAAATACAACAGGATGAATGGATTAATCAAAAGACATCGGAAGAGATATGACCAGAGAGACCAAACTAAGAATCTACAATATGGTATCTAAACCACTCCTCATGTATTGAAATAAACTGAATATATTGATGATTTATTTCAACGTAATCCGTTCCGAATTTGTATAAATGGGCGCCAGGAAAAGATTACGCTGTTACTATTATACAAGTCAACCTTCAACTCTAATTATAAATAAATTAGTTTCCGGCTACCTGGGTCGATGGGTTTCATAGAAATAATCACTATTGTATGCTAATAGATGATTATCCGATCTGCCATCTATACAGAGTGGTCGAGGAATCTGAAAAGCAAATATATTTCTATCTTGCTACTTCGTTACTAGAATTGGCTCAATGACAATCACGTATTCATTTCACAAAACATGGAAATTTAATTAACAATTTTGGTATTTTATAATTTTACCCAATATAAAAAAAACCTTGGTCATGACCGGTTCCAACCTTATAATGTCTTCATCTTCACGCGCTTTTGGACCATCTTCATTCTTCTCCGACGTCGCCGTCCTCAGGTCCAGATACCATCTTCTCTCTTCTTTTCTCGGAAGCACACTTCAGTCACCGTTCATCAGATCAATAAACTATCTGCTGCTAGCATTCCAGTCCAATTACTGATAACTTCGCCTAAACCCTCAATGTCCTTCCAACTCGTTCACTTGAAATATTTTAAGTTTTACTGTCACACTTAGTATTCAAATTCGATGTTCTATCAATATCTATTCCCTAGTAGATGCTTACAAGTCCCCAAAAAACTCCTAACATTAATTGGAGCACGATCCGTTCAAGACCACGGCATCCGTCAGAATGAATGCCTATCGTATTCTTTCAGCCCTGCAAAACTCGGTCCATTTTTCGATTGTTTATTTGCAGATAACACTTGATGTACTTTCGTACCTAGCCAATCCCTAAATTTCTTGCAAAACGAACTAGCCGTCTTCACGACTGTCACTGCTTTTTCGACCAATCCCTGAATTCTATACAAAATGAACTAGCCGTCTCCGCGATTATTACTGCATGAAGATGTTGATCTTGACGACGGCTCGCTTACCGTTGCTATGCTAGCATATTCACATAATTTTATCCCCTATAATTTACGCAATTGATAATAAATATTGTACCATATTCAATCACATATTGGTATGTCACAGTATGGTTTGGAAGTCTGGACAATGAAGAGTAGTGAGCAACAAAAACTAGAGGCAATGCAAATGAGATTTGTCATCTTACAAGAGTGACTCTAAAGGATAGGCAAAGGAGTAAAGACATTAGAAACAAGCTAAAGGCAAAAAATATAGTAGAATTGATTGATTGATTGCTTAATGTTTAAAGGGCGCTTCAACTGCCAAGGTCATTGGCGCCCATGTCGAAGTATTTAAAAGGGTAGATTAAGTAAGTTTGCAAAAGCAACTTACCCGCTAATTAAAAGCATGAACATTACTTAAAAAGGGCATGAATCCCGCAATAGTGTACGACTAAATAAGGCAGAAGGAAAATATAACAGACTCGTAAAATTTATCATAAAATGTAAAATTGGCTGTAAATGGGCCACAAAACAAACTACATAAAATATTGTCCATGTCACTCAAATAAAATTACGTATTCCACTTTCTCTCAAAAAACAAAAGTTTTGAGAGTGCAGAATCGTCGTCCCCAAGCACCTCCCGTAGCGAGTTGCCCAGGCTATGCCTTCGTCGGCTGTCATCGAATTTTGTGCAATGTAGCAGGACGTGTTCCACAGAAAGAACCGTCTGGCATGTGTCACAGATGGGAGGACTTTCCCCTCGAAGGAGGAAACTATGGGAAAAGTGACAGTGTCCAATACGAAGGCGGGTTAAAATTACTTCCTCGCGCCTACAGAAGCGGGATGAGGAGCGCCAAGGATTTACGGAATTCTTAATCGCGCTAAGTTTAAAAGTAGTATTGTGCCACTCTGTTTGCCACGCTCTAAGTACGGATCGTTTCAACGAAGCCTTAACATCCGACAATGGTACAGCAGGGATGTCAATGTGTATCCTACGGGTCGCTGATTTCGCCGCTCGGTCGGCCAGCTCGTTCCCTGTGATGTTCACATGGCCTGGAACCCAACTAAGGACCAGGTCATAGTGGCAGGACCGAAGACGATGAATGAGGTTCTGAACTGATTTTATCAGGTAGTCTGACGACGGGCGTGAGACAGCTTGAAGGGAGCTGAGAGAGTCAGAACAGAGAACAACACGCCGCAGCCTCGCTGACTCGATGTATTCTAGGGCTTCCAGAATTGCATACATCTCGGCAGTAAATATACTGCACTGGGAATGTAGTCGATATGATTTGGTGGTCTTGATACAATAAAAACTACATGCCACTGCATCGTTGCACGATGAACCATAAGAATAGATATAATAGATAGAAGATAGATAGATAGATAGATATAATAGATATAAGAATAGATAGAATAAGAATAGATGGTCGGGATAGGCTTCCCTCATAGCCTGAAACTGCATTTGGTAAACCAGAGGACTAGCGATATGTTTGGAAAGATTGGAGAGTCTGAGGTCAATATTGGGGAGCAGAAGCTTCCAAGAGAGGATCAGGTCGCTTGGGGGCTTTACAGGAGTGGGAAGTTCGACATTAAGTCCCCGCAAAAGATTTCTTAATCGTATACCTGGGGACTGGGGTAGTGATGTTCGAAGTATGTACGATGATTCATATTTTGGGTGGATAATAATTCGGCGACACGGATGGCTATGGAGACCCGACACTTTAGCTCCATAGGACGATAATAGAATAGCTCGCCTTCTTTCCAGGGATGGCTCCCCAGCGTCAGCTAGAATGCACTCAATTCGGCTGGTGCGGTATGCACCTGTTGCAAGGCGGATACCAGCGTGGTGAATGGTGTTAATGGGCCGAAGAGTGGAAGGGGCTGCCGAACCATACACTTCACTACCGTAATCCAAAACTGAGCGGATGAGTGATTTATATAACCGCAATAGGGTAGTGCGGTCGGCTCCCCAAGACGTACCACTCAGCAGTCGAAGAAGATTGAGGGGGGAGACGCATCTCGATTTTAGTGTGCGGATGTGAGCACGCCACGTTAGGAACTTGTCAAACGTAAGTCCCAAGAACCTGGCAGAGTCGGCGAATGAAAGCGGATTCCCTCCCAGGTAGAGAACTGGATCGCTGTGCAAGTGATATATTCGGCAGAAGTGTACACCAGTAGATTTACTAGGCGAGAATTTAAAACCTGTTGACAAGCTCCATTCATGGAGCTTGTTGAGCACCAGTTGGAGTTGCCTCTGGATCACACTGATGCTACTGGACGAACAATAGATGGCAAAATCGTCCACAAACAGCGATGCCTTTACTGGTTCTCGCACGACCGACGCTATACTGTTTATGGCAATGGCAAACAGAGTGACACTTAGCACCGACCCTTGGGGAATGCCGTTTTCGAGAGGGTGACTGCTAGACAGTTTGTCACCAATGCGAACTCGGAATGATCTGTTCGATAAAAAATTTTGGAGGAATAAGGGGAGCTTCCCCCTTAATCCCCACGAGTGCAGGGTTCGCAAAATGCCATACCTCCAGGTGGTGTCGTAGGCCTTCTCTATGTCAAATAGTACGGCCACAAGGTGTTGTCTCAGGACGAAAGAGGTTGATATTTCGGTTGCCAAAGTGACAAGATGGTCCAAGGTTGACCGGTGTTTCCTGAAGCCGCACTGGATTGGTGTGAGCAGGTTTCTGCGCTCCAGGGTCCAGACCAAGCGCTGGCTTACCATCCGTTCCAATACTTTGCACAGGCAGCTGGTGAGAGCGAGAGGTCGGTAGCTCGATGGCAACGACCGATCTTTTCCATCCTTCAAAGCTGGAATGACTATGGCTTCTCGCCATTGAACAGGAATGGTGTGCTCTTCCCAGATACGATTAAACAAGAGGAGAAGGAATTGCATTGCCTCATCAGGAAGATGTTGTAGCATTAGATTATGTATCCCATCAGGACCTGGGGCAGTTCTTTTCGCCAATGCAAGAGCGCAGCGCAATTCCGACATGGAAAAAGGGATGTTGTAATCGGCAGTCTCTCTGGAGGAGAATTCCAGCGGACGGCACTCCATCCTCTCTTTGATCAAGAGAAAATCAGGAGCGTAGTTCGCCGAGCTTGACATCTGTTCATAGTACGTGGCAAGTTCCTCTACAATCTCATCTGGAGAAGTGATCATTTCACCATTTTTGAGAAGACATGGCACCGTGTTTGGAGAAGAGTGTCCTTTTATCTGGCGGATTCTTCTCCATACCAGGCGTGGTGGCGTGTGGCAGTTCAGAGAGGAGACGTATGCTCTCCACGATTCCTTTTTGCTCTCTACAATTATTCTCCTTGCCCTCGCCCTACATCTTTTGTATTCAATAAGGTTGTCCACAGTTGGATAATGTCTAAGACGTGCATGTGCCTTTTTTCGAGCGCTGACCACTCTAGAGCAGTCCTTATTCCACCAAGGCACAGGGATGTGTCGTAGACAGCACGCAGACTTCGGGATTGCAATGGTGGCTGCGTGAAGAACGGCGTCAGTGAATTGGGCGACTAAGGCATCGACGTTACTTGAACGGTTCTCTGGAATGTTTATTTCCTCGCTGAATGTATTCCAGTCAGCTCGATGGATTACCCAGCGAGGTGAACGGGTAGCGTCTAAACTAGGAATATTGAAGCGTACCATGGTAGGAAAGTGGTCACTCCCATGTAAGTCATCAAGAACAGTCCACTCTAAGATGGTAGATAGAGATGGACTGCAGAGTGCCAGATCAATTGACGAGAAAGTGTTTGACGCTGTGGAAAAATGAGTATTTTCCCCAGAGTTCAGAAGAATTAGGTTCTGCTGGTCAATAATATTTTCGACAATAGTACCTCTGGGACATGACCTCGTGCTACCCCAGGCGAGATTGTGGGCATTAAAGTCACCCACAATAAGAAAAGGGGCGGGCAGCTGAGAAACAACTTCTTCGAGTTCCTCTTGTGACACGGCTTGGCCAGGAGGAATGTATATATTGCACACCGTCAATGAAAAGGACGGCAGATATATACGGACGCATACGGTTTGAAGGTCGGTTCGAACGATATGTTCCTCAGAAAACAGATGGTCTCGGATAAGAACCGCGACACCTCCGTGAGCACGAAGTCCGGCATCTTGGTCAAACCGATAGGTTTGAAATCCGCGCAGGCAGAGGGGGTGGATGAGTCTCCTGGAGACTGGAAGAAGATGAGTTTCCTGGAGACAGACTATAAATGGTCTGTGGCGGGAGAGTATGAGCTTCAATTCTTCTAAATGTATGCGAAAACCGTTCAAGTTCCATGAGAGAGCCATTCAAGGAAATTATTATTTCTTTGGTGCCTTCTTTTTCTTTCTCACCTTCGTAAAAAAGGAGCTCTTGAGGTGCTCCTCATCAACAGCAGAGTCGTCCTGACTGCTGCTGGATAAGGTCGCCTGTGTCAGGGGGGTGTCCCGGTGTTTTGACACAGGTGACCGAGATCTAGAAGGGTTGGAAGATCTTTCAGTGTGAGTCTCGGCAGTGGGAGGAGGACGAGACTTCGGCGACGAATTTTGAGTTGGTGTCGATTTCTGATAGGAATCTGTTTCTATAGGGGGCTCAGTAGAAGTTTTCGGTGGCTGGAGTTTTTTTGCTGTTTATTTTGTATTTGGTTGGTATAATAACTTTTCCCCCTTGGATACAGGCCGTATCTTCAGGGAAGTCTATAGGAGCAACCTGGCAGGAGAAATGCGCTGCTGGGACTGGAGTGCATTGGGTTTGGCAGCTCACGGTTACCACCGGGGGCCTAGCTTTTAAAGTGCTGGAAAAGGATCGTGACATGTCTACTGGATTCCTTGCTTGGAATCGACGCTTCGCCTCAGGGAAAGAAACTGTTTCTGTCACTCGTATCTTTTGGATTTCCCTTTCACGGAGATAGATTGGACACTGGTTGAAATTGGCTGCATGGTTGCCTTCACAGTTAAGACAGTGCGGTGGTCTGTCGCAGGGTTGTGGGTCGTGCGCTGGTGTTCCGCACTTCCCGCATACTGCGCTAACCGACATGCAGCGTTGCTGAGTATGACCAAACCTTTGGCAGTTGAAACAGCGCAAAGGTTTCGGAACATATTGTCGCACACGGAGGTTGTAAAAACCAGTACTTATTTTTTCTGGAAGGGACGGACGGTCAAATGTAAGGATCAGGGTCGAAGTGGGGATTAATTTCCCCTGCTCCTTCCGTCTGATCCTATACACTTCAGTGACTCCAAAACTCTCAAAGAAGTTCGACAGATCTTCATCACTTTCAGAAGCAAAGTCCTCGTGGTTTACCACGCCTTTGCACAAGTTCAAAGTCGGGTGATTCGTGACTACCACCTGGATGCCGGCAATCTGCTTGGTTTTTTGAATTTTTCCAATTTGTTCGTCGGTGCGTGCTTCAAAGAGAATGGTACCATTTCTTTGTCGCACGACCGCTTGGAGCTTACCAAACTCGTCTTCAATGGCTCGCGCTAGACGGACAGCACTTATGCTTTTAAAAGTTTTCCCTTCCTCGGCGCATGCCATGAGGAAACGGGGCTTCTTCGGTCGATCATCTTCTTTTGCAAAAAAACTATTCAAATCGATAGTTCTATCAAAACTTCTCCTCTTCCTTGCGGAGGAGGGCGGGGGGTTTATTTTCTGCTCCATAGAGTAGAAGACGATTCATCTCCGTGCTCCCCACCCACCATGGAGTCCAACAAGGGGACACCCCACTGGGGTGCCAGGGTTGGCACAGAGATATAGTAGGGAGATGTCACAACGCTGCCCCGCCGTGGATCCCCCCGCTCACCCTGGAGTTCGGTACAGGACCTAGTCCAAGCCGATTGATCGGGAGTGGGTTAGCTCCCGACCGCCCGTCTAGAAGAGTCCGAGGCCAAAGCAAGCGTGTTGAAGCCTACAAGGAATGTTCCCCAATATACGTACACAACGTATCCCTCAGTGCAAAGCCGAACGTCGCACGGGTGAGTGTTGGGAAAAAAACAGACCTCTCAACCGCCAGGACACACATTCCCTCCGACACGAGTCGCCATGCACGGCAAACACATGGGTGGGTGTTCAGCATACAGAGGGGGCCAGTGAAATAGAAGAGGAAGAAGAAAGAAACAGGATGTTACAAAACACTAAGAATGGACAATGGGGAAGAAGAAAAATGATTGGCGAAAGAAAGGAGTACTTGAGAGCCCTCTCTGCATCCCCCCGTCAGGACGTGGACCAACCCACCTCGACGGGAAATATAGTAGAAGAAACACAGGATGGACAGAGAAAAGGGCTCTCTCACATTAACAGAATGAAACAAGAATGATTCCCAAAAGCAGTATTGAAATACAAACCAATGGGGCAAAGGGATATGGGAAGACCACAAAAGAAATGGCTAGATCGGGATCACCTGGAGGTGTAAGCCTCCTGGTCTATTAGGAATCAGGAACAGGCGACAGGCCTAGCAACTTACAGTTTGATGATGATGATAATAAAAGACCCATTTCTATCACTATTCAGAAAATATTGGGTAGCCCAATCTGAGCTAAGGATCGAAATGGCTAAATTGATGACTGGAAATTTTATTGTGACTGCATTAGAAATCTGTTCCATTGCTTTTCTGGTGTGCTTTCTTACAGAAAATTAAAAAAACAATTTTTTTTTGGTCAAAGCTGCCTGTTAAAAAGCCAGAAAGCCATTGTTTAAAAAATGAGATTGAGCGAGTCTCCTCCCTTCTCTGTGATGTCAGCTAAATGCAAATTCTGCTGGCAAACTAGATTGGGATGCCTTATGGGATCTCTCACGTTTATTTATTTGTTTATTTTTTTATTAAAATAAATCACAGGCAGTATTTCACATTTATGTAACTTAATTTAGTAATATGTTTCACTTTTGATTTTAATGAAGTGTTGGTTTATTTTGCACATTTGTGTAGTAACTGTGCAAAAAAAAAACAATTAGCTCAGTGGTGATTTTGTTAGAAATAACAAAACTTTTCAAGTCACACAACAGAAAGTTTTGTTACTTCTCCTTTCCAATAAAATGTGAATATGAAATCTCATCATGAAACGAAAATAAGATTTTTAATGTAGATTGATACTGGGGCCTACCTAAAACAGTACTAGACTAAAATAATTTCAAGGAAAAATAATAAAAGCACTAAAGTTTTTACAACATATGTGACTTGTGATGGTTTGTGATTCTGATGACCTACCAGATACAGATATTGTAGGTAACAGTACAGAATATGTTTATATATAATATTATATTAATAATGAACATATCAAAACACATCAAAAATAAAAATAAAAGTGAACAACTTTTTGAAAAATTGATAATTTTATTTCAAACAAATTGTGTCTAGAATATTTACAAGAAATCAACAGTTTTTTACAAAGGTGTAATAATCATATTCTTCATTTCCAACAGTATGTACATTTACAACTTGAAGTCGCCACAAAATATATGTACAATTTCATTTTTCACATTGAAGGCATTTCACTGTAGCAAATGGTGTTCTGCAAATATTCTGATCTTCAATGAGGAAGACACTATTATCATTGTAAATTTGTTTCTTCAAAAGTGTTTAAAATTGCTTTCTAATATAAAACAAATATCATAAACAACACAATATAAGAGAAGTAACAAAATTTTGTCAAGGAATGCTGTATTTCAGTTTTACAATGCTGAGCAGTGGTATATTTTATACATTTGTGTGGTAATTGTGCAAATTCTACTAAATCAAACAATAGAAGTTTTGTTATTTCTCCATTCCAATAAAAAACTAATATGAAATCGCACCATGAAATGAAAATTTTTAACGTAGATTGATTACCAAAATTGTCTATTTCAAATTCATGATTTGCCACAAAAGGACTTGTCAAACAAAGTTTATGCCACTAATGTTTATAATGAAACTTAATAAAGCTGCGTATCATTTGCATTTGGTCACATATTATTTCTTATAGACTTTTAAAATTAGCAACACAAATACTCCTTACAAATGGAGAAATATAAAACAAGCTTGTAATAAAGCAAAAACAATTTTACTACAGCAGTTTCAATTAATTGTGCTAAAAGTTGACCATGCAATATTAATAAACAGAATAGTCTGATATTCAAAATGACTCCACAAAAAACAAAACTATTTTTGCTTTTTAAAATATCACACCTGTTATTGCACTTTCAATATATTCATTCACAAATAATAAAAAAGCACAAGACAGATTAATTAACATATTTTCTCATTTTGTGTCCTGTAAGCAATGGCTAGCACCTATAAGTACTTTTCATTATTTGCTTTCTGACTCACAATACTTGTGCAATACTTTTTTTATTTTTATTTATTTATTTATTTATTTTTAAAATATGTAAGGAGTACTGCAAAAACTGTACTTAAATTAAATTGTACCAATTGTCTCTGCCACGAGCAATCATGATTAAAAAATACCTGCCTGGCCTTCAAGTTCTTGTTATTTAATTGTACCAATGGCAGAGGAAGATTGTAGATGAAGAATACAAACATAATCTATAGATTAAATACATCTTGCACTACACTCTTCACTTATTCCATATGCTTCTCAAATATGCATCACTTTCGGAGTACTGAAAGAAAAAAAAAAAAAAAAAACGTTAAATGCTTTGTGCAAATTGTACATCAGAATTATCTACCTAGAACTGTACCACTTTAAAGATATGTTCTAACAGATTTAAATCATATTTTCCTACGTAGTTTTAATTGTAGTTTTCTTTTATTGAATAAAGAATTTCAATATCATTAATTTTTACTTCTTATTAACTAGTGCATTAAAGAACTAAAGTTTAACAAGCAAAATAAAGTCTTAAAAATCAAAGAATGATGCTAAAATAGATTATCCCATAGCACTAAAAAAAGTGGCAACACATTTTTTAATTGAAAGAACAACTGATTGTACAAACAGATAAGTACAGTGGAATACCAATTCTTGAATCGTCAATTATCTGTAATTTAAGCATGAGAAAGGAATCAAGTTCTTCAAAGAGTGGCGAACACTTGGCTCTCTCTACTATAACTGCAATAGCCCTATCCTGGGAAATTTCTACAATAATACAGTTTTCATTTTAGATATTATTCATTAGAACAGGAGTGTTGTCAAGTGTTGTTATGCGTTCTATGCTAGTTCTGAATTCTGAGCACCGTACATTTTGCGATATGACACTTTCAGGAAAACAAAATGACAATGTGACAGCAACTGATACAGTGCTGTAAATACTTATATGAATCTCAAATTACTCACAGAGCTTCTTCACAAACAAGAATTTATAACATTTAAAATTGTGAGTTTCTGTAAACTAGTGTTTACATCATGCAATAAGGCTTCACACAAGGCACATTCAGGGGTCTGAAGCCAGTACCTTCAACAGTTAGTAATAACAGATTTTCAATCATCATTTGTTTTTCGTAGTTTTCCATACACTTCTGAATTTCAATATCTTTTGGTATCTGACATCATCTATATATTTAAAAAAAATAAGGTATTGTGCCATGGCTTCATTTAGAGATTCTACTGAACCGATTGTAGTATTTTTTCCTATAAATGAAAGAATGTGATCACTAGATGTGTTATCAGATATTGTTTGTGTTGATTCACCAACATTTACGGTGTAAATTAATTAATTAAATCATTCTTTAAAAGTACGCTTATCAATAGTCAATTGTTTACTTCCAAAGGGTGGCTGTTTCAAAATCGATGTATATGGAGTGGATAGATATGAGCCCACGCAGCTTCATGGTGGCGCTGCTTGATGTTTTGTTTTGATTGTTGAGATTTGTTTACAATTCGTCAAAGTTTTGTTTCTGTGTAATAATTGCATTGTGGCGTTGAAAGTTTGCATGTTTTTGCTTTTGCGGTGTATTTTGTAGAGAACATTTGGACTATGGGTTTTGTTCGGTTGTACTGAGGTAATGAAGTTGTTCACAGGTTATGTCGAATTCCGAATTGTTGCCCACGCGCCCCAAAAGACGCAAATGTACATTAAGGGGATGCAGGGAAAGAGAAAGTCAGCGTAGGTGTCGTGTTAGTGAGGTCATTTCGTTTTCTGTTGGGTCTTTGTCTATGAAATGTCAGTTTTTGTTCTGCTTTGTACTTCCCATGCGAGAGAAATTCTGCAAACGAGTTTACTGTGTTGCTTAAATGGGAAAATAAGGTCACTTTCGAGCGATATGCCAGAAGAAATCAAAGTTGTTCATAAGAGATGACACACAAAAAAACTTCAGAAATAATATCCGTCAGTATAATAGTGCTCTTTCTTTTGTGTCATTTAGTGCCGATATTGCATTGCCACCTGGTCATGGGCCATACGTCTTCAAAATTTTGGGAACTGCACATCATAGAATATCTTCGTTATACTCTGAAGATCCAAACAATGCAACGTAATGTGAAAATTAGTCTGGGCACAGTATTTTATATTTATCTCGGATCTCACCGTCAAATTTTGACGGGTTCTCACTAGTACATATTTAAAAAATGAAACAAATGAAATTGAGAATTTAAAAAATTACATTTGTGAAATTCAACATTGTTCTGAAATGTCTCATATTATGCAAGAGAAATTTTACTGTTTAATTATCTTTGTAAGAAAACTAATTAACACAATTATCAAATTCCTTGAAATTATCATATACATGCAAGGATGAGATAAATTACTTACATTTTTAACATTTCAAACAAAACTTATAATTTCCTGGAATGTACAATGAACAAAACATTTCACATTGACAAACGAATATGAGTAACTCAGAAATATTCAAAGTGTTGCCACAAAACAAAAAGAAGTACTTGAAGAGATGCAGAGATTTAAATGAGATATAGTTTTAACAGAGACAAAAAAAAGGGACAAGGGATGTGAAAAATTGGAAAATTATACCCATATATTCAGTGGAGATAATAAGGATGAACGAGCAAAGGCCAACATATCAATTCTGATAGATAAAAATGGTTAAATATCATTAAAAGATGGAATCAGAAAAATGAACCATTGATAATTGGGAAGTTAAAATAGAAAGGATACGAAGTTGTAATAATTGGCACATATGCTACGACAGATGGTAAAAAGGATACAGAAAAATTAGAATTTTATCATCAATTGACTGCTGTTTTAGAAGAGATTGGAAATAGAAAAGAAATAATTATATTAGAAGATCTGAACGGTTAAACTGGAATAAATGAAAATAATAATAATATGTGGAGAACCAGTAACAACTGATAATTGGATTTTTTTAAACATAAAGACTTATACAAGTTTATTTGGACACAAATTACCAGTCAGTGGAAGTCAATTATCAAATTATGCCATTTCCAAAATCTCCACTAAATTAAAATTTGAAGATGTCAGGGTATATTGAGGAGCAAAATGTGGCTCAGATCATCACTTGCTGAAAACAATACTGTATTTTCCATTCTCTAATAACAGCAAAGAAACTTTGACAATGGATGAAAATATGCTTCAAATTGATACAAAACAATATAATTTTGAAAAATTAGAAAATAATTCCAATAAATTTATGCTGAAAAGAAAACTTTCAAAAAAATTAAATGAAATTTTGACTTAATCCGCTTTGAATGTGTATGAAGAAATAAAAAATAAAATCCATGAAGTAGCAAAAGAACTCTTAGGAGACAAGAAAAAGATACAGTGATTTCAATAAGAATCCCTAATGGAATGAAGATATTAAAAAATTAGAAGAGATTAAGAACAACATGTACCACAAATGGCTTTAATCAAAACAAGATGATAGAGAACAATACATGAAATTAAACAGAGAATTAAAAAGAAGAGTAACGAAAGCAAAAAATTATGCATGGCAAAACCAATGTGTCAGAATAGAAAAGTACTTCCCGATCAAAAAAAGTATGGACATCTCTTAAAACCATGAAGAACAACTGGAAAAAAAAATATCAGTTACAAATTATACAGGCTCAAGAATGGAAGGAATATTATGAAAAGATGTTCAGAGACGATCAGATGGAATTCTTAAATAATTCACGAACCGATGTAGATAGTTAATTAATAAAATTCTATTTAATAATACATTAATGAAATCAGTAAAAAAGAAGCCCAAGAGATTGATGAAAAATGGAAGGTCTACTGGATCAGATGGTATACCAATAGAATTAATACAAAGTAGACCAGATGTATTATTCATGCAATTAGCTTTTATTTTCAACTATGATAAGAGGTGGAGATTCTTGTACAAGATACTAATTTGAACGTAATAATCACCTATGTTTTAATAAATGTAGTTTGGACTGTCTATAAAAAGAAACTTTTATTAAGAAAAAAAAATAGATGGTCTTTGTAGATTTCACAAAAGCTTATGACAATGATCCATTGGAAAAATTATGGGAAGTTCTCAGACATTAAAACATAAAGATACAATTAATAACAGCAATTCAAAACTTGTACAATGATATGACAATCTGTATCAAAATTGGAAGAAACGTAACAAATCGATTTAAAATCTCTAAAGGTCTGAGACAAAGATGCTGTGTAGCACCTACTCTCTTTAAAATATATTTAAACGCTGGTCTTCAAAATTGGAGCCGTAAATGTCGAAATATGGAGATAGAAGTTGACAATGATAAATGTTTTATCCTTTACTTTGCTGATGACCAGGTTATTCTAACCGAGGATGAACAAGATGTAGATTATATGCTGAAAAAACTAAATGAAGAATATACACCTTAGGGTTTAACAATGAATCCATCGAAAACTGAGTATGTTGTTGTGGGATCACCAGGAACAAACTTAATAATTGGGAACAGGTGTATTAAAAATATAACAGCTTATGTATGTACCTTGGTGTATATACATCAAAGGAAAGTGGATGTGCAGAAGAAGTAAAACATAGGAACTCTCAAGGGAGAGAAGTGACAAAACAATTGAGTAATGTTTTGTGTAGCCAAAAAATAACAAGACAAAGATAAGAATATACAAATTGCTGGTTGAAAGCATGTGTGAATATGGTTCAGAAGTTTGGATTCTAAGTCAGAGCGAAGAGCAAAAATTAAAATCAATGGAAATGAACTATTGGAGACGCTGTTGTGACCTTACATTACTGGATAAAGTACCCAACGTTGATATGAAAAATCAAATGGGTATTGGTATTGATAATGATATAATGTATGTAGTTGATGCACAAAGTTTGAGGTGGTATGGTCATATCCAAAGGATGACAGCAAGTCGATGGCCTAAAAAAGAAAAGAAGATAGAAAAGGCGATGAAGGAACAAGATCTTCAGGAGGAAGATTTGGACAATCGCAGAATGTGGTGGCTAGGATGCGAAAAGCAGCATCAGCTGTACAGAACCTCCCTTGTACTACTACTGCAACTAAGAGGTATAATCAGATCAGTATAAAGCTCCAATAAAACAAATATTTATTATGCATGTGTTGTTTCATCCATCAGATCTGTCTAAAGGAAACAGAAAGAATCGTAGAGTTTGTGGGAGGATTTCCCCCCTGCCCTTGTTGCATCATGCAACGATGTTTAACAACCAATCCTAAGGGCCTAAAGGCAGACCCAGAGGAGGGGGATAAAGGGAACATATGCCCCCTCCCCAACTTCAGCAATGCGATAAGAAAAGTATTTGTTAGTTTTTGATTGATTTCACGAAAGCTTTTGCTACATCATACTTTTACCTTTTTCACTTTATTAACTTTATTTAATTTTGTAATTGTTTTGTATGTAAGAAGGAAACATTTGTAATAGCAGTACACCTGAAAAAGCAGCCAACTGGATCGTGAAACATCACGGCTCTAAGGTAATAAACTTATGTAACCTTAGAATTGGGTGTGTTGATTGTCATTAATATGTGAAGGATACCACAGTACGAATAATAAAATATGTAAAAATAGGTAAAATAAAAATGGTTCTAATTCATTCAAAATGTTGAATTAACTCTAAAAAATATTGAATGCAGGTATCTTGCCCTGTAAAAATATGTATTTACATAAAAATCTTTTCTACTCATTATCAACGTCATAATGTTTTACTGAAAGTATCTCTAATAAATAAAAATTAAATTACAATAAAACTATTGGAGGTAGAGAAACTATAGAGGTAGAGAAAATATAGAGGAGTTGAGCACCTGTTCCCTTGTCAGTGACATTTACGCATGCATGCATGCATGCATGCATACATACAGACAGACATACATACATACATACATACGAGTTTTGCCAGATGCCGAATGAGGGAATAACGAATCGGGACTGTGCAAATTGCGGAATCTGGCAACACTGATACCTACATAAACCCGCGCACACTCATGCACGGATGGCAACGCATGCACACACACATACATGTGGAGCCACAACATAGGATTAAAAAAGAAAATGATGAATTCAAATTATAAATTGAAAAAATTGAAGTTTCAAAATTAATACCCTCAAATTTATGAAGCATTCTTCATTAACTCAATTCAAAGTTAGGATATTTTTAAGTCAAACAATAAAATAAGTATAATTAAATACATAATTCATTATTCACAACATACATATTTAAGTTTCAATCATGGGTATTTAATACTGAAAAGAATAAAAGAGTTTTACCTGCGTCCCCATATCCAATTAAGCAAAACTGTAGATGGACTCTGAACATCTCGAGCTGCAAAAATAACAAGACAACAACAACATATTTTAAATCACTGTATCATTTGAAGAAACTCAGTATTTGATTACATTAACCTTCTCCAGAAATATGGGATTTACAAAACTTACATAGGGTGTAATTTGATTCCACCAAAACACCAGGTCCTCTTGGTTGCAATAACATAAGTTGTTCACTATGTCTTTGTTCTCGTTCATCTTGAAGAGTAACATCTCTGCGATAATCTACACTATGAAGCTGAGATAATCTAAAAGGAGAAATAGGTTTCAATCATTCAGTCAAGTAAAAGAGGGTTGAATAATGCATTCAATACTTGTTCTAACATTTCATAAGTAGACAGTGTAGAAGGGTCTCATCAAAGAAAGAATAAAAAAGTATTCTTTCAAAAAGGGAAAAGGTAACCAATTTATTATTTAACATTTCTTTCTAGTACCACCCTTACAAAATTTACATTACCAAAATAAGTATTTTTAGGATCATGTCAAAGATTTAAATTTATCCATAGATGTAGTTATACAGATATCTCATCTTTTCCTCTCCTTTCTAATTTTGTGTGTGTAATCTATTGCTCTTAGTTATATACATACCCGTAACACAACTTTGCAAACAGTGCAACTTTACAAACAATGTCATAAAAATTAAGGAGCTTATTAATTAAGTTAATTTTAAAATTCAATTCAGATATTATTCATAACAACTGTCACAATCTGTTAGCTAATTTACAACTCATGACAAACTTCATTTCAAAGCACATTATTTCACCAATCTCCCAAATTTTTGAATATGATTACGCAAAGTTATTGTGACTACGATAGCAGACATTACTGACTAATTACTTGTCTGTTCAACTGATAAATAATTTCTCCCTTTTAAATCACAAATGGGGCTACAAAATTGATAAAAATGTTCATACTTGTCTGCTAGGACTTTTAGATCCTCTCTTGGTCCTTCAGCTTCACTAGTAATACGATCGTTCTCAATTGGAGCAACTGTTTTCTCACTTGCATCTGGTATATCTGATGTGCTAGGCAAGGATTCCAGTTCAGACCGACTTGGTACCATTCGTAAGGGAGATGAAGTATTGGAAGGTTTGCTTATTTTACTGCGCAAGTCTTCATTAATCCGCAATGCAGTAGATAGGCGCAATTGCAAAGTGTCACGTTCCTCTAACAGCTGAAAGGAATAAAAAATTTTGTTTGAAACAAAATGTAACAAAATAAATGGAGAAACTATATTCTCTTAATAAGAATAAATACATGTACATGATAAGAACAGAAAGTTAATCGCAAGTCTGCAGGTAAAGGTAACAACAGTCACAGTTATAGCACATATTCTAGACGATACTCTAAAACACTTGATCAACACCACTCATAAAAGGGAACATTATTGAAGTTTTCAGGGACATGGATTTTCTGATATATCTTTCATTTCCTCACCATTAAATATTCACATGTTAACCCTTAATTCACATCAACAGACCAGAAGGACTAGAAACAGAATCTTTTTAGACTTGCTTTCTTAGTGGCTGTGACAGATAAAAGATTAAAGACTAACACAGACAAAAGTAACCACAAAATAACAATGATATGAATTTTTCATATTTCATATACAAAATTTGAAAAAAAAAAAAGAAAAAACGCACACGCGTGCGCACACGCACCCACACACAACTTAAAAACTTTAACCTGTTAAATGTAAAATCAAATCCTCTGTAGCGAGAGTCAAATTCTTATTTTTAAAAATTCCTATTTTTCTTTTCACTTAGTATATACTATAAAACAATGCAAACTCATAAATATTTCTGATATTTCACTTTCTTTCTTCTATGAAATGAGCCTATGAACTTATCATAATCATAGTCTTCTTGAAAGAGTGTTACCTTCAATACATTACCGAAAAAAGATACTTGAGAAATGGCATGAACAAAAATACGAAAGTACAGTAAAACCTGTCTTAGGCAGAACATTAGTTAATAAGGTGGAATCCTGCCTTCACTGGAAGAAAATCTCAGAACGGACTATTTTCCAATGCAAAGTACACAGGATAAGCCGGAAACTACCTAGTGGAAACAGAAAGGAATTTTTGGTACAACGGTATTAAAAATTCTGGATAAGATGAAAAACAAATATTGTTTCAAAATTAAACCTTGACTTGTAAGCGTGGCGACATCACACCAAGAGAGACTCAGAGCTGTAATTATCCATTCACATTCTCAGTTACCCTTGACCAGATGTCATATATCCCATGCTACTTGTGCAAGAGCCATTGTTTATTTGTAATAGCACTGACTTTCACAAGCCTATGTAAAGGAGTGAGAGACCGAAAGAAGGATCCTTCCACAGTTTTTGTAATGTATGCTCATGGTTCAGTGTTTCTAAATGTTTACTGTTGTCAAGTTCGAAATGCTTCAGGTATTAAGTGATTATAATCCTCTGGACTGTCTGAGTGATGCCATGTCGAAGGCTGAGGTGGTGATGTTTCAACCTTCTTATCGTGGTCTTCTTCAGCATGTACTTTGATAGATTAGAGGCCAACACAGTTCCTGACACTCTTGGCATAGGAGATGTATTTGCCTAACCCTCAACACACCCTGAAATTGCTCTGTCAACTTGAGTTATGTCTGCTTTTTAAATAAAATCATAAACTCATATTTAAAGTGTCACCCTAGAATATTCCTTCAAGAGGTTCACACCAATTTTGTACACAAGAGTTAATGGTATCTTTAAAATACCACTTTATTTGATGGAACTTATGAACATTACTCCCACATCTTATAATTATCCAGATTGGGCAAAGATGATATTGATATTAAGTTGTGCAACACAACTCCTGAAGAGTTTACAAATTATGCTAGTTCGAAATTACTTTCAGATTTTGTGAGATGAGTTAATGTTAGTTCATATTCTGCACAATGACTGACTTATATATAACATAATTATTTTTAACTTTCTCATTATTACGTACATAATAAAACAAAGTATTGTATAGTATGCCAGAAAACGGTGAATTTTTGAAACAAAAAACTCTTATTGCGAGGCCCTGATACCAAAAAAGGGAATAAATAAATCTTATTCATATATATATATATATATATATATATATATATATATATATATATATATATATATATATATATATATATATATATATATAGTAAATTATTTCCTCTAACACATTGTGTAGTTAGAAACCATGTTTTGTGAATCAAAGATAAGGAAAAACAGGATAAGGAATCGCAGCAAAACATCTGTCTGGTCAACAGCTATGGCATACTATTTCTATGATGTTTTTAAAATTATTTATTTCATAAATGGCACGAGTAATAAATTTCTGTTTAGAGTAATAAATTAGTATAAAATGTCTGTTAAATTATGTTTTTGATTTTATTTGATTGTGCTCATTGGTTCTATATTTTCGGATATGAATATTTGGCATGGTGAGACAACTATGATTCAGTTTTTAACAATATTTATTTAATACACGGCAACGTTTATCAGTTTATCTTTGGTGTAGTAAATTAGTATTGTATGTGTACATACTTATTTAATTGTTTGTGATAGTTGGTACGCTCCATTTTACTACTCGAATGTCATGCGTGGTTGCATAACTATGAATTTGTTTAAGGTAATAAATTAGTATCAAATAACTCATAAATTATTTGATGGTTTGATTTGATTGTGCTTGTTGGTTCTCTCTACGTTCCAATATTTCCTCTATTTTCGGTGTCACGTCATGCCAGCTCACACCTGTTTTCACCCCGAAAATACACGGCAATGAATTCCAAATAGTGGCAATTAATTAGCAATAAATCATTTAAGGGTTTCCATCGAGCTACGACTTGACTTTAACTATGTGTGAGCTGGTGTCAAGCATCAAGCCAGCTCACACCCATTTTCACCCCGAAAATACGTGGCAATTAATTCCAAATTGTGGCAATTAATTAGCAATAAATCATTTGACATGTGTTGTTGTGGTGTGCTGACTTGGCTGTCCCAGCTTGACGCACCTCCACAACAAGCACAAAACACATCTGGGAAAGCCAATTTAAATTAGCAGCTATCAAATCAATCAAATCTCATAAAATCAAAATTAAGTTAAAATATTAATTTCTTATTTCAAGCCTCATAAAACAAATGTTGGAACTATAAGGAAGTTTAAGTAAAAACGAAATAAGAAAAAGACTAAAGAATCAAATGTCTCACCTGCATTAGTTCCAATGTAAGTTCTTCACACCTTACATCCCTTTGATGCAACATGTACAAAGCAAGGTCCAATTCATTTTCCTGACTAGATTCCAACTGACTATCAGTGGCTGTTTGTGAATCTTTTACAACCTGCACAGCCGAAGAACCCTCAGCTACAATGCTAGATTGTTTCAGTCTCTGGATTTCTATATTTCTATCCCTGATCTGTATCACAGCCTCTCTTATCTCATCCTCCCTTGCTTCAAGAGCCTCCTGAAGTTCAATGACAGCTAGTTCTTTGTCTTTCAGCGCTCGAGAAAGGTTCTGAATTTCAATACTATTCTCTCCAAGCTGCTCCTGAAGCACCTGAATATTTGAATTGTTTTCCCTCATCAACGCTTGTGCTTTTTCTTCTACTTCAGACATTTGTCTCTTTATGTTTTCTACATCTTGATCTTTCATAGTAATCACATTTTTGATCTCGCTTTCACGATCCGCAATTTGAAGTTTTAGATTTTCAATATCTTTCTCTTTACTCATTAAAAGCTCTTCTTGTTCTTGTTGCTTTAATATCAAAGTTTCATGTAATTTATTTAGTTCCTGCTCTTTCGAATAAATAATTTGCTGAATCATGTTCTCTTGATTTTCAGAATTTCTATTTATACTCTGAAATTCTTCCTCTTTCTGCATCAACTGAGCTTCAAGATCTTCCACTTTCTCTTGAGATTTTGTTAATACCTCTTCCGTATATGATAGTTGAGATTTAATGTTTGACAATTCATGTTCTTTCAACATAAGATTTTCTCTCACTTCCGATTCTCTTTTAACAGCTTCCTTCATCACTTCCAATTCTCCTTCTAATGCTTCAATTTTCTTAGTAAGATTATGTTCAATGCTGGCCCACTCCTCTTGTTCATTAGAAAACATGGCTCGAAGGACATTAAGTTCCTCAATTTTCTGTTGTTTCACTTCTTCAAGTTTCTGTATTTGGCTTTTACATTCTATAACCTGTTTTTCAAAATCATTTTCCTCTCCAGGATCATGGGCCTGAATTTCAACAGAACTCTTTTTTATCACATCTGTGAAGGTCTCTTTATCTATTTTTGAAAATAATTGAATTGGTGCAAATGCTTCTTCAGAGAACAAAACACTTGCTTTGGATTCTTCAGTTGGTTTAATGGTTGGCACAGAGCTTGAAGTCACCAATGTTTCATACTTTTCATTCAAAGATTGATTCTCTTTCTTCAAACTTTCCTGCTCTTGAGTCATAGTACTAACAATATTCTTATACTTTTCAATTTCATCTTTCAAATGTTTTATTTCCTCTGACATTGAATTATATTTTTCATTTAAAGCAGAATTCATTGCATTCAATCTTTCCTCCTCCTGCGTCATATTAGCTACAATATTTTTGTACTTTCCAATTTCATCTTTCATGTGTTGCAATTCACCTGATACTAAAGAAAATTCTGATGAAACTGCTTCATAATTCTTCAGGAGTTCTGTTTTCTCCTTTCCTATCTGATTCAACATCAGTTCATAATTTGCTTGCATTGTTTTTGACTTCTCTGAAAGTTCATCTTCAATTTGAGCCTTTTCTTTCATAATAGTTTCATACTTTTCAGTTACACTGTAATATTCTTTCTGCATATGATTCATTTCATTTATTAACTTTTCATGTGCCATTTGTAGCGATTCATAATTTGCTTGTAACGTGTTCTTCATATCAACTCTTGAACGTAGATCCTCCAATTCATTATACATGGCCTCATAATTACTTCGCATAGATGAATACTCAGCTGCAATAATATCGCTATTGGAGCTAGAACGTAACTGCTCTAATTCTCTTCTTAGTATCTCATAGTTTTCACGCAAAACAGCATTTTCTGCTATTAAAGAATCATTTCCTGTGTGAGTACGCAGAGCAGCTACTTCTTTGCATAAAATATCATAATTTTCTCTTAACACCATGTAATTTTCCTTTATGTCAGCTTCTTGAATCAAATTAGCTTCTTTTGATGATGTGAACTGTTGGAGATCTTTCAATGCTGCTTCTGCACCTACTCTCAAATTTCTTTGCTCTTCCAGCATGCTCTGTAACTGTTCGTTATCTGTAGCCAACGCTGCAATTTGTTCTTGAAGCTCTTGAAGATTCAATCCTTTATTTGCAGTGTTCTCATTCTCTTTCTCTTCTTGGAGTTCTTCAATCCGCCACTGTAAACTCTCCACCTGGTTGATGAGTTCCTTGTTTTTGTTCTGCCAAAATTCAATATCTAATCCTTGTTGTTCTCGTTCAGCTAACCTTTCATTTGTTGCTGTTAGTACTTCAATTCTCCTTTGTAATCCTTCTTTTTCAATATTAACAGCATCTCTTTCACCTTTATATTCCTTCAGTTCTTTCTCCAAGCTATCAATTCTGATTTTCAATTCTTCTTCTATTGCTAAATCAAGACCTCCAAACTCCGATTTCTTCAAAGCAAATTCTTGATTTTCACGCATTAAATTCTCATTTTTTAATTTCAAATCCTTCAGTTTTTTCAGCATTTTACCACTTCTAATCTGAGATGCTTTCAATTCCTCTGAGATTTTATTTTTCTCTTTTTCCAGTAAATCGATTTTATTTTCCAATTCAATCACTTGCTGCTGCAACTCATTTGGTGCAGAGCTGGGACCAAGGGCAGCTTTCTGTCTTTCCATGTGCTCCTCTTCTAACCTGGCCTCCTCTGCTCCCCAACCCCACCCTTCTTCATCTAATACTTCACTGGCCCAAGCTGGTTCGTTCAAATCCAATTGGTCAGATACAGGCGCTTGCTGCACATTTTCAGGTGGAATGTTCACTAAAGAAAACTGCACATCTTCATTTTGAGATATTTCTATCTCACATTCCTTCTTTTCACTTAAACACTCACTCTCAACTGATGATTCTTTGCTAAACTGCTCATTTCCCATTTCTCTATTGCTTTGACCTGAAATGAACATTTCAAGTTTACTTTGTGTGTCACTCAACTGCTTTTCAACATCAAGCAAACGGTTCACTTCCATTTCTAATGCCTGAACTTTCATTAACGCATGTGCCTTTTCATTTTTCAAAACATCCAATTCTGCCCTCAAATCTCCCAATTTTTCCACCAATTCTTGCCTGTTGTTAGATTCATTGTTCTGGGTAGTAGGAAAATCAACTTCTGAGATTTCTATGCCTGCGAAATGAACTGTAGGAGAGCACATTGTACCATTCTTTGCTTCACCAGATTTGTTTTGAGCATGAGAATCGGGAATAATTTGTTTAGACATCTGCTCTTCTACACCTGTAATAAATTCACTCTCTGATTGGAAAGATATACAAGTGACATTATCATCAAACTGTACCTTACTTTCCTCGAACGGTGTTAAGGAGGATTTATCTTCTTGAACATTTCTATGTTCACAAACAAATTTTTGAGCAGATGTGACAATTTCAGAAACCACATTTTGAGCTTTCTCCCTTACTAACTCTTGATGCAACTGACTATTTTGTTGCTGCAGAGTAGATAACTGCATTTGATAATCAGAATTAATATATTCAAGTTGCTGAGATAACCTATTTGAATTAGTAATACTAGAGATTTGTTCCATTTGATTTTGCAATTGACTGTCCTTGCTCTTTACAATTTCATGCAAATTACACATTTCACTAGACATTTCTTCAATCTTCTTGCATGAATTTGCTAATTGAAATTGCATATTACTCATTTCAGTGTTTGCTGCTTCCAACACAGCTCTGAGTTCTGCAACTTGACTATCTTTATGACTAAGTTTTTCTTGCAACTCCATTACTGTGCTTTCTAATTTCTTTCTCTCGTTTTCATCTGGCCCAACACTTCTGCTTCCATCACTACCGAACTGCAGCTGTAACAATCTGTTTTGATAAGATTGTAATTCCTGCTCTCGCTGAGCTAACAGTTTAGATAAAGTTTCTATTTCAGATTTCAGATCTTGAATACCACTGCTACTCTCTTGACTATTATCATGTGTCTGAACAGCTACAGAATGGAGATCATGAGGAATACGAACCCTGTTGTTTAAATCATTTTCCAATTGTTCTATCATTTTCTTTAAAGCAACTATCTCATCTTGTTTTGCCACCATCAAAGAATTCCATTCTGATTCTTTTTGCTGGTTCATACCTTGAAGTTCTAATATCTTAGAATGGTAAGCATCAACTTTCTCTTGTAATGTTTCAATATCATCTTCTAAGTTCATTTTCATATCGTTAAGAGTTTCGCAATGCTCCATTACTGATCGTTTCTCCGTTTCTAAAACTTCTATCTGCTTGTTGAGGTTTTTCATATCTAATTCTAAATTTTCTGCATACTGAGATGATTGCTGCTCTTTTTCCCTGATTGTTCTCTCAAAATCTATTGTTCGTTTTTTCAAATCTTCTTCAAGCTTTTCAATCGTTTCTAAGGTTTGTTGATAGGAAGCTTCACAAAAAGACAATCTTTCAATTTCTTTATTTGCAAGCTTGAAATTGTTGTCAGCATTCACAATATTTCTCTTCAATTCGTCATTCTCCAAAGTGAGTTCTGATATTTTTTGACTTAACTCAACATTGTTCTCATTCAGAGTCTCCAGTCTTTTTCGAAGAACTTCTTCACTTGAAGCCAATGCCGCTAGTCTATGTGCGAGTTCTCCTTCATGTTCCTCTGCTTCTACCTTAATGCGATCAGATTCCTGTAGCTGTTCTCCTAGGGCAGCAAATTTGTTTTCTATTGACCTTCTACGTTCTTCAATAGAGGAAAGACCTTCTTCTAAGTGCTGCTGATAAGCGTGGCTCTTGGCTAGTTCTTGTTCAAGTGATTCTATAAAGGCTTCACGTTCTTGCAACTTTGCTTCCAAAGCAGACCAGGAGTTCTGAAGATTGGATAGCCTATCTTCCAATGCTGTCACTTGCATTTCTTTTGTCACAATTATTTGTTCTAACTCCTTAAACTTAACAGAACCCATTTCTATGTGTTCATTTTTAAGATCCAGGCTTTTAGAAAGATCATCCAATTTTAAAGAAAGTTCAGTTAATTCATCCTCCTTTTTCAATATCTCTGAAATCAACTCTTTATTCTTCTCTTCTAACTGCACTCTACTTTCTTCAAGTGATTTCTTTTCTTCTTCAAGATCTGGCAATTTTGTACAAGCTTCTTTAAAGAATGCTATTTCCTCATCCTTATTGTGCAAAGCAATTTTCAAAGAACTTAATTCCTTTTCCATTTGCAATATTTGATTTATTAAATAACCCCTATTCTCATCAGCATGACTTGCTTCAACTTGAAATTTATCCACTGTTACATTCAAATCACACTGTAGATCTTTGTTTTGTGAAACCAACTGTCCAATAATACTATCTTGAAATTGCAAATTTGACTCTATTTTGTCAGATAGAGTCGAGATATTGGATTCTTTTTCCTCACACTGAAATTTCCATGATTCTAATTCTGCACTAATATTTTCCTTTTCTTGACGTAATTTCAAAATAATTTCTTCTTTTTCATTAATTTCTTGTGTAGATTTTTGATCTTTCTCTTCAAGGTTTTGAATCACTACATTTTTGGCTTTCAAATTAACTGCTAGTTTTTTAACTTTATCGGTAACAGTCTTTAATTTCTGATTCAATTTTTCAAGTTCATCTTCTTTCTCAGAAAGAAGAGCATCCTTTTCATTAAGTAATAGCTCCAACTGTTGAATTCTTTCTCGCAATGCTTCTATTGGTTGAGATCTTTCTTCAAAACTAGTGTGTAACTTTTCAAGGTTCAATTTCAACTCTTCGCATTCATTTTTCAGAGTCTCTATTAATGCTTGTTTTTCAACAAGTTCATCCTGCACATTTACAGGCATATCTGCTGCACACTTTTGTTCAACATCAAATTTCTCCTTCATTTCTCTAAGTTTCAGCAATTCTGTATCCTTTGATGCTATTTCATTGTTGAAACCTTCACACACTTTCCTCAAGTTCTCCAGTTGCTCTTTTAATGAAACTATTTGACGTTGAGCTTGATCTGAAGAACTTGAGTCTTCCTGCCATTGCACTTTATCCAATGGTTCCTGCTCCTTCACTGCCTCAACAGTTTTATTTTCTATTTCTTTAATTAATTCATCTTTTTCAGAAATTATTTTCACTTTCTCCCTTACCTGTGATACCAGATCTTCTGATACCTGTTTCTGTAGAGATAACTGAGCATTTAAGAGAGAATTTTCATTTGTCACTTCTTCTAATTTTCTTTCTAAATTAACCTTCTCCTCTTCTAAACACTTTAACCTGTCTTCTACTTCAGAACATCTCTTCTTCCACTCCTCAAGATCTCCAGCCATTTCATTCAATTCTTTCAATATTTCTGATACTTTGTTAACATCACTCACATCATCTTGCACACTCACTTCCCTTCCCAGCTGTTCCAATTTTGAAATCACTTCTAAATGCATTTCAATTTCTTCCTCTTTGGTTTCCAATTTAAGCTTTAAATCATGGATGGTGTCTTTTTCCTCAGAAATTACTTTACGGGCATCTTCCAATTCAGATTCAAGCAATTTTACATACAATTCAACATTAGAGGAATCTTTAACATGCTTTTCATCAGTCAAAGTTTCTTCTGGTGTAGGTAATCGCTTCCACTTTTCCTCATCACTATTGTTGGAACTGACCATTTGAAATTCAGATCGATTAGAATCGGTATCACCTGGATTATTTTCCTTCAAGAGTGTTTGCAATGTTGTAACTTCTTCAAGTAATTCTGCTTTCTCCTGTTGCAGTGTGTCCAGTAACTGCTTACATTCACTTCTGTCACTATTAAGCAATTCATTTTCTCGTTGCAAATCAGACTTTTCATGTGATAGAATATCAATGAGTTCTTCCAACTCCACCATTTTCATTTCTGCAGTAACTTTTAAATTTTCTATTTCAGTTGTTCTTAACTGCAACGCCTTCAGTTCTCTGTCTAATTCAGAAGCCTGGATTCTTTCAGTCTGAAGATCTGAAAAGAATCAAAATGTTATGTATTCTCACTAATTATTAAACTAAAAAATAGACATTAAATACAAGGTGTGATAAAAAAAAAAAATTGAATGAATTTTTATAGTAGCAAATGCTGACACTACATCCTTTTGATCTAATATGTCCAATAGTCTGATATATTGAGATGGGCAGTGGCAACACATTTTGAATACATTTTTACATGACAGTCAGCTTCCAGAGCTACTAGAGTGAGGTTGTGTTTACCATGTCTGTTGCACATCAAGAATTTTGAACAACACATTAAGTTTTGTTTCAAGTTACAAACAAACAAACCAACACAAAAACACCCCCCACACACCCAAAGAAGTTCATGAAATGTTCAAATCAGTAAATGTTGATAATGTATATGTGTTATAATAATGAATATGTATATGATGATAATCAGTATATGATGATTGGAAGACTGTTTACAAGTATTATGAGCAATTTAAAAGCGAAAACGAGTCATTTGAAGATGAGCCACGATCGTGACGATCTTTGACTCCGAAAACAGTTGAAAACTTGCAAACATTGACAAAACTTGTTTGTTCAAACTTACAAATGATTACTCAAGAGCTAATTGAAGAACTTAACATCTCTTACAGGTCTCTGCCAAGCATTTTAAGGGATAATTTGAAATGACACCACAAAAAAGATTAGCCAATGTCTTTCTTCGTAGTGTTAACACGCCATGCCATACATTGCTTGCAATTTGCTAGTTTTTGGCTGGAAAAGTATTCCTGTCTGACCACATCTGCCTTACTAGCCAAATTTAGCACCACGTGACTTGTGGCTCTTCCAAAAATTAAAATGTGTGCTAAAAGGAAAACTTTTGACATCAATCCTGATATTGTGAAACAGAAGCTGAAAGCTCTTCCGAAAGAAGTCTATCCAGATAGTATATACTTCCAGATGACTTCGGTATGGATTCAATGCTGGGACATGTGCATTGCTAATCAAGGGCAGTACTCTGATGGAGATTAATTCAAATTATATAAATGCTTGTCACTTTGTAATAAAATTATTCACTGTATTTTTTATCACACCTTGTTTATTCAGGTAGAAAAATCTATCAATACTGTGGCATATACAAACACATTACTGTAATTGGATATGCTTTGTTATTTGCATCATCTCTTACCTTCAATTAGATTAAGTTTTTCACTTTCCAACTGAGACAAAGCACGGACATGAGAATCTAAATCCAAGTCTTGCTGTTTCACTTTCTCTTCTAGTTCTTGTATCCTCTGCTTCCAATTGTGTTCAGTCGCTAAAAGTAAAAAGAAACACACAATTATTGGATATGCTTCATAATTGGTTTAAAAAGTATAATGCTAATAATTCTTTCTAATTTATAGAGAATTCTACCTTAAATCACAAAGAATATTCAATATTATATCATTTGGACATTTTGGCCTTGAAGGAAATTTCCATTAATTTGAATATATCATGAAACTAAAACAGACTTCACAGAGAATTTTAAGTTACTAATAATATAAATAAATTCCATGCTTAGGAGGGAAAAAGAAAAATGGTAATAATAGCAAATACTAAAAGCAACTACTGTTTAAAGTAACAAAAGACTTTTGTAATACCATTGCAGAAAACCAATGAAAAAAAATTTAACAAGGCATCAAAATAGAATGCAATGAATTATCATGAAAGAATAAAGATTACATATAATTTCAAAGAAAATTCATCTTATTAGTTCACAGAAAAATGACAGAGAAATGAGAGCAAAGAATACAAGCAAAACGATGTAAAAACATTGAAACATGGTAGCAACAATCTGATTAGCACATTGCAGAAATATGCAGCATGCATAGAATTTTTTTTAACTCTTCAAAAGAAATGAAATTACAATGACCTCAACCAAGATGATCCCAATAAACATACTAAAGAATAGATGTAAGATAAAGCAAGATTCTGTGCTTGTCAGCTCATCCAACACATTCTTAAGTTTCAAAAGCTTCATGATACAAAAAAGAAATGTAACATATCAAATACATTTTAAGCAGATATGTTATATAGATTTTATTTGATACAAATTTAAGTATTAGGAACACTAAAAGTAAAATACTTACATACATTATATCTTTATATGGGAATCAATAATCACATAAGTGGCAAAGGAGGCACTACCTAGTGGTTTTACTTCCATGACTTGCAAATAAGATTCTAAATCAAATTTTAAATTAAAAAATTCAGAGGTTTGAAGTAAACAGCTGTTAATGAATGAATGAATGCCTTATTTTACGTGGCGAGACTCAGACCATGACCACACAAATTTCATTATGCTCCTTTCACCTACTAGGGGAGAAAGAATTACTTGGGCGACAAAACAGGCAATTTGAATTTAGCTCAGAGGCTTCATTTAGGCTTGAGGATCTTTTACATGCAGTAAATCTAACATGGGACAGACGGCTTTATTTCCCCTCTGAAGGAAGGCATAAGAAGGATCTTTTCGCCCTTAAAAATCCACGGCGTCGATCGGGATTGATGCAAACTTGGGTATAACAGCCCCATAGGCTAACCGTTACACCATCGCCGCTACAATCATCCAATCTTTTTATGTTAAAAATGTTTCATTGAACTTATTCTTTAATTAATTTCATGAAGAAATATTTTTAAGTTGACAACATGAAACAACTTTGTTATAGGTCATTATTTTTTTCATTTGTATACCAATTTTTCTAAATAAAATTATAATGCAGCAAAAAGCTGTTCTTTTAAGATACAATCATAATTTCACACATTTTGACAACCAATCTGACTGATAATCATATTACTTTTTAAAAGGAAACCACACTTTTAAGATAAAAGGATGTGTTGTATTAGCAGACAAACACTTGAATATATAAAACTTTAAAACTGCAAACATAAAATATGTTGCTATTTTCCATTTCCAAACACCAGAAGTAGGAATGCAATAAGTACTTTCAGATATAAGTTTTATAATATTTCTTTTTCAAATTTATCAAGAACAATCTGAATAAAAAACCCAATTGCTATATTTATGGTTTCACACTTTTCTCTTAATATTTCACTGTTTGGGACTAGGTACATGGTCTTATGAAAATTAATGACAAGAATGTGCACACAAACAGCCATTACGTGATTAGAAAACCCTGAGTGAAAAAAAAGTCTACTCTTTATACATAACTCAAGCATCTACTACTAAATGAAATGCTTGTATTTTTAAACTACAATATCTCTATTATTAATATCAAGAACATATTTCAACATATCCATACACACTACACAATTCAAACAGAGATGCAACCAATAACAACAATTACTAATGTGTATAGTATGTAAAATCATTTTTCAATCTATCTGCATCATAAATAATATTCCAAAACAGGGAGTCTTGGTCACAATTAAATAATCCTCAAAAACGTATTTTTAAAGCAGTTAAAATTAAAATATAGTATGACACCAGTACACCAATATATATACACAGTGCACATTCATTACATCTGTCTACTGGCAACTCATAAACATGGTGAAACTTAAATTATTAAGGAATAGCAAAATGAAGTACCAATGCACATCTGGTGGAAACCAACAACCCACCACAACCCATGTCCCAGACAAAGAATCTTGCAGATTGTTTTTACCTTTAAGTTCATCAAAGTCTACCAGATGTAACTGTAGGTTACCTTTGTCCTCTTCCAGTTCAGCAACTCGCTGTTGAAGCTGCAGTATTTCATCACCTGATTCTGAAACCTACAGAGGCAATAGTGTTAGAAAAACTGAAGAGTAAAACAAAGAAAACATCTGCAAGGAATGCCATAATATCATTTTGAAAATTGTGAATTACATTTCACTATTACAGAATCCTGTTGCACTGAAAGTCAAGTTGGAAATACACGTTTGATGCTGCAATTTAAGATAAGCAGGCATAACTAGAGCCTGGAAGTCTAGCAAAATACCTTCTTTTTATTGGAATGATTTTAAGACTTTTAACAATACAAATCACTTAACTTTGTTTTTGAAGGGGTTTTAAAAGATTTTCATTTTGCCCATGCCTATTTCCAATATCTAATGATTTTTAACATTTTGCCTTATTTTAATCTTTTTCTTCGTATTCCTCATTCCCCCCCCCCCCCCCTCCTGGCACAGATGCCAATCGAGCAAGAAATTCATCGGCAAGTCAGAACAATACGTAGGCATTGTCATGTTTTGCCTTTCTTTGCAAGAAGAGGCACAATTTCAGACAGGAAAAACTGAACTCAGGTTCCAAGGCTAGGAAGTGTTAAAAATCATTAAATGAAAGCAAGATGATACTGTACAGATTTATCAATTTCCTTCACTGATACTGACAAATTTTCTTCAGTCACAAGGAATCAGGGACATAACTAAGTTTGTTTTCACCCATGACAAGAACTCCGGAGGAGAGGGTAAATGCTTGATTTCAAAAGTACCAAGATCTCACGATTTGGTACCCAGGGCACTTGCCATGTGTGCTCTCAAGTTATGCTCCTGCAAGGAATCCTTTCCCAATGATGGCCGTAAGTATGGCCTTCAGTCGCTTTAGAGAACAGAGCTTTCAGCACCTGACATAAGACAGTTTTGCTCAGTGCTGGTGATTACACAAGTATGAAGAATGAAAATAGTAGGTGTTTTCACTATTCACATTCAAAATAGGGTTGCTCAAGCCTCTTAACTCTAACAGTGGTTTGCAAAATATTTATAATTTAAAAATGTGGGAAGATATCCACTGCAGGGAATTGACAATGCTTCATGCAATTCAACCTACAAAGTCTTGAGAAGGAGGTATTTGATCAAATTGTTTTTCTGTAACAATAGTCATTCCCACAGACTTTTCTATCATCAAATTACTAACATTCATCTATTATACAATACAAGACTATTTAAAATGATTGAATCAACTAATAAATTTTTAGTTAGCAATGTATCAGGTAGTTATCTTTATTGATTCCGTTTGAACTTCAACTACCAATATTAACAAATTTCTCAATAATATGTAATAATTCTTCTAATGCTCTATATTTATATAATTATATTTCTATATTTGTGTACGCCATGATGTTGTGAGATTTAAGTTGTATATAGTCCTGTAATTGGGGGTTTCTCGCTGGACTTGTATTACATCAAATAAAATAAAAATTGAAAAAGAATAGTTTAGTTCACACATTTTGTAGAGTTCAACATCATGAGTAAAATAAATTCATTCTCACTAGTCATCTAGAATTTAGCATGCTAATAACAAGCATCAGTAGTGAAATTATTATTTCTGGTAATCAGAGTTTTTCAGATAGTTAAATGATATTTTGCAATGGATTCTGCAAATAAGATTAATTCCTTCAGACCCTTTCATGAAAGGGCTTGTATATTTTAATGTTACAATAACAATATGAATAACTTTTATTTTATTTTTTTAACCACAAATATTTTTAATACTTATTTGTGATATTTTGACATGTTTTCTCCATCCCTACTTTGGCCAAAATAAATGCCTTTTTACATGCCTATTTTCGGTAAAAATAAATGCCCGACCTTCTTGGCTCTATTAATAACATTCAAGAGAAATTCACAAAAACAAAAAATTGAAACACAATATAAAATTGTAAGACTGAAAGGGTAGATCATCTGAAGGGCATGACCACACTTCTTAAAGGACAGATTATCTTAAAATTCCCACCTTATTTACACAATCAATTTAATTTTTTTAAACATTTTGTACTTTTAGCAGAACAGAAAAAGATATGTTTTATGCATTGATCTTTGTGCAAGGAGATTTTTAATACATTTAGATCACAGCCTACAGTATCTATGGGTGCCAACAGTTCACCTTAAATTACAACGCCCATACAATCTACGGGCATGTGATTCATATTGTATATCTGCGTATATCAAGCCATTTTTCATTAGCCGACTATTCATGGAGACTTCTACATCAATAAAGTACCTAAAAACACCGTTAAGTTTCGTTCGCTGCCAGTTAAGTGATATTAAATAGCTTCAGAATCTACGGATTTGCATGCCCTCTGCAGTGACACCCAAGGGACACTCTTCAAAATTTCCACACTGAAGGCAACTATTGTGAGTAAAAAAATAATGGTTTCTTCATTACTGCAATAGACACTAATGTGATCTTATGTAAAAAGATCTTTCTAATATTAACAGAATTTGTAAAAATGTAATTAAAATATACATGTTAAACTCTTTTGAACTCAATTTCTTGTGTTATTTATATTAAATAAAAATTTTAATCTATTAATGTAAAGATAAAACTTGGAACTTTGTATAAAAGGGCAAGATTGTTTCTTTGAAATAAAAAAAGGATCTTGCTTCTAGGTTCATTGGTTTAGATTATACGACCCTTCAAATATACCCCACAGCCTTACAACCAGTGGTGGAAAAAAACCGGGCTGAGGCTTCGACCTGAATGTGTTAATAAGACTGTTTGATCAAAATAACTGTAAATGAATAAAATTATTATTAATTAAATAAACAGAACTATTAGGACTCGTGCAAAAATTACGCACCTTTCAAAAGATTCTCATAGTGAAAAATGCTTAATACTGGAACTTAATTTTGAACATTTCTGACAATCTAAGTTATGGAACAGGGCAAGTCAAGAGGAGGTAAACTTTCATAAACATAAAAGAAAATCCAAAAAGGTCTCATTTTGTAGTTTATGGCATAAGAAACCCAACTCGTATCCCACAAGCGACACACGTTCCAGGTTTTAAGGATCTAGGACATATTATGCACTATGCCAAGTTATGCACTGTAGTAACTGGTGTTGCAGTGCACCAGCTAGTTTCTTTATAACAATCTGTCAATACTTATACAATGAAACTCTCTGAAAGAGTACCCTTCTCAACAAGCGATTTTTTGGGGACGGACATTGAAACTCTCATATCGTTTGCAAATTATACTCAGACCATATATTCAGACCAGATATAACAGACCAACCCTGTTCCTAACCACAGGGGAACCACTTTATAGCAATTCTTTTAATTTACCCCTTTCAGGAATATTGTAAGTATACAGTACTCTGCAATTTTCAGCTTTAATTACTAAAAATTCAATGTTGAACAAAGCATTGATGTGACAAATCCTGTGCCTCAGTTTCACTCTTGAGAAAATCAGTGGGGGAGGAGGATTCTAGGAATCAAGTAACAATACACCGTGGCCACTGATGTGGTATCATGGCTGCTGACTCCATTTCAGTTTCATTTCTTCCAATGAGGCAGAGGATATGAAAGTGAAATAACGTTTAATTCTTTGAATTAACAGCTTTCCTTATCTACCCTTCTTGAAAGAACATCATGAGGTAAAATCTTAATGATGGAAGTCAGGGTTATCAACTTGAACCATAACATCTGAGTGTTTGCCTTGCAGCCAGAATTTGAGCCCAAGTTGTTACTTTCTCACCTTACAAAGGATCTTCATAAGAAAAGAAAGTTATGTAATCGTGCACTGGAAAATTGCGACTTTTTGCCAGAAAATCTCTTATTGCCAGGCTCTGGCAACAAAAAAGGTGATAAACCCTGTTGCTAAATTTGGAAAAAAATATCCTCTAATACCTGGTGTAGCCAAAATCCATGTTTTGTTGGTTTTTGATACCGAAAAATCGATTGATGACAAAATGCCAATCTGTGGCCAACTCAAGTGCCTAAATCGTTCAGCCAATTTTCTTCAAAATTGATATTCTCCAATTGATGTGAATGAACTTGTGGCTTTGGGTGTTTCAAACGGATATTTCGATTTTTGAGGGTACTTCACATAAAGTCTCAAAAACATTTTCAGAAACAGAACCAACTTTTTTGATTTGAAGTGTTCTTTATGCTATCCAAAAACAAAGTTTGACCATAATCCCTTTGCCGGAACCAAAGTTTTGTTTGTGTTACAGTGAAATGTGTGTTAAGCAAGATTGTGCTAAAGAGGGTTTACTGTACTAAGGAAAATGAAGTCTGAGCTACAGATTAATATTTAAAGCATTTATAATAATTCAAGAGTATATCATTTAAAAATATGTAATAAAATAGAGCTCACTTCTGTTGACCAACTCAACTACTTACTTATAACTCCCATGAATCCTACAGTAACTGAAAGTCAATCACTCTTTATAATTAAATATAATTATTAATTAAAAATTCAAAGACTTTTGAGGGCAGACAATCTTTTTGAAAGAACATCTGACCTTACTAATTTTGTTAATTGTAAACAAATAATTACCCAAAGATAATTCTTGTTTAATTGAAAGAGCAAGGGAAATAAAAGTCAGAAATCCATGAGAACATAAGTGTATTAAAATTTTCCTTTTAAAAAAATACTTGTATACACGCTATGTGATTATGTGTCATTTGAACAAAATTCTCATTTCCATGCATACAGACAGTTGCGCAATACCATCTAGGAAATTAAGCGAGTTGGAGAACAGCCTATAGGTATTAAAATAAGCACCGTGTCATTGGAATTATTTTTGTATTAATCTGATTCAAAGATTTACCACATACTACCCTCAATTGCTGCAATTATCAATAACGTCTTGCAATGTGCACCACTTCTGAACATTAATACATAATTACACAACATCAATGCTTCTGCCATCTTTATTCACTGCCAGAGCAAGCTCAAAGAAACAAAAAATTAATAATTTTTCACATACCTTTTTAAGACTCTCAATCTGTTTTGTTAAACTTTTAACTTTATTTTTGTGTTGAGCTTTAATTTTGAGCATCTGCTTATTGGATTCTTCCAAAGAATGCAATAATTCTTCCACTTGATCTTGTTTTTCTCCTCTAGACTCTCTTTGTTTGCTTGTTTCATCTACCTGCCTTTGAAGAGCAGAATTCATTGATTGTAAATGAACAATTTTTTCTTGGAGTTCAGCAATGTTGGTAGTCAGATCAAATCGAAGAGTTTCAAGTTTCTTGTGATTTTCTTCGACATACTTTAACCTGCCAAGAAAATAAAAGTAAATTACTGTATTCATTGCCGAAACCAATGATTACTTTAATGACTAAATAAGTCAGTGGGATAGTCCTTAGAAATACAAATAAACACAGAGGGTACCACAGGATGTTAATTAAATTTGAATTTAAATTTTCTAATAATAATGCACTTAAAAATTACTTTAAAATGGTAATATTATTGTAATATGGTACTACTTTTGCAAATATATATTTATATGTTTAGTGTTTTTCAGAATAAAGGTAACAAACTTGTAGGACATGTAGAGAGGTTGAAAAAGACCGTTTTTTTTGCCAAATGGCAAATTTTGTATAATGGAGTTCTGCAAGCGGCATAGATGAATAAGCAATTCCTTATAATACACATGTGTTCTGCATGTTCTGAAGTAGTCAAGGAGATTTCATGCCGAACACCTGTGCGCACAGGGTTGCCTAACATCCAGGGGCCACCATCACAAGTTTTATATGATGGAAATTTTCAGATATTCTTAAGAAAACTTAGAAACAATCTTGAATAAATTATCAAAGCGGGCACATTACTCTATCATAATCTGTGGTGTTGTAAAAATTTAAATTCCTACCTAAAGCTAATATCACTCGTGAAAGGTCAGAATCAAACTAATTAACTTAGTCGGCTCCTATAATCTAGATGCACTAATTGACACAACAACCAGGCAATCGAAGAATTCCCAGACAGCAATAGACCAAATCCTTTTAAATAAAACAATACACACATGCACAATCCCCACTAATGATATGGGGCTCAGAGACCACAATGCACAAACTTAATACTCACTCAAAGTAAATTCCACCTCACTAAAAGCAAACCTAACAAAGGAGACTAGGAAGTATATTGCAAAAAATTTGAACAAACTCATCTCACTGTTATCTAATGATTCATGGTCAAGGATATATGAAATAACTCACGTCGACCTAAAATTTAACTTTCTTTAATACAATCAAACACTTCTTTCAACATCTCACATCCACTACAGTATCACAAAACAGCAAAGCATGGATAAGAAAAGGTATTAAAAGTTCTTGTGAAAGAAAAAGAGAGTTTCATACACTCGCAAAACAACACACTTGCAATTATCAAATAATCAACTTCTATAAGCGATATTCAGCCACACTTTTAAGAAAGTTATAATAAAGACCAAACAATTGGTGCATAAAAAAAATCCAAAAATAAAACAAAAGCTATGTGGAATATTGTAAAACATCTTACTAGCAAATGACAAAACACAAAATATTGAATTAATCCATGAACACACAAGAATAACAAACCCTAATGAAACAGCCAGTATATTCAATAAATACTTCTCTGAAATTGTTGGTTCTTCTAGACTTCTACTAACAAGTAATCCCAACACTTCACCTCAACAACTACCATCTCTCTTTAAAAACTTGCTTTCTTGAATGTACATCACAGAAACAACAGAGAAGGAAATACTTCAAATTATAAACAAAATGCAAAATAAACAATCTGCTGGGAGAAACAACATTCAGACTTCTTAATAAAAAAGATTGCTCCATATATCATCAAACCGTTAACATATTTATAATACAATCATTAACTCATGGCTCTTTTCCAAACATATTTAAAACTGCAGTAATTAAACATATACACAAAAAAGGTAACAAATAAGATGTAATGAATTACATACTCTTCTCAGGATTTTCAAAAATAATAGAAAAACTCTTCTATGATAGGTTAAAAAGATACCTGATACACTGTAACATTATCACTGACTCACAATATGGATTCAGGGAAAATCGATCAACTGAAACTGCTCTATTCACCTTAGTAAATGAAATCCTCATGGCATTAGAGCATAAAGAAAAACCTGTTGGTCTCTTCCTCGACTTGTCAAAAGCCTTTGACACAGCATAACTGAATTCTACTGTCAAAACTAGAATTTTATGGAATCTGAGGAATTGCTTACAAGTGTATAAAATCATATCTATTAGACCGAAAACAAATAGGAGTTTTACAGTACCAAAAAGACAACAAAATTAAAAATTATCATTCTGAACCAAGAGATATGACAGATGGGGTCCCTCAAGGATCCACACTAGGCCCGATTTTATTTCTTATAGTGGAAATGACTTGTCATCAATAATGGAAAACAACAAATCATTACTTTTTGCTGATGACACTCATATAATATTCAAAGAAAGAACAACCAAAGCTTAACAAGATAAAGCCCATTTCAGCCATTGACTAACTAATTGAATGGGTCCACCATAACAAACTAATCCTAAACAGAGACAAAACAATCACAATGCCCTTCCACAACTCCCACTCAACACAACAATACTCACCAAACTTAACGTTAGAAGGCAACAGCATCACACAAGCAGGGAAAACAAAATTTTTCAGAATCACAATACAATACAATCTGAAATGGAACTCATACCTAGAAGATATTAATTCAAAATTGAGCAAACTTAATTATGCTCCTAGAATAATAACAAGAAACAGCACCATTGAAACGGTTCGAACAGTGTTCTTCGCAAATGTGCACTCTATTCTCAAATACAGAATAATAATCTGGGAACCAAGCACCAGAGGCTAAGCAAACATTCAAAATACAAAAAAGAATCATTCAAACAATAACTAATACAAAACAAACAGTATCCTGCAGACCTCAATTCAAAAAACTTGACATACTTCCACTGCCTTATATAGTCATTTACAAAGTTCTCAGGTTTGTAAAGAAAAATCTAATAAACAACAATACACCTTACAAATTTAACTCAAGCTTACACTCATACAACACAAGGCAATGCTGCGTTTAACCTTCACAAACCAATATGCACAAGCACATTATATCAAAAGGGTACATTCTCCACAGGAATACAATTCTTCAACAAATTACCAATACATCTGAGAAATGTAACAGGATTATACAACTTCAAGAATAAACTAATATGTGCGAGTGATAACAGGTGCTGATGTAATGTAGTATTTAATATTAGGAAGAGAATGTAAAAAATAATATTGTACAAACAAGTAAAATTTCTTAATTAGAATACTATATATAATTCCAATCTGTAAATATGTGTATGAATGTGAATATAAGTAGGAATGCATGTAAGTAATGAACGCATGTAAGCATGAACAAAATAATTTTAAAATTTTGTTTATTTGTATATGAATCTATGGTAAAATAATATAATGCCAAAGCAAAGTAACTTGTTTTACTTTGTAAGAAACAAATTTTAATATTTATTATTATTATTATTATTACTATTATTATTATTATTATTATTATTATTATTATTATTATTATTATTACTAATTAAATATACTAAAAAGAAGAAAAACACTATACACACCATTATACTTAACACAAAGGCGTTTTTGACTACTTTAATTCACATTCAGAAGATCATTCTACAGAACCTTTTCACCTTAAAAAGGATTGTCATTTCAATTTTCAGTGGAAAATTGCCATCTAACATGATATTCAATTCTATCAACCAATATCAAGGACATCCCTGCTGGGAGAGCATGACCCCCCCCCCCCCAATAATGTAGTCATGTTGATACCCTGATATTACTAAAACAAAGCACTAAAGCATATCCTTAGGCAGATCTACTCTCCATAAATAAAATGGGAAGGTCTGACTGTGATCTGTATAAATAAAAATATAAGATTTATACACTATCTATATAAATAATTTCAAAATCACAGCCATTTTATAATCTCATATGCTTATTTAGATGATATAAAAATAATTTTCATCTTTGTACTATTGTGTCGGGTCAGGGTAATCTCTGGAATGGCTGGACCAATTTCAATGTGGTTTTCAATGAAAGGTAGATTTTTGTTGGGCATAACTTAAGCCACTTGTTTCTTCAAATTATGTTCTCTTGAAGGTATTTTTGTCTGCCTTTTCATACAAATCTCTAGATTTATTCCCATTGTAATGAAATTTTGCACACATGACCTTCAAAACAAGACAAAAGTTAATCTAAGCTAATCATTTTAATGCCGAAATTACTTTAACAGGCAAGTTTTCTCACGGCACTCGCATTTACTCTAAACATCCCTGAGTCTATCCATTGCATAATTACCGATTCACTTTTATACGAAAGCACTTTATAAGAAAACCTTGAATTCAAACTGCTGAAATGAGTTCGAATGATGAAAGCTTTGTTTATCACAGACACACCACGATCGCAGGCAGCACTATTTTCTAATGGAGCTCCCACTAGACCCTAGGGTGAAATTACCTCCCCTAACTTAGGACATCAAGTTTGTGACCAATTATGATAATCGCTTAGCCACGCCTCATCCCCTCCACCGTGCATTTACCCCTTGCCACAGCGGCATGAAGTGCGGGTTTAAATAACTTCCTTAGATTGTACTGTGTTCTAGACTTCAACCTATATTTTAAACCAAAGTTAATGAGTCAATACACATTAAAAATACACAAAGAAAATACCTTAGTTTAATGCCTTAAGAGAAAACTCTTCAAGAAGAGACTTGTACAATATCATAAATCATTATGTCATAGAAATGTAAAAGAAACTTACTTTCGATCTTTTTCTTCAAGGTGTTTCTTCAACTGCTCTTGTTCATCTTTCATCCTTGCTTCCAGAGTTATAAAATTGTTCTGCATCAGTCTCATCTGCTCTCTAGTGTCATCTAAAGTGTCCAAAGTTGTTTTACTTTTACGAGACATATCTTCAGACATTAAAGTTATAGCTTTAGTTCGTGCATCAATCACAGCATCTTTTTCCTTCAAGTTTTCTTGTAAATCCAAAACATTGAGTTCAAGTTCCATTATACGATTGTTGAGTTCCACAATCTTGTTATCCTTATAAACAATTTGTGCATACATTTCTCTTTGGTCAGTGTGCTCACCAACATTGCTCTGGAAAGGACGAGCAGGTAAAATTTGTTAAAACTCCAGCAAATCAAAGCAAATATTACAGTAAAGCACTTTACAAAGACGAAAGCTATAAGTACTTTAAAAAAGAGAAGAAAATGCTGTCAATCAAAAAAAAACAACTAACTGATGAATATATTAAGTAATTTCAATGGCTCCCTAAATATTTGAGACCACAACATTTTTAAAAATATTAATTGAATTGGTTATTTTTACAATCCCATAAGTCACACTCTTAATATTTTCATTGTTTGTGAGAAAATACAAGCTGCAGGATAGATGCATCATTCCATGTGTAAATCCTGTAAGTCAGATTAATAAAATGGCCATGAGTAGACTGCACAAATTTTGGTTTGGTTTTGAAACGCATAAGTAAGTCATTGATTTGCGATCACTGACAGAGAGATTGGTTAAAAGGGATGTTCAATCCTGAAGTATTCCTATGTACTATCAGGAAAACCCACATTTCAAGCAATTGTTTCTGTCATGTGTTTGATGTAGAAGCACATTGTCATTTCACATATTGTAATAAATGTGGCACATTACAAACTGAATCTGCAATATGTATTTATTTACATGTTTAGGTAAAAAACATTATCAATCAAGATTTATGCATTAAAAAAAAAAAGTTCTGTTTACTTGAGTATTCAGTTTTTCTTGTTTTCCCACAGCTTTACAATTCCTGACTTGCAGGGTTTTAAAAATAACCAATTCAATTGTTGTTCGATAATCAATTTTATTTCAAGTCCACTTTTTTAAGGAAATCAAAACAAATAGGGTACATCATCCAAATACTTTATCTTGTTCAATTTAATTCACTCAAATTAAATAAGTGAACTTATAAAATAAATGTTCTATCCCTACGGTACAATATATTTTGACTCGCTTCTCAGATACCCTTCTCTTCAGAAGGTACTCCAAGCGAAGGATAAATATGTAACAGATATCAAATGTACAAATATTCGTAGAGAAGTGACTGTACTTGCAAAAATGTTAATTTTCTGACTTAAATAGACTTTTCTGAATTAAATAGACTCAAAGATGTTTTATTTTAATTATGAAGGCTCTGTAATTCATGACAAATTCTGTAATTTGTTGTGAAGGCAGGCAAAGAAATCTGAAGGTTTCCAAAAGGAAAGGGAGGGGGAAAGAGACAAGAGAAAAAAGAGAAGATAAGGTATGAGGTATTATCAATGGAAATTAATCAGGTTATTTTGCTTCTCTCCTCACTGCCCTCTCCCAATTGTTTTAGGAAGCCCTTCAGACAAATGGCATCATTGAAACAATTCAACGAATCATTTGTATGAAAAATAAAATTTTTTAAAAAAAGAGAGAGAGAGAGAGAGAGAAAAAAGAAAAGAAAGAAGACGAGTGGGAGTTTAGTGCATATTGACATTTTCACTTCATTCACTATAGTACTTAGTACTTTAAGATTGAAGAAAGCAGATGCCTTACAAGTAATGGGAACTGATGTTCCAAAATTTACACTCACTTCAGGAGACACATGCAGAATTTCAGAATGAACTGCTGGAGTAGGCACAGAGGGCACTGCAGGATTGCTTTCAAGGCCTTTTTGTAATGTCTGAATAACTTGATCTCTTTCCTCTAACTGCATCCGTAAATTTTCCACCATTTCTTCAATGCCCTTCTTGTTTTCAGACATTTCTTTACCTCTCTGTTCAAATTTCATTCGATTTTCTTCAAGTTTTTTCCTAAGCAGCCTGGATTTTTCAGTGTTCTTCCCACTTTTTTTAATGTCTTTCCTTTCTCCTTCCTTTTCAGCACTCTCTGCCTGCACCGGATCTTCTGTAACCACAGATTTTGATGTACCTTCGCCTCCGGTTTTTTCTTTTGCTTCTTCATTACTAGTCCTTTTCACATCTCCACTTTTTGAACTGCGTTTTGATGCTTTCGTGCGGGATTTTATACCGGATAACTTTGCAGCAAACACCTGAAATATTTTAAAGATTTGACAAGTTAGTTAAAGCATTTTCAAAGGTACACATTTAAAGATATTATTCGCATTTACCTCAACTTCCTTTTCTTTAGTTGCAAGCTGCTGCTCATTACTTTGGAGAGCACCTTTGAGCTGAGCAATTAATGTTTGCTGTTGTTCAAATTGTTGTTGTAGACCCTCAATATCCTGACTTTGAGGGGGAGGAGGAGGCTGGGTGTCCTCCTCCCCTAAGTCATGACTTGGTTCTGACATTTTAAAAAACTAACACACAAATAATTAGCAACCAATCAAGAAACTTAGAGAAGTCATAAATGACCATATTAATCTCACATACCTAACTTGGCACTATTCTATAAAAATTCTTCATGACAATCACAAATTTGGGGCAAAACCCAAACTGTCACAAGAATTGTTATGGCAAAGTCGATATTTTCGAAATAATAAGTACAGCTGGCATCCAGCTGCATCACTTATATTAACTCGTTCGTGACATGTTTCTACATAAAGTGTACTGCTACAAACATAAAATATGGTTAAGACGATAACATACAAGAGTGGGAGTAGTGCTTCCAGACATGACAGAACGTCAGCGGAAGTTGACGTTGTAGGCTAACATCCACAGACTTTCATACTTTGTATTCTTTGATGTATGATGAACTGGTGAACCAGAGGCGTAAAATCGTTCTTCAACCCAGGTCGCACGCCACTTTCACGTAAACATTTCTTTTAACCTTTATTTGCGTATAGATGCAAGTATGATGTAAGTAACAATGTGGCGCAATTGGTGGATTTCGACAAACGAAAAAGCGCCAAATCAAACCTCTTTTTCATGATATTCGATTCAACCTTTTCAGAAAAGAAATATCTTAACCAAGCATCACGGTGTAAGATGTTTTATTCTCTCCAACAAATCATATCTTGGAGAGAATAAATAAATAATGAAGTGCGCGCGAAAGTGCATAAGAAAAAAATTAAACTTCTTTGCTACATTTTGTCACTGTTTTAGTTCTTTTCTTGCATCTTTGAATATGATATCGTTCACACTGTTGGAGAGAATAAAACATTGTAGATAGAATTAATTTAGAATATGAAAAAGATTGCATTACACATTTGAGTTTTATCATAGAAAAATAATTTTGTTCCATGGTTTTAGGTTAGAAATAAGTTTTGATTTGACTTACATATTACATAAAATTTAAAAAATATGTTTATAAAGATTACTTTGCCCTCTTATCTGCTAATTTTTTATAGAATTGTTTACAAGTGATTTCTTCTGAATAGTTCTTTATAACAAACATCTGTGTTAAGCATTCATGTGGAATTCGTTTACTGCGCTCCGTGGAAGTCACGAAGGATAAGAGTTCGAGGCTCGCGGGTTCCTGGTTGGGTGATCGGCCAAGAACCCCGGGATCTAACGGCGTCAAGCCCCTGGCCGAAGGGAAGGCATTGACTGCGCGGTGACGAGACTTGACAAATATAGTAATCAGAGAGTATACTAATTCAGTATAGTAATTAATAAATATTTTCGTCATTTTAACCATTTTTTCTCCACTTTTAAGCACATAAACACTAAGCATTTTCCGTTTTTTTAGCACCCAAAAGTCCAAGTGCTACATACAGCCATGGCTACAATTGCGTTATGGTTGTCGGTTTGAATCCCACGGCGTGGATGTTTTCAACCTATAACCACAGTCTAATATATTATTAGACTGTGCTATAACAGTGAAACTGGGGTGTGGAAAGGCAAAAGGCAAACCAACCTGTATCAGTTCTCAGCTACATGTTTGACAAATATCCTTTCAGGAAGGGGATTGAATACATAAAGAAATGTCAGATATATTTTAGAATGTTTAATTTTCCACAATACATGTACAAAAATACAAAATATAATAATACCCACAACCTCTCAAGTTAGTAACTGAAAAATTGTAGGAGATACTACTAAACTGCAGAGTACTATCTTGTTTCTATTGGCAAGTACCACACAATATTGTAGCTTTTGTACTATTTCTATCAGGTACACAGGATTAATTAATCAAATAAAATAAAAAAGTTAAATCATGGCTACGAGAGTGCCTTGTTAATACATTCTTTAGCAATACTACTGTGATGATGTGCCCATTCACATCAATGATCATCATTTGATTATTGATGTAATTTATCGTTCATAAGACTAAAACATCATTATTTTTTTCTTTCTCTTGTTTATTTCATTTTATTTGAACTAATATTTCATTATTGTTAATAAATTAATAATTTATTTTGCAAGGGAAGCAATTTAAGCAAAGTAAAACAAGTAATAATAATTCAAATTAAAGCACTTTTCTTCACAACCATAAAACTTAGTTCACTTAAGAACACCTTCACTCAATTCCTGTTCCAGTTTAAAATTCTTAAAGTGAATTAAAAAAGAAAATATCAGAACAGGAATAATTAAGAAAAAAGAAAAGAAAAACACATACACACACACACAAACCAGACCCCCGCTTTACTTTGGAAAACTGTTTTTAAAATTGTGTTTATTCACAGAGGATAATATCACAATTTTCAATGTTAATGAATTTACAATTGATAATTAGCATTTTCTCACTCATGGCTGCCCTTTAATGCAGACCTTAGAAATAAGAAATAATTTAGTGATTAATAAAATCTAACTTCTCTTAAAATTCTCAACCTATCTATAACAAATAGAAGAAAAATATTCAAAGCTGTGTTCAATTCCTTGTCTGAGTTTTAAACAAACATGTTTAAACTACAAATTGCCCTTCTGATGTTTCAAAATCACTAAATAACTTCAAGACACTATATAAAAACAAACACCTAATTTACCAATGACTTTGGTAAATTTAAAAAAAATCAAAACTCAACATTGAGCATAGTCCTTCTTATTAAATAATTCTTTATTTTTAAAAGAAAATTAAAAATATGAAAAATTACAAAAAACATTTATTTTTTCAGAAAATAATTATTCTGAATTAAAAATACTCTTAAAATTTGTTGGACGAGTGTGAGGCACAAGTTACACCATCAACTGAACTTTGAATATCAATAATGATAATTTTTTCTCACATTTATATAATTCCTGAGGAACATCAGTTCCAAGAAACTTCTGCCATTGTCTTTCACAATCAAAACACAATTATACATGCAAACACTGTTTCTCAAAATACATTTAACTTCAAATGAAAGTTAGTATGTGAAATGCACGGAATAGAGCAATTACATTTAAATATAATATATTCTTTTCAAGAATTCACCATCAGCAAATTACTTTTAAATAGAGAAGATTCATTTATGTTTCCCTTATCCCATTCAATTTCAGTGCTCAAATATTCAGAGAGACATACAAGACATCATTAAATTTCAAACATTTCCAACTTAAGCAAATTCTAATCAAAAAAACGTGTATATTATATCATCTCATAATGCTTACTTGACAAAATATTAGCCTTTGTCACTGCAACATTTAATTTGCCTTGGCATGATACACCTGAATGATGACTAACAGGTTTCGCAGACTGATTTTCTTTATTGCTGCATAAGAACTGAACTCTCTTTTGCTCCATCCATCGTTTCCTTTCTTCGTCCCAATGAAGTTGGCCACTCTGACTGCTTGAAGCACTTGATCCACTACGACTGCTTTCATCTGTCACCACTGTAGATTTTCTGGCTTTATTACTTTTAATTTTTATGTGTTTCTCACTTTTAATTTGAGAACTCAATCGATTTAGATCTCCCCTAGTATCCATACCATAACCATCAATCAATAAATGACTTATTGATTTGAAACTACTTTTATCTATATTGTTCCCATTAGTAGTAAGGCATTTATTTTTGGTACTGGGCAGAGTACCAAAATGAACATGTTTTTCTGAATATGTTCTTGAAAAGCGGGCAGGTCTTTCAACAGCACGAGGATTTAGTTTGGTGGACGTGAAAGGTGTAAAGCTGGTGTCCCCTTCATCAGTGTACACGGAGAAGTCAGCCTTTGGATTATACAAAACTTCTGTTTTATGATAATGATTGCTTCCTCCAAAATTGCTCTGACAATATCGTAAATAATTTTCAGCTTGACTAACTTTCTCTTTCACAAGACATTCTGATGCTGCTATTTGTTTTTCTTTTTTCATTATATATTTGTCCTTCTCCTTAAGTTCAAGCTCCCTCATCGTTAACACGGCTTCCCATTCTTTTAGATGTTCAATTTTTAAAAGCAAAGTATCTTTCAGCTTGGCAACTTCTTCTACACATTTACAAGGTGACAAAGACAAGGATGAAGAGTTGCCTTCATGGGTCATAGTTCCTAATTCATTTCCAACATCTTCAATGCCATCTGATTTAATCTCAATTGCTGCAAGAGATTCTTGAACCATGTGCATTATAACTTGTGGATGATGAAGGATAGTTTCCACATTTGGACGTGATCGATGCTCAACTGTCAACATATAACTTATCATTTTATGTAAATCATCAGAATAATCAGAGGGAATCCTGTTAAATCTGAAACAATAATATAATATAATATAATAAGAAAATTAAAAATTTGAGTAAAAAAGCAAACTTATACTGAAAAGTTAACTAACCTGCCATTCTGGAGAGAACGAATAAAATGTTGTAAATTTGAACCATTAAAAGGAGGTTGCAGAGCACACAGTTCATAGATAAGGCAGCCCAGAGACCAGATATCAGATTTCTCACTATAAAGACTGTCTTGAATAACTTCCTTAAATGAAATGCATACAAATAGAGAGGATTAGATTACATTTCCCATCCTATTCAATGGTATCCACACAGTCAGGGATGTCAGATAGTAGTGTTTTTTCACTGATGAAATGTAATTGCCAAGGTTAAATTTTTTGAAACAAATTATTTGACAAGATACTATCTTGATAAAAAGGATATCAATTTTCAAATAGTGATCTTTTCCTTTCAAACAATATAAAATATTTCATCTTATAATTTTAAGACCTGACATAAAACCTAATTCTTGTTTATCAGCATCATCTTTAAATGAGTTCTGATGGTTTTGAGGACCCATTACACTTTGTCAAATGCAATTGGCTATATAACTATTAGATTTAAGGATGTTGTACCAACTTTTTTGCACTATTTCTGTTTTTGCTACTGTTAATGTCATGAGAGATAAGGATAAATTTGCTTAACGAAGGGTACCCCCAGATAAGATGATAAAAAGTTCTCTTGAACCAAATGACGTATGAGTGGTTGCATTATAATTCTAACATAAAAATAATATTTTTGAAAGGTTTCTTAGCCCTTGTCCCATCACCCACACCCCTCTGCAGCCAAAAACGCCAGCCAAAAACGTTTTATTTTTTTTTTTATTTTTTCGGCAACTTAACACTTTTATCTGACTGAAAAAAATGTGATAAACAAGAAGACAATTTATACTATCAGAAAAATATTTTTTAATATTTTCTCAGACCCAAATTCAAAGACAAATATTTTTTGAAAAAGAAAAGAAAAGAAGAAAAGAAAGAAAGAAAAAAAATTGTATCTTGAATCATGGAGAGGTTCGAAAAAAAAATCTCAAATGTTCCTCTTAAAAGTCAAATTGCTGTGAATTTTTTTCAGTTTTTTCGACCTCTGGGCTGAAGTTAAAAAAATTAAAACCATTTTCCCACCTTTAAATCACCTTGACTTTAAATATACTTTGAAAATGACTGCAACAGCTCTATGCATTCATTTTAGCATTTATTATATATTTGTACACGTTGTAGCACCCAGTAATATTTTGATTTTGGAATTTAGTTACAAATTATCACTTTTTAAATCTTTCTCATCCTTTGCATAAGTATATCACAAGATAAGGAAACACTATAGTTTTTGACTGTTTATAAGAAACCATCGACATACAACTTTGAAAGTGTGATACTGGTGGATAGAGAATTACACCCCATCCTCATTATAATCGCAACTTAACATTATAACGTGAATAACTCGAAAGCGCCTAGGCCCCCTAGACCTTTAACACCAGGTTTGCGTGTCTCATGGGGTCACAACGTTTTTTTAGGACAAGTAAATTCTGAAGATGACAAACTATGAGGTTCAGTTCAGGTGCAGGTGAAGGATAGATGGGCGACAGTGAGAAAAGGGGAAAGGTTCAATCCAGATTATGTTCTTAGGCAGTATTCAACAAAATATGACTTTTATGATCGGCCTTTTTCACAATTTTGCATATTTAGTTCTTTTGGGTGCTCCCTCTCCACAGCATGGGTAGAAAAGAGAAGATGAAATCAATGTAAATTAAATTGAAGGAAAATACTGAAATGATCTTTCAAAATAAAATTGAAAGAACTATTTTATTTTCTGTTAATTTTTATCTCAATGTTTAGTAATATTGGAATAGGTTTTCTCACACAGCACCAGATCTCTAATTCTGTAAATCATATTTTGGGGGATGAGGGTTTGCAGCTGGGTGCTACAATAAATCAATTTTCAGTTTTCATACAATTATTATTTACAAAAGACAGTGTTTCCCCAGAGTTCGGATTGTATAAACTTATTTATAAGTATTCAAGAATAAGTACTTAGCTAAGGAAAAGACAACTCTTTCTCTAGTCTGAAATGTCTAAAGATGTGAGAGCGTAGGTTTACGCTGCCGGAGTCAGTACCGATTTAGCTGTCCAGGAGATACAATGTCCTAGGCAGAGTTTCCAACATTTCTGGTGCCATTCTGTGACCTTACTCCTGGAGGAAGGTCGCAGGTGCCTAGAACACGACGTCTACTGGACAGCCAAGTACTTGACTACAAAAGTCTTATTTTTTTTTTAATATGGCCCAGCAATTATAAAAATGGTTAAAAAATTTCAGTGTTCAGAGATGAAGTTTTACAATTTTTTCATGCCTGGGCCGGTGTTCTAAGTCACAATAAAACAGGTCTGACAAATCCAGGTTCAACCTGTTCCTGACCATTTCCAACATGTCCCCCATTTATCCTTCAACTGTGATCAAATTATTTTCTCATAAACTGCCAAAAACTATCGCCTTTCCTTAGCATATGATATACTTATGCAAAGGATTAGAAAGATTAAAAAATGATAAATTGTAACTAAATTCCAAAACCAAAATATTACTGGGTATGTATTCAACAATGTATTCAAATGTATAATAAACACTAAAATAAATGCATAGAACTGTTGCAGTCATTTTCAAGTGTATATTTAAAGTCAAGGTGATTTAAAGGCCAGAAAATGATTTTTATTTTTTTAACTGCAGCTTAGCGGTCGAAAAAAATCTGAAAAAAATCCACAAATCTGAAAAAAAGTTGTGTTTTAAGAGAAACTTTGGAGATTTTTCATGCCTGTTCCATGCTTCTAAGACACAATAAAAATTACTTTTTGTTATTTTTTTTTTCAATACTATTTGTTTGTGTTTGAATTTGGGTCTGAGAAAATATCAAAAAATATTTTTCTGATAGTATAAATTGTCTTCTTATTTATCACATTTTTTCAGTAAGATAAGTGTTAAGTTGCCGAAAAAATTAACATTAAAAAACACGTTTTTAGCTGAAGAGGGGTGTGGGTGGTGGGACGGGGGCTAAGAAACCTTTCAAAAATTTTATTTTTATCATAGAATTATAATGTAACCCCTTATATGTCATTTGGTTTAGAGGAACTTTTTACCATCTTATTCGGGGGTACCCTTTATGAAGTTATGTACAATAATTTACATCAGTGTACAAAAGGAGGTCACAGGATAAGATAGTGAAAATGGTTCTGGGGAACTAAATACTACTTCTCTACCTAATCTTCTAAACGTGTTCAAGCACCCAAAACATGAAGTTTATATAGCTTTCACCTTTGCTTTACCACAGTGTGTACAATGAAAACACCTTATTTTGCTCTTAATTATTTATAATTATTTATTATTATTGTTATTGTTATTATTATTATAATTATTATTATAATTATAATTATTATTATAATTATTATTATAATTACTATTATAATTATTATTATAATTATAATTATTATTATAATTATTATTATAATTACTATTATAATTATAATTATTATTATAATAATTATTATTATAATTATTTATTATTATTATTATTATTATTATTATTATTATTATTATTATTATAGTAAAACCTGTCTCAGGTGGAAACCTGTCTTCGCCAGAAAAATATCACAGAATGGACTATATTCCAATGCAAAGTACACTGGATAAGTTAAAATCCTACTTAATGTGGAAATGGAAAGGAATTTTTGGTAAGACAGAATTAAAAATTCTGGATAAGACGGAAAACAAATACTATTGTTTTAAAATTAAACACTGACTTGTAAGTATGGCGACTGTACCAAGACACAGAACTGTGAAAGTCCTTTACCCTTGCAACTCTTTCCCGAACATAGTTTTCCCCTGGCAACTAGGGCAAAAGCCATTATTCATTTGTAATAGCTCAGACCTCCACAAGCCCATGTGAAACAAGAAGAGACGTGAAGAGTGATCCTTCTACAGTTCTTGTAATGCCTACTTTGGGTTCAGTGAAGTTAAATGAAATTCCAGCAGAATCAATTAAATGAATAAAATATGGCGGAGAAGAACTCGAGGACAACATGATAGAACTCTTCAATAAAGACTGTGAAGAAAATTCAGTCCCAAAAGAATGGTAGACAGGGGTCATTAAAAATTTGCACAAGAAAGGGGAAAAACAAAATTGTAACTATTATAGAGGTATAAGGCTCCTACCCACAGCATCAAAACTTTTTGCTAACATACTAAGAAAAACAATGATTACAGTAAAGGAGAACAGAATGAATTCAGAAGAGGAAGGAGTACAAAAGATGCGATATTTCTATAACAAACAATCCTCAACAGACACAACAAAGTGGGTCTACTGTCTTAACTACTACTCCTTTGAGAAGGCATATAGTAGAGAAGACCAAGAATTAATGTGGCAAGTACTACAAGAAAAGAACTTACCTATAGAAATAAGAAAAGGAATCCAAAGCCTCTGCACTGACTCACAGATAAAGATAAAAACGAACAATGGGAATGAGTCAAAATCATTTACAACACAGGGTTAAGAAAGGGATGTGGCCTGACACCATGCATATATATATATATTATATATATATATATATATATATATATATATATATATAAATATATATATATATAAATATATATATATATAAATATATATATATATATATAAATATATATATATATATATAAATATATATATATATATATATATATATATATATATAAATATATATATATATATATATATTTATATATATATATTCAGTCGCTGTCTTGAGAATTCTAGCGGCCGGGCTGCTCTGACCGGTAGTTGTCCGTGGTTTCTCCGATCAACACCAGGCGAATGCCGGAGCAGTACCTTACCAAACGAGCCACGGACCGCGGGCGATCTTTCCTTCCTCTTCCTTGTCCTATCCTCTCCCCTTACACACACACTTATACTCACATGCACTACACTACCACATATTCCAAGAGAACGGTCGGGAGCGTAGAGCTTGTCCCGGCTGGAGCGGTGCCCCGCTGGTGGGAGAGTCCTGGTGCGGACCTACTAGCCGACGGTAGGTCCGCGCCGGATCTCGCCATCCAGCGGGGGAAGATCACCGCCATCTCCCGAGAAAAAATGCATTACACTTACGGGACTAATGACAAAAGCCGTTGACGCGCCCGGAAACACGAAATCAATCTCGTATTCAGATGATATAGTCTAATAAAAATGGAATCAGAAGATGACTTTCAAATTGCAGCACATGACCTATATAAAATAGCACAGAACACATGGAAATTTCCACAAACAAGACAAAAGCAATGGCAAATCATGGAAAAGAAATGAGAAGAGTCAAAATTGTCAAAAATGGGAAAATAATAGAACAAGTATTTAAAGTCAATTATTTGGGGAACCTCATTGGACAGAGTTTGGAAGACATGGAAAACAAACATCAGAATTACAACAGGACGAACGAATTAATCAAAAGACACTTCGGAAGAGATACGACTAATAAGACCAAACAAACAATCCACAATATGATATCTAAACAAATCCTCATGAACGGTTCGGAAGTCTGGAGAGTAGCGTAACTATGCCGGTCAGGCAGGTGTAGGGAGGGCAAAAAAAATCCATGTTTTCAAAACATATCGATGATACCGTTGTTTTGCGTCATATTCTTTATCACGCTGTACATATCGCCTGTGCAATTTTAGGAAGTTTGGGAGCTGCTCATGTTATGAATGTATGTTACCGCCAGGCGTGTCATGTGTAGATAGTAATGTTAGAAATGGCCCTCGACGTTTTGACAAGTCTTGAACCGGAATATCTCCATTCTGGGAAGTCCCAAAGTAACATGTGATGTGTGACCAACCATTACTTTCCAAACTGGCACGTCTTTCACCACATATTTATAAATAAAATATATGTTTTATAAGTGCGAGTAAACTTACATTTGTTCAAAATTTATCACCAAATTATTTCAGTTTTTTGTTGTTGTCATTTAGTAGTGTTTATAGCGCCATTAGCGAGATGAAGAGCTTGAGTTTATCTGGCAATACTGACTCATATTTTCGTTAGTGCGTTGTGGTGCGCGAGCGGTACGTACGATTGAGTAAGAAGAGCTTCGTTTCTTGTGAAATTTAGCTGCTAATTCCAGTTGTCGGACAGGTAAGTCAAGAATTTATATATGGTAGAGTTTGTTATTATGATATGTTGGAAGACATTTATAAAAGGGTTCTAATTTCACTTTTATGGAAAAATTAGTTATCGACTTGGTTGGACATGTCACAAGTAATTCTGGCTGCATGAATCTGAGATGTCAATTTCGCTTTATCTTCGACAATTTCGTTTTTATCTTCGTCATACAAATTACAGGATAGATTTTAAAATTTATGGCATCATCAATGAGTTTATTATTCATCCAATGCTATATTATGTTAGACTAAATATACCATAAAAATAACCTTGATTATTTTTATGGTATATGTAGAAAATTGATTAGAAGATTAAGAAGTCAAAATACAATGTATACTACAATAATACAAAAACTATTACTAAAATGTTTATAAAATATATTACATACGATCTAGGTGGTGCCTGAGCCATTCACGAAAGCAGTAGTACCAGTTCCTCATTCACACTCAAACATTTACTGCTCAGGGCATGGGATTAGAGTATACAGAATACAGGAGGTATTTGGCTAAGTACTTCATGCCACAAAAACAATGGGGGCATCAGGGAGGGTGTCAGTTCCAGATATTTGCCTTGCTCCTTACCTAGGTTTTTGATTATCTAATACCTAATATTTTACACGTGTAGCAGTCTGAAGGTAATAGTATTAACGTATGATGATTTTTAGAAACATATTGTTATAATACAAAAATACTGTTATGTATTATTTTATTAACAAATATTAAACAATTATAGTCGCAAGCTTATACACCAATACTCTCTAATTTTAAAAATTTAATGCATGCATACCCCATTCAATATGTTGACTTTATAACACTATTACAACTTAAACTTTCTTAAAAGGTGAATTTTTACGAGAGATTTAATATTTTTCTAAGTCATCTTGAAACATTCACAAGTTATAAATGAGAAGCAGTGAAAAAATAGATTCAGTTTTTTGACCAGTCTGATACAAATAAATAAATGAAAATATGCAGAATGCGGGAAATGATTTGAAATAAACAGGGGTTTGCATTTTCTTTTTTGCCAAACTTTTTATCGCTTTCTAATAGTTTTCAAGGCTAAAGAAACTTCCAGAAAAATTAGACTATTTAGAGAGTAAAGAATAATGAAGTTATGCTGATCCATTAATACCATTTTTTATTTATTTATTTTTTTTTTTTAGGATAAAGAGCAAAAACTGTTATTTTGTTCCACAGGCAGCAGTAAAGGGAAGGAGAAAACTGTATAAATGTAATTTTTCTAATTGTTTTGAACAGTCTTATCAGCCCCAAAAAGCAAATATCCTCCAGAGCAATTTTCATTATCTTACCCTGCTAACCCTTTTAGCTAATTTTACTTTAGTTTCGTCACTCTTTTCTCAGGTGCTGCTAGAAGGATGGAGAGGAGGGCAGAACATTTGCTTTTTAGCAAACAAAAATGAATTGGCTCAATTGACTCAATTTATGACTCGTAACTGTTGTCCTGGAAAATTGCATGAATGAAGTAAGTCAACTTGGCTCTGAAATCATGCATCAATATGACCAGGAATTTTGTAATTTTCAGAATCTTTTTGGGTTACCTCTACTTTCTTTTGTCAAAATGCACAAACTAAAATATGTTTTTCCAAGCAAAGTGGTCACGTTAAAGTGTAACTAAAAGTTTGTTCAAACCTCACAACCCATTTGAATACTTTCTCCAGAGGATTCACAACCATCTTTGAAAATGCCTGATCTGCAACACTCTTACTTATATTCTGAACATAAAGGACACCAGGAGGCAAGTTCATCTTAAGGGGAGTATGTAGTGGAATTTTGACAAAAATTAAAAATTTTTTTTTTCTTTCAATTTTTGTATCTTGAAATTGTGCTGAATATAGCCGTTGTTGCCATTTGGCCATACCTCAAATTTAAAAGCCTTTTTCTCAAGTATATAAATTTGCTATGCCCCCAGTCATGGCATACGTCAAGGTGCATCTGTTTATAAAAATATTCTTGCAATTCTGAGTTAAAAGTTAGATTTTGAGTGGAAAAAACTGACAAAGCAGTGGAAGATCTGAGCAAACAGGCAAGAAAGGAAAAGAGAAGATCAAGAAGAAAAGGGAAGAGGACACAGATTACATCAAAGTCTATCATAATGGTTGGTGGGTGTCACTGTTTACTTGGCACGCCATTTGCCGCACATTCATTTCCAGTGGACATTGGTGCATTTATCCAAAAAAATACTTAAGGTAACATTTCTAAAAAAATTCTGTCATAAACAACTAAATGTGTTCTTGATATTATGTAAGATCATCTTTATGTAAAATAATCTTAACTAAAAAGAAATTCAAAATTTTGTTTTTTAATAAAAAAATTATACCTGGCAAAAAAATCACAACTTTTACATGAAAAGCGTTAATACAAGAAAAAATTGTCTACCTTATTGAGAAAACATCAGACAAAACTGCTGTAAAATATCAAAGATGTAACTTTCATTGTTCTAGAGAAAAGTGCACCGTAAGTTTAAAGGTTTAATATTACCAGAATAGACACTAAATACTCCCCTTAAAACTATTTCAATATTTTTTAAACACGTATTCATTTGCAATTTTACCTGAAGAAAAGCGTATTAACATGTCTTCTGAATACATTGATCTGGGAAATTGTAATTTTTAAATTAACTATCTTACAACTAATTATCTTGATCTAGATATTGTTTATGTTGACTCACTTTATGAACTTTCTTACTTACTGGGCTCATGTAGAAAGGTGTCCCAACAACTGCAGATGATGAAACACTGGTTTGCCCATCATGTAATAAATATGCAAGACCAAAATCACCAAGTTTTACATTTCCGTTTCCATCAAGAAAAACATTTGCAGGCTTGATATCTCTATGTAATACTGGTCCTTCGGGTAGAAGTAAATGGCACAGTTGAAGAGCTCGAGACAATTGATACAAGACTCGCCAAATAAATTTCTCATCTAATTTTATGTCAGACCTTCAAAAGAAAAACATAAGCTTTGGTGCATAATTTACAAATTATGTATGTAAGATTTAATCTTTTAACATATGAAACTTTGCGAATACTTTTTGCATTGATTGATTAATATAGACAAGTCCCCACCAGCACACCATTCCATTACTATGTAGATGGTAGTAGTGGGTTTGTGGATAATTCTATCATGATATTTGACAATATTTGGATGAGTCAAGCCACTCAAAAGATTGACTTCTGATACCAGTAACTGAAATCAGAAAAACAATTTAATTTTTTATTATAATCTGAACTTACCCAATAAAATTTACATTGAATGTAAATTACGAAACATACTTTTTTTTTATCTTCTGTCATTTTCCCATAATTAACAGCTTTCCATACAAATATTTCTCCAGTGTCCTTTCGTATAACTTTATAACAAGTTCCAAATGAACCAGTTCCTATTACTGTCAACATATTATACCCGTTTATAGCACTGCCCATTTTATTATCAAGTGGAATGTTGCTTCTTAACAAACGAATAACAGCTCACTGCTTTACGACAAACAGTAATTTTTAAAATCATTAAGCAATATGCAAATCATTTCTCAAGTTTTATATTTTCCTATCCTGTTCACATCAATCACCTCCCAATTTGACATTCACTAATAGTACAAGTTCATTTTTCACTCGTCTTTGAAGTTATATGCAATATCAACCTCTCAAGCACACCTTCACACACCCCTCTCGACTATCAAATCGTCAACAGCAGTCAAGTGCAGGACAACAGAATTCTTTTGTCAAAATCCTGAATTCAAGTATCTCTTCGTTGAAAAGTGCGGTGTAAATTTTCGAAAGCCAAGCGGTTCTCACGTGACCAATTCTCTTTTTGAAACTAGGTGTTTGATTGGAGGAAGAACTTTGGTTACTCCAGGTCTAATGTGTGGTTTTATGACGTCTGAACAAGGATGTCGGATGTGTAAACTGTTGAAAAACGTTCCTAAACTGTGTTATGAAGCATAGTTTTTAGATTTAAACTCAAATTAAAATGACTCTGGCAATGTTTTTTTTAAGCTACATGACTTTTCTAGTGTAGAGGGCGTACCACACTCATATTTCGTCATGTATTCTAGTTGCCGAGGTGACCGGTATGTCACGTAGATTTGGTCACAAAGTGGTTGTGTTGGCTGAGGCGGCAGAAGAAAAACGGCAAGTGTTCGCTAATTTATTTCCAAATTAGTTATGCAGTATTATATACTGGATAATTTAATATAAAAATTACAAGAATTTAATAGCAATTTAGGTAGCTCACGTAATGGAAAGTCATAAAGATGAGCTCGATGCGGACGCAGTTGACGAATTGCCAACTAAATCCACATCACCAAAATATATCGGTAATTTTGAAACCCCTACCAATACCCCTTCAAAGTATAAACAATGTTACCGTACCGAATGGGAATCAATGCCACATTTTAAAGGTTAGTGATAGCAGAGATGTAAAAATTGTTCCAAATTTTTAAGCTTCAAATTTTATTTTAATATCATGGTTATTTTTTTTTTTTTTCTCCAGATTGGTTAAAACCTGTTCATGGTGAACCCACCAGGGCATTTTGTACATACTGTGATAAAAGTCTTCATGCCCATCGCCTGAGCCTTCTCAAGCATGCGTGCACAGCAAGACATACTAAGGCTGCCCAAAGTGTATTTGCTATGAAGGTTTGATTTTAATTATTTTTCATATTGAGTTGAAAGTAACTTATAATCAAACCACAATTTAAAGTTTTTTCTCTGCAGAATTGTGATAACGAAATCTTACCCAATATTGAAAATATTACTGTGGAACCTAGTGCTGATGCCGCTGATGAGGACAGCAATTCTGATGAGGAAGTTGTAGATGAACCTTCTGAAGCAGGTGATGCTGGTGAAGACACCAGTCATCCTCCCCCAAAGGTAAAATTTTAAGTGTTAATTTAGTTAGTTAATTTTAAGTTTTAGTAAATTCTTTTTATATTTTCTTTTCATACTTCCCTTCTCTCTCTTTCTCTCACTCTTTTTCCTTTTTTTTTCTTTTTTGTGAACTTTGATTTGGGTGAAGACACAAGTGATAACCTTTTGTGCGTGTTTTATATACACGATAAACTCTTGGTAGCTTAATCATTTTTACTGAATGAGTATGAATACCAAATCTTGTGAAAGAATAAAGGTTATTGAAGGACATTTATCAAATCATTCTTGTCAAAAAGTAGGTATTTTCAACAGTTGGGTGTAATTTTATAATTTTGTGTAATATTCTTCAAAATATTCATTGTTGTTTTCTAGGTAGCTCGAATGGATTCTGTGCACATACCACCACAGCGTAGTAAACTATCAACTCATGTTTTGGATACTGCCAAAGGAAGCCCTGTTGGAGGACTCCAAGTGAGTTTGTATAAGCTTATTGATAGCCGCTGGAGAATCTTGAGTGAAGGGTGAGTTCTGTTCTAATTGGAGTCTTTTTGCATTAGTAGGAAAAATGCATGGGGGCTTGAGATGTAGAAAAGTGTTTTTGAAAGTTAGGGATATAAGATAGAAATGCAACAACTTTTTTTGACAAGTTTAAAAAAATATATTTAGACATTTCATTTTGCCAATTTTCAAATATATGTTATAAAAGATTTACTTCTTTCTGTATTTTGAGGAGAAATATAATAATTAAACGAACAATAATTTTATTAAGTAGAGCTAATAACATACATTAATAAATTGGTGAACTTCAGTTCAGTATTATAAAACTTGTGGGATAATGTTCATCATATTACTGTGAATATCCCATACCAATAAATCATCTTTTAATTATATTTTGCTTTTAAACGTTATATACTTAGAAATTAACACATTTTCATGCCTAAAATCACGAGTATAACACTCCAAATAACTCTCAAAAAGAGAATATTTCCTATTTATTATACACATATGATACATGGTACTAAAATTTCAAAATATAAAACAAAATCCAAGCAGCTACATTATAATACTATATGTATTTACTTACATTATATTTATTAGTTACGCATCAAATACATATTGTGAGCAATGCAGATTTTTTAAAAGTAAATTAATATAGGCATAGTGCTTTTCATACATTTTTATTAAAATTAATATTATTTATACAAAGTGAATTTAAATTAATTTTTGTATAAAACTAATTTTAAATTTTAATAAAAAATACTCCCCCCCCCATTTGCCCCCTCCCCTCACCACAATAAAAGATATAAGTTCCTGTCTAAGTGCCTTGAGATTTATTAATCTTTATTTGCTTGTTATTTATATAAAGTATATTAGGAGGACCATTATTAACTTCAGGAGGACCATTTTATTTGGCGCTTTTCCCTGGTGCTTTTAGGGACGGCAGAAATGTTAAATGGGTGAGGAACAGAAAACATAACTGCATGTGCATTTTTAATTTTGCAGTAGCCACGATAAAGGGTATTTTATGTAAATTATGGAGGCTGAAGGCTAGAGCATTCCTGTTAACTTGGTATATGCAAAGCGAGTGAACTTATCCGTAAAAGTATTATGACAAAAATGCCCTGACATATTGCAATTTCAAAGTCAAGGTAGTTAATGGATACTTGGACTTATTTTAATGCAAAAAATACACTGCCAAAGAGAATGGTCCTCATGAAGTGAAGACAACCACTGTATTTACTTAATATTAATGTACTTATTCTGGTGACCTACATCCTTCACTGTGACAAGAGAATTGGCATTCCCCATTCAGAACAGTCAGGTTAGAGCATGGCAAAGTGGAACCTAAACATCTTGCAGCTTAAAGGGAAAATAAAATTTTACCTCTCATTTGATCCGGAAGAGTTTCATAAAATGGATGGGAAAGTGAGGGAATTAACGTAACAATTTTTTTTATCATTATTATTATTATTATTATTATTATTATTATTATTATTATTATTATTATTTTTTACAATTGATATAGTGCGTCTCCAAGCCCCTTGTGGGGCGTTAAACGCTTTTCACTTTTAGGAGTAATCCTCCATTAATTACAGCGCGTTTTGGAGTAATCTTCTGTTTATATTATGTCCGTCACGTCTCGCCGCGGTCAGTTGTCGAGAAGACCGCCAGGTAGCATCTCCGCGTACGCGCCTCCCACCACGCGCTCCTGCGTCACTACCCAGCGGCCAGAATTGGCAAAAAATAAGGATAGGGGCTGGGTTTAGGACACTTCACAGGGATTGGACTAGACCTTGCGAAGCAGGCAAATTCGTTTTGTTGGAACAAATTTCACATGAGATTCGACGGGAATCGAACCCACCCCTATCCTTATTCCTTCCCAATTCTGGCCGCTGGGTAGTGACGCAGGAGCGCGTAGCAGGAGGCGCGTACGCGAAGATGCTACCTGGTGGCCCTCTTGACAACCGACTGCGACGTGACGTTACACGACATAAGGTTAATGGAGGATTACTCCCCAGCGCAAAGCGCTCAACGCCTCTTAAGGGGCTTGAAGACGCGTTGCGTCAAGTTGTAGACGCAAATAACGACGACAACAACAACAAGACGCCAGCTGCGTCGATGCCTGCGCATACGAGTGACGTATCGGGCGTGTTGATTAACACTTATCTTACGTGAAACGACACACGAGCGCTCTTGGCGATGTGAGTTGTTGCTAACGCGCGTCGCTTAGCGGGCGTCGCGCGTTGAAAGCTAGAAAGTGCGCTTTATCTCAACTTACGTTGTCGCGTCTTGCTTGAGCTGTGGGATCAACGCACGTTGCCAAGAGCGCTCGTTTGCCGTTTCGCATAAGATATTGTCAATCGACAACGCCGTTATGTGACGTGTGCTAAGGCATCGACGCAGCTGAGTCATCAGCATTAGGTGACGCGCGTCAACGCAACGCTCATGTGACACGGGCTTAAGAACAGGATCGTTTGTTTATTTTACATCGTCCTCCACAATTTCACACTTTCTCATTCTAAAATAAACATAATTTTTCCCCATCCTGTAATAGTTCAAACATCGAAGTATGGAATTCTTGGTACGTTTTGAACTGTAAATTCTTTTCATGAATATTCTTTCTATTATTTCATAAAGAAATAAATAAAATACTTGCTGGAAATCATTACAAAGTGCCAAAAGCAAACATTTTATTGAGTTTTGGAAAAGGTTAACTTCGCATTTTTTCTTAGAGTAGAAATACTATTTCCCTCCTGCCATTCCATCAATGAGTCCTACATGGTTGCATCGTCAAAAGCTATCAGCTATTGTAGGGACAGCAAAAGCTATTGTAGGGACTCGTGGAAGAGTCATTGCGACATTTAAAATTCATTAGACTTTGGTATTAATGTCTTCGATTTCTGATGTTAATTTAGGTAGATTTCTATTTGACTTTGTAATCTTGTTTAGTATATATCTAATTATACATATTAAAGAATATTATAATCCTTATCAATTGTATCTAAATTCAATATACCCATAGTTTCAAAGAAAAAAAAAAGCATTTCCCCTTATTTACATTTCCCACAATTAACACCATTTTCTCTAGGGTCCCATGAAAAGTATAAAAGAGGGGTTTTACTGTATCTATAATTTGTAATAAATAATGTGGAAATTGCTATTTAACAAAAAAAAAACACTTTTTTTGTAGATTCACCAATCCTGATGGCCGTTACTCTGAATTTCTACAGAAGGATGCAGTTTTGTCTCCAGGGCGGTACAAAATGCATTTTGATGTGGATCGTTATTTTGTTCTTCGTAAACAAGAATCTCTGTATCCATTTATTGAGGTAAGGTTAATTCTTATGAATTCTGGAATTGAAAAGGAATGAGCCAGTAATATTATAAAGTAGCGAATTCTTGAATTCTAGCTTGAAGCAGGTGATTAGTATAAAGCTCTTACGATCATATACCTGGGAAAATGTTACACCAGAAATAGAAATAATGGAAAATTTTAACATATACTGGTAGTTTAACTTTCTGACTACTGTTGAAAGTATGCATTTTGTAACATATGGATATTTGAAGTATGCATTTCTTCACTGAAGATGGAAAAAGTGTATGTTTATTTATTTATTTACACATACGGCATCAGAAAATTGATAGAGCCCCAATCAAGATATTTAACAAGAGTGAATTAATTTATAATGAAGTAAATGTTAATGATTTATAATCTAAAATCACAGAGGTGAGAGTAAAGTATTTTAAATTTACAGACAGTGCTGGCGGAGATGAGATGTCTCGTGGAAGGTTATTCCTGTAATTAACTGCACTGTTTGCGAGGATGTTTTCGTAGTTGACATATTAAAATTTCGCCTTCTTTAGCTTCATGTTGTGTCCTCTCAGGTTGTGGGCAGTGGCTTATATGTAGTAGTGTAACAATTTTGAAGCATTGTAGAGTCCATGAAGTATTTTGTAGGTTTCAATTACGTCAGCTTGGTCTCTTCTGAAAGATAGACGGTATGTCTGGTTCATATAGTTGTTCTTCATAAGATACATTTCTAAGAGGTTGTAGATGTTTTGTTGCTCTACATTGGACCTCCAAAAGTATCATGTTCTTCTTGAATAAAGATTCCAGATGCTATAGTGCTATTCCAATATTGGTAAAACATATGTAATATATAGTGTTTTTAGAGAATCCTTGCTGAGGTATTGAAAAGCCTTGCGTACCAAAAATAGTACTTTAAAAGCTTTATTGACTGTGTTGTTGAAATGAGCTTCCCAATTTAGGTCATCCTTTATTATAATCCCCATTTTTGGCCCACAATGATGTCTAAATGATTTGGCTGTTTGGCTGAATGATGTACTGGTGGCATGGATTATTTTTACTTTCTCATATACGTATGTGTATATGGAGTAATATACGAAGTATAGACAAAGTTATGTAATGCTGCAGAAAATTGATTTAGAGATTTCATCGGAAATGCACGTTTTGGGGTCCCTTGATACCGAAAAAGTTTAAAACATCCGTCCACCTGGTGTATGCGAACTAAAGTAGCACCTAAACCATGTGTACGATCTTTTCCAAATTAAAGAAACCCCTGTCCGTCCGGTTCTAGTTGATGCTTTGAAATTTTGAAAAACATTATTTTAAATCTGGGGGTACTTTACATAAAGCGCTGTGGACATTTTCAAAATTTTCTCAAAAACGTCACCAAATTTCTTTCTTCTTCTTCTTCTTCTCCTCCTCCTCCTTCTTCTTCTTCTTCTTCTTCTTCTCCTCCTCCTCCTTCTTCTTCTTTTTCTTCTTCTTTTTCTTCTTCCCCCCCCCCCCTGTAAGAATAGAGTGAAATCCACTTATAAAAGTGGCATAGGTTTGATTTTCACAGTTTACTCGGAATTTTTGGAAAATTCCAAAAGTTTGCATTTTTTTCGGCATCTTCCTACAGCTGCAAAATTAGACAGAGATTTTTCCTTCAAATGAAATTTGTTGTCCGTAAATACTTCTTTCATTAAGGTCGTGCCCATGTTTTTGAAGGAAGAAATTATGTGTAATTTAGGGGTGTCCTTAAACTTTTAAATAACAAAACCATTAAGTTCTTATTTGTACCTCCTTATTATCAGAGATCTGATTAATTGATATCTTGATTACCTGTGGTTAAATTTTAATCTGAAGTTTATCATTGATACTTCCTCCTTAATGTTTATGCTCAATTCAAAACTAGTGGTGCATATAATTTCTCATATTATTGGTAACAGTTAAATCATGTTTTTGCTTTTTATTAATGTATCCTACTATCACTTTAACGACCATTTGAAAAACTTCTAACCAGATGGAGTGCAAGAGGTTTTTTGAAAATTGAAAAGTTTAAATGAAAGTGGCTCTTTGCCTTTGAATCGAGTGTATAGCACTCTATTCATACAAGAAAATTATGTAAAAATTAAAAAAATAAATCCAATAAAATAAAAAAAACAGATGGGGATTTGAACCTTAGGCTATGGATAAAATGCCAACATGCTAATCATGATGCTAAAATGAAATCATAAAAATTTGTTTTTATTGTGTAATAAGTAATTCATAATGTTACAGTGATTCTTACATATACCAACTTAAATTATGCAAGAACTACTAATATTTTGAAAAAATGAAGTCACCATCAAGTAGTTGAAATATTTTCTGACCTTTCCAAGGCATTCGATACTTTTGAGTCATGATATTATTGTTGATAAAGTTAGTAGATTGGATCTACTATCTAATTATATAAAATTGATAGTCTTGACTCTCCAATGCTGTATGTCATGCTGGGTATCAATCATGACCCTACAGATCTACGTCTGGGGTGCCACAGGATTCTAACTTGGGTCCTTTGCTTTTTTCAATTACCACCAATGATGCTGGTAATAACTTGACATGTTTTTTACTTTCATATGTGGATGATATGAATTTATTTCTCCCTTTCAGAAATATTCAGGATTGTTTGACTTTACAGAGAAATCTTGATGAATTTGGTAGTTAGTGTCAAGCAAACAAATGCAGTAAGTGCCAAACTGTGGTAAATGTAAGGCCTCTTCATTTTATAGAAAACATAAAATCAATTTGGATTATACGTTAAATAATACAGATTTGCAATGTGTGGATTACTTTAAGGATCTTAAAGTCACATTTGACAGGCAGTTAACCTTTAAACATTGTATTATGGAAATTTTTATTAGTGCTAATAAATCACTTGTGTACCTTCCAAGACTGGGTCGTAATATAAAATCAAAAAAAACAACATTGAAGATCTTATTTTTTTCGTTGGTTAGGAGTAAACTAGATTGTTTGTGTGGTATGGTTTCCTGACACTGCTAACTTATCAAAGGCCCTTGAGTCTTCTCAACAGAGATTCGCTATTTATATCTTAAAGTTGACTGGTGCATATCCCGTAAGAGGAATATTGAGTGAGATATTAAATCGTGATTTCCATTTTGACAGTCTTGTTGGTCGAAGAAAGTTGTGGATGATCATTTATTTCATTAAATTCATTCAAGGTGTGATTGATTTCCCTGGTCTGTTGTCAGGCGTTTCACTCTCTATTCCTCAACATAATGTACGCAATTTTCCTCTGATCTATATTCCAATTTTTCACTATTTATACACATACACACACATATACCTACTATCTTAGACTATTTAAAATGTCTAATATAATCTTGTAATGTGCTCTGCGGTTTCAATTGATTTGTTTAGTGAATATGGAATCTTTGTTGCGCAATGCATGTCAGTATGTAAATGCCTGAGATGGGTAATGTGTTTGTAATCCTGTAATTGGGCATAATGCCTGTTGGATTTAATTTTTAATAAATGAATAATGAAGACATCAAAATGTTTTTCAAATTTATCATTTTCCAAAAATTCTTGTGGTTTTAATGAAAATTGGAACAGCATAATTTTTTTAAACTGTGTAGCCTATTTGTAAATAGGTGCTGTCGAGCAAAAAATTTAAAGAAAAACATTTTGAACTGTTTGAGAAAATTTCAAAAATAACTTCGGAACTTCATGAAAATTTAAATATTTATTTCAAATTCAAGACATTCCCCAGATTTTTTGGGAATATCCATTTTGGTGAAAATCCTGTGAAGAGTTTGGCGCTCATGATCACACAGACATTTTGAGGAAACGCAATCGTAGGTTTCTGTTGCCAGTATCATTTGAAGGCCCTCGGCTGTCTGGGTGACGCTACATTGAGGGCATTGATGCCCTTTGAATGATTTATATGAATCTTCCCAAAGAGGTTGTGTTAAATGCAATTGTAGGCATCCGCAGCAAGTGTAATGTGTAGCCTCTCCAGGTGATTTCATGTCGAGGGCATTGATGGCATCGATGTGGCATCACCTGGTCAACCAAGAGCCTTCTCCTTTTGGGAGAACTTTTTCAGTGTCTAGGACCAACAAAACAATGTTTAGTTCAAACCAGTAGACTATTATTTTGACAGGTTCTAAAACAGATGAGCATAGCCAAAGACCACATCACTCGGTGAAATGTGTTCTTTCACCAGCCATGTAGATGGGAGCGCCAGCTGGGAATGCTTTATTGTGTCACTTCAGTGTGCGTGGTTGGAGGTTATGGATAGTTTTCATGAGTAATTTATATTGTTTCAGTATTGCCATTTCAAAGAATATTGTGAGAATAATGTTGCAAAGCAAATGAGAATGTGTGTGTGTGTGAATTAAGTTATCAAATGGATGTAAGTGACATAAATACCAAATTTCGAAGAACTCGTGTTGTTCACTTACAATAGACAGTTTTAATCCAGAATTTTGAATGCAAGTAATTTTTCTTAAAAAATAAGTTTTAGAATGCATTCTTCTTGCATTCTAGCTATAAAATTACATCGATTTAATACGAATATTCTCAGTTAATGAAATGACAAAAATGAGTAAAAGGGCTCAAGTGAAAGTTAGTCAATGTTTGTGAAATGAACATTGTCCAAAGCCCCAATTTTGTTTGACATCAATGAGTGTCAAAAAACCCACTCATAATTACATTACTAGTGTGAGAAAGTAAAATACGATAGACAGGAGCAACAAAATCCACATTTTCAGTTTGAGGGATCCAGAAAATGTGTATTTCTGTTGAAAAAATTGGCACTATCTTTCTGCAGTATTACAAAACCTTGTGTGTACCATGACTAGTTTACAAGGAAGTAAAAATTAGAAGTAAGTAAAAGTAAGGAGCAGATGTAGGAAGTTGTTAGTGAATTGTTTTGCTGTGAAAAACAAAACCAATGTACAGTTCTTAGCCCATTACTATTTTTTTATATTGATTATCTGAAGGTTAGTCCATGACCCTCTTGGATTTTGTATCTGGAAATTTATGTTGTAGTTTTTGAGTGTGTAGTCATGAGGTTTTAAGCATAAATTTGAATAGGATAGCAGACTTTTGCATGAAGTCTCAGGGACATGGTTTTGAATCATCAATAAATATTAGGATGTAATAACTTATTTGATCTGTTGTCTGAGATATTCTACTTACCATTTTTATTTAATGAAAATAAATTTTGTGAAGTTTATCACACCTGTAACATCCATCTTCATTTCCAGTTATCTTATTTGTTTGTTGTTTTTGCTTGGTTTGTTTTTTCCTTTCCTTTTCTTTTTTCCTCCCTTTCTTTTGTGGCTTGCTGCAATGAGTTTTTGTCTGAATTTTTTTTGAGATTGGGTTTGTATCTTTTTAGAAACTATTCTTCCAAGGAACTATCCAAACTTATCTTCAATATTTTAATATAAGTTATTGGAATATTTTATTGTTTTTTGTTTCTTTCTTTTACAGATCGTTTTTGATGTGAAATCTCCTCATGAGCATTACCACATACCATTGCTTCTAAGCCCATTTGGATACACGACGTACCGTGGTAGCTAGTGCACTAGTACCAGAATGAATTCAAGTATTGAATAATATTTTGATATCAGTTTTGTGTACATTTCATTTTTATTGATGTTGAAAAACTAATTGTAAAGTTTTTGTTAATTTCATCGGGATTTCTCCTGTGTGAATACTGAGAATCCACATTAAGTTGTATCTGTATTTTTTCTTGAAACAATTTGTGAAATGATGCATGAAATAAAGTATATACATTGTTACAGAATTACATTTCTTCTTTCACATTTTCCCTATGTCAAAAGAAATTTAAATCATAAAATAAGAAAAGAAAATCAATGAATCTACGATTAAAGGAACGTAACTTGACACCTGGGGGAGGGGGGAAACAGAAACAGTACAGGAACGAAACGTATATTACAGATCTGAGCGGCGCATCGAGGCGGCGGTGGAGCGCAGTAGTCACTTCCTCCGCTGCGCGCGCTTCTGTCGCGACTCCTGCTGGCGGCGGTTCTTCTCGTCGAGCTGCGCCGTGCGTTCGTAGCGCTCCTCGGCGATCCGTTCGATGCGCGCCATGAGGTCCGGGTAGGGCGACACGGCCTTCTTGAACTCCTCGCCGTGCAGGCGGTACAGCTCGCAGCTCTCAACGGCGACGACGCTGGCCACGCGGCGCCGCGTGCGGCTCATGAGCGCGATCTCGCCGAAGTGGCCGCCGTCCTCCAGGTGGCACACCTCCTTGCCCGTGGGCGTGTAGATGGCCACGGTGCCCAGCGCGATGAAGTACATCGAGTCCCCCACCGTCCCGGCCTTCACGATCACGTCGTTGGCCAGGAAGAACTCGGCTTGCAGGCACACCACGATCCGCGTCAGCAGCGGGTTCGGCAGGTTCTTGAAGAAGCTGACGTTCTCCACCAGTCGCCAGCAGCTGTGCAGAACGATTTCTTGCCGAAGATGAGTGGACAGCGCGTTCAATATCTGGGCTTCCTGCGGCGAGAAACGGGAACGAGCATTACCCAAGTTCGATCTCGGTTTCGCGGTTAGAGTTGTCAACGCAAAATGAAAGCGATTAAAACAATAGAGAATTTGTGCGCAACAGGAGGCACCCTAGCTCTAGCTTTTGCACAGAATGAAGGACTTTAGCCCCGGTATGAGTGTACCTTGACAGTGGCGTATAAGCTGTCAACCCCCTTTTGAGCCCCTGTGCATGTACAATCTACAACGCTATTGCCCGATTTAAAGTATTTGACGGTGAGTTAGGAGAGGAAGAACTGTTATCCTATCGAGAGCTTCAATTTCTTACGTAACTTCAGCGTTAAAAAAATGGTAGACCTTTCAGCAACTCGGTTTTCTCATTATTTTCGTACTACCCTCGTTTTCCTCACTTTTTTCTGTCAGAACTTCCTATCTCATTTTTTTTAAAACATTATTTTATTATATTTTATGTTTATTCTTTAAGAAATAAAGTTAATACTTTCAGAGGGACCAGAAGAGGTGGCTCAGTGCATAAACTGAAATCACTACAGTGCCTCTGACCGGGAGGTCCTAGATTAGATTCTCCACAGTGACGAGATTTGAGGTCCGGATCCTAGCTTGTCAGCTTGCTCGAATTCAGTCGTCTGGAGGAGAATTCTAGAGATCCTGCAATAACGCTTAACATTATAAACTAATTGCATAATCTACGATTCTCTAATTCTAATGTCTCTTGATGTGTTGAAATCAAAAACGATCTCTATGACATAGTTTTCTGCAAATCGGAGTTTTGTAGTTTACTGTTAATTTGCCGGCTTACTCGCACTGGTAAAGTTACGGGTTTCAGATCGAATTATTGCCTTGAATTTTCCATTTGATCTGCTTCCTTGCATACGCAGCGTGTGGTGCGGTCATGCAACGTTTATTCTTTGTGCAAAAGTTTCGCTACGAATTATGTATCCAGTATTTTTCGTCAGACCGAGACTGGTTTACACGATAGAATAGTGTAATCGTGGCAAAAAAAAATTCGCGATTTTCTGCCCCAAAAAGTTATTTTTTAATTAATGCTTATTAATATAGTCGATAGGGAGCCAAAAGGGGGTCTACCTTGCAAAAAGTGTGGTAGAAGATTTTTTTTTATATTGTTATTAGTAAGAAAACTCTTTACGTTTCCCACCACGAAATACTTCGGGGAAAGTTTTGATAGCCAAAAACACAAAAAAAGTTAGGGCATTTTTTTCTTTTTTGCGAAATAACTTTTTAATGATTCATCTTAGCGCAAAAATAGTTACGTACATTTTAAAGGTCATAAAATTGTCTATAAATTATGTATAAATCTGTATAAACTATTTTCTTTATAAATATTTTTTGTATACATATTTCTTTATAAATTATTTTTCTCAAGCAAATTGTAATAGAGATATGAGATTTTAAAATTTCAGCAATTTTGTTTATTCTGAAATTGTTCAAAATTACTAAGTCTGTCTGATGTATTTTCGAATTCCTAAAACCATTATAAATAAAAAGCTATTAAATTCTGATGTGTGTAATACTTATTGAGATTAGAGTCGCGTTTGAAAGTGCTGGTTAGGGTGATTATTATGATTTATTAATAATAATAATCATATTAAGCTGCTCCAAGAAGGAAAAAACCTATTTATAAATAGAAACAAACAGTTCCTCTTCAAATTTCAGACAGTGATGTATTTATTATACTACTGTACATTAAAAGAAATAATTACGTTTAATTACTAATTACATTAGTTAACTAGTGGTGCTAGAGAATGGCACAGACTTTCTTTCAGTAAATTTTTGTAATTTCCTTGATGACTGGTTTTACGATCTTTCCTATCCTCTTGTCAGCTGCCTCTATCGCCACCCGAAGTACTTTATTTTAACATTTTCTCAACTTTTCGGTTTTCTAATAGTTGAACCGAAATATTACTTTATGAATATTAAAGAAGAATAAAATCTCGCCCAAAATAGCAATTTTCATTCAAAAACTTTGAGGCGCTTTTAAGAGAAAGGCGTTTAAACGTTAATGTTAATGCGAAATTTGAAGCTCTTTTCACGGAAATCCATTGAGTTCTCGAAAACCTTCATTAGAAGTCATCGAGGGTACTGCCTTTGGCTTACCACTTGGAGCGATAGGGATGCTGTATCTGTCAGAAGGGTCAATTTTCATAGTAGGGTGCTTCAACTTTCACTAGTGGTGCTACAACACCAAATGCTTTCTCGCATTATTTGTAATACTTGAAGCCTGCAAATGTGTTACCCCAAACCCACCAGCCTCACAATTAAACTCTACTTTTCCGACGATTAAAAAAGTTGAATATTTGCATTTTTCAACTAATGGTGCTACAGGTACATGGTACAGATTTTCTCTTTAGTCTAGGCTAACTACTCGATATTCTCCCTCCCCCTTACCAGCTGCTACCGAACTTCCCCAATTTTCGAAAATTCAGAATTTCACCGAAAATGAGACTTGCATCATTTTTAAAAGCGCCCTTTACGCTATCCGAGTAAGTTTTATCAAACAAATTGGAGCATTTTTTTTGGGGGGGGGTCGATTTCTTCATCTGGGGTAAGGGTACAGAGCCATATAAATCTATTGACCAGAGAATACAGCGTGTGATAATGATACGAATTCAGAAATAAACTTTTCCAGAAACAAGATAGATCAATATTTATTCCATCTTCAGGAAAGTAATAAGATATATCGGATGGTTTTAATTCTTTCAAGGTCAGATGTGGTGTCCTCTTTGGTTTCTCTGCCATTGGTGTTGTGTTGAAGTGCCCGGATACTTATTTACAATATACCATCTATTAGGAAAAATAATAACTTTATGGTGTGCAATGGAAGTATTACCCGCGCAACTTTTCTTGAACGATGACCTTGCTTCCCCTTCCGCTCGCAGCGAGCACTGATAACATTCCAAACACTTCTTCATTGGCCCGTAAGAAAATATATTTACAATTGAAACCGAGAACCCCTGGTCGTATTTTTCCAAACAATATCTAAAGAAATGGCCAAAGCAGATTCAGATCCATCGCAGGAGATACCCCGAACTTCTGGGAAAATTAGAATTTAATTTACTGAGAAAGTTACGAAGGCATGACTGATATTCCAGAGATTGACTTTGCTTCATAAAATCTACTGACCGATGTCGCAACTAATACTCCCATTCCACCCGCATTTCTCCAAGCCATCGTTCAAGAAAAGTTGCGCGATTAATAATTTTATTTGCACCCTCTCTGGGCTCTGCCCCGCCCACTTTCCGCCTCGCGCGGCCCCGCTCGTCCCCGTCATTCGCTCGACCCATCAGGCAAGACCTACATACGTTGCAGGTTGCATATCTTTTTTTCATAAATCAAATTTCTTTCTTTCAGGGGATGAATTTCTAAAAAATCATTTCTAAGCGGTGTACTACAAACATCGTAATAGGTACCTATATTTAAAATTTCACGTTTGTAGGTTCATTTTTTGGTTTTCGCTCTACATTGAGTCAGTTTCTTCTTTTGTACTTTTCGAACTACACTTGCACTAAGTATCATATATCATAAGTAGCATATTAAAGAGTGAGTAATTTTATCGGCATGATTGATTGATTAGTGATTCCGGACACGTCAACGGCTAAGGTAATTAGTCCCGTAAGTGTAGTGCTCGCGTTTTATTCGAGAGGTGGCGGTGATCTTTCCCCGCTGAATGGTGAGATCCTGCCCGACGTACCGTCGGCTATCGGGGTTTTCCCCAACCAGGTACCAGTGGGACACCTCCCTAGCCGGAACAAATTCTAAGCCTCCGGCATGTGTGGAGTGTAAAGCATGCATGTATAAGGAGTGAGGATAGGACAAGGAAGAGGAAGGAAAGGTCGCGCGCGGTCCGTGGCCTGTTTGTTAAAGTACTGCTTCGGCATTCGCCTGGTGTTGATCGGAGAAACCACGAAAAAATATCGAACAGAGCACCCATCGCTAGAATTCTCCCCCAGACCGTGACTTAATCCGACCTAGATATTCAGCTAGTGTCGAAAATCCTGCAACCTTCGTGACTTGAATCCTGGGACCTCCCAGTCGGAGGCACTGCAGTGACATCGGTTGATGCCTTGAGCTACCTTTCCCGGTAACATCTTTTTAAATTTCATTCTTTTTTTTAAGTGAAAACTTTTAGCACAATTTGATTACGTAGGCCAATCGTTGATGATATCGATTATGTTAGCCGATACTGCTATTTGACGATTCTTTCTATTTGACTAAACAGACGTTAAGGGAAAGAAGCGCTAAGTAGAACTAACTTCCTTGCATAATAATTATGTAGGAAGCATAGAATTCTGTTAGTCTTCTGTGCCTCAACGATAATCGAGGGGCAAGTCTGGTTCTTTCCCTGCACCGCTGTATGTATTGTGAAGGTGTTAAACTTTGCGGCAAGAAATAAAGTCCAAATTTGTGTTAAATGATTTAAGATTTCTTAATTTTTTGGAAGATGAAAGTAGGGCTTTAAAAAGAAGTGTTGCGCCTGGATTGACTGATGGATTAGTGCCCCAGGTTCGTTAAATCAACGTAAACCTGAACTTAGTTCAATAATCAAACCATTAATGAAATATAAAAATATTATTTACCTACATTGAAGAAATTATCCTGGTATCGAAACTGATAGTACTGGATCAATCGCTTCTTCAATGACAATGGTAGTCGTTTATATTTCATATATGAATTCAACTGCTGGATCATTTCCCCGAAAAGAACTGCTGATGAATTTGAAATGTATGTCCACTGTAGAAATTTGCCAATACAAATAATTAGAAGTATTGCTCCAATTGATGCAATAAATATGACGAATACCTAAAGAAAATAAAACGACAGTTAATGATAAAATTCTATACACTACGTTGCAGAATAAGATCAAGAAGGAAACCTGGTCGAAGGATGATTCTGGATTTGTTAATCCAAATCCCATGTTCAAAAAGGCTGTAGATGCACGAAAAAACGCGGCCACGTATCTTTTAAAGTAGCTGAGACTTGTCATTTGTTCTTCTTCTACAACCCAAGATTGGGAATCATATTCTGCTGTCAAATATCCAAGTAAATACTGTAGACAACATAACAAGTGAACTGTGAAGAACACTGCTATTAAAATCCATAAAACCTGAAACGCATTGAGCACGTTAGTGAAGTTGTTTGCACGTAAGTATCAGAATCACATGTCTGTCTTGGTGACATACCTCTGCGGCCATAACAGCAATTTGCAGAGAATCAACTACCTCCTGTATATATTTGTGGAGGGTGAAAATTCGCACAAACTTCAGTAATCGAAAACTAGCTATCAGCTGGCCGTATGGACAGTATCCGGAAATAAAGCAGATTATGTGATCAAAAGGAATGCAAGAAATGAGATCGAAAGCCAAAAACGTCCGTAAATAATAAACGAAAATCTTCCAAGACAATAAAACAATAGTTTCAGAGTTCTGAACGTATCCTGTACAGAAATTAACAATTACGTCCATAAAGCACAGAAAACACTGTATAAGATCCAGTAGTATCCATATCGATGGCTTTTCATGAGATGTGCAAATAAAAGCAACATAGATTGGTATTAGAAGCATAGCGTATATGTAAAAAACTATCATGAAAGTATTCCAGACACGACGAAACGAACTGAAAGGATGGATTACGTTCATGTGATTCTTCAAATGGCGTTCTCGCTCGAGATTGATGGCTTTTGTGCTCTTGAAAAAGCGTATGGTACGAACGTCAGTGGTAGAAATGGTAATGCGGCGTACGATACATCTTCGAACTCTTGCTTTTATAGTATCTTCAGGTATGAATACAAAGGCAAAGTCCTCCTCAGGTGGTAATTCACAAATATGTTCGAGTCCAGTTTCCTTCTTTGGCATGCTGGTACGACCACTGCAGCTGTTATGCGGTGTGTTCTTTCATGATTTGGCGACATTACATGAAAAATTATTAAGAGCGTTTTCATATTGTTATCGGTTTTGACCACTCCGCCCACAGGTTATCACTTCGAGATCTTGTGGGCGTAGAAAAGAAGGCGACCTTGGAAGAATTTTATAGTCATTTGTCAATTATGATTGTATACAAGCATGAGGAAGACACATTTAGACTCACTGAAGCGAATTAATTAGAAATAAATTTCATCAATATCACCATATCATCCAGTCACAATGGTAACAATTCTTTATAAACCCACTCCGCAGGTAAGATGTAAAATACGTAGAAAATCTATGTAATTTTGTAAATTAAATGCTAAGTTGAATAAATAACATTCTTGTATTATATGTCATTGTCTTTGTCTCAGTTGATCGAAGTATGCAACAGATTTGATCTAAAAGAAGATACACTTATCCGTATAAGGGATGTCTTCACCGAGGAGCTTCTTCGTGGTTTGGAGGAGAATCCTAGTGAGCCATCATCATTGGCGTGCCATATTACATACGTACATGACATACCGTCCGGAGAAGGTATGGATATTGAAACGACTGATTTTATTATCGTGGAAGTGAACAAGGGCATTTAGATTCTATATACCATAACCTTGAAAAATATTCGTTTTTGTCGCCGCGAGTTCAAAGTGAGCAAATATTATTTCGAGCAAGTATTTTAAAAGGAGGATTGACGTGATATTACCTTACGCACAAATATTCAGTAATCGCTGTTGAACAGATCAATGCCAAAAATTAAAGAACAGAACATGATCGATCAAAGGAGTAAAATGATAGCGAAAAGAGGTCTAATCCACTTCCAATTTCATTTCTTAAACGAACCATTGTAATTAAGGTTATCGTATGCGGCGCAGCCTGAAACAAGAGGAGAACCAACAAAATGTCTACGCTCCCTTTTCCCTTAAACGTTTTTATTTACATAAGAAATATTTTACTAGTAAATAAATTAAAAATACTTCAGGGATTATGAAATTATGACATTGATGTAGTTACTACATTTCGTGGTTTTACGTTGGACTATTTATTGACGGTTTCCAGATGGCTTGGAGAGTCTCACTCCTAAATTTTATAAAACAATTCCCAAAATTTCAGGTAAAAAGGGGAAAATTAAGGATTGAACATATTTACGGAAATAAAATATTTTATAACGTAAGGCTATGAGGCCCTTTCAAAATTTTCAGAGGGTCCTCAGCCCCTGGTATCTTGTGAGTAGGCCTATGGTTGTCATTTACAGAATATCTTGTTTTATTATTTGTAAAAAATCATTTCTTAAATGAGCCCGGGCTACGTGATGAATAAAAATTTATAATAAATCTGAAATTAAATGAATGAAAATAATGAAAGAAATTTAAGATATGACATCATGTTCAACTGGGTGTGGAAGTCTAATTTAACAAGTCAAAAGAAACAACTAAGCTGAGATGTGTAAATAGATTAGTTACAGCGATCTGACTGACGTCGCCGTTCCTTAAATTTAAAACATATTTTAAGTTGTGGTGGCACCGTACTTGAAACCCAAACGACATTTTCAAAATCTTCTCAAAAATGGCTCCAAAGTTTTTCTGTATTTTTTTCTCTTGAATAGGGCAATGTGCGTTTGTGAAAATGGCGCAGGTCTTATTTTCATAGACACCTCTTAGTTCCGAAAATTACTCAAGTTCAAAATTGTCTGGATTCCCTCCTACAAAGTTGTAATTCTTCATTATTCAAGCTAAAGATTTTTTCTCAATGAAATCTATTCTTGAATACTAGATATTTAATTAACGTCGTGTATATATTTCAAATTGTGAGTAGTTTTGGATACAATTTTGGACAAAATAGTGACAGTTTAAAAACTATGAGTAAACAAAATTTTCTGACTTACGGGTTCAATTTCATCTTTAAATGTTTTGTACCGATAGAAGACAATGCACTCAATTACATGGCATAAGGGCCGTTTTGAAGTTAATTAAAAAATACTCATGTTTTTTTTCTCGAAAAGTCACTTCGTTAATGTTTAAATTTTTATTTGCATTTTATCTTTTTATAATTTAATGCATTCATTAGAACAAATGCTTCAAATGATCCCTAACACAATTACTTGAAATATTCAATGCTTCCTTGAGTAAATCTTCTCAAAATTATGCATTTTTAGTAATGGTCGCGTTTTTCGTTGCAGCATTACAATACTTCCACTACGCTCCATAAGTAGTATGCGAGATAAGTAAGTAACCTTGTGTGGTCTACCACCTCCACACCCATTCACTTCCAGTTTTCCAGAACAACCAACAGATTTCTCAGTCACCGACCGCTCTCTTTCGGAAATTTTAACCGGCTGCGCGAAATCGACTACTCCCCTCAAGAAATTTTAGGGCTCCTGGTGGGTTTCGCTCCACTTCACCGATGCCGACGTCAGGCGGTGGTCGCAAACGCGCCACGTTTAACTTGGTTGGCCGCCTGAAACAACTTTTCGATTCGCCGCGGCGCGCCGTTTCGGGGTTGGTTCGTGGGCGGGGCATATGTTCGCCTACTTTTGTTAAAATATTTGATGTATTGCAGTGTTATTCGAGTATTTTATTTGTTCTTGAGCAGTGTGCGTGCTACTTTTTGGAAAACCGTTTTGGGTGGTGTTCTTCAGCAGCATTTTTAGTTCTGCAGGACATTATTTTTATTTATATATATTTATAAACTAATATAAAATTTGTGTAAAAATTATCGGAGGCCTTTAGCACACGGAGAACCTAAGCACATTAGTTTGTGTATGTATTAATTCACCAACACATTTTGAACACATTCCTAGGAATAATGTGTCATCAATACAGCTACTCACGTTTACTACAAAAATGATTTTCATTATATCACGTGGATTGCCTTTGTTCACAGAATCGGGGACCTTCTTGGCAGTGGATTTGGGAGGAGCTGATTTCCGAGTTATTATGGTGCGACTGCATAAAAAGCGCTTCGACATGAAATCGAAGGCTTTTCTTATTCCGAAATTAATGAAATCTGCACCCGGCACCTCGGTAATATTTTGTTTGAAATAAGTTACGATTATGGTTGCCAGGTGTCCTCCATTTGAGCGGACAGTCCGATTTTTTCACATTATGTTCACTATTTTTCATAAAGTAGTGGACGTTTTCTTAAATTCAAAAGCTTTATGATGAAATGGTACGTAAACTAAAGTTGTACAGTCTAAGATAATGAGGATAGGAAATTTGTAAGTATAAATTTAATTTAATTGTAATGTTTTTTAAATGTACTTCTTACCCCCACCCCGCTTGTCCGCTATCTTTTGGAAGCAGACCTGGCAACCCTAGATACAATAAAAATAACCAATGATTAACGTGCGCAATTTTTGCATCTTTTTATGCCATTCTTCAAGAGTTATGATACTCTAACTTAATCTCTATAAGACCTGTAACTACTCAAAACGCATTGACCATGAACCCCGATGTTCCGTGTGAGCGAAGATAAAACCGTCGTAATCGTTATTCAAAACACTTATCTTAATTCAAATATTGACTTGCTGGTTATTCAAGCAAAGAAAAGATATTGTTAGCACATGGGCGGCCACAATTAATTGAAATTTGGCGCCGTACTTTGAATTCAATCATTTACAGCAAATTCCTTGGCACTAATTAACAGCAAAAGGTATACATTTCAAAAGTCCCGCGTTGGACTATATTTGGATAATCTTGTTTCTGTAAAAACCACGGGCGGGCTTCCAGAGAGAAAGGCAATACATTTTTCGTATGAAACTCTTTGGAACCGCTGAACTGCTTTGAAATTTTGAACTAGATTCTAGGAATGGCGTCAGAGCGCGTCACGGAACGGACACCAGAAATGACCAGACAAAGATAATATTTCATATTGTCGACATTCCGAGAATCAAACGTCTTCCCAAATAAAGACGCGATGGGACCGGATTGTTTGAAAAGCAGGTCGTCGAAATAGTATCGCGGCGACTCGCCTCGATCGAGTAAAAAGTTGTTAATGAGCACGTATCTATCCTACCCGGAGCACTGACAGTCAATTCAATTGTGTAGGGTTGGTAATGCGACCCCAGCGCAAGCTTAGTTCTTACGCACAAATTACGACAGAAAACGATTTTCTTTTCGCCCAGACAAGGTAATTCTGACAACTTCTTCAATACTCAATAATTCTTACGCTGAGGTAAACTAATAGTTCTTAAATAATTGGCTTTCAGAATTTTCCCTTGTGTCAAGGGAGTAGAAAAAGGCTTGTTCTTCAACACGAACGTCTCCAGATGCTCTCCCAAAAACTCAAGCTATTTTGCAGCCTCAACAGATATCCTATTGAAATATATTTAAAAAATTGTTTGTAAAGTAATCAGCTGGAATGTCTTCTCGAAGTGTTACTCTTGTGTATGATTTTTGAAAGCCATTTGGGCTCTGTTTTATATAATTTATTATCATCTTACCTTCGCGGCAGTACTTTGAAGAACACTTCGTTCGAATGTACGGAACGACCTGAAAATTGGGACAGAATAAGAAGACTGATACATTGGATTGATTACGAAACGGAATACGTGGGATAGCCAGGTCATTTGGTTGCACAGTCCAACTCGTGCAGGATAACTCTTCAGCTGGTGCGCTCAACGGCCCCAGATGGGGTACACGCGAGGATCGTTTCTGTCCGGAACAAAAAGGCGGTCGTGTTCGGGTGCGCAGCCGTGCTGGTGAACAGGTGAATCCATTGCGTGTTCGCACCCGCCCTGCTGGGCATTCCCAGGGTTATGGGAGCCATCACTTATGCGTCCCGATCGCTTCTGATATTCATTGAGGGGCCCATGACGTCATCACTCCTGAGCAAGTACCCTATCTGGGCACGCTGAGCCCGCCAACCTTGCAGAAGGGTAAGGCCTCATTCACAATGGAAATTTAAACGTAACGTAAGTCGTAAACTTACGCAGTAAACTTTTCACGTAAAAACGAGCATTCACAATGGCAAACGTAAGCTGGAACGTAGGTTTTGCCTGAAACAATCAGAATTCAACATATTGATCGATTCGTTTCTAGCATTTTTTTCGACTCTTCTATCGATTTCGCCTTTTGCATTTGCGAGCAGCTGTTGCGCCCCTACCTATTGAGGTTAGTATATGCGAGCAGTGAGCTTTAAATTGTGTACCGCAAATATATTTAACGCCACGTTCAGATTTTGTCACGGAGAGAGAATCGATCTGGAGTCGACCTTCCTTCTCGCGGATTTTGTTGTGCATTTGTTTTTTTATGCTGCTCTCTGATTGGTCTTCGGTAGAATTTCGACGTAAACTTAAACGTAGAAGCTTGGAGCGTGCGAGCTCTATAAGTTTACGTCTCACGTCTACGTTTACGTCAAGGCATTGTGAATGATCTCGCTTTATAACCCATTTGTAGGTTTTGCGGCTAAGTTACGGTCACGTTTAAGTTTGCATTGTGAATGAGGCCTAAAGCGCGACCCCACGCCGCAACGGCGACTCTGCGTGCTCTAGAGAGAGTGCGTCTTCTGCCCAGACCTGATGGCCCTCAGCCCCATCGAACCCCTGTGGGGCAGCCTGACTTGCAGCCCCACTCCGGCCACGACCGTCGCCCAGCTGCGACAAAATGTACAGCGGGCGTGGGCCACTGTTCCACAGGAAGCCACACAACACCAGAACGACAGGTTGCATGCCAAGGTGGTCACACTCTATCAAGAGTTATCCTGTACGAGGTGGACCGTGCAATCAAATGATCTGGCTGTCCCTTGCATTCCGTTTTGTAATCAATCCAACATATTTTTTAAAATATTTCTTTTCATACAAAATATAAAATGTGTATAACATAAAAGAACGTAGATAAAATAAAAAAATATTTTGTAAAAATAGCAAAATATGTAAAATATGTAATATGGTACTAAATATGTAAAATTATTCAATGAAAAAATTGGATACTGTATTAGTATCGTAACGATTCGCCAAGATTACAGTTTTGAGAACTTTAACTAGAAAGACAAGAAATATGTAATTATATAAAAATCCGGTCTGTAATGATGAGCCAACAGCGTGGACTCAACTGCTGGCTATATGCACACGCAATACCCACGCATATCGACCTCCGGTAGCTCAGCGATATCCGCAAACACAAATTGTCAGTCATTTTCAGGCAAAAGTGAAACCACACTTCTCAGCACTTATTACACGAACAACGATATCGAAATTCTGTCCAAATCCCAACATTTAAGAAATACTTGAAAGGAAAACGTTTTGCCAACATTGAATAAATAAAAGCAGAATTACTGAAGGAGCACTGAACACTTCATTTCAGAGGAACTTTGAGGACTAGAAAAACGCTGGTACAAATGCATTGTATATCAAGATAACTATTTTGAGTGTAACAAAATCAATATTGATGATTAAAAAAAGATTTAAAAAGAAAAACATTTTACACGTCTTGATCGTAACACAAGATTTGATAGGTAAGGAGGCTTGCAATTATCCAAGTCCCAATTAACCGAGGCAGCCATTAGGAAAAACAACAGAATAACTCATTGTAAAATTGTTGATGCCGATAGTGATTTTAGGAATATTTCGGAATTCCCCCAATTCTCTGATCATTGGATCCTCTCGTCAAACATTCAGTGTGTCGTTCGTCATTGACACTTTCAATTTTAGTTGTCCCTCAATGTACACGGTAAACGCGATTATTCCATTTGTATTGATTTATACAATTTGTATGTTGACAGTGCACACAATCCCTTTACCAAATATTTATACTCTATCCTTCTATAAATTATGGATTATCAGTTTTCCTACTCGAAGTAATTACGGACCCCAATGACTTCGGATTCTTACAATTCTATATCCAAAATAAGTTTTTTCCTCAGTCCTTCAGGCAGTAAGCGAGCAAGTCATCAGGTGTTCAAATTTACTGGAAAGGTGTCTCCAAGGAACATGGCAACAGGTCTGTCAAATAACTGTATTGGCAACAGGTTTGTCAAATGACTGTAAATAAAACTGTGAACTGCAAATGGAAGAAAAAATGTTCACAGTGTTGTGATGGATGTTAAAATATGTAATAAACATTGATCATGGAGTTTCCTTTCTTCCCTAAACTATAGTACATGAAGGAAAGTATTGGAATCACCTCAAAAATACGATCTGGAATTCTCGGTCGTATAATCAGTGTGTAAGGTTCTTTTGAGACGTAACTGCACACACGTCAGGATTAAAGTCTGTTAGCGCTGTTCCAAATTTGTGCGGTTGGCGAAGAATACCCGAAAGTCAGGATGTCTGTCTATATGGATAGATGAACGAATGTGACACGCATAATTTTATCTGATTAAAAGCTTTTGAGCTGAAACTTAGAAAATATGCCATGAGTAAGCGCTAATTTTACCGCACGGGAGACCAATGAGATAATTTGAATTTGGGGGGTACTTTGCATAAAGATCCTGCGACATTTTAAAAATTTGCTGGAAAATGGCCATATTTTTTCTTTAAATTTTTTTAATAGAAGTAATAGGATTCATAAAAACTGTATAGTTTGGATTTTTATTAAAATTTTCAATATTGCAAAGATCAAATTTATTTTCGAACGTGTCCCACACATCTAATATTTAAGTCAAATATTTATTTCAATGCAATTTATCCTTAATTTTATATTTTTAAATAATGCCAGCTACTATTTTACAATTATGAGTAGTTGTTGAGTGACTAGTTTCATTAAAAGAAAGAAAAGTTTTGAATTTGAATGTTTTATTTGTTGCTATAATATTAATAAAATTATACACTCTAATATGAAAAGTAAAAATTCACAATTTGGTATATGAGATTCAGAAAAAACGAGCCGGTCCGTCATTTACGCAAATTCTTTCTAAATTCAAGATGGGTGAAACTAGGCTTGTTTTTGTGGACAGATTGTAGATTCAAAAATTGTCAATCGCGCATGCCTTCATGATCGCTGGTAATCGCAAACGAAACAGATGATTACAATACACCAAAAAACGCTTATTATTAAAGAAAAACTGATGCAAGGTGAAAAGCAAGGATGAATAATAAGGAAGCAAAAGTGTAAAAAGTTCGAATTTCAACTCTCAGATAACAGCAGAATGCAAATAAATAGACAGGTTCGTTTTACTACGCGTTGGCGGGAGGGAAATTTAAAATTAGGTACGATCTACTAAATTATTCGCGAGAAAGGGTTAAAATGACAAAATGTAGGCTATGTTCTATATACTTGTCGGAGATGTTCGGTGACACTGTCCATACGTCATCGATAACAAGTAGTATACTGCTTGTCATCGTTTTACAAGTATTCTGCTCATGTTCCTCAAAAATCAAAGAAATCGAACGGAGCTTGAACATTTTTTTGAACCTTAAGCACCTAAATACTAGTAAAGACATGCAGTTAAAATGTACTTATGATTTTTCACAATATTTGAATCGAAAATAAGACACTCTAGGATGATTTTATTTGCTATGAAATTCTCTTAAGATGAAAAAAATTATGAAATGTTCAGAAACAAAATAGAAAATGAAGGAGTCTTACAATAAAAAAAATAAGAATATGGACTGTTCACACTAATATAGTTTAGTCGCAAAAAAGACGCAGAAACGATACATAAAACTATACAAAACATTTACTCATTTACGAAATATTTAGTTTCACGAACGAATGGCAAGACTAATGAAAACCATTTGCATTTTCACTTTCGCAGTAAACTTTACTTCTGAAATTAGTTTACGGATTTGGCACTAAAGCAATTGTTTACATACGCGATAAAATAATTATCCTGGAAGAGAAAGTAAAATATAGGATTCTTTTTAATGATATTATGCTTTTTACGAACTTTAACAATTATTTTCGATTGAGAACAGGTGACCGTGACAATTTAATGCCTGTCATTTGTCGTTTGAAAAAAAAACACATTTTGTATAAAAACAGTGTGCAGATTTAAAAATATATTATGATGTGTGTTAGGGCCAAGTAAAATACTTACAAAGATGACACATTTAAATCCAACTCCTGAGGTACAGATCAACTTTCCTTGTGAATGCATTTATGAAGCTAAGGAAAATTAATTAAAAGCCTTCAGTGACAATACTTAAAATATTTACAGCTCGCTGATTTAGTTAAGGATTTGCTCATAGAAGATGATGTTCTTAAAAAGATGATGGAAGTTTATGAATCAGAAATCAAACTTGGATTGAGTGCAGATACCGTTGATCAATCTTCGTTAAAATGTTACGTTACTTATGTGCAAGATCTTCCTTCAGGGGAAGGTAATGATGCGTTTTATTTTGAAAAAGTATTACACTGCAAACATTTGTCATGTTTTCTCGATATTTGTGAAGTTGATTTCTGGAAATCTTTAAAGTAAGTAGACCTTGAGTTCATCTTGTTGAGAGTTTAGAAAACGTTTTCTCAACGGAGACGATCTTGCAAGTGTTCTTTGAGAATATTCTATAAGGTATATGTAGTACATTATGTGAAGAACTGTGAATATTACTTGGTGTGAAACATCCTACAATACAACACTGAAATAGCCTCATTCACGTTTAAAGACTTACCTTTAAATCATTCCATCGTACAATGGTTTTTATCTCTTTAACTTTTAAAGTAGTTTTTGTGCATCCGAAGAAAATTTGGAATGCCTGAATAAAAATGAAAGGGACCGATAAAAACAAAAAATGAAGTACATCAACATTAAAAGTTTTACAATAATCAGGTTACTCATACAAACACAAACTTCTATAACACAAATATAAACACGTTGAAATATTGCTGATTTTCGTAACCTAAGACTGATAGACTTGTCACACTTATTGAAAATATTACTATTTTCCAAACGCTTGTGAACCGTGATATTTCCTTAGTATTTCCAAAAGTATTTATCTATATTTTGTCTCTGTATTTGTGAATTGAAAATACTTAAGCAAGCAAAAACAAAAGCGTTATAATTTGTTACTTTCATTGTGCAGAAAGAGGAAAATTCCTGGCTCTTGATCTGGGAGGAACCAACTTTCGAGTTCTTCTTGTGTCAATGACGAGGCGACATTTTGACATGAGAGCGAGGGTATATGTTATTCCGAAGCAAATGATGACCGCTAGCGGCGCCCAGGTGAGGCACATGTACGAATTGCAGAGAAATTGTGTCGTGACGTTCATTCAAAGCTCTAGTTACTTTCTAGAATGTAGTACACTGCCTGTCTGACAGTGTTACAGTTGAGTTCAATTTAATTTGTTTGCACTGAAAGTTTAGGTAACAAACTCGGGCCTATGTCCTGTTTCTCTAACTAAACACTGTGCACTTTGCTTCCCAAGGGATGTTTTTCGGATTTTGGATGGTATAAATGCAGATAAATTTTCCATTTCCTTAATTTCTCTTCTGACTTTCTACCAAGATGATACGAACCACTCTTTCCGATGGAAGAACGAAATTTGTCCTCGTGAAATGTCGAATTTATTAGAATGTTACTCTATTACTAACTAATGTATTTAGCGTAAATCAATTTCTCGTGAGACACTTGATGTGTCACAGACATCTGATAGGAACTCACTCTTCCTTGCTCGTTGTTCTAGAATTGAACATATCTAATCATTTCGCTTAGTATCGAAGTATGATTTCTTTTCCCTCTAACACCTGAAGAGCGGTTGGCGACCAATTAGAACGGATTTATTGTAGGTTTGCTGAGGAAATTTGAGATAGGTAAAAGACGAATAAATTATAATACAAGGAGAAACAAATCACTATTTATTTTCGTCATTACATGGCAATACTCATACGAAATGACTCTAGTACCTTACTAATGTGAATCACGTCAGTAAACTGGTAGACTTATTTTGAGTCAGTATTTCCATGAAATAATGGAAATAAACACTCATTTGCTTCTCAGGAAAAATATATTTTGTGACCTATTCGTCTTTTACCGATCGTCCTAGAATCATGAAATTGTGAATGGCTATTTAGATAATTAAATAGCATACGTGATGTCTTGCTACGTCACATCACTGGAAGAGATCGGTCATGTGATGAGCGGGATTCGAATTCATCGACAAACGATCCACCCTTAACCGCTTGCAGTATTCAGGACGACGAAATACAAGTATGTATGCATACTGTACTGAATTTTACGCATTTCAATCGTTTTCAGGCAATAGGTTATCTAAGAATTTGGTAAAGAATGCAGACATAAAATTACATGATTTTACTAGAGTCAACCTGGGAGCGGTTAAAAATGAAAGCGTGATAAAGTCAATAAATATGTATTGGCTCACTACACAAATTTGATTCTGGCACTGTTAAGACGTGTTTTTTCTATAGAATTCTATTTGCACTGTTACTCATTCTAATTAGAGAAATTGAATCCAATACAATGTATTTATAAAATAGAAACCAATGCAAAATCCTACAAATTCGAGCCTCAGTAAAGGGACTAAGTTTTCAGTATCGTGGATTACAGCATTTTAAAATGATGCAAAAATATTTGAGGATTTTATGTGGTGTGCTGTTGACACTGTCACCAAATAAGTTTGTTTTAGAAGCTATATTATTATTTTCATAAGAATAACTGCACTGAATGAAAATACACGCTCACTGGTGGGTAAGACAATAAATAGAAATTTAAATCAAATCTATTAACACATACTAAGTATTATTATGAAATACAAGTATATTTATCCAAGTATTATTACAAACAATATTAACCTCAGTTTCAATTACAATATCTCATTAACGTCAGCACAATATCCAAGTATTATTATAAAGAATATTAACCTCAGTTTGTGGATCAGTATATTTATTAACTATAACTTTTAACTTATTGTATTTAGTTTGTGTATTAATACGGATGATATTTTGTTCTCCTTTAGCACTGTTTATAATGAAAGATAATACCATTATTGTTCAAATTTTTTTCACTTTATTGATTTTCTAATAAACTTTAAAAATATTCATTGATGAGTTGAATGAGTTTTATATTATTATGTACCAGAACTGTTTGGTTATTTTGTACATTAGGAATGTCATCCAGCTCATTTATAGCTTCTTGCTGCTCCTCGGTTATGGGAGGGAGATCTTCATTCTCAGAGCTGACTATATTGTGTAAAATAGCTGTTGCAATTATCTCACTTTCAATTCTATCATCTTTAAGTCTTATTCCAGTTGCTAGCACTGGAAAACTTCTTTTTCCAAACTCCGTAGCTTCTCTCCACTGGATTTCATGTTCTAATGAGGAATTCCTGGAAAATATATCCCTTGCATTTTCTGGATTTGCTAACGGAGTAATTAGATAATTTCCACATATCCACTATCTTCTATCAGAACTGAAGAACCAAATTCTTCACTTTAAAACCTTCTCTTTATTCTTGATGATTTGAAAATGTGGGAATCATGTGCTGAACCTGGCCATCTACAAACAATATCTTGAATTACGAATGATGAACTAGAAACTGTTAGAACATTAAATGAAAAAAAAAGGCCCTTGCAATTCTTGAATGTTTCAGCATTATCTCCCTCTGGATACTGTATTCGAACGTGCGTAAAATTTATTACTACAATACAGTTTAGGAAACGAGCGATCTCGTTTGTTTCACTTTCACCATGTTTCACTTGTGCCATTTCTGCAGTTGTTGACACTTATACACTGCCGACATAAATTCGCTAATACTCTAGAACTTGCCACAATTTTAATATTAGTAGACACATGAAACCCACTATGATCTACGTTTATGAGAAAACTACCAGAAGCATAATATCACAATGCAACAAGAAACTTATTTGCGAATGGTTCTGGGCCTTCGTATTGTAGTAATCGTCTTCTCTTTCTTCGAATAGTGCAATAAACTCTTCCATTTTCGAGCTTTTCCTTTCAAAGTAGATTGCATATTACTGCGCACGCGTAAGAATAACTAGGGTATGAATGCAACGTTGAACGTGAAACGCAGCTTAAACGCCCGTATATAAACGTTTAACTTTTATTAGGTTTAAACGCCGTTTGAAAGTTAAACTGATTTGGATAAAAGCGTCCGCAGTTAAAACTTAAGGAGAAAACACGTTTAATTGGAGCACCGTTTAAACCGAGTTGGAGAAAATGGCTAGTACGAGAAAGTCTGTGTCATTTTGTAGCACAACTAGTTATAACTTTGTTTCTCAAAAAGTTCCAGAGTAAGAGAGATTAAATAATAAGAGAAATTAACAAAATAAGGCATAGAAATTTCCTACTGACCTTTACACTCTGTAAGCTGACAAGTTGGACAACTCATTAAATGCAGATCTGCTGCAACTGAAAACTCGTCGTTTTCCAGAAAATTCGCATTCTTCAAACAGATCCCTTTAATGTAGTGAAATGTAATATATTACAGTGTAATATTTCTAGACACAAGTACACGTAATTTGGTGTAGAAATTCCCTCTCAAACGAATTATTCTAAGTTGTTTGTAATTATGTCAATTGCAGTAAGTGTGGAGATAAATTTTCTTAGACAAAATTTGACTCAAATTGGAAATATCGTGAAGAAACTGATTAAATTTGAAAACAAATAAGCAAAGTAATACAGATTTCCTACCTAGATACAATCTGAAAGATGCATGAAATACAAAAATGCGACGAGAGCTGGTCGATCTTACATTTTTTATATTCGTTTGCGACATTCTTCCATCAGCGCAAGTACTGGTGGGAATTGTACATGTGAATGCTTGAAGTATAGCGAGATGCTGATAAGAACTCTCCCGTCTGAAGACCTGATTCTCATTATTCTGATTTACCCCAGACGCAAACTGAAGAATGAAACTATGCACGTACATGAATTTTAATAATAATTTATGATTAAAATTCTGAAGATTAATAGAATAATTTGTGCCTAACTGTGGCGGCAAAAAACAAATACTAATATCTATTGAAACAATTTTTAAAAAATATTTTAAAAACTCGAGAAACACAAGGAACAAAATGCTCTAAAAATGTGACTTTGTTTACAACTGATACATTTGCGAAAAACAACAATGAATGTTTATGTAAAAAATGACAGCTGTGATTCGTGACTGTCATTTTTCGTTTGTGAATATTATCAGTGTTTTTGGCTAGAGGAGCTTAATTAAATTTTAAAACAAGTTAATAAACGAATACTGGAATAGAAAACTTTAATCATCATCGACATGGCTCACCTCACGCCCACTCCAGAGGTGAGCAAAGTACCGGAATTGACGCCTTGACTATTTGTTGATGTATCGACAACGGGCAGTTGCAGTTAATTACTTGTGGATGCATGTTCTAGCTTGCAGAGATGTGTAAGATACTTGACTTGGATGATGATACTCTTAAGAAGATGATGGAAGTTTATGAAACGGAAATTGGGCTTGGTCTAAGTGCTGACACAGTTGATCAATCTTCATTGAAATGTTACGTCACATATGTGCAAGACATTCCACAAGGCGATGGTAAATTGTAGTATCTATCATCGTCACAGTTGAGGACGTGAATTTAAAATTATATGCTATTCCGAATTTGAAGTTGATGCGAATGATACAATTTTACACTTAACGAATCTTTTCATAAAATTGAAGATTAATGAATGACTTTTTCTCAACGGTCATTTATGTAGAGAGACTTCAATTTTTACGGCTAATAAATCTAAACAGTTCTTTCAACGTGAAATATAATATTAAAATCGAGTGGCAATGGTGCAATTTTTGAATACTAAATTTTGTAACTGATAATTTTGGTATGTGCAGAAAAAGGCCAGTTCCTGGCTCTCGATCTGGGAGGCACCAACTTTCGAGTGCTTGTTATTAAACTAGCGAGAACATACTTCGACATGAGAGCAAAAGTGTTTGCTGTTCCCCAGTCAATAATGACGGGACCTGGCAGTGAGGTGAGATTCATACTCTTATCTAAGAGGAAGAATTCTGCATGCATCTTAGTCGTATATGTGTATGTAACAGTCATGCAAAATGATATAATTTCATATAAATTCACAAAATATTTTATGGCATATGTAAACATTCCGAACAAAATTTATAAAATTACAAAATATTACGAATTTGTGTTAAGTGTGAACAAAATGTATACTGGGATAAATGTTTCTTCATTATTGTAGTAAAATATTATTACTTCGAAAAATACAAGGAAATAGTTTTTGGACAAGTGAATATTTACGACAATGTACAATTCAAAATAGAATTGTTTCGAAGCATACGTTGACGAAATTTGAAATGTTTATAAAAACACAATATGATTGTTGCAAATAAAAAATATTCCATTCGATTTTCGTAATATTGAATTAGGTTGTCTTCCTTCATTTCGTCCACAAGTAATGAAATAATTAGTTTTTACAATATATTTCCTGTTAAGAGAGTTAATGCTTGTATTGATTTATGAGACCTGTGGGAAAGAAATATATTCTGTACGCGTTTTCTTGAGTTACAGAAGCCACATCTGACTTTTTACTAGACATAGCTGAATTGAGGGTAAAGGTACCAACAAAACAATGTTAGCAATATTTGAAAACATTGTTGCTCGCGAGAAATAGAAAACTTATTTGTATCAGCAACCGAAATACAGATTTAAATACTTGTAGTAAAATATTTATGATACTTGACAGTACTATAAGTTTTCCTCCCACACATAATTCGCTATGGAAATATTACTGTTTTATGCAATTTATAGGAAACTGCCAGTACAAAATGGCTAAGTATACTTACTATTGCTGAACAGGGAATTACACCCCCCTCGCAGAGATTTAAGACTAAAATGATATTATAGTGACGAGGAGGACACAACTATTTTCTTGAAAAATAATTAATATTTTAATTTTTAGGATTTAGTTACATTACATTGATTCTAGGAATTCCAAAAACATAAGAAGTTCTTACAATTCTGCATCATCAATATTTGAGACGACTGTGGCAAGTGTTCCGTGAACTTAAAAATGTTACACAAGTGTGCTTGGTCTGCCGTACACTTCGTGCGTAGAGGGTATAAGTAAAGCCTTGTATTTTTGTTTTCATGTTGTAATATCTACCTATTATGGTATTAAATGAAGACATGATGATTGAGAGGATCAGATATGCCAGAATGTTTTGAGTATTTCAGAGTGTCCGATGAACATGCAAGATGCATTCTGAAGAAGTAAGAGAATCGTTGGTCATATCTAACTTCATGTCTTCTTTTCTAACTTTGTCTTTTACGTACAAAAGTGCTGTTTCAATTACCCCGTTTGGCATTATCCTCGGTTAACATAGCCTCCTTTAAAATCTTAATCACGCGGGGAGAGTCTTAACATTTCTTCTGAATTACAACTGTGATTGGTTGAGTCTTTTTACACTTTACAGACTTTGTAGCAATTGTTAGAAAATAACTGAAGACGTATCACCAATTTTATGAAGTCACTAACTTTGGGAAAGTAATTAATGATGTATTCTGTTTAACAACTCTTAAGCATGAACGTTTGCAGGTGTCTTATTAGATTCCCGTAAAGTTTACAAAAAAAAGGAAACCTACCCAATAACTGAAAGGAATTATGAATTCCCTTCGAAGAAAAGTTAGTCGTACGTCCAAAAACGGGCCAGTATTATGTAGTATTTCTACTATATAAAGAACAGATAAAATTACACCTAAGAGCTATGTATTAGACAATTCGTCACAGTACCGAACTTTGACCTACTAATATCAAAACATCATTCCACCATGTTCCTCTTCCCTTAAACCTTATCTTTAGACTAGAAGGATGTCTGGATGAAGTATATGTGTCACGTATAACTCTGTCAGATTGGAAGCTTTTGAGCTGAAACTTGTTAATAACTCAGGAGTAAGGTTTACTTCAGTCATTCCAGAGATCATATTAAGTTATTTTAATTTGGGCGATTCTTAACATGAAGCCCCTGTGACGTTTTCAAAATATTCTGAAAAGTTTTGCTCCTTCAGAAGAAATTGCATTTATTAATATAGTATATCCCTGATTTTCATTGAAACCTATGACATTTAAAAAATAACAAAAATCTTTTTATTTAAAATAGTAGTAGTTTTCGTTTAGAAAGAAGCTTCTTAGTTAGCCAAATTTCGAGATTTTCACTTTAAATGAAAGGTAGTGAATTTCAAATTATCACCTTCTATTACTTATTGTTTGATTAGTAATTCCGGGCGAGCCAACTGCTCAGGTGATTAGTCCCGTAAGTGTAGTGATTATTTTTTATCGCGGGAAATGGCGGTGATCTTTCCCCGCTGGATGGCGAGATCCGGTGCCGACCTACCGTCGGCTAGTGGGGTTTCCCCCTAACCAGGACTCTCGTACCAGCGGGGCACCGCCCCAGCCGGGACAAGCTCCCGACCGGTCTCCTGGAATATGTGGTAGTGTAGTGCATGTTAGTCAAAGTGTATGTGTGTGTGTGTGTGTGTGTGTGTGTGTGTGTGTGTGTGTGTGTGTGTGTGTAAGGAGAGAGGATAGGACAAGGAAGGGGAAGGACAGATCGCGCGCGCTCCGTGGCCCGTTTGGTAGGGTACTGTTCGGGCATTCGCCTGGTGTTGATCGGAGAAACCACGGAAAACTACCGATCAGAGCAGCCGGCCGCTAGAATTCTCCTCCAGACAGCGACTGAATTCGACCTAGCTGAAAAGCTAGTGTCTAAAATCCTGCCGCCGTGGGGAGTGGGAACCTAGGACCTCCCGGTCAGAGGCGCTGCAGTGACATCAATTGATGCCCTGATCCACCTTTGTCGGTGTTTTTATTATTAACCGGTTTTGTAGTTTAAAGACTAAATTTTAATACAATCATAAAATTAATAGAATGAATGTTTATCTACCCTCATTTATTCATTATTTCATTGTATGAGAAGCAATCGATCTACTGAAAGCATTCGACATTTGTCTTCGAGAAAACATGCAAAGTTATAGTTAGCAAAGTGAAAATAGCGTGTTTTCTAAAATTCGAAGAGTGGTTTTAAATGTAAAGATTGGAGAGTGAAGTATATAAAGTCAATATCCGGGAATCTGTCATGTGTTTACTTTCACAATAAATTAATTGATTAATTTATTATTTATTATTAATAACTGTGGTGAATGCCTACCTCGGTGGCTTATTGGTTAGTGTGCGCGCTTTCCACGACGTAACCCTGGGCTCGGTTCTCGGTCGAGGCAAATTATACCTGTGCACTTTCCTTACGAATGTCCCAGTGTGTGTTGCTATGTGACGATGAAAGAAAGCCCACCCTAAGGGTATGAAGACCAGTATATTCGGTGAAGGGATGTCTTCGTGTCACGACCACACGAACCCCTTTTCCCATGGCTGGGTCACCGCTGGTCGGCCAAAGCCCTTAGCTACCTGTCGAGCCATAGAACAGGAACATTTGTGGTGAATTGTGTCTTTTAGTTAAGGTGAACAGCAGGTTTTCTTTGCCGTATTTCCCTCCAAAATACAGATCTTGGTAAATAGAAAAGATATAAATTACATTTTCAGAAACGTTCAACTTTTGTGTTCACAGTGAATAATGATTGAATTGTTCCCGAATTTGTAAATATCTCATTTCATTTGTCTTGAAAACTTAATTCTGAAAGACATGAGACAATGTTTTAGGGGTTTTATATTTTGCTGAGTTCCTTTTCTGCAGATACATCCCACAGCTTTCTAATTTTTGGGGTGCGTCCTTCCCTTAAGCTATGTTCCAACTTTCCAAGCTATTTTTCAGCTATATTAATTCTTCTGACTGGGATGTTTTCTGCATAACTTCATTTAAATGTAGATATTCAGTTGGTGTCATGCACTCTGTGTAACTGTTAAGAAATAACGTTAAGAGGAACAAAGGTTTCGGTATGCAGTCCCACTAATATTTTTATTGAAATCATTTCATGAGAGTCTATCCTTTGCGTATGCCAGTATTTACATTTGTTGTTAGTGTGAATACAAAAACCTGAAGGAATAAAACGTTTTGAAAGTGCTTCCGGTGAAATTTCAAACAGACAAATTAATTAATTTATTTGAAGAGCCAAATAATATAAATCTGCGAATTTTATAATAGTTTCTTATTCCGATTTCATTTGCCTTTCGCTAATATAAACTTTCTTTTCTTTCACAGTTATTTGATCATATCGCCGAATGTCTGTATGCGTTCACTAGTGAACACAAAATAAATAAAGAGAATCTACCTCTTGGATTCACGTTTAGCTTCCCCTGCGAGCAGAAAGGCCTCAGTGTGGGCATTTTAAAACAATGGACGAAAGGCTTCAGCTGTAGCGGAGTAGAAGGGGAGAACGTTGTAGCATTACTTGAAGAGGCGATTTCAAGAAAGAAGGTGAGATATACGATTAACAGTAGCCTCTGTGTTAAAGTTTAAAGCAGATTTTCCTGAATTACATGATCCTTTTTCTTAGTGCGTTTTAACGGGATATGATAAACACAAATATGAATAATGATGGCACAAATCCACGGAGTCTAGCAATTTTCTCTCGATTCCACACACATTTCTAAACAAATATAGACAACTAGCAGAACCCGGCAGACTTTGTCCTACCCTCCATCTCCCTCTCTCTCTCCTTCCCTCTCGCTTTCTCTCTCCGCCTCTTTTGCTCTCTATCCCTGTCTCAGTGTGTTTCTGCCTCTCTGTCCTTGTCTCTCTCTGTCTCCGACATTTTGTTTCTCCCTGTGTCTCTGTCTTTCTTTGTCTCTCTCGTTTCTCTCTCTGCCTGTCTGTCTCTGTGTCTCTATCTCTGTCTCTCTGCCTCGCTCTCTTTGTCCCTCTCTGTCTCTCTCCGTGTGTCTCTGTATCTTTCTCTCTGTATCTGTCTTTCCCTGTTTCCCTCTCCGTGTCTCTGTCTGCCTCTTGTCTCTCTGTCTCTCTCTCTCTGTCGGTGTTTCTCTTTCACTCTCTGTCCCTCTCTTACGCGCGCCGCTGTCCTGTCTTCTCGGTCTCACCCTGCGTCTCGCGGCGCCGCTCAGCAACAATGAAGCGGTGTGGTGGATTTTCAGAGGAGGCCAGGCCTCCCCACAAAATTGATTAACAACACCAATATATATATATATATATATATATATATATATATATATATATATATATTAAAAATTATTATCTTTGTCTAAAATTGACAGAAATATTTACGAGTGGCAAGTAAACATTTAAAAGAAGTCGTTTCTCTTGCTGCAAACATAGCGTTACTATTCAAGATGGAGCCAAGCAGTTCTATGCGTTACACATAAGTAGCACTACCAAGTACTAGCATTGTTTGTGCTTGCAGGATAGCGGCGGCCCAAGCTGACGCGCGTCTCCCCTGTTGCCATGACAACGTCCCTCAACCAATAAGAAAAGAGTAGTTTTGTTTTGTGCAGCTTTAGAGTTGGTTTGGCAGAGAGGCTCTCGCGGGTCTGGCCTCCTCCTGTGAAGGCGTGTTGCGGTCATAAACAGTGGGTGCGATGATGTTGTGTGGCAGCCCCACTATTTCAGTGGACGCAATAAAATCTTTCTTGGAAGTGCCGTTTTCGCGAAGAAGTAATCCTAAAAGAAGAGAAATATTAAATATAATTCTCTTATTTGAAATGTCGCCAATAACAGTTTACCAGTTAAACAAAGGCCATTGACTTTCAACTTCACAATATGATTCCGTGCCTAAATATATCTGGGCCTCCCCAAGTTTTAAACCCACCATCCGCCACTGCAATGAAGCCCAGGTGGAGCTCAGTTTGAATGGAAATTGCATTAAAATGAAGCGCAATCTTATGCTGCAGCGTCATCTAGTGGAGTTACAACAAAACTAACAGCTTATAAAATCTTCTGGGTGAAAAAACACGCAGATGTACCAACCTTCATGGAAATCGGTCACACGGAGTCGGAGTATACTGCTCTGGCACATACCAACATTCATATTAGTTGAAAATATATTATTTTTGCGAAAACTTGATATACTTTCTTGTTCAGCCAGTAAAAGCACAAATAATGACACCTTTTTGAAATTCATGGAAAATAATTAGATGATACTGGACTTGAGACATAAGACATTAAATTTGCATTAACAATAAAGAGTCAACTAAGGTTTCCTAAATAAACTATTCGCCAAAAATAGTTTTCTTTTTGGTTGTATTGTGTATTTTTGTTCAATTTTATCGTGTACCGTTCTAGCCATATGTGTCACATACCACAGATGCTAAGTAAATAGTCATTTATGATACGAGAGGTAAAAGTGAAATTTTATTTTGCGAGAGGCAAGGATGCGCCATGAGACCGAATGGACGAGAGATATGATTCTGCGAGCAAAATAAAATCACTTTTCCCACGTGTGTCATACACTATTTTTTAGACAGTCTTACTGACATTCATTTTATTGTAATTCAAGTATGCAAATCACTTAAAGGTACATTAAGATCGTCATTAGCGGTCAAGCGAAAGTATTTTTTTTTCACAGATTTATCTTAACATCGCGTCTCTTTTAGCACTAGAGCTAAAAATTGAACTTTTACCGTACTCCGCATGCACTGAAAAAACCGCTTTTTTTAGTAGCTGTCTAAAAAATACATTTCTGCTATCTTCTTGATCAAGGACAAATCGAAAAGTTTATTTCATGCAATTTACGTTCTCCGAACGGTGCTTTATTTGAATTAACACATTTTCTTATTTCTTAGGATCTCCTCATAGATGTTGTCGCCGTTTTAAATGACACTACAGGAACACTTATGTCATGTGCCTGGAAGAAAAACAACACAAAAATAGGCCTTATTATTGGTAAGTGCTCATTGATAGATAGATAGATATTTATTATTCTGCAGGTAGGTATATACAACCTGGTGGCAGAACTTTACAATTTACATATTACTAATATTAACTTTAAATTATTTAACAACGTAACTTCAAATTATTTAAATACATAACAATAATAATAACAATAATAATAACAATAATAATAACAATAATAATAATAATAATAATATGTAATATTCTTTCTTCTTTAATATTCTTAAAATATAATTTAAGTTTTACCATTTGGAAACCGAAAAGTAGCGAAAATTTCAAAAACATTTTCTTTGGGCCGCAATAGATGGAAGCAGGTAAGAGGAGGGACAATACTGTACAGTACTAGTCCACACCAAGGGAATTAAAAGACTTTACTAGGAGAAAGTCTGTGCCAACCTGTACCACCTCTAGTTTTTCTCAATTTAGCTACTGTTTTTATGCACTTTTTCGTTGCCAGAACCCGACAATGAATTTTTTGTGCCGAAAATCCGCCGATTTTTTGCGCAGCATTACATAACTTCCTCTATACTATATATACTACTCTATATATTATATCTCCATATACTCTATATTACTCTACATATGTATATACGTACGTATACCAAAATCTCAACACCCGCTGCAAGTTGTTTCTTTAAATTTTTTCCTCCTATGCATCTAATGTCGGTAAATAAGGTGGTTCAACTCTCAGTCGCAGCAAACTGCATTTTTGAAAACTGCAAAAAGTTAACTTTTCAAAACTACAAAATTAAAAATAGACATATTTGCGTTAAATAGAATCTGTTGTAAAAAATCATCTCTTTAAGAATGGTTATAAAAAAATTGTTGCATTCTTTAAAAAAATATTTTCACTTAATTTCTACTTAATATTAGTGTATTTTAAAAAAGCGTTTTCTCAAAAACCGCTCGAATTTTTTTCTTTAAATTTTTTCCACGAATTTGGAACTCTATTTCGAAATACCTATTACAAGGGTTTCTTAAAAGAATGTCGCAGGTCTCATTTTCGTTGATCTCTCTGAATTTACGAAAATTGCGAGTTGGATATAATGAGCGAGAGAATTCGATTTTTAATCGTTGGCCCAAGTCGGCATGTTAACAGCGGTTGCTTGGTGAAGTGGTAAGACGAATGAAGAGGGTAATCCTTGATTAGAACCAAAGAAAAATATGTCGGTTGAAAACACTTTTGCAGGTTCATATAATAGTATAATATTGTGGAGCTGTTAAAAATAATGAAAGAAATAATGTGCTGAAGTAGCACCACTATTTCTGTATCACTGCCTCACAATACGAGTTATTCTGTCAAAAAGTCGTCGGTTTTACTTTCTTGTATTCGTACGTATATACGTAGAGTAATATACGTAGTATAGAGAAAGTTATTAATGCTGCGCGAAAAAAACGGCGGATTTTCGGTACAAAAAAATTCATTGTCGAGCCCTTAAAACGAAAAAGTGGATAAAACCAGTTGCTAAATTAAGAGAAAAAATCCTCTAACTCGTGGTGTAGCCAGAATCCCTCTTTTGTGGGTCGCCGAAAAACAAATTGAAAAGAAAACGTCCGTCCATCTGTCTGTCCGTCCGTCTGTGAACACTACTAGCGCCTAGACCACACGTACGATTTTTTCCAAACTAAAGAATTGCAATTTTAAAAAATTACAAAAACAAGATTTTCTCAAAAACGGCTCCAAACTTTTTTCTTTAAATTTTTGAGAGAGTTAGTGCCCAAACAACCCTATCCGATGACATAAACGCCATACTGCTCTATTCTTTTGTCTTTTCAAAAATTACAAAAATGTTATTTTTTGGACTTGTCTCACATCGGTAATATTTACATTAGAGGCAATTTCTTTACATTATTACATTTATGAGTACATGTACTTTAGATAATGTCAAATAAAGTTTCTCCAAAACTCAAGTTTCCTGTAAAAATTAGCACAAAATTCAGCATTTTCTGAAACGCTCGAACGCCATTTTCTCAAAAATTCATAGTTTTAATTGAGCATTTGAGCATCGTTTCACTTTTAACACGTCCTAGAAATTATAGTTTTTAGCACTTTATAAATACCCCAAAAATTACCTGATTTTATTTCTTGTTGTCTAAAAGTTTTTAGAGGTTCGAAACGTAATATAGTGTCATTTTCCGCGTATCTGCAGTTTTTTTCTGATTTAATTTTTCCTGAATTTTTATCAGGTTGTTGAAGTATAATAATATGAATGTGTTTCTTTTACTATCGACAATTACTGACTTTAGGTTCAGCGTTTTGAGCTCGAAATTTTTCAAAGAAAATTGCCATATAGGACGAGGTTTTACTATTCTATAATATTCTTAAAGTAATATTTCGATTCTACTATTAGGAAACCGAAAAAGTTAACAAAAAATGTAGTTTGGGCAGCGATAGATGGTATGGGACAAAACTGAAAAGCTGACCCACACGAAAAAAATAGCATTTGGGCTAGCACTATCTTTCATTCCCCTTCTTGTTCTATCCCTACCATTACTTTCACACACACACACACACACACTAACATGCACTACACTAACGCACATGCCGGAAGATCGGTCGGGAACTTAGAACTTGTCCCGGCTGAGGCGGTGCCAGACCTCACCATCCAGTAGGGAAAGAACATTGCAACCTCCCCAGAAAAAAAACACTATATTTACAGGACCAGTGATCTTAACAGTTGTCACGCAAGGAACCATCAATCAATGGATCAATCATCCCAAGTGAAAAACTTTGCAAGATTTACGTTTGAAGTATTTTAATATATGTACTAACTTGCGTGTCATGTACGTTGAAATGATTGTGTGTTTGCCCAGGCACGGGGACCAACTCGTGCTACGTAGAAAAGGTGGAGAACGTGCCGAAGTTCGACGGGGACAAGTCGAAGCCCTACGTGATCATCAACACGGAAAGCGGGGCCTTCGGCGGCGGCGGGCAGATCGAGTTCGTGCGTACGGACTGGGACCGAGAGCTCGACGCGGGGACCATCAACCCAGGCGTCAACATGTAAGCACTGGTGTAACGGTTAGCGTATAAAACTGTTCGAAGTTGGCGGGTTCAAACCCGATCGAAGCCGTGGATTTTAAAGGGCGAAAAAATCCTTCGTACGCCTTCCTTCGGAGGGGAAGTAAAGCCGACTGTCCCATGTTAGTAGATTTACGGAATGTAAAAGATCCTCAAGCCTAGATGAAGCCTCTGAGCTAAATTCAAACTGCCTGTTTCGTCGCCCAAGTAATACCTTCTTTCACCCCTAGTTGATAGGATAGTAGGGCACGAGATCAGCAAGAAAGAATTGGAATGTTAGAAAATCTTTAAAGACAGGAGAAAAGAACATTCTTCGGAAACGTCTAGTGCATAAACACAAGATTCTGCTGCCTCCATTGAACATTAAATTATATCTCATGAAATAATTTGCGTAGGCCCGATGGGCAGTGTTTCAAATACCTTTGTGGAAAGTTTCTGCAATTGTCTGAAGCAAAAGTGAAAGAGGGTATCTTCATTGAGTCTGATATTAGAAAAATGTTTGATCCTTTATTTGAACTACATAAGACAGTAAATGAAAAGAAGCGTGGATTGCATTTAAACACGTTGTAAATAAGTTTCTAGGCAACACAAAAGACCCAGACTATCAATCAATTGTTGCCAATATACTGGATACTTTCAAAAACGTGGGATGTTTAATGAGCATCAACATTCACTCAACAAGCATTTACAATTCTTTCGGAACAATTTAGGTGACGTAAGTGAAGAACAAGACTAGCGTTTTATATCTAGATATAAAATTGATGGAAAACATCAGGGACACTGGATCACCAACATGATGGGAGATTACTGTCGGTCATTTCACCGAGACAGCAAACGGCACTTAGGAGAAAAAGCTGTATCAGGAGCTTTTCAGGAATGAGACAAAGAAAATATACGTTAATGGACACGTAATGCCATTGTAGACACTAATGTTAAGAATATAAAGCCATCTTCTTATATAAATAAAGTTCTGTTGGTATTTCAAAAGTCGTTTACTTTTCCTTTTTATTGCATATTTAGCAAATTTTCTCATATCTTACTAGATCAAATTGTGGCTAAACTGTGGGTGAAGGAAACAAAGTTCAGATACGGATTCAGCAGCCAAAAAATTATAATAATCGGCTATCAATATTTAAAAAGTTTTTTGAAACCTTTTTTTGGCCTGTGTAACTTATTTATAGGAGGAAACATAAGTTACACAATTTATAAACGGACGAAAGAACTAGTGTTTCACAAAACTTTTTATATTCAACAATGAATTTCAAATATTTTCCCCAAATCATGCGTGATAGCCCAAAACTGAGTACACTATTAGATTCTGCATAAAATATGCTTCGAGACTACGTTGTCTGTTTGTGGGAACCAAAAACCTTGTTGACCAGTGTTATATACGGGATTATTAAAAAAGAAGGAGCCGATTTAAAATACCTACCACGAATGAACGACAATAGATAGATACGCATACGAAATATCATTCGATAGAGGAATATCCAAAGTTTTATTTTCTACATTGAACATTAGTTCCAATTGTTGCGCGACAATTCTAGAATGGATAGCCCATTTCTTGCCATGCACGAAGGGGACTATCCATTGTATCTTGTCGATGGTTTTAGTTCACTGCTGTAACAATTCGATCTCGATGATCTTAAAGAGAAGCAGGTTTAGATAATACATAAACCTTGTCTTTAATGAACCCTCATAGATAAAAATCGCACGGCGTCAGATCTGGTGACCTGGGAGGCCACTTACGATGAACAAGATCATGTTCCCCACTTCTTCGAATTCATTGTCCTGGAATAGTACCGTTCAGATACTACCACCGATACCACATATTGCGTTCAGTCCAACCCCTATCCTTATTCCTTTCCAATTCTGGCCGCTGGGTAGTGACGCAGGAGCGCGTAGCAGGAGGCGCGTGCGCGGAGATGCTACCTGGCGGTCCTCTTGACAACTGACTGCGACGTGACGTTGCACGACATATTAGTAATGGAGGATTACTCCTCAATGCTGAACATTAATGGAGGATTGCTCGCCAGCGCAAAGCGCTCAACGCGCTCAAAGCGCTCAACAAGGGGCTTGGAGACGCGTTGTGTCAAGTTGTAGACGCAACAATTTTTTAAAAAAAGAAAGCATTTTAATTATAGCGTCAGTAAATACAGTCGATTTCGGTTATAGTGAACTCGGATACAGTGAAACCTCGGTTATAGTGAACTTCAGTCACTGGTCCCGATTCACTTACAATACAAATAAGCATAAGAACATTCGGTTATAGTGAATCTGAACCTTGGCTATAGTGAACGTAGGGAATACGTCCTGAAAATTAATTGGATCTCGTACATTATTAAGCCAGTAAAAGGGTCTTTGGAGAGTGGGACGGTGTTCCAACAGTGCACGAGGGATTGAAAGGTGTCCAGACTTCATTACAATACTTAGAGACAGAAGAGAGGGCAGAATCAAATATGGAGAGAGCACGAACTCTGGAGAAGCTAGGGAAATTACTAATTACAAATGTACGAAGCAAACAATCATAAATAATTGATTTTTTTAAAGACAAATAAAGATATTTAAGATAATTTTCATTTCATTTTGATAATGAATTTTGCTGTCTCTCTGTATTAATAAAATCAATTAGTATGGAGAAATTCTATTTAATTTAGGCATCATATTTAGTTAACCTCGAAAATAGTGAACCAAATATGATAAGTCCTCCAAAGTTCATTACAACCGGAGTCGACTGTTTTATGAATTTTAAGTAAAGATTACCATATGATTCCAAAATCGCAAATATATGCCTACAGTTCAAAAACATAAAACAATTGTTTTAGATTTTTTCAATTTTTTTGGAGCGGTGAATTTTGAAAAAAGCAACTCAAAATCAAAATTTTAAATTGAAATTCAAAAAACTTTTGAAACCTAACCTCTGTTGAGTTGTGTATCATATAAAAGGCCATAAAGAAAGCAGAAAAATGACACCATTTCCAACTCTCTATCTTTATTTGGAGAGGTTCTACATCAATTTAAAATATTTCGAGGAACCGAATTTTGTAATACTTTACAAGGCTGTATTTCACAAACGGGTAGAAACGTTTTATTTGTATTTTTCTTATTCTCCATTCACACTACATATATGTCAAATTTCGTCTGAATCTGAGATGGTGGGGTAAAATGACTGTTTATTTAATGTGGAATGACCCAGGTATGCTTAAGTTTAAGTCAAACTTATAGTTTAAGTTCGTTTTAAAGGGTATGTTGAAACGGAAAGTCTGCTAAATCTACCTCAAAATTCTTAAAACGAACTTAAAATTTTAAGTGAGGGTGGTGAAACCGGCCGATAATATTAAATTAATTGTTTTCTTAATACTACTCTGTTCTTTACGTCGGTGAGTTTCCAATTTGAATTTTTAACAGATTAAATCGTTGATATCAATCCGCATATTTTGTGAATAACTTATAATTCTCTACAGTTGTGAGAAGATGATTTCCGGCATGTACCTGGGAGAGTTTGTCCGGCGAGTACTCGTCACAGCCGTTGAACGACAGTTCATTTTCGGAGGTGTTGCAACGGAACAACTGAAGACGAAAGACAGTTTCGAGTCAAAGTTGGTGTCAGAGATTGAAACGTAAGTACAGTGTTAGAAATGTATCGATTAAGAGAAGTTGAGTAAGAAAGATAAATGGTGACGTCATTCAGTTTTGAACGTCAAGAATGATCGATTATAGCAAAATAAACCTAATAAAAATTATGATGTGATGAAAATTGTGAAGAGAATCATCAGAAAAAAATAACTGAAGTGTCCCTCTTGAATAGTATATTAGTTTGCGATTTGTCGCAGTAGACTAAGGGAAAAGTGATATTTATTTGAAGGGGCAAAATTAAATCCACAAATTGGCGATAGTTAACAAATAAAAACCGTTTTAAACATTTTCCCGCCTTGAAATCACCTTGACTTTAAACATACTTTGAAAATGTCTGCAACAGTTCTCTGCATTTATTTGAGAGTTTATTATACATTTGTGTACATTGATGTAGCACCTAGTAATATTTTGACTTTGGAATGTAGTTACAAATTATCAAGTTTTTAAAGCTTTCTAAGACTTTGTATAAGTATATCATACGCTAAGGAAAATCGGTACTTTTGGCAGTTTTTGATAAAACAATTAGGTCACAGGTGAAGGATCAGTGGGGACATGTGGGGAAATGAAGGAGAACGGATTGGACCCGGATTTATAAGAACTTTTACTGTGTCGTAGATCCCCGGACTAGGCGCGAAACAAATCTGAAACCTTCCTCTCAGAACACTTGTGAATATTTTCAGATTTTTTTCAATTGCTGGGCCAGAGTTTAAAAAAACTAAGGCATTTGTAGTCAAGTCATGGCTGTCCGGTAGACCTTCCTCCAGGAGGACGGTCACAAAATGGCGGCTGAAGCGTTGGCACCTGTCTAGGACGCAGCCAAGTCCTTGTACCCCGATTTAAACATAGCTCCAAATCTACTCCTTTTTACACGAATACGTAATACATACGTATTACACGATATGTAATACATATACGCACTATGGATCCGCATTACTATGTTTCCATATCATTTCATCCCAAATTTTGGCCGTGCTAGATGAACTTCGCGGTATACGGGCTCGTGCTAACGATGGCTTACTGGCAAAGATATCACCTTTTATTCTTACATTTTAGAACACGAACACTATTAATTATTTTGGTGCCTTGGAATTCCTCTTAAGGAGGTTTTACTATAGAATGACTTTTCCAACAGAGATCTCCCAGGTCAGCATGTGGCAGCGAGGAATATCTTGAACCATCTGGGCTACGGTTCTCCTTCCGAGCAAGACTGCGTGGACTTGCACTACGTGTGTTACGTGGCGTGGCAGCGAGCGGGGCGAATGGTGTCGGCGACCATGGCGGCGCTGCTCAACCACATGAATTTCCCCGACGTCACCATCGGCGTGGACGGCTCCCTCTATCGATTCCACCCAGGCTTCTCAGACCTCATGAACGTCAAGATTCGAGAATTGACCAACCCCTCCATTCAGGTATGCGCACTTTTCTCCTCTTTTCCAATAACAGACGAAGAAGCCACATAAGGTCCCGAATCTCGCAACATTCAATTTTTGAACTCAAAATCCAACCCCTTATTTAACAAAGATGCTCTCTTCTTCTTCTGCGAGTGGAACTACACCATGCGGCGTCTCTCGCACCCAAGCTTCCATCTTCTTCTATCTTGCCAATAATCATCTTCGATGTGACGATCTCTCATTATCTGTCGCACACCATCATACCACGTCAGTCTTGGTCTACCTCTCTTTCTGTGCATTGGCATCTGCCAACTCCAAGTTTTTAATGGCCATCTTTCCTCCGGCATTCTTCTAAGATGACCATACCGTTTTAACCTTCTCCCTTGTATTGTATCCATTATATCCGACATGACATCCATTTGCTGCTTTATATTTTCATTCCTGATTCTTTACATTAACGTTACACTGCAGCTGCGTCTCCAAAACTCCATTTCCATAGCCTTTAACTTTTTCTCATTACTTTTTGAGATCTCCCACAAATCAGCTCCATACAGTGATATACTTTCCACAATTGCTTTATAAATTCTAATTTTCACTTTATTAGAAATATTTTTATTCCATATTATTGAATGCAATTGCCGAATAGCAAATTTTCCTTGTCGAATGTGATGTTTAATTTCCTCTTCACTGCCCCCTTGGTCTGTTAAAATTGTTCCTCAATACTTATACGTCTGACAACACTTAACAACCGAGCCATCCTCCATTACTAAATCTTTTCCTGTCCCTCCTACCACCATGTGCTCTGTCTTCTTGAAGATGCTCTCGTGGAACGAATACTTTCTAGGTCCCTAATGGAATCGAAAGAGTAATTTCAAGAAGAATGATAGAAGCCACATATATCGTCCAGCAAGTGAAATCTCTTGCACTTTCCCAAACATTGAAATATAATTTATATAATAAGTTATTTACGGACTACTTGCTGAAAGAATCATGGGAGGCAGTTTATAACGCTATTGACACAAATGAAAAATATAATTTATTTTTCTCAAAGCTTTCATTTCTCTTTAACGCATGCTTTCCTATTAAAAGAGAAAATTAAACATTTCACGAAAAAGTAATACTTGGATCACAAAAGGAATTAGAACATCGTGTAAAAATAAACGTACTCTCTACTTTATTTCTAAACGTCATGACGTATCTCAAGATTTCCTTATCTACTTTAAAAATACAAAACATTGTTACGAAAAGTCATAAGGCAGGCTAAAATCATGAAAAACGATCAGGATATTTTGAACTCAAATAATAAACAAAAGCAATGTGGAATATAATAAAAAATACTACCAAATCAACTAGAAAACCCGTAGAGAATGTTGTTTTAAAATATAACGATATAAATGTGAACGATCCGGCAACAGAAACACACAGCAAAATAAAAAATTTCTTTTCAATCTCTTTAACCAATACTTTTCGAGAATTGCTGCCGATCTCACTAAGGGTCTTCAGGCACAAAATTCAAAAACAGACAGTGCACCCAAAATTTTAGACACAATGTTCGTTTCCGAAACTTCTCCCTATGAAATTCTCAAAATAATCGGTAAACTAAAAAATAAATATTCGTCCGGTTTAGATGAATTCCCGGATTCTTTGTTAAAGACTTGTGCGTATGCCATTATACACCCGTTAACTCACATATTTAATGCATCTTTATGCACTGGAACGTTTCCAGATATTTTCAAAACAGCTAAAATTAAGCCGCTTTTCAAAAAGGCAACAAAAATGAAATTCAAAATTATCGGCCCATTTCTCTTCTATCAGTTTTTTCAAAAATATTAGAGAGACTTTTTACGTACGAATGGAAACCTTTCTCACTAAACACGACGCGCTTTCAGATTGCCAACATGGATTTAGAAAATCAAAATCAACGGAAACAGCTATATTTTCTTTTCTTAAAGATGTCGCCTCATCATTGGATCAAAACGAGGCACCTATTGGATTATTTTTAGATCTCTCAAAAGCTTTTGACGTCATTGATCATGACATTTTACTTTCCAAATTACCTTCATATGGAATTCGTGGTATTGCTCTAGATTGGTTATGTTCGTACCTTAAACAACGATCTCAGAAGAGTTGAAATACCTTACTGGAATGATGGAACATTACGTACGCACCTTTCCGACTCTTTGCCCGTTGCATGTGGAGTTCCTCAAGGATCGATTTTAGGCCCTATTCTGTTCCTACTTTACGTAAACGATATACCCTCGACGATTCGAAACGGAAGAACGGTTCTCTTTGCGGATGATACGAACATCCTTTGCAATAAAGAAACCGTAAATAGTACAATATCAAATGTTTCAAATTGGTTCCGAAATAAATTAATAGTAAACGAAAAGAAAACGGTTTTAATGCAGTTTTCCATTTCAAATAAACAATTCTGTGTTCCATTGAAAATGAACGGTGTACCATTGACTGATGTTAAGGCAACAAAATTTTTAGGTCTCTCAATTCAGTCAAACCTTAAATGGAACGTCCATTTAAATGAGTGAACACAAAATTAGCAAGTTCGACGCATTTATGCTACGCGTTCAGGAGTACGCAATTCAGTCAGCCCCTTCCATACTGCTCGTTGTGGCTATACTTCGCGAATGTTCATTCCACCTGAGATATGGCATATATTCTGGGGGAAATACATCTTGCCATAGCTCCCAGACTTTTAGATTACAAAAACAATTATTTTGAATAATAACCGTCCCACCCACGTGATTCATGTAAGCCTCTTCATTAATGTAGAATTCTACCATTACCGTGTCTTTTATTTACGAATCAGTGGTTTTTGTAAAAATGACTTGCTCAAGGGCGGGGCTTTTTCAAGAAAATGCCGAGAATCTATTACTAACACACTCGACGGCGTAGAAATCATGTTGGTGACAGTATCAACAGCTCATTACAAAAAATTCACATACAATACATGTATATTATTTTACAACACTTTGCCAGATGACATTAAACGATTAAATTCAATAGAAAAGTTTAAATCACTAGTGAAATCGTTTCTGCTGCATAACTGTTTCTATACAATTAGAGACTATACTGAGCATCACAAGAAAAGTAACATTAATTTTAACAATGATACATAATGCATTATTTATCATTTGGTTCAATATCAATGGTATATTATAACAACTATTGTGCTACAGCTTCGGGTCAATGACCCCATCTCGATCAGGTTTTCGTCAGTTTCCCCGATCCATTAGAGCAAATCTGAGATGATAGCCCTTGTTTGCTTCTGGACATAAATGTAACTGTTTTCTGTGTGCGCATCTTCCTAAGGATTCAAATTAAATTACAATTATTCAAATTATCGTTTCCATGTTGTCGCGGCAGGGGAAGTAATAAGAGCCAACGATCTTTGAAAAAGATTTTTATTACATGGGAGTTTTTTGTTGTTTTTCTCCCTTTCAAAATTCAAAATTTATTGCTTATTTATCCTTGAAAATAGATTTTATTACATGGGAGTTTTTTTGTTGTTTTTCTCCCTTTCAAAATTCAAAATTTATTGCTTATTTATCCTTGAAAATCGATTTTATTACATGGGAGTTTTTTTGTTTTTTTTTCTCACTTTCAAAATTCAAAACTTAAGTAGTATATGATTTAGTGTAGGGATCACAGAATTTTGAAAATGTGCACACAATTCACTTTTCCCCATAGCCCGTCATACGCAGTTTTTTAACTGTTTTTTGACGTAAAATAAATAAAATATAATTGTTGCTTTTTCTAACAATTCCCTTATCTAATGCAGGAAGGCCGAAAAACCGGTTTTTAATTCTTTTTTTCGTTTTTTTTCTCTGTAACTCTTTAACCTTAAGTCATGTAGAAAAATAACTAAATTCAGTGTTGAAGAGAAAATTACCTACAACTTTTGTAGGGAACGTTTTTTTTACATGTTTCCTAGAGAGCTATAGTTTTTCAAAAAATCGCTATTTTTTTCACTTCTCCAAAATGATGTGTGAAAATATATACATGTTTGTGATCATAAAATCAATATAATTATTATAACAATTAATGTTATTATTTATCACACCATCAGTGTAAACATTACTTCACAAATGTACCCAGTGTTGAAAATGAGACACCCACCATTCTCTGAAGCGTTCTTTTGGCTATCCGACGACAACGTTTAATGAAAAAATTTGCAGCCTTTTTAGAAAACTTTTGAAAATGTTTATGAGGCTACATGTTAAGTACCCTCAAAAATGAATATGTCCGTTTGAAAATCTCAAACCCACGAGTTCATACAGATCGATTGGGGAATATCAATTTTGAAGAAAATCGGCTGAACGGTTTAGACGCTAGCGTTGACCACAGACGGACAGACAGACGGACGTATTGTCGTCAATCGATTTTTCGGTATCAAGATCCAACGAAACATGGCTTCAAGCAACACCACGTGTTAGAAGATTGTGTTTCTAAATTTAACAACAGAATATATTCACTTTTCGTTATCCGAGCCCTGCAATAAGAGCTTTTCCGGAGAATTCGTTTTCCGGAGCACGATTACATAAATTCTCTTCCTACGAAGAACTTCGGAAGGCGAGAAGGAAAAGATGACGAAAACCAGGTTTTCTCCAAAATCTCTCCAAATTTGTGCTTTAAAGTTTTGGTAGGGATAGTGATACATGTACTCTGGGAGGAAACGCCAAATGGCTCTTATTATTTTGTTCTTATCTTTTGACTCGCCTCTCACGTCGTTAATATTTATATTAATGTAAATTTCTTTGCATTATTTCATTTACAAGTTCACGTGCTTTAAATGTCCTATAAACTTTCTCGAAAACTCAAAACTTTTCTGTGAAAACGAGCTCAAAATTTGGCGTTTTCAAAAATGCTCAAACGCCATTTTCTCAAAAAGGCTTCAAACTTTTCTAACGGGTCGTGCTATTTGCACTGTTTAATATGACATAAAATAATTTTGCTGTATTCTTTTATTTTGTTTCAAAAATTACACAAATGTTTTGTTTGCTGTTTTTTTGACATTTCTTTCGCGTCTTTAATATGTACACTTGCAGCAATTTGTAAACATTATTGTAATTGTGAGTAGAAGTGCTTCAAATGACTTTAAATGAAGAGTTTCGAAAACTCAGAAAATGTTTGTGAAATTGAGCTTGAAATTTTGCATTTACAGTAACGCTTAAACGCCATTTTCTTAAAATCGGTTCCAAAGTTTTCAACAGAAATATCCTTATAGGACGAGTGTTAACTGTTATATAATATTCTTAAAGTAATATTTCAGTTCAAGCATTGGGAAAATAAAAAATTGAGATTAAAAGAAAAAGAATTTTGAGAGGCGATAGGTGGCAGATGGCAAGAGCGAAAAGCGAGGCCAAACCAAAGAAATTAGAAAACAACTACTCGAAGTACGAGAAAGTATAGTGCGAGAGGTACGAGAGAAGTACGAGAGTTTGCTATTGCTTCTATCCCATTTCCTATCTCCATTTCCTCTAATTAATTTTGTTACGGTCACAAACAAACGCTAACAGTGACAAACGAAGACCGCGTTGCCACAGATCCACTTATTTTACAAACGAAGTCAAGTTAAAATCTAGTTAATTCGTAAATAAGTATATCTGAATAATTAAAATGAGTTTATACAACGAGCGTTAACTGGTTCTAATGATTTCAAGCGGCGAAAAGTCCTCGAGTCAATGGCTCTCTGGCTTCTTGTCGCCGTTCGATCATTACAAAGCTTATAAAGCCCTTGGTGCTTAAATAATTATTTTGTAGCCATATTTTTCACAGAAATACTTACTATACTTGAGTTATTCTAACGTGGCATCTGAGGGTAGTATCTCCAAGATGGAATATGGCACTACTTTTTGCGTCTGTCTCGATCCTGCCACAAGATGTCGCATGATCGCGACCGTATCAAGCAGTGCTGTAGATGAAGCGACTCTAGCAGCACGACCGAGAACGACGCGAAAAGCGGTGTCATATTCCATCTTGGAGATACTACCCTCAGATGCCTCGTAAGAAAAACCCAAGCACAAAGGTGAAGTAAAGTGTTGGACCTGTTCCAGTTCCGGTGCATGCTGTCGGAGGACGGCAGCGGCCGCGGTGCGGCCTTGGTTGCTGCCGTCGCCCGCAAGAATACATGAGACGGCGTGGCACAAGATGCCACATAGTGATCGCTTCGCCAAATTTCCTGTAGCCGACATTTATCTTGTAGCGCCTACTCTTGGAGTGATTTTGAGTTATGATTTTCATGTATGCGTTCTCTTTTGCTAATAAAACCATTAATTTTCTTATTTCTCACGGCTTACTCTCAAGTAAATACGTTTGGGGTGGACATATCTATTCGGAACAACGACTTAACAGCAATTGGAAGCAATGCCGTGCATCAGTCAACTAAAAAAGTGTGACGCGGTTGAGGAGACTTGGACGTTCTTGTTATTCCGCTTCAAATCATCAGAGGGTAGTTCGGTTATTGTTGATATTTCAGCTCTTTGACAATATGCTCCGAGAGAACAGTGCGGAGGGGACAATCAGAGGTGACAGGAAACTAGCGCCAGAGATCTGTGATTGTCGAGCGGGTGAATTGTCGTGAGAAGTGAAAGCCACTGTCGCTGATGTAGGAGTACTTGTGCAGTAGTTCGTGTTAATGAATCCTCACAATGCTTTTGGGAGTTCATTCTTTTCGCCGAAGTTCTACTGTTCCAGTCTAGCCTTGCCCTAGCACCTGCTTTATCGCAATACTGCCGGAATCTTTATCTCATATTAATTCTTTCATATGAGATATGAAAGTTAGATCAGAGTGACAACATTGAATTGCTCTGGTCAATTAGTGTCAGAAAAAATACTGAACCAGTGGACTGTTTTGTTATATCAGAAAATAGGATTTTAAGTATTGGATAGAGGGGCGACTCGACAATGGGAGCTGCAGGACTCCCACGTATTCTACTTCTTGAAATATTTTTTGTAGAGGCTTTGGTCTAGCAAGACAGCTTCTATATTTTGGGATGACACACGTGTTTACTCTGCTCGCGATTAATTGGCCCGGTGCGCAGCGCTCTCGGAGGCTTTTGTGAGCTGCAGTTTGAAGCTCCTGAACATTCAGCGATGCTGTCGATCTCGGATATTGGGCCGAGCTTCCCTCGCCCGTAAGAGACCTTGCCAGCTCTGCTCGAAGCAGCTCTAGGGTTCCGAGGAGCCCCGATGGCTTCACCAATACTGCCGAATGGCATGTCGCAACGCAACTGCCCTTCCAAAGTGCCATCTCAGAGGCGAGAATACGTGCATCGCGCATTGGTTTCTTAACAGGGGCTTGATGTAGTGTTTTCTCGGTGTTATTTCGTCTTGTAGTGCATTGTGATTCGATAAGGCGTAGATATCGGCTTTTGAGAAGGTGCCTTATTAACTACTCAAATTACGGTGATAATATTCCGTCGAAAGTGAATTCTGTGAGTCGCCTTATTGAACATCCATTTTCTTCACTCTTTTATGAGGATGAAGTATGAGTAAAAGAACAAGCTCGGTCCGTTCCAAAAATAAAACTAGAAATTTTAGGCAGCAGCCGAAGCAAAACGTTTACAAGGCATTTCGGTAAAAAATATGAAAGAAACAATTGGATATGCGGATGTGATCAATTGGATGCTCTTCTCTGCGTTCTTCTTGCTTCTCTGAGTTGAGTGCTAAAAGTTCAGCTGCTTGTTTTGATATCATCGTGTTGATTTTTTGGCTCTCGCCATATCATCGATACACCAAATTTTAATCTCTTCAGTTTTCTACTGATGGCGACACTCCAAACTGAGGTCATGTATTAAATCACGGAGCTCTTCTTGGAAAAATTGTTCTTTTGTAGCAATACGTCCATCGTATTGACTGTCACTGCTAACTCCTGAATTACACCCCAGAACATCTACATCCTCATTTTCGGACACAGAAATTCCAGGGAGTGTGGTGAACACTAGCATGGGATCATCAGGTCCGTGTGGTACAGGTCCCGTTGCTGATTCCAAATCAGGGTACTCCTAGTTTGTTTCTTATAACGATTGAACCCTTTTATATTTACAGCACAAAAATAGCAATCGTCGTGTTGATTTTTGGGCTCTCGCCATAACATCGGTACACCAAATTTTAAACTATTAAGTTTTCCACTGATGGAGACACTCCACACAAGTTTTGCAGACCCTATGGGAAGCACACGTCTAATCTTGATTGCCCAGTTTTAAATCAAAATATGTTTCATATATTTCTTCAATAAAGTTGTAATAATTCTTGTCTGTTTTTGTTGCGTATATTCCTCACAAATGTACCAAAATACTCGTACATTAGGGTCGTTGAAACAATGTCTTCCTGAAGAACTCCTTGTTCTCTAACAAAATAAGTGGTATTAATAAGACGAAGCTCAATCAGAATATCCTGAAAATAATGCGATATTCAGTGTTTAAAATAAGAAATAACAGTGTATATATAAAGATAGATATTTGCGTTAAATGCGATTTTATGATAGCTTCATTAATTACAACGTTCGTAACACAAAAACTAGAGCCAATTTAATGAAACTAATGACTAGGGCTGCGATTTATATGCAATTAAAACAGCGAAATATGCAAATATTTACGTAAATATATTTGGTAATATATGCAGTTAAAAAAAGAAAATATGCGAAATAGTGTAATGTGAAATGTAAGTGTAAAAATAAATAAAAAGTGTAATTTGGAAAATATGTTTACAGCAAAAAAGATACAAAAATTATATAAATTGTTACAAACAACAAACATTAACATTTAGGGCTTAATTTTGAAGAACACTCATTTCTTAGGATAATAATGAGAGATACAGTTAATGTACATTTCACAAAATAAAAGAATATAGATTTTCAACAAAAAATGACTTCCTCTCAATTGTAATAAAATCTAGAACCCATTAATCAAATAACTTAAAACTTGAAAATCTTGACTTATTGCGTTTCACTTGTAAGACAACAATATTTGGTTAAAAGGGAAACGTTAGTAAATTGAAAAAACGGGACACACCTTGAACAAAGTCTATTGATCACTTGCAAAATTGTTGCAATTACAAACAGCCACTTTTTCAAGTTCTCAAACACAAACGAACGTCTATTTGGCCTCAAAATCGCTTTAAACCGTCTGAATGCTCGCTCCACATCAACAATGAACAGATAACTTAGACAGAACATCTTTTATTTGATCAAAGTAGTTGGAATAATACTCAGTTGCCCTCAGCCAAGTACTCCACCTTGTGATGACTGGTTGGGGAGGTAGAGGTAGGTCAGGGTAATGTATCTTAAAAATATCCATAAGACTTGGAGACTTCAAGAACACTTCCTGGACAGTTGATATCAACTGATTAATATCTGAGAATTGAAATAGCACTTCTGCAACACGATAAAAAGCGTGAGCAAGGTAAGTTTAGGTAAAAACTTTCATCGCAGCCCCGGCTTTTAACATATAAGAAGCTCCATCCAAAAGAAATAGTAGAACCTTTTCATGCTGAAGCCAAAGAACACTCATTGATTCATTGAAATACCTCGCAATGAGGGGTGAATATGCTCTTTTCGCGGATGAGGGGTGAATATGCAACAAAAATATGCAAATATGGCCCAAATATGCAAAAATATGCAATTATTGTGATGTATGCGAAAATATGTGAAATAAAAATGGCGTAAATTGATTCTAAATGCCTCAAAACATATACAGTTTGTTGAAACGGGATGTTTTAGTTAAGAGAAAAAAAATATGCAAATGCATATAAATCACAGACCTACTGATGATATATCTGGATTCAGCCTACCCAACTTACTGTAAATTCGTTACAAAATTCTAGACAAGTGAAAAAAAGTTTTTTTGTTGAGCAGTGTCATTTCATTATTTAATTTGATTTAAAATGTGCACTAAGCCACCGCATGCGAACTCCGGTTGATAAATTTATGTCCGTAAAGTTGGCCCTACGCTCCACCCAAAATAGACGTGAAAAAACAATAAGAACGAGCCATTCCTTGGAGAGGCCTTTTTGATAGCAATCGCTCTCAGCTAGGCAGTGAATGCTTCTCGTGAATTCACATGTTTTTTAACAAACCCCTCCCAGACTTCCACAGCATCCCTGAGAACGATTGAAACACAAATCCTTCACCTACCCTTGGTTGCCTGAAGGTTAAAAATCTGATATTCAGAGTTTCGCGTTGTTAGTCATGCGTTTGTGCCTCGAATTTCCCGGTGTTTTCGAGCTCTAAAGACGGATATAAATCCTAATTTGCATGCTGAGCCCGTATTTACATACAATTCGACTTACATCACGACTTCCAACCACCGACTCGCACTGTGTAGGCCCTTAGGCTAAACGCAGCCTGGATAAAGGACGCGAGAAGTAACGATGTTCCTTTTGTATCGAGATGAAAGAATACTCAATTGTTAGTCAAAACTAGAGGAAACCCCGCGAAAGTTTGGCGCTAACTGAGAAGAAATCCGCAGAAGTCACTGCTTTGGAAACCCAAGAATTTTAAAATTTTCGTAGCCTTCCAACTGCTATTGATTTTGACCAAGACATAATAAACCAGTGTTTCAGGATAAATCAAAATACATTTTAGTTTCAACTAGCTGACCCGGCGAACTCTGTTCCGCCTTAACAGCCGGTCCCATCTTTTTCTCGCGTCGCACTCACTGTGAGAAACTGTGCTATCCTTGTTGCACTGCGTACGTGCAAAAACGTGCGTTCTCACACAGGAACGCTGTCGAACGGGATAAACAGTATCCTATGTCCGTCTCCTGGCCCTAAGCTTCCTGCTCACCAACTTTCAGCCAAATCGGTACAGCCGTTCTTGAGTTATAAATAGTGTAACTAACACGACTTTCTTTTTTATATATATATATATATATATATATATATATATATATATATATATATATATATATATATATATATATATATATATAGAGAGAGAGAGAGATATTGAAATGTATCTGATAACTTCTATTAATATTTTAAAACAATTTGCCCCACTTTGGACAGTTATTGAACTGAATCTGTAATTCTGACAAATATGCATTAATATAGTAATTTATTTAATCTTTCTGTGAATTTGAAAACCTTTGCTATTAATATTTGTATTTATATTTATGTAATTCTGTTTCTCTGTTCTCTTCATGTCCTTATTTTATAATCAAAGATTTATTAACATTACTTTTAATATTTTATTACTCGTGGGTGCAATCATACTATATCGTACCTTGTCTCACGCATACGGGCTGATTAATGGCTATTTACTACAAATTATCAGCTTTGTTTTCAAATAATAAATAAAATATTTACTCATAATTCAGCATTAATTCTTAATGAGCTCATTACGTAACTATCGTTTTGATAATTATCCTTCCCGTACAAATCAACTTGAATGTTCGAGGCTTACGTAATATCATCGCGCGCGTTCGGGGTCTTTTCTGCTGAATTCCGGACGAAGAATGTCCTATTTCCACAACGTCTTCTCTCTTCGGTCGCCGCGTTGATGTATATTCTTTCGCTCTGCTTAACGTGATACAGATGACTCCGGTTATAGGGAACTGTTATAGTCACTGGTCCCGTTTCACTTCTTTTTCTAGGGCTTTTATCCAGCCAACAGCCGGTTACCCTTTACGTCTCGATGGGACGCATATTCGACCATACACTAGACACCAACACACTTGCGGGCTCCTCTGATCTGGGGTCAGCAGAACGCGAGGCCCTCCGCGACAACACATACAAAGTCAAGGGACAAACAGCCATGCCCAAGGCGGGGCTCGAATCCGCGACCCTTCGGACCGAAATGCTGAGTCGGTACTCGCTCTTAGCCACCTCGGCCATTCCGGTCAGCCCCGTTTCACTTACATTACAAATAAGCGTAAGAAGATTCGATTATACTGAACTTGCACCTCGGCTATAGTAAACATAGGAAATATAACGCCCTGGAAATTCATTCATTCCTGGAAAAGAATATATGGCCTCTGTGCCACAAATTCCAACAGCAGGGATCTTGAAAAAAATATCGCCGGCCAAAGGTCATAAACGAATGTCTTCCCTGAGGTGGAGATAGCGGACTTGTAAAGGGGACCTTACTGATGACTTTATGCCACTCAGTTTCTCTGCGTCAACAATGACCGAGTCCTGCATGGGCTGAACTGTCAATGGCGAAGCGCGATTGCTTGCTTCAGTTTCAGGCTAGTTGCTTGTTAGGAAAAACATTTTTAATCAGACTGTCTACATTTTCTCAATTGTACAAAAATCATGAGCGAATGAGATTCTGCCTTCACCATCAACTTGCACATTTTCCTTTTCCAATATTTTATAAATATATAGAAAATTTACCTCATGCTAAATAATTATGAATATGTGTTCTCATATTTTGCTTCAATTGCAGTGTCTTCACATATCTCAAGAGGGAAGATATCTTATCTAGCAATTGTGTACTTCTGGCAACAAATAATGGCTTATGCTTCTGTCGAAATATGAAAACATCTCAGTTTAGAACAACATGAACAGGGAAGTGGCTTCATTTACGCTTTGTGTACTTCTAGTAAGAAATAATAGTTCACCCTTCTGTCGAAATGATTATTAATATGTCAAGAACGGTGCACTATACACTGAATAACACACTCACTCAGATTGTGTTATGAGATTACGAGGATACTTATAATATTTTGAATTAAAAATGTTGTAAGATCTTTGTAACCAATGCAAACATTGTATACGTATAAATAATATATATATATATATATATATATATATATATATATATATATATATATATAAAACCAATAATCTCGTTGTTACCGAAAAAGACAATCCTCTTGATGCTAAAAGTTTAAGTTTTTACAATTATTTTCAAAACATTTTTCCAATGTTCCACTTTATTTTTGTGCTGTTTCACGAGCTCTGAATCCACTCATTTTATAACTACAGATCTGCAGGCAAATTTTCTTATGCAATCTTGATGTCAAGAACTGTTATCGTTGAGAAATGCTGTTGCTATTTTTCCAGTCGTTAAGCTCTGTTGTAGCGAGCAAAGTAGTAGTTTCACCATATAACTTGTAGGGAGCACAAAAGACATAGCCTGTACTAGTAGATGGCGAATGTACTAACCGTAACCTTTTTACAACTACACCATTTGCCATTGTTTTTGAGAAACATGATTTTGATAAATACCGACTTTGATCTGCATGATACCTTTCAGAGGTAGAAAAATCCATGTTATCAGTTTGCTTAAATCCATCTTTGGACACCATTTCTCGAAAACCATCGTCAACGTTCAACTGTACTGGATCGTTTGGAACTACATTTGATTAATTAATACTTTCTTTTAAAACAAAAAAATTGAAACAAAATTCTATAAAAACATTCAAAACTTCTCCTTATGAAATTTTGCATCCGCTGTCTTTCGACCGCCCCCAAGAATTGCGCGCCCCAGGCTGCAGCCTACTCAGCCTGTTCGGTAATCTGACACTGCAGGCAAGTGCCGCAACACAGGAGAAGTGGATGTGTGCAGGGTGAACAAGAGATGTGGACTACTGTACAGTACAGACAGGAGTAGTGCACCAAGTGAAAAATACTTAATGCCCAGCTGCTTTACAGACCATCACAGCACGGATATTCGCCAGGGTCATTAACGAGTGAGACATATTTCATGTTTTCAATGACCAAAGTGCCCATGACAATGACCAAAGCGCTCATGATCGAAGTTTTTTGTTTTCTGAGATTCAGTTTGAAACAACATAAAACCAACTTACGCGTTCTTTGAAGTTCCAGGAAAATGCTTGAATGTAGAATTCAATCGGATGCGATTGTTCTGCAACATATTTCTCGTCTCTTTTAATGATTCCTACTGCATTACACGTTCGTTGGTGATCAAAGCTTTCGGTAAACGGTGCCCTTCAAACAACGCCCGAGATGTTCGCCCACAGGAAGACACTGGCGAATATTGAATTCCGCACAAAGAGTGGGCCCCGCCCCCTTCCACGCGCTCCGAGCGCAGAGGGCGGAAGCTCCGTGAACCTCATTTGCGGTAATGGACGCATCCGCCCGCGCCTCCCCTTTGTCAGCACCCTCCGCGCGGGCGGTTCGCGGCGCGGCCGCTAGATGTCGTGGCGGCGCGCGGGCGGTGGCGGCGGCGGCGGCGGCCGCCAGTCGGGAGGGAGCGCGCGCGGCGGCCGGCGGCAAATGCGGAGGTTGGCGGGCAGTGCACGCACGGGTGGACGAGCGAGGGACGGAGCGCGGAGCGCCACGCTGCCGCTGGGACGGGTTTCGCGGGCGGGCAATGGCGGCTTGGTCGCCCCGCGAGTGAGCGCCACCTGCCGGCCGGCGCAGCCCGCGCAGGGCGAGTGTGTGCGTTCGTGGGGCGCGTAGCCGGGCATGGCCGGCCGTTGCTGTCCACGAGCTATTTCGGTGTGAAGCGCTCTCGCGCGGTGCGCTGCGGTGTTGCCGCGTAGTGCGACGAGCGGGAGGCTGCGAGTCGAAGGCGGGAGTGCGGCGTCTTCAAAGCAGAGCCCACCTGCGTGGACGCGGGCCGCCCCGCCGCCGCCAGGATGCCGTCCAAGAAGCAGTACAACCTCGTGCAGAACGACGACTACGACACCCGCATCCCGCTGCACCCCGAGGAGGCCTTCCACCACGGCATCAGCTTCCAGGCGAAGGTGAGCTCCGTCTGCCGCCACCCGCCGACGCTGCTTGGCGACACGTGCCGGCCGGCCTGCCGGCTCGGCCACCCCTGCACACACACACTTGTCACAGCGGCAGCCAATCAAGCAAAGGAAAATGCGTTCCCCTTCACATATGTACTTCAGTCAACGAGTAAAAAGAATGTTTAATTCAAAGTTTGGAAGCATACATTCGGATTTTTTTAAACTTTACGTTTCAAAGAAAAATTGCGTGTTCAAAGAAAATCGTGTTGAAAATGATGTTCCAAACTGTTGCCGAAGTATCAAATATGTAGGGAATATGGTTATCAATAGTAATTTACGATACATCACAAATTGCTTTACAAAAAGGAACAAAGAAAGTCTTTCCAACGAACGATAAAAATCAAGTCTGAGAAACTGAGATTCTCTTGACTTGTATTTTTATATCATTCGATTACATTGTCGCAACGTTTTCGTAAGTCCTTGCCTAAGCAGAACAGGGCATTCCAAATACATAATAGATATTTTTAGATGGTGAATGTATTCCCTAAATTCCGAACGTCGAGTTGCAATTTTTAAAAATTTGCCTTAATAAGTGTAATTATCGAAGACTGATTACCTGAGAGACGCTGTATTTCCCGAAATGAATGTTTTAACGTTCGTACTTTATGCCATGGTTTTTCTTAGGACATTTGATGCAGTACCAAAAATAGCATGAAACCTGCCTTTTGGAGGTTATGTTCAAGCGGCATTTAGAAACTTACTTTAATAAGAAATTAACTCATGATGCCAAGACTGAAGAATATTCAAAAGTCTATAAGTAATATTTTCTCTCCGAATTTGTGTTTCTTTGAATCGAGTTTCTAAGTCAATTTGGAACAATTCTGGTATTGAAAATCAATAAGATTAATTTTACAAAAACTTTGACTGTACTGACTATTCACCGGTTAACAACGGATTTTGTGAAGACAGTGCTGTGTTAGAATAAACATTAGACATCTCAACTTAATCTCTTTGAAAGTTCCCCAGTAAATAGTTCAGGAACTAAGAAGTGTTTTGTGATCCCTCCGTGAGACCATTATAATATTTTGGGAACTATTTGTTTTTCCCGCGAATTCTTGGCAGTTAACAGAATATTTTCCGTATTACGAATTTGTATTTCCAAAATAGGAATTCTTCTGAGTATTCCGCTCTTAAGAACCGATGCGCAAAATTGGTGATAACTGTTGATATAACCCAGAATTGTGTGTCTTGCTCCAGTGTTGAATTATAATTTACATGTATCTGAAAGAATAATATGCGTGTGATTGTGGAAGTGTGGCGTTTCGCCCTCACTTCACTGTGTCGCGTCGGTGTCGTCCTACTCTGAACTGACATGTTTGTACACACGGAGACGGCCTCTGCTATCTTTAACTCCGCTCGTACTTGAGGACAAATGCCCGAGCGGGTGATATGAAAGGCGAAGTGAAAGGAATTTCGCGGCAATTGAAAAGTGTGGGTGTGTTTTTAATTTTTTAAAATTTTTTATGATTATTTTTATTTTTTAAGTCTCAGTCTATAGAATATACCTAAACACCTGTTATTACGACTGAAGAATTGACATAATTTTAGGGGTCAGATGTGATAGATGTTTATGCATTATATTTAAATAAAAATGTTCAAATATTAAATTATCTAAGCCATCTCAAATTTATTTGACTTATAAAATTGTTTTGTGATTATCAGTGTGAGAAACCTGTAAAGGATGAGGAAACGTTGACTGCATTTTTACTGTGAAATGGTATTTATTAGTTTGGAATTCGGTAAAAGTAGAGTATCACTATTCTCTCAATTAGAAAACAATTTCATACAAAGCTCAAAAGAAGACGCTTATGAATACGATAAACAAGCGCATTTCCTCACAAAAATTCTTGTTACAACACATCATTTTTTTACTTACGCATTGTTTTCCTGCAGCATTACATAACTTTCTCTACCCTACGTAAGCAATAACGAGAAAGTAAAATGAATGAGAAGGGATGCCGCATGGCAGTATCCTGATCTGTGAGATGCTGTTGCAGTTTGTCAACAGTGACATTAAGTAGGCGGTAATACGAATAAACGTCCACGCGAGAAGCCTCCTGTTCTACGCTACTGCTTTGCCAGAGCGGCTGCGTCGGTGTAAGTAAACCCCGAGGTTTATTCGGACTTGAAAGTTTGTTTCCGCGCCCGCACCACGCCGACTGTTTCCACGATCAAAGTTCGCGAGCTACAACTTACCCTGCACTGTAAGCAGGCCCCACCTCGTGGATCATTTTACTCTGGTATCTTGCTCTCGGTCGACTAAGCTTTAATTGTAGCAACGATGAAGCGTTTCATTTACAAGTGGAGTTCCAGCAGTCTCGGTATTCAACTATAGCCACTAAGCCAAGAAAAACTTTAAATGATTTTATTGTAACAGGTTCACGTATTGGCATTGGCAGATGTTTAAAGCACAAATAAATAGAAACGATCGATGTCACTATAATTTTAGATATATAAAAAAAATGCTATTATTGATGCAGAAAATATATTGAAATGGGAAGAGAACATTCCCTCAGCAAGAAGCGGATCGTTTGTCATGTGCATTACAATAAAATATGCAATGGACTTGCGGAATTGCATTGAATTAGTGACATTTTCTTCAAATGCATTTTCAAATTGTAAGACTTTTCTGTTATTCGCATGTATGGATCAACCTATTTTAAGAAGCAATTTAGCAATTAATTAGCACTTCAGAAGTGAGGAAGAAACGTAAGTAATGACATGTGTTTATTGAGGGATATCAACAACTATAAAACTATAAATAACGAATATAAAAAACTATAATAATAGTTATACATTAGGTTTTCAAAAACTGAGTTAATTTTTTTAGCAACAAAATAATACCTCTTACTACGAGGGTTGCTGGAAAATTTTCTGGAAACGTAATGAAAAATCATTAATGAAATTTGGTAAATGGCTTTATTGTTTTTCGCAGTATTTGCCTTTACCATTATATATAGTTGCATCCGCTCAAACCAGTTTGTGAAGCATTTCTTCCACCCTGCAGCAGGTACTGCGGAAACTAACGCCCGGAATGTTTCGACTGCTTCTTCAGGCAACGAAAATCGCTCACCACAAATTTCATTTTTGATTGTTGGAATCAAAAAGTCATGTGATAAATCCTGTATATACTGACGAGTCATATTTTCTACATTTTGACTCGCTAAAAACTCAGGGGGGGGTGATGCGCCGAATGAGTCCTGATATTGCCAGGTAGAGAATGATTGGCCTATTTCATTTATGTTTTTGTTATCCCATCGATGACCTCCGGCAAACAAATTGTGGTGTATCAATCAGCGTTTTCTATTTTATGATTCCCAAATGCCACGGTTGCTACATGTCCAGGTTACGCCAAAGAAACAAGCAACCATTTACTTCGTAGTACTGCGTGAACGGACAACTTTTGTTGGCTTGAGCTCATCATGAAATACCCAAACGGTAGATTGACTTTTATTTTCGGTTTTGTAGGAATAAACCCAAGTTTTTGTCACCAGTAACGAAGTCGTGGACCAAATTTGAACGACTTCTGTTGAATTTCTTGAGCACTTCTTTGCACCAGTTGACACGACGCTGTTTAGTGCTTCTGTCGACTTGTGTGGAAACCAACAGCTACGCATCTTCTGTGCGTTCAAATGATTATGCAAAATCGAGGGTACTGCTTTCATGCCAATGCCCAAGGATGCTCGAACCTCTCGGAATGTCACATGCCGATCTCCATTAAACAGTTCTCGCACAACATGAACATTAGTTGCGACAACAGATGTTGCAGGTCGACCCTCACGAAGTTCATTGAGAGTGTTGCGTCAACGCTTTATTTATTTATTTTATTTATTGATTTTGATGGATAGGTCAGTTGTAGTATAAACTTTACATATGTTTGATAGACTTACTAACTTATATTTAAAACTTATTTCTAAGACTTAAATCTAACATAAGGTTGAGGATGCCCTATTGGGTCCTCTATTCTGGTTCAAATTCGGAAAAGGTTTTGAGGAATATATTGTAGGGGTATCTGTTTTTTATTCTGGTATGGTTCGGGTTTTTCGCGAGTCTAAAGGTTGCAAGGGAAGAGATTTGAGGTAAATAATAATAAAAGTTGGTGGCTAGGTATGTGATGCGATGTTCAATGAGTTCTAAGTTGAGTTCTTTGTGAAGCTGATGATGCGACAACGCTAAAAAATTTTCAAAGCAATTGTAAACACTGGCCTTGGATGGAGCTTCATTCCCAAAATCCGAATGATGTCGATCGATGCATTGTTTTAGTGTCAAACCACATTTTAAATCATAAAAAAATCATCGCCCGGGTGTGTTCTGGTGTGATTTCCATTTTCACACTCACCTCTCACCACTCACTTTCTTAAAAATGCTATGTACAAAAAGCTAGATCCCTTGAGTAAAGATTATTTATCGTACACCTCTGTCTTTAACCCCTGTTAACATGCAACCCTGCAGGTTTGTTAAGTGCACTTGTACCTTCCTGTACGTTAAGAAATTTAACATCCTTAGCATCGTAACCAACCATCGATTCATCGCTAGTCAAATGTTTGTTAAGGAAATAAAACATGGCGATGTACTAAACAAATCAGATTCAGACAATGCAGAAGTAATTCACATTGGTTTGGCGAATAATTATTTGTAATTGAAATATTATTAATAGTACAAATAGAAGAATGTATATTAGGTAAATTAACCTCATTTTCCTCACATTCCACCAAATGAAACTACTCCGGTAATCGTATTTACTGATGATGTGAATGTGTCGCCACTGGAAGTCAACGCGCCAATTTCCTAACCGAACGTCGTTTCTTTAGGTTCAAGAGAATTATTTGCATCCAATTTTCTCGAACCACGGTATATGAATATTGTTTATATAGATATATCGCAAGCTACACCCCTCAATATCGTACTAACGTGCCGCAACAACATAATTCATGTGTTTACTATCGCAGTAAATTTTCTCATAATTCGTGAGATTTTATGGTAACCGATAAAATGCTGAACATACCACGAAATGTTAGTCTCGCCTCCGCTACGCTTAACTTCGATTTTTAACTTTTGGCCTCAGCAGTAATAACACTCATAGTCATAACATTTCTAGGTATGTTAATAGGTGTAACTGAATTATGGGCAACAAGAGCCAAATTTTACTAATGTGACAGTTGAAAAACGCTCACAGGACATGATCCACTAGACTTCAGAAACTTTCCCAGCAACCTCCGTATTCGGAAATCCTTCCCTGATCTGAAACTAAACGTAACGTTACTTTCACTTCCTTTAGTTGCTTCTTAAATATTGCCTGCGAGAAGGATTTGCTTATAGAAGTACTACTGGGGAGATAACGGGATTACTATTATTGTTTGAGAAAGATTCTGATAAAATTTGAATTGATTTAGATTGTATGCCAAATATTTAACTCGACCTTTGAAAGGAAATTTGATTTTTCAGCTCATTTTATGCCTTGTATTATTTTATCTTTTAATTGTTCCGTCAATGAAACAACTTAGATGACTCATTCGCGATGAACTGAGACATTTCCTGTTTGGAGTCACATTCCGTTTAAACATGATAGGTTTATGTTGACGCATACATTCAGGGATACACAACTTCTCATTTCTTGCTCTTCTGTTCTCCTCTTATCTTTTCGCCTGTGGCAGATCTATCATAGAGATTTCGACAACAGGCAAGGCGTCATTTTGCATCTATTTTGTATTTAAAAAATTGAAATTGAGGGAATTCTGCATCTGACTCCGAGAGGCGTCATGGCGTTGTGGAAATGTTCCTTTTCAATTTACAATAAAAATGTGTTTTTTGTGACCGTTTGTAGACAAAGCATCATTTTTTAAAGAATAGGTGTACTGGCTATTCTGTGTGGAGTAAATTTGTTATGTTTTTAGACATTCCTGGTAGAATATTCCTTATTGAGGTTTGTTCTTATCTTCAACACTGTAGATTGGTGATACTTAAAAAAATATTTAAAAAATTAACATAAAAATTTAAAAAAAGCATTTGAATTGTGTAAATAGGATGCTTTTTGTGTTAATTTTTCTTTGTGGACAAATAATTCCACTTTTATAAATAAACAATTTACGTTTCTGGAGTGTTTATATGTTTCTGAAATGCAAATTTTTGCCTAGAAAGTATTTTTTTCAAAGCAACGTTTGAGTGCTTATTGCGGCTCAGCCATTCTATATCAAGGGAGTTTATTAGAAAAACTGTGCTTAAAATTGTCATAAGAGATTATTTTCGAAGTTTCTTTGTTTTCCTCCTGGACATATATACAGTATGTCCGGAGAGGAAGTGTCGGAAATAAGCAATTTTATGCATATTTTGTCTAATAAACTTTTTTGGTATTCTGAATGGCTGAGCAGCAATAAGTACTCAAAACTTGGTTTGAAAAAATGCTTTCTAGGCAAACATTTTTGGCACGTTTGTTCCTGATTCCGGGCACGTCAACTACTGAGGTCATTAGTTTCGTAAGTGTAGTGCATATTTTGTCATCGGGAGTTGGCGCTGATCTTCCCCTGCTGGATGGCGAGACCCGGCGCCGACCTACCATCGACTAGCGGGGTTTTCCCCTAATCAGGTATATCCCACCAGCTGGGCACCGTCCCAGCCGGGACAAGTTCTAAGCTCCCGACCGCTCACCCGGCATGTGTGGTAGCGTAGTGCATGTTAGTTTAAGTGTGTGATGATAGGACAAGGAAGAGGAAGGACAGATCGCACGCGGTCCGTGACCCGTCTGGTAGGGTACTGCTCCGGCATTCGCCAGGTGTTGATCGGAGAAAACTCGGAAAACTACCGATCAGAGCAGCCGGCCACTAGAATTCTCCTCCAGACTGCGACTGAATTCGCCCTAGCTGAAAGGTTAGTGTCGAAAATCCTGCCGTCGTGGGGAGTGGGAACCGAGGACCTCCCGGTGAGAGGCGCTGCAGTGACCTCAGTTGATGCCCTGAGCTACCGCTCCCGGTGCGAATGAATGCAAAAGGTTCATTTTCTAAGGCAGGAGACGTGAGAGTGAGCGAAGTCCTGGTCAGCGTCGGCGGCGGAGCAGCGGCGGCCGGCCTGGCACGAGCAGAGGCGCTGCCGGCGGCGAGGGCAACCGCTCCCTCGCCGTGCGGTGCGGGGCGTTGCGTCAGCGGCATTCTTGCGACCTGACAGCGGAGGCCGACCGCCCACCGCCCCGCCCCCGCCCCCGCCCCCGCTCCCGCCCGCAGACGCATGCAAGGCAATTGTTTTTTCAAAATAAATAGAATTCTGGAGACTTCAAATAACTGCAAATTAAAAAAAAAACAGGATTTTAATTTTTTTTTCGGTTAAAAAGATCTCGGCCCGCGCACGCAAGCCAAGCAATTGTTTTTTGTTTTTCGAATAAATAGCATTATGGAAACTGCAAATAACTGCAAATTTAAAAAAAGAGGATTGTAACTTTTTTCGGTTCTTCAGAATTTAACCATTCTGACGAATAATACTTCTGATAAAATCTTTACGTACCTTACAGGACACACACGTCTTTTCTTTATAGAAATGTTGTGTAAAGACGTTTTTAAGATTTTTATTGGTGTTCCACTCCGGATTTTTCTCTCTGCGGGGCCAAAGGTGTAATGCGTCGATTGGGTGTTTCCTTATGAAGAGGTATTCATTTTTTGCTGATTATAGTTAGTATTTATAACGCAAACAACTGGTGTAATGAATGAATTTAGTAAGTGTGTAAAATTAGTAAGAGCCATATTTTTAAGATAAACATTGGCTTCTGCGGGTAGGGGACCTCCCTTTGGACACTCCATTGAGTATTATTATTATAAAAATTAATAAAAGCGTATACTTAACCGCTGTATATTTCAAGTTAAAAGTTATTTTTTTGCAACGGACATGTTTTAGATAATATATTCTCTTCCAACACCGTACATTCTCTTTATAATGACTCCATACACCACAATGTGTTATTTGGCCGGTTCTGGGAGCATAACCATAGCAATTGCGACTGTGTACATGTCACTCCCGCGACTGCCTTTGGAAGATGAGACGGACGCCTGGCGCTCCTTCGGGCTCTTTCCCAATCACTGGAATGCACCGCCTAGTGATGAAAAATTTTACCAAAACATCGATACATCGCTAAAGAGTTTCCGTCGTCGACGAAAACATCGACAAAGAAACATCGTAAACGTAAACGGGATACATGGGACCCACAAAGTCGATAACTCATTTTTCCATGAAAGTGAAGTTAGAACCCTTTTATTTTAAGGTCGCGAAATGTATTCCAAACATTCATAATAACAAACACTATCAAATACACATTTTTGGCTTACGTACCCAACAATTGGAATTAGCAGCTAAATTTCACGAATTACTTCTCACTGAATCGTGTGTTGTGTGTCGCACTCACGCTCGCGCCCCACAATAACAAAAATATGAGAGAGACAGCATAAGCCAGATAAACTCCAGCACTTCATCCCTCAAATAACACAGTAAGAACTACTAAATGAGAAAAAAACACTCAAATGATTTGGGATAAATGTTGAATAATTATGTTTGCTCGTACATATAAAACATATTTCATTTATAAATGTATGGCGAAAGACGTGAGAGTTTGGAAAGCAATGGTGGGTCACACGTATCATGTTACTGTGGGACTTCCCTGGATTGAATGGAGTGAGTCTGATTCACGACCTGTCAAAATGTCTGAGGGCCATTTGTAACACTAGTATCGATTCATGCAATGACACGCCTACCGATAGCATACATTCATAACGCGAGCAGCTCCCGAACCACCTCAGATTGCACAGGCGTAGTAATGAGTAGAGACCGGATTTTCATGTAATTACATATTTTTGGTCTTGCTATTTACTGTTCTCAAAATTATAATCTTTGCTAATCGTCGCCGTCTAAGCACAATATCCAATTTTTTCGTTACATATTTTTACATATTTAGTACGCTATTCCACATTTGACATATTTTTCTATTTTCACAAAATGTTTTTTTTTCTATCAATTGTCTTAAATTTTATTAAATCTTTTTTATGAAAATAACGATTTAAAAAAGCATTTACCTACATTATTACTGCGTGCGGTGTACTTGAGATATGCTACGTGATGATAGGTCGATGTTCTGGTTGTCCGCCGCGTCTGCTTTAATTTTTCTGTGCAGGGAAGTGCACATCAGCGACAGAGATCATTTACGTCGTAAGGTCTTAAAAGTATTATTGACACCCGATTTCGTGATCTTTAAACTTAATTTGCGCCAATCTTAGGGGATCACCGACGTGTAATTCTTCGATGAGAATTCTACGATTTGCAGTGATTGTTTGCTGGTCGTAGATAATAACGCCTGTTTGTACGCTGGCTTCTATTGCGTCTAGTCTGACTAGCCAAACTATGGCCCTGGATAAAAATAGATGAAACTTTTACTATTGATTGATTCAATGAATGATTTTATAAATGTATGTATTCTTTTTAAATTAGTTTAGGATTTTTTTAATAAATTTAATTTCGTATTATATAAATATGTTTTATAATTAGTGTATTTAACATTACATATTATATCAGATAATATAATTTATTACATATTATTACTGTTTTCTTTACATGTTTATGTACCTATTTAGACGTTTCAAACTACATATTTTTCCGGTCTCTAGTTATGGTGATAACGCAAAACATCGATATTACGTTATTAAAAAAAATAAAAAATGCAATAAAATATGGAAAACAAAATAGACGTGCAGAAAACGTCGAAAGCAAAATATCGATGTTAATATATCGATGTTTTTGGTGGAAGGCATGAATGTTGTTTGCCATTCCTAGCACCGCCGCCGCTGGCCGGCCGGCAGGCAGCGGAGCGGAGGAGCGCCGCGCCGAGCGAGGCAGGCGGGAAAGCGCTCGCCCGCGGCGCCTGCCGTGTCGCGTGTGCTGCTACACACGGCCGAAGGGCGGAGGGGGCGGAACTCATTCATGGCGGGGGTGGGGGCGCGGGTGCGTGCGTGGGTTGAGGGGGGGGGTCCGCGGGCGCGAAGGCTTCGCTTCCGCTCGGCGGTTGGTCAGCTGGGGGCTGCCTCATTGGCTGGTCGAACGTTTCACAGATGTCAGTATGTGTGTCAGTATTTCGTGCTTCGCGCGCGTCAACTCCATTCGTCATTAGTACGGAACGGATTTTCATGTACATACAGACTTTTACGGGAACGAGATACCCGCATGCAATACAATTTTTCAGGTTACAAAGCGTTCTGAAGGAATTGGAACCATTTTTATTTTACATATTTTGGTATTATTACACATTTTTACATATTTAGGTATTATTACATATTTTTACATATTTAGATATTATTACATATTTCTTACACATTTAGTTACATTTTAATATATTTAAACTTTTGAAACAGAACATTTCACTTTGCATTGTATGTCACTAGAATCATCTTTCTCAAAAAGCAATGTATTGCTACCCCACTTTTACGACCTGTGGACCTTCGCCATGAATATTGTCAAACTTACCCCCCCCCCCCTGCTCCATGGAATCAAGGATGAGCGAGTGTTTGTGAGGCACAAGTAATTTCAACCACGACCTTTCATGTTTCTCAGAACCAATCCGTAACTCGCTCGTAAACTAACAAATACATTTTACAGGTCTTATCGCGTTATGGAATCGGGAGGGGGTGATGGCTACACGGTACTATTGTGCACTTGAGCACAGGCTATTCGGAAACATTGTACATACAGCGGACGCTTTTTATTTGAAATAAAGCTCTTATGTGTAGTGAAAACAACTGTACAATTACGTATATAGAGGTAGAACGTTCTTTCAGCCGATCCGATCGACAACGTTATTTACTCGGAAAATGCTTGCATATACCCATTTTAAATACTACTCGTAAAATTAATTTTTATTTTACATATTTTATATTTTTCTTACATATATTGAAAAAAATAAATACATATGTATGCACATGTTTTGCTTTTTTTATTACAATACATTCCGATCCCTAGTCATTAGTGAGTGAGTGTAGGTCATGTTGGATCCGGGAGGGTGGCGGTGTTCGTTCGCTGCTGAAACAGAGATCCGGTGCCGGCGTCCACGTCTCCATGCCGGGTTCTCTCTTTTTCGGTACCTCCCACCGGCGTGGCACCGCCCCAACCGCGGGTTGCCCCAAGCGAAGCTCCCGGCCGGTCGCTCAACATGGGTGGGGTGCAGTGCTTGTGAAGTGCGTTGAGTCTCGCACCAATGCCTGAGAACAGCAATGAGGTGGACAACGGCAGAGAATAAATTGTATTATAATGGAAGGAAAGTTTTACATACTAAAGAATTAATGATGCACTATTTATATACCATCATATCAAGGCAAAACGTAAAATATACAATAATTTTCTGAACGGTTATGCTCTGTACTTGCGATTCTTTCCGCAAGAAAACAGATTGCATCATCATGTTCTTGAAGAACTTGTTTAATATTCACCATGTCCCGATTGCACAACTACTCTCTACGTCACAGATACAAATGTAAGATTTTAACGGGATTATAGTCAGGCCTGGCCGCAAGAAAACGCCCGAGTTTACACTAAGTAATTACGCATGCCGGCTGTTTCGAATTTCTTGTGATCATGTGAAGATCGTTGAAAGATGAACGTATCACTAAGCATTCAGAACCATTTTAATACTAAAATTCCTAAAAGATGAAACACGAACATCTTACCCGAGCAAATGTAGAGGAAACAAATTTTTCTCGCTGGGATCCGTCCTTGACACCTCCCCGCCCACCCATTGGATGACCGGGAGAGGTGGCTCAGAGCATCAACTGATGTCTCTGTTGTGCCTCTGGCCGGGAGGTTGTAGGTTAGAGTTTTCACAGAGGTACGGGATTTTTGACTCTAGCGTGTCAGCTAGGTCCAGTTCTATCACTGACTGGCCTCTGACGTCGTTAATATTTATATTAGTCGCGATTTGTTCACATTATTGCATTTACAAGTACATGTGCCTTAAATGATGAATACAGTTTTTCCAAAACTCTAGTTTCCTCTGAAAACGAATTCAAAATGCATTTTCAGATATGCTAGAACGCCATTTTTTAAAAATCGGTTCCAAATTTTCTTCTTTTAACTTTTAGTACGGAGAGCGCCAATTGCACTTTTTAAGATGACTTAAAATTAATTTTGCTGTATTCTTTTGTTTTCTAAAAATTACACATATGTAATTTTTTTGAACTCTCACGCCGTTAATATGCATACTTCCAGCAATTTGCATACCCTTTTGCATTTGTGAGTGGAAGTGCTTCGAATGAAGTTTTTTCGAAAATTCAAAAGATTTCTTGGAAAATGAGCTTCAAATTTCGCATTTTCACTAGAGCTTGAACGATTTTTTGTTAAAAACTTGTCCAGATTATCCAACGAAAATATCCACGTAGGACGAGGATGTACTCTTTTCAATATTTTAAAAGTAATATTTCGAATCTACCATTAGGAAACCGAAAAATGGAGAAAACTTCCAAAAATATATTTTGGGCGGTGATAGATGGCAGCTGGCAAGAGGATGAACCAAGACCGTAAAGCTACTTCAGCCCAAGAAATTAGAAAACTAGTGAATATGAGAAAGTCTGTGCTATTCTTTAGCACCAATAGTTGAAATTATTATTGATAATTCGTTCATCTTTCGCGTGATCATTTATTTTTATCATGCGGTCAATGGGGTGCAATAATGTGGGTTGCGCTGAGACAACTCCTGCCTTTGAACCTCAGCCCTGACTCACCCACTCCGTTACTCTCTTCGCCGCTGTGTGCTAATGGAGGGTGCGGGCGGGTCCCGCTGGGTAGCTGTAAACGGATGATGAGGTCTCCGATTACTAAGGAAGTGTCAATGGGAGCGCCGTGATTCATTTCCCTATTTGAATCGGTTATTTTTAAAATCTCGCTGGTCAGGAATTGTAAAGTTATGAGGAAACAAGGAAAACGGAATAATTAAGTGCACAGAGAACGTTTTTCTTTCTTTTTTTTTTCATTCTTCTGATGCATAAATCTTGATTGAGAAGGCCAGAGAGACATAATTTACTTGTATTAATAGTACAATAGTCACATATACCTAACATAATAATATTTCAGAATACAATTTTTAAAATAATTGAAGAATGGGTAAAACGTTGTGCGTGTATTTTTAAATACTTTGAAATGTATTATTCCAATCTTTGCAATAGAAACTACAACGCCCTCCTTGCTGTTATTTTGCGACTATCCATCCCTCATTTTTTTCAATATTGTAATTTGAAAGAAATCAGGATTTTGTGTATATAATTCAATTTTACTCTAAATGTGCTTACGAAAAGAGTAGTGTGGGGGTCAACAAATTCCATCACTACCTACACCCTAGGTCCAGAGTGAAGAGACACCATTGCTTCTATGGTGTTGCAGATCGTAACCTACAACCCAGTGTCTGGCTTCCAAACTTTCTTTCACTGCTACCTATTCCTTTCCTTCTCTTTCCTCTCTTTCCTTCTCTTTCCTCGCTCTAATTTCCAATATGCCTCCCACAGCCATTAAACATATTTTTGCAATGTTGTGGGGCTCTCTAGTGATCTATTCTAATGCAACACACAACGCAAGAATTGCATTGCCTTTTCGAATTTCTGCTTATGCACTACGCTTGCGAAATCCTCAGCTTAATAATATTAGCGAGAGTGTCGATATTTGTACAGTTCATTATGTTTAAATATCTAGTTACTTTTCTCCTGTAAGAATCCGAACATACAACTGAGTACGTACCGCTATTAACCTGACATTTTCGACCAGGAACAGGTATAATTTATTCTACGTTCCCATTGCACATGTATATTCAGCATCGACGTAATGTGTTAGTTATGTCATTGAACGCATCGTCATTGAATCTGAGAATCGAAGTTTCCCTTGTGCGAGGGCGTCTGGGAGCGTTGGCTGGGCGGCGTTTGTTAGTTTCTCTTAGATGTTCTGAGAGGTGTAATAACAGCCCCCCTCCCTGTGTGGGCGTCTGCTCCGCGTCCGTCCCTCAGCTCTCCGCTCCGCCTCATACCTGCTTTATATTCTCTGCACAGCGCCATCCCCTTCAAGTCTCTCATGACCCAGATATCCACCGCGCGGCTTCAGAAGATTGCCGGCTAACATGCACGAGCGGCTGCTTGCGTTTGAAATTCTCTTTCTTTACGCTGCGATGAACTTGCTCTTACTTAATGTTACTGTCGTTTGAGGATGTTGAGTGAACAGCGTTATAAAGTTACACGTTATAAATGTCTTAATTTTATAGTCTTCTTATGAGAAGTAGTAAAAATTCGACACTTCGCTTACATTTGTAAAGAAAATACGAGACTTTCTTCTTTATCTGAAGGCGATTGAGTGAAGACTTGATTTATTCATTTGCGCGGGGAATGTTGGATTAGGCCTGAACAAAGCTGAAAGTGATAATTTCCGACGATTAATGAACGCATTGAATAAAGTGGCGGCATACAACTAAAGTACCTTCAACCAGTTGTCGATTCGTCATTGATAGTCTGCAGCAGCTGATTTTCTAGAGTGAATGAAATTATTGGCTGGAAGGTAATGTTAAGCGGCGATTATTCCGATTGGCTGTTCCCTTTTTTCTTGATTTCCCTCGTTTGATTCCTGGCCAATACCGTCCCTCTGCGGTCCATCGCATTCTCCTCAGTCTACATTAGGATTGTGCCAGAGGTTGTCCGTGCCAGTTGTAGCATTCTTGCGCCAAAAACAAATATAATTTAAGTATACGTGAGCGAAATTTAAGTATGCGTGAACAAACAATCGAGCAAACGGAGGTCCAAATGAATAAAGTAATTAAGCATGGTAATTGAGCTTCGTTTCCATATTGTGAACAGTGGTGTCAATGAAGTGCATTTTACTGCACGTGCTTTTTTATACACTTGTGTACACATTAGTGTAATCGAAAGTCGGCCACGAGAGTCTTTGGGAGAAGGGGCCAACCGCGGCGGACGCGGCGGAATTCGCGGGCCCTTCACACCGAAGCGTCAATTATGAGGCAGCGTTTGGTGGCGATTTTCATCCGATAAAGAAGAGGCGCTCGCTTCTATTCACGCAGAGATAGAAATGCCAAGTTATTCATAGTACGTTTTCTGACCACATGCAGTATGTAAAGTATTTTTCCTTCTTTATTGGCGATATGCCTTCACATTGTTAATATCTATTTAGAAAACGTAGAAAAGTGTTCCAAAATTTTGACGTAGAAAGGAAAAAGTATGGAGAATTCCACACCTTGATGCCACAAGAGAAACCCTCTCTCTCTCTCTCTCTCTCTGTATATATATATATATATATATATATATATATATATATATATATATATATATATAATTACTGAACACGTTTAGAAGTATTTTTCTGACCGTTCTGTCGTGTCAGATTCACTAGCGAACTGAAAATATTCGAGATCTGACGAGTCTTTGCGTTGGTTTCCACAACGAAACTGGAGGGGCAGCGGAACAAATGCGTCCGGCCGCGAATGGAAATCCGCAGCGAATAAAACGCTGCCAATCTGCTGCTGCGCCGCTCGCCAGCCGCGCAGGTGCTCATAAGCCAACAGGAGTCGCAAAATTTCCGTTGCGGACGTTCCGCGTAGGCTGCGGATGTTCCGCGCCGGTCTGTGTGAGCCTGAAAGGAACCGTGTTCGCGCCGCTTGCGAATCGCAGCTAGTGCCGGCGGCTGGGCGGTGACGCTGGCGCCTCATCGCTGCGAGGCTCTTCCTTGGCGGTGCCGCCGCCGCCGCCAGCAGCGGCTGCAGGAAGCGGCAGCGGAGGGCAAGAAAAGGAACTCCGCTGAGTCACTGTGTTCGGTCGAAGCGGCAGGTGGTTCTATATAGGCCTTCGGAACTAGATTGAGCAGCTCACGGATGGAATGACGAATACATGGAAAATCACTGTCAATATCGTCCCATTCACAGGTTACAACTTACGATAATGTAAAATAAAAGTGGCGTAAATAGAAGTTCCTCCTTGCTACCCTTGTACCTTGCGTAAGCTGTGGGTGTATCATGCAGTTTGCGTTTCATGCCACGTTTTGCAAACAGTGGGGGGAAAGGTTACCGTCTCTTCATAGTGCGAATGCTAGTTTATAGCGAATTTATTTATTTATTTATTTATTTATTTATTTATCGTATGACGAGAATTTCGGGGAGACGACAAAATAACTACGGTTCCGAAGCCAATTCTCAGCATGCTGTCTTTGTGTCTCCCGGTAAGGCTGTTTTGAGTGATAAATGATGATGTAACAAGCATGAAGATGGAGATGATGGTCTGAGAGGCGGAAAACGGAAGGTCACCTGCCGCGAACGCGCTTTTCCACCTCAAACTCCACGTGCGAATGAGGCGCATGGGAATCAAACTCCCATCTCAGCGGTGGAAGCGAGGTGAGGTGAGGTGTCCATTTGCTACACAACGAGCTGCCGCATGGTGCACAATAAAACAGTTACAGTACACTCGAATTTTAAGCCTGGTTCACATTGAACAATTTTCCCTCCAATTTTGCTTGGACAAAAACATGACCAACGAGATGGAAGTTTGCTTTGTTTTCTGTGCAACAAAATCCGTATGATGGGGCCACTCTGCTTTTGGTCCTTGCAACTCAGTATTTTACGGCTCGTCGCGTTGCTTGTGTGTTGCTTTTCTTCTCCTGTCACAACCATTGTTGATACAGGCGAGTCAAAAATCGCAAATCACACGACACCAATATCACGAATCACCGCCGCAACTGTGCATTTCCAAAATTACGAAAAGAAAAACGGATGGAAACGCGATGTACCTTGGGATAGTCGTTGATAAACCATGACTGAAACATTTTCATCCAAATTTTATACGATTTATATGTATTGACTTCTTCATCCAGTATTTGTACATCTGTATACTGAAACAACTGCACATCATTTTTGTGACATTTTTGGATTATCCATTGAATGCAAAGAGTATCATGTAGAACAGGTTTTAACATTCTGAAGTCTTTCAGAATGTTCAATGTATAGTGTAAATTATTTATAGCGAACTTCTTTATAACGTTTACGTACTAAAATGTAAACCATTACTTGAGTTTTGATCGTTTACAACAGTCTGGAACTCCGTTCACCTAATGAGACTTCTCTGTAACAAAATAATTTACTCAGGCCCTTGACTTTCGTTATACAGAGTTCATACTATATATATTGCATATACTTATATATTGCATCCAGCATTCGTGCTTTGGGACACACTGAACAGATTTGTTACTACCACGCTCTTTGTGAAAAGCCAACTCGCAAGATAACTAAATTAACTCCACAGCTTAAATTTGGCCCTCACCACTTTTGCATATAATTTAATTAATGCTTCGTCAATTGAAAATGCCTACTTCAAGTATCACGCACTTTGTCCTAATAGTAAATAAAATCACAAGTTCTGCGACTGGTCTGTTTCTGTTTGATGCTTATGTAGCGTGACCATAGGGCACCCTCCGGATTCCTCGGTTGGTTGGTTGTTAGTGATTCCGGGCGTGTCAACTACTGAGGTCATTAGTACCGTAAGTGTAGTGAATGTTTTTCATCGGGAGGTGACTGTGATCTCCCGCTGGATGACCTTCCATTCCGCTATTGGGGTTTCTCCAAACAGGTATCTTCCACCAGCGGGGCACCCCCCCCCCCCAGCCGGGACAAGCTCTAAGCTCCCGACCGGTCTCCCGGAATATGTGGTAGTGTAGTGCATATTAGTGTAAGTGTGTGTGTAAGAGGAGAGGATATGACAAAGAAGAGGAAGGAAAGATCGCGCGCGCGCGCGCGCGTTCGTGGCCCGTTTGTTAGGGAACTGCTCCAGCATTCACCTGGTGTTGATAGGAGAAACCACGGAAAACTACAGATCAGAACTGCCGGCCTCTAGAATTCTCCTCCAAACAGCGACTGAATACGACTAGCGTGTACGTGTCGAAAATCTTGGCTCTGTCGGGACTCGAACCTAAGACCCGGTGTTAAGCTCTGCAGTGACATCAGTTGATGCACTGAACCACCTCTCCCGTTCCGGATTCCTCGGAAAATATTATTGAACAGAGATGGAGAATGAAATCCGAAGTTGCTGGAGGAGCAGATTCAAATGTCTCACAGTTACACGTGCGCAGACCAAAGATTTTTTCCTGCTTCCCGGGCAGTAGAATACAAATTTATCATTAGACGCATCGCGATCTGTAGCCACTTACGGCGATGTTACGACATGATGTTATATGGATCTTATTTTAAAGTCAAATGCTATTAAAGACTTCTTGCCCCCTCGTGTGTTTAACATCTCTGAGATGGAACTTGCGGTTTGCATAATACACTGTAATAATTGTAAAATCTAATAGTCCCGGATTACATAACAAAGGATGAACATTTTTACGTAATGCTGGCTATTGTCTGGGATAGATAAACCAATGTAAATGCTGTGATATTCTCTTGTGGAAGACGATGAATTGTTTTAATTGGAGGTTGAAGAAAATCTGATTACATCTCCAATTACAAAGAAATTAAATTCTTCCTTCTAAAAAGTGAAATTTATGAATGGACAAATTAAGGGAGGAAGCTTACAAGGTTTCCCCGTTGCGATTTTAACTATGATTTCCCGTAGCTTCCTTACGAGCAAACATAGTTGCTGCTCTGCTAACTACTAGAAATGGGGAAGTTAAGAGTTCAGTGCCTTTATTAAATTATAACAGATTATATTAATCTTCGTTGAATCTTTTGTGACTTTTAGTAATTAACTGGTTCTCTAGAAAATTATTATTTAGAAAATTAAATGTCTGGTGAAGTTTCAAAAATTGTTTAATTCAGTGTAAACATTTTTCGACCGCATTGCTGCCGTCTTGAGTGAAATCCTAGGGCGCCTGCTTACCTGGCTGAGAAGATATCTGTATTTTTGTCATAGAAATGCATTGAAGATGACCGCAAAACAACCGTAGTAGCTGTGTGCGGAGTTAAACAATTATGATGAAACTACACATTTATTTCTGTTCCTAATGCGAAAATATTATAAACCATAGACTTCTTCCTATTGATTGTAATTACTGTCATTTATTCACTATTAATTAATATTTACTCGAGTTAATTGTATTTTTACTTGCAGTTTACTTTCTATGGTCACCCTACAGCGGTGTTCCAGCTTTCTGATAGTTAATTTTTTTTGGTGATTTTATTCTTTTTTTTAATTTGCACTTATTTTTTGATATTGACAGGATTCTTAAAATTTTTAAAAGTATTATAATTATTCTATTTATATTATTATATAAACATAACTCATCATCGGTGATGAACCTGTGGATATACTTGAATTTACCCCTTTCTTAACGGCGCCATTAGAACGATCATTGTAAGACTTATTATATTTTCCTTTCAATTCTAAAAAAAAATCGTGTCTATTATTCGTTTTAATTCCGTAACCAGATTTGTTTTGCTCTTACCTGAAAACAATATTTAAAGACCTTATTTAAGTTTCCCGCGCGCCTTTAGGTCTATATTTTGCTTTCAAGTGTGGTAAATTTCCTCGGTTGCCTCACTTCCTTCAAAGGAGCAGCCCTGCTCATGCTAAATGCCAAGTTCACTTCTTCCGTGCCTCCGCGGCTGCCGGGAAATCCTCCCGGCCACGCGTGTCGAGCTCGCCAGCCCCGTGCGCCCACGTGTGTGGCCAACGCGGGTCGGGGCGTGCGGCAACGCTCGCGAGGCGCTGCCTGCCACATCCCGGCAAATAAGGCGTGGCCGCCTCGGCGGCGCGACGCCCGCGCAGCACCGGGGCAGTTTCTCTTGAGCACTCAGGCATGGGGACTAGGACTTACATGAACTCATTCATGGATCCTAGTACTTACATTAACTCATTCATGGACCCTAGTACTTGCATGAACTCATTCATGGACCCTAGTACTTACATTCATGGAACCTGGCGCTTACTCATTCAAGGAACCTAGTACTTACATTAATTCTCTCATGGAACCTAGTACTTACATGAACTCATTCATGAACCCTAGTACTTACATTCCCTCTTTCATGAAACCTAGTACTTACATTAACTCATTCATGGGCTCTATCACTTACATTAACTCATTCATGGACTCTAGTACTTGTATTCACTCATTTATGGAAACTAGTACTTGCGTTCACGGTTTATTAATTGGAAAGTGTTACTTTGCCCTACGCATATTGCAAAGAAGTCATGGCCCTCTAAAACGATTGAGCATAGCAAAGTAAAGAAACGCTCTGACAACATAAATGCCGTGAACAACGCGTGTGCCGCCTCTCGTATTGAGAATTTGGGACTTTTCTAGTTGGTATATATATATATATATATATATATATATATATATATATATATATATATATATATAGACCAGCGGTCTTGTAAATTTTGTCTCCTGTACTAGCCGTTTGAGAAGGCCACAGAGTCTCAGTAATATTTATTCATTACTTAAGGAGCTCCCCAACTATGCAAGAATGGGATCTGATTACCACGCGGATTGGCCGTGAATGTAATTTTGCTGGGAATTTAGCCAGGAACGATAAAGAAAACTATAGGAGGGACGAAATTATTTCAATCAATTAATTTCATTTTTAAGCTTTATAAGAAGTAATGTGTGCATTTTGCCGCAACATTCAGGAAGATGTTTTACTATTACATTTCGCTGATTTGAATGACCGAGGATAAAAAAGGTGAAGCATACTTGAAAAGTGGAACTAATCAGAGAGTTACATGAATGAAAGCGTTTCTTTACTATAAACCACGTGGCAGTGTTTGAAAGCAGCATTAGTGATACGGCTGTTGGTCGTGATTCATTGTGTCGCGTTTGAGCGTAACATCTAAAGAGCTCAGGTATCTGGAAAAACTGTTTTGGTTAACCTGGTGCCGCAAAGAATAGCTCAGGTTGCTATAGTGAAACAAGTCTCTCGTGTTGTTCCTCGTTCGTATCTCGCGTAGGATAAAGGTTTTCACCTTTCGGTCGCCGCATACTAGGGTGAATAAAACCATTGAATATCCCATATAATCATCTAAATCATCAGTCATTTTATAATACACCAAAAAGCACAGTTGTGTTCGTAGATGCTGGCATTATGGGTGTGGGACTAGAAGACATTGTAGTGGCATCTACCGGACGGAAAACATTTCAAAATTTCTAAATTTTTAAAGAAGGGATCATTCGAAAAACGCATGTACAATCATCATCGATTTCACCACATAAATTTTGAAACAAAAATCTCCTACCACTTTTCGCGTGAGTGTATATTCTTGAAATATATATCTCTTACAACTCTTTTTCAACATTTAATTCGAGTATTACTCGAACAATTTTTTGAATTTCGCGACAGGCGCTGTTGCTTGGAATATGTGTACCAGGTGGCGCAGCAAGGATTGACTGTGGGCTGTGGGGTAGATATATAAAGGAAATTACATTTATGCTGCATTTAAAGTTATTTTTATTTTCTGATTTGTTTTACCATGTATTCAATTGCGAGACTTTTCTGACTAGAAAATTAATGATGCAAATCATTAACTATGAAGTCATGATACTGACTTAACATTTTAATTGTGAATGCTTTTCGTTGATGGCTGCGGGGGAGGGGGGTGGTTTTCAGTCGTCAATCGAGTAACTGTAAATGAAAAATAGAAGTGAAATTGCGCCTTCCGTGCCAACGTGCAATGCGTCGCCGCCTGTGCCGGAGCGCTGCACCTGGCGGGCGGGGCGTTGCCACAATCGCGTCGCGTCGGCGCGCCGAAGGCCGCGTCCAGCGAAGCGGAGAAGGTGCTCGCGCTCGGCCATCGAAGCAGGAGATGGTTGGTTGGTTGATTGGTTGGTAGAGATTCCGGGCGCGTCAACTACTAGGGTCATTAGTCCCACAAGTGAAGTGCGTGTTTTTTATCGTGAGGAGGTGGTGATCTTTACCCACTTAATGGTGAAATCCGGCGCCGACCTTCCGTCGACTAGCGGGGCTTTCCCCAATGAGGTATCTCCCACCAGCGGGACAACTCTAAGCTCCCGACCGGCCTTCCGATATTTGTAGTAGTGTAGTGCATGTTAGTGTAAGTGTGTGTAAGGGGTGGGGATATGGCAAGGAAGAGGAAGGAAAGATCGCGCATGGTCCGTAGCCCGTTTGTTAGCGTACTGCTCCGGCATTCGCCCGGTGTTGATTGGAGAAACCACGGGAAACTAGAGATCAGAGCAGCCGGCCGCTAGAATTCTCCTCCAGACTGCGACTGAATTCGATTTAGCTGACAAACTAGTAGTTTTCAAAGATATTAATATCGGTTTTGGATAGATTGGTGGTTCCCAACACACACACGCGTACACACACACACACACACAGTACCGCACACATTGAATCCTCCTGACAAGTGTATATAAAAGGTCGGAATCATTGGTGCAAAGGAATTCCAGAGACTTGAGTAATTCCTTAATTATTTATCCTGCCACGAACCGAACGCCGCCGCGCTCGCAGATTTGCGGCTGCCAGTGAGCAGACCTCGAATCCCAGAAATAAACATAGTAGCGCAGTCACCGCCATTTAATAACCCTTCTCCCTTTCAGACAGTATTTAGTCCGTTGACGTGAAATAATGACAAAAGGCGTTGTGCAAATTTTCGAGGCCATGTATATTTGTTTAGGAGAGATAAGTGGTGGCCGATGCCCACTGTCGCTCACTTGGAACCCTCCGACAACTGAATATAAAGAGGCGGAGTTGAGGGCAGAAAGCAATGCGCTGCTCTGAATCCAGAAGCTCCATACTTGGGTTGTCGTAACGTAGTAGCTGAGGGTATTATCCTCGAGATGAAATATAGCACGGCTTTTCGTACCTTTCTCGGTCGTGCCGTTAGCGTCGCTTGATCCGCAGCTCTGCTTGTAGAACCACACTACTCGGGATTGGGCGAGCGGTAGATCGCTGCTCGGCGAATGCCGAATGTGTCTAGTCACCTTTAAAGGCGGGTCCACACATTCGTTAATCGGCGAGTAGCGAGCAACCGCTTGCCGAATCCCGAGTAGTGTGGATGAGTTGCTTCCTATTTGCTGAATTAGGAATGTTAGGTGCTTGCCCTACCCACCGCGTGTCGGTCTTTTGGGCACATCAAAGGGAGCGAACATTCGCCGAACACATCAGCTGTTCGGAATTGTGCGAGCGGTAGTTCGCTGCTCGGCGAATGCCGAATGTGTCTAGCCACCGTTAAAGGAGGGTCCACACATTCGTTAATCGGCGAACAGCGAGCAATCGCTGCACGCCAAATTCCGAGTAGTGTGAATGAGTTGTTCGCCATTTGCCGAGTGACGAATATTCGGGGTACCCCTACCCACCGCGTGTCGGTCTTTTGCACACATCAACGAACATTCGTCGAACATGTCAGCTGCTTGAGATTGGGCGAGGACTACGTCGCTGTTCGGCGAATGCCGAATGTGTGGAGCTGCCTTACGAAGAGGGCGAACGTGGGCCCCGAAGCGAGCGGAGCGCCTCCAGGCGGTGGAGGATTCGACGCTGTCGCAATCGCGTCCGCCGCCGAAAGGGCGTAGGCCTGTGTGTCTGGCACACCGCAAAGTGAAAAGTGTGTGTGTCTGTGGGTGGAAGTAGAGGAGCTGATGCGGAGTTGCTAGGAAGGTGCCGCCCCTGCAGAACCTGGCTCGCTCGTGGCACTTAGCGAAGTTGCTCACCTTTCACTAAGGAGGTCCGAGTTCGATTCCCGTCCAATCTCATGTGAAATTTGTTCCTACAAAACTAGTTTGGCTGCTTCACAAGGGTTAGTCCAACCCCCTGTGAAGTTTCTAAACCCCACCCCTATCCTTATTCCTTCCACAATTCTGGCCGCTGGCTAGTGACGCAGGAGCGCGTAGCAGGAAGCGCGCAAGCGGAGATGCTACCTGGCGGTCCTCTTGACAACTGACTGCGACGTGACGTGACATGACACATTAGTAATGGAGGATTACTCCCCAACGCAAAGCGCTCAACGTCCGTTAAGGGGCTTGGAGACGCGTTGCGTCAATTTGTAGACGCAACAAATTAAAAAAAACTCGTTTCGGCGCAACATACGATATCTGGAGATACCTCCCCCTAAATAAAACGGGAAGATTTAGCGATGTACTTATTTTGTGCAAGGGGCAGACTTTCGAGAAAATCAGATTTGAATACGCTATTGTAATTAGACAAACTCCCAGTTTAATTTGCATTCTTGTAGTTTAATATTATTGGGGTGTGTTAAATACACTGCAGTACAAAATAATACTTTCATTACTTCCTATCTAAACAATTACGGGCTATTTTTAATTTCTTATTTCTGCAGTATTACGAGTAGGACTAAGACCTTTTTAGATGGGAGGATTTTTTGTAAGAGTCTACCCATCCTTATGTTTGTATCGCATCTACAAGCGTACATAGCGTACATAGATGTATCAATATTAGCATCTAACCAAAATACTTTCTGGGTGTGTGAATGATCTTTTCTTCCCTAAAATTCTGACCATGATAAAGGCAAAAGTATTACTGTGGTATCAGGAGGGAGGAAGAATCAGGAGAGAAGGAAATATAAAAGTGGGCAGATATTGTATTCGTTGAAGATACTATCATGTTAACAATTTTTTGGACATTGTTACATACAATATTTGTTTAACTTTTGTCGCTTTAGAAACAGATGAGGTTATTAGGGACTACTATAGCCGTTGTTTCTGATACATAATCCATAATACTTTAATTGAATTGTTTCACACTGCAAAACTCCATTTTAACCCGACATTTCAGGTTAACCATTTTAACCCCGCTTAACCGATGGCTTATTATGTTGTGATGAGGTCAGCCGAAAATTCTGCCACCGTCTTCCATTCCACTCTCGTTTACTTGTGGGTGGGTCACTGCAGTGCCTCTGACCCGGAGATCCTACGTTCGAATGCTGACTGCGGCAGGATTTTCGACACTAGCTTGTCAGCTAGGTCGAATTCAGTCGCTATCTGAAGGAGAATTCTAGCGACCGGCTGCTCTGATCGGTAGATTTCCGTGGTTTCTCTGATCAACGTCAGGCGAATGCCAAGGCAGTACCCTAACAAATCGTCGAACCCTAACAAACGGGCCATTGTCTGCCCGCTATCTTTGTTCCCACTGCTTGTCCTGTCCTCGTCCCCTTACATACACTTACCCTAACATGTGCTACACCACCACACATGCCGGGAGACCGGTTGGGGACTTTGCTGTCCCGGCTGGGGCGGTGTCCCGCTGGTGGGAGGTATTGGGTTGAGAGAAAAGCCGGTAGCCGACGGTCGGTCGGCGCCGGACCTCGGCATCCAGCGGGGGAAGATCACCGCCACCTCCCGACCAAAAAATACACTATAGAACTACACTATGGGACTAATGATCTCGATAGTTGACGCGCCCGGAATCAGTAACAAACGTGCCAAAAATGTTTGCCTAGAAAGCATTTTTTCAAACCAACTTTTGAGTACTTATTGCTGCTCAGCCATTGAGAATACCAAAAAAGTTTATTAGACAAAATATGCTTAAAATTGCTTATTTTGGACACTTCCTCCCTGAACATACCCATGAATCGCTCCTTGCGGGTGGGTGGGCTGGAGCCGAAGCGACGAGGTCCGAGCGTCCTCGTGCCTCGCTCGCCGGTTTCGCTCTCGGCGGCGGCGGCGGCGTCGCGGCGCCCGGCGAGGCAGGTCGTTGGCGGCGCGAGACCCACGTGCTCGGGGGGGCCGTGGCCCCCCTCGGGGCCCCCGCGCAGCCCCCGGACGGGCGCCAGACCGGTTTGGGCGGTGAAGGCCAAGGCCGTCGCGGGCCAAAGTCTCCGCCGAGCGCGCCAGCTGTGCTCTCGGTTGGCTGGCGTTCGATCGAACTCTCGTGCGCGACCGATTAGCCGGGGAATGGATGGCGGGCAGAAGCGCCAGCGCCGAACCTCGGCTCCCAGCGATTAAAGGACAATGCATTGGTTTCATTACGGATTCCGTCTTCATCTGGAGCCTTCCCATTTTGAGCTCTCTCAGAGCTGCTTCGACCTCACAGTTGCGCATAATGCGCCATGGAGGGTGTCCATTCATTGTTTTCAACTGTAGGGTCATTGAACATATTCTTGTATTTCATTGTTGTATTGTAATTGATATCAGTTGATGCCCTGAGCCACCGCTCCCGGTAGGTGAAACGATGAATGCAGAAGAATGTAGAATGCAGAAGTCGTTTGAGGGGCTCCTGGGACCTGGGACAACAGAAAGGGAGGACATCGCCCGCGACCAATTGCTTTCGCCAGACAAGCAACAATCACCCAAGCTCAGGGCGGGCTTCGAAAGCGGTACCCTGCGGACGAGATGTATATTAATCTTGCGTTTAACGACCTCGGATAATCAGCCGGTTCAAAGAGAAGTATGGTATAAAATATTCATTTATTTTGTAATATTTTGAGTAATAAAGATGCGATCATTATTCCATTCGTGCTTTTTATTAATCATTCCATAGTTGCCGAAGTATTTGGGTTAAATTTTACCATTACAAAAGAAACTGCTGTGAAAAACGCAGATGCTGCTTGTTTTTGTATTTCCAGCGAATGTGAAAAGGGGTTGATGTTTCTTTTATGTTGGTCGTACGGTACAATTTAATGTTTCTTTTATGTTGGTCGTACGGTATTAATCCACATCCGATCGACAGTGTATTCTGTGTTTATAATTACACTTACTAACTCTGTAATGAAGTTCAAAGTTCATTATGGATCATTTCGCCGTTGGCAAACATGTTTCTCTAGCAATATAGTTTTAATGAACCTCGCCGCCGACTTGTTAGCGAGCACTGCTACTGTGAATGCGAAGAGTCGTGCGCTAACCTAACCTTGAAAATGCCCTTTACGCTGTTTTTACTGTGAAGCTTGCGCTGAAACGTTACATGATTTAACACGAGATTCTAATTGAAAGTTTTAGAGACGATTCTGTGCCGTAGTGTGAGTCAAGCGTGTACTTCACCTCTTCGCTCTATGGTCCGTACTTCTTTGTCCTTCGTGTTTCTTTCGTGAAGTCAAGTACAACACTTCAGAAGTAGAGGTTTACAGTGAATTATTTTTCTCAGATAAGTACAAATGACGTCTTCAGGGTATTCCCAACGGTGTTTAAGTAAATAGTGTTCGCTAAGAAGTGTGTGTTTTTTCTTTTGATTCGTTTTCGTATCTGGTGGGCGGACGAAGCTTTAACAGTTGAAAGAAAATTCATTAATCACTTTTGAAACATAGTTTAAATAATATAAAATACGAGTAAATTATAGAATTTTCTAAAAGCCTTGACAAAATCACAATTTCCGTTACGGAGCGGTCAGGTTTGGAATTAAAGGACGACACTGATATTTATCTTTCTAGGACATTCTTGGCTGAACTCTTGAGTAATGGTTCATTGAAATGTAATGATGCATTGAAAATTATGAGGAAAGTGTTCTCATTCAATAATTAACCAAGATGAAGCCAACCCTTATCTTTTCTCTTTCTGGCGTAGTTATAAATTCTAGAACTGTGAATTTGTACTATACAAAGTAGAGTGCGAACGTGCTGTACTATTGGAACGGCTTACCAGCGCGTGCATTGTGCATTCTCTATGGTCGTGTATGTCGATGGTGACTTAGCGAATGCTATACGATATAGATATGTGGGTAGTGGGCAGCGGTGTGCGAGCCCGTGCGCAGCGAGCTTGTGCACGCGCCCACCTGATGGCGCGTGCGGCGGGCGTGCCTGGTGCGCCACGCGTTTGGTCGTCACGCGTGTGCTCTGCTCGGCCTGGGCGGCGGACAGCGCTCCGCGACGCCCACGCAGGTAGTTATTGCCTTGTTTGACGCGGCGAGGCGCGTGCTCTCAGGTCCGCTCCTCCGCCTGGCCACGCACATTTCCCTACGCTCCTTTTGCCACCTAGCGGAGAAAGAAGGTATCACTCGGGCAACGAAACAGGCGAGTTGAGTTAAGCTCAGGATCTTTACAACAGTGATAAGCGCATGTTTGAGGCCATGGGCCCCGTTGAGAAGGACGTTCGCGAATGAATTAAAAATATCCATTTTATACGGCGGGAGGTGTGAAAATGACTTAATGTCATCCGCCACGTTACGAAAACCCAAGTATACACTTGGGTTTTCTAATGTGGCGGCTGAGGGTAGTATCTCCTAGATGGAATCCGGCACGACTTTTTGAGACATTCTAAGTCCTGCCGCTAGAGTCGCTTGCTCTGCAGCACTGCTTGATGCGGTCACGATCACCCGACATCTTGCTGCAGGACCAAGAAAGACGCTAAAGTCGTGCCGAATTCCATCTTGGCGATACTATCCTCAACCGCCACGTTAGAAAAAACCCAAATGTATAGTTGGGTTTTCGTAACGTGGCGGAAGACATTAGGTCATTTTTACACCTCTCGCTTTATAAAAATGAATCTTTTTAATTCATTCGCGAACGTCCTTCTCAACGGAGCTCAAACATGCGCTTATCACTGTTGTAAAGATTTATTTTAAAAGTCAGGGGGTGTAAAAATGAGCGAATGCCATCCGCCACGTTAGAAAGCCGCAAGTGTGGTGTGGAGCGAGGAGACCGAGGGAGTGTGGAGTGTGGAGTGGGCGCGGGGGACGGTGGAGGCACGCGCGTCGCCGCCGTGACCGGAAGGGCGCATCCTGCGGAGATCGCCTCCGCCTCCGGCAGCCCACCCACCCACCCAATGCTCGCCCCCGCCCCGCCCCGCCCCGCCCACCTCCGGAAACGCTTGCACGGGCGATATCAAATTAGCTACAAACCTTTTAAATGGAAGCAGCAGCATTCTTAATTTTGTGAAAGTATTTCTAGTGCGGTCGATGGGGAGCCAAAAGGCGGTTCACCTTGCAAAAGGTGAGGTACAAGATTTTATTTTTTCAGTTTGGTTTTATTGTTATTAGTAAGGAAACCCCAAGTTTTCCACTTCGAAATACTTTGATAGCCACAAAAACAAAAAAAACTTTTTTTTGCGTAATAACTTTTTAATAGTTGATCTTAGCGCAAAAATAGTAATGTTCAATTTTAAAAATCATAAACTTCTCTATTACTTTTGCTTCTTAAATTATTTTTCTCCAGCAAATAGTAGCAGAGCTAGGATTATAAATAAAAAACGATTAAATACTAACGTTTTAATGCTTAATGAAGTTTCACTCGCGTTTGAAAGTTCTGCTAAGAGTAGGCCTAAACGTTGTGTCAACTAACACGATTTACTTATCGACTGCACCATTCTTCGAATATTTCCATTAATTAAACTCCTCTGGAGCAGGTCAGAAACAAGAGAATATACAGTATTAAAATGAAGTTTATCACAGAAAACTGATAACTTTTTGATAGTTAACATCAATATTAAGTCCTTTTCCGAAAGAGAAACCGGTAAATCGGATGTAGATGTGTAAGTTCTGATTATAAACAAGTGGTGAAAAAAGTCCGAGGAATGTACCAAAAAACATTTCCCTTTTTAACTGATATTGGCGAACAATGTCATAAAACTACTAAATGTACACATTCCCATAAGTTGAGGGGAACGGTTTATTATTTGCTGTAAAGGTGATTTTTTAGGTGTTTAAAAAAATTAAACAGCTAGCTTTAAAAATCGCATTGTAAGGCAACATGACGCTTATACACACCTATCGTTTCCTTTTTTGTATTTGGAAGCAGGTGGTCGTATTTTAATTGCTAACATGCATTGTAAAGGAAACATTTCAACCAACTTTAAGTCAAAAAACTATGGAATTCGAAATGTAAAGTTTCGTGAAAATTTCCATATCATAATAACGGACAGCTTAAATAAAAACCAGACGAAATATTTGTCTAAAATTGTTATTTTGCCATATAGTAACCACACAGCAAAAGACTTAAAAATAGAAAACATTAAAACTCACAGTATGTATATAAGATTTTCCAGTTTAGGGGGCAGGGTCCACCCCGGGTGACACCATTTTTGGGATGACACCAATTAGAAAATTTTATACTTGGAATTAAATAATTTTAATGAGTTATTTAAAAATTATATATGTTAATTTAATAGTTACACATTTAAATCATAAATAGTTAGAAAGCAAAGAAAATAATGTAAACTAAAAACACAAAAACAAGCATTTATGTATTATACTTCATTTAAGATTATTTAAAAATTATATTTCAGTAATTCTGAATTTAATAGTTTTTAATATATTATAAATAAATATCATTTGCAAATATATTTGTATTTTTCGGAAATACTGTATTAAATATTCAGTAATAGATATTCTTATATTTAATTTACGGGAGGGAATGACACCAACTGGAGCTATGCCACTGGCATTGTATAATACAGAATAAGTTAAACAAGAACTAACTACGTGTACAGTACGTATTTTTAATTCTATTACAAATTAAAACTGCTATTCTGGGTGGAAGCTACAGTACATACAAATCGATTCCAAAGGTTTCTTAAAGATTTTACATTAACATTATTTTAATTGTGATGTGATTAAGACACATTTCCGTACTTTATTTTGGCAAAAGCACGTCTTCCTGCGAAATGAAGCTCTGAAGAGAAGAGAATTGGCTTCGCACATTTAATCTGCATCAACTCAATGTAATTCATCTGCCAATAACGTTTCTTAAACAATGCTAACATCATTCCACGTACCTTCAATGTATCGTACTCGGCTGCTGAGAGCCTTCGGGCCTAGCAGAAATAAATTTTAAAAAAAGAGAATTCCGCGTGTGGTAACTCTCACCTGCTGGCTGCAACCTGGGCGTGGGCGGGCCTGCCCGCCGCCCAGCGGTGAGTGGGTGGTGGGGTGCAGCGCAGCGGTGCTGCAACGCGACCTTGGCAGCGGAGAAAGGAAGCTTGGACGCGCCTAAGTACAGCCCCGTCGACACGCTTCTGTACTCCAGATGCTCGTATTTCCTTCTCGGCTCTAATCAGAGGCTGGGAATCTTTCCGGTAATGGTTGTGTTGCTGTCAGGATTTTCACGGTGACGGGAACGGTATGCGGGAGTGAAATACACTCCGGAAGTCGCTCTAGAACTGAAAGGAGAATGGGAAAAGGGGCGAAATGACTGTGGTTCAGTGGCGGGACGTTTGCTGAAGAATTGACGTGGCGTAACTCTTCAACTTCGGACATTGCATTATTCTTGCTTCTGATCTAGTTCAGGGGTGTCCAACGAGCTAGACCTCAAGGGCCCAGAACTAAAACCTTTAATATCATTGCGAGCCTTATTTGCATTACTCGGAGATCCATACCGGACTTCCCCGTATCGTTTATCTCGGCGGGTTGCCCGTCGGCTCTGAAACGGGGGGCACGGAACCATGCGTGATATCAGGACATACCATTCATAAAGCAGGGTAACACATTGGGATTATTTTGAATTTCTGAATTCACTAGAACAAAATTCTTAAATCTAAACTAAAGCTATTTTTACATTAAGAGGGTGCTGACCCTGACAGGATGCGTCGTGCGTAATCTTCTCGCCCGAGATGGATAATTGTAGTTATTATTATTATTATTATTATTATTATTATTATTATTATTATTGTTATCAATGAACATTATTAGTTGTATAAAAAGTTGCAGCACACCCTTGAAAGAGCGAAATTCGTGTTCAAGGGGGGGGTTCCCATAAAAGGTCCGACGAGTAGTCATAAATAAATTAATAACACTAAATTACATAAAGGGTCTTGTTAGTGTAATGTAAAGATACAAATATAATACAAAAACGAGAAGAAAATTACAAAATAACTATTACTTCTATCAGAGATCAGCAAACTTATACATGAACCATATAAATTATAATAGGTCTTTTTGAATTAGTTTTTTTTTATTTTGTACTTAAATTGTTTGTAATTTGCAGTTTATAATTGAGGGTATTTTTCAATAATAGTGTTATGTAGCCTTGGGCCAAAATTAGCACTATGATTGTACCCAGCAGTAGTAAGAATCTTTGGTTCTAAAAAAATTGTAGTGTCTGAGCGTCTTGTGTGGTAGTTATGAGAATATAATGCAAATTTGTGTTTATTTTCGTGAACATAATTTAGTAGAGTATTAAGGTTATTTCCCTCTATGCTTATTACTTTGAAATCGGTGAATAGGAGATCAGTGTGATAGTCAATAGGTATTTTAGTCAAATTTTTATTATTCGTTTTTGGATAAGATTTATTAGCTCCAAGATAATTAGTAAGATAGATTTACAAGTTTCTCCCCAGCCAATTAATCCATACTGATATACTCATTGAAATAATGCAAAATAGACTAAACGTAAAAGGTTAGATGGTAAGTAGGAGCTTAAGATTATGAATTTGTAAATTGTCTGCCGCAATCTAGAACAAAGAAAATGAACATGCTTGTTCCATTTTAAGTGTTGATTATGAAAATACCTAAATATTTAATATAAGAAGATCTGTGTAAGGAAGAGCAGTCACATTTATCTGCAAGTAGGGAATGTCCATCATGTATTTTTATTTGGAGCTTATTCCCAACTTGCTGTTGCCCTGTGGATGTTAAGGGAAAAGGGATAAAAGTGGATTTAGAGGTGGTTAGCGATGTTTAGGATTTGGCGATGTTTAGCGTGTTCAGAAAGCAAGGGACTTTCAGTTTTGACTAATAACCTTTCGGTGTCCATAGTAAATGGCACAGCGGGCCCCCAGTTGGACAACCCTGCTCTAGTTAATACACGTTTCCATATTAATCTCTGATCACAGTTTCACTTTCACAGTTCAGTACGCTGCACTACCGAGTCTATACACCTGAGTTTGTGTAGGGAATTTATATTGTACTGTGCATTACTAGAGTGGTATTGGTAGATAATACCACATCCAATACTTATCTTTGACTTTTTTTAAGTTTCCGGAAAAATCATTGCTGAATGCCTTTTGAAAAGAGTTGCGTATTTTAAACAGTACTATTTATTTCTTCCCACACAGAAGACAATCACATCTAGCTCTATGCGAATTAAATACAGTTCATTCAAAGTTTCTAGAACTTACATTTTTGCTTCGCATACGTTGACATTTTGGTTTAGCGCTATATTGGGTGGATTACAGATTACATGCAAACCGCGACGTAGTGTTGGAACAAAGCGTTATGATTAGAGACGGGATTTTTATGTAATTACATATTTTTGGTCTTTCTACTTACCGTTCTCAAAATTCTAATCTTAGCAAATCATGGCGGTCTAAACACAATATCCAATCTTTTCGTTACATATTTTTACATATTTAGTACTAAATTGCATATTTTATATATTTTGATATTTTCACAAAAATATTTTTTATTTCTTTTTTCTTACGTTTCTCATAATTTTTTAAGAAAATAAGTATTTTGAAAACATAATTTTTTCCTACATTATTACTGTGTGCTGTCGAATCGATCTGCGCCACGTTAAGACACGGTCAGATGTCCTTACCGTCCGGCGGGCTTGCTTTAGATATCTCAGTGGCGTCAGCGACTGAGATCATTGTGAACTCTTGGTGTGAAAAGTACCACTGACGCCGGGTTTCGGGATCTTTAAATTTAATTTCCGAGAAACTTTGGCGATCGCCGACGTGCAACACTTCGATGAAAATGCTGCACGCTGCAGTAGTGATTGCAGGTCGTAGATATCCCTTTTTGTACGAGGGCTTCTATTACGTCTAGTGTGGCTGCTAAACTACGGTTGTGGATAGCAATAATGAAGTGCCCATGGTACTGTAGACGGGAAAGTTGTTTGGTGCAAAGTGTGCATTAACTTGTGCTCTTCAAATGATTTTTAAAACGTTGGTATTATTTTTAAAATTTGTTTAGAAAATTTTTGATAAATGTAATTTTGTATTGGGTAAATTTGTTTTATAACTAATGCATTTTAATATTACATATTATATCCCATTTTACATATTTATTACATATTCTCACTGTTTTCATTACATATTTATGTACATATTTTGACCTTTCATACTACGTATTTGTCCGGTCTCTAGTCATGACTATGCATCCCCCGAGATCATTTCCATTTTTTTCTTTCAAATCGGTGACCGCGTTTATTTCTGAGTAGGGGGTTCCGTTCCGCCGCCGTAAAGCCTTTGTGAAGCAACAAACACGTGCGTCCCCGTCCCCCACTTCCTGTTCCTTCTCCTTCACCCCGAGCTGCCCCCACTCATTCACACCCGCGGATTATGCGCGACCGCGGGCGCATTCGGCGCTGTGATCCTTGACCTGTCGCTACGTATTTCCGGTGCGTGTGTGTGTTCCGGGTCATGTTGTTTTGTCAATCAGGTGTCACGTTTTGAATTTCTGAGAGAAGTATTGTTTCTTGCTATTTCCGTAGAAGAAGGACTGTATGACCTGAAGAATAAGAACTAGTCAAAAGCTCTATCATTCATCACATCATTGTTTTAAAAGTGAAAAGAACTTGTAACAGCCCGGATATAAACAGTGCGGTATATCATATAAACCGGTTTTGTATGTGGATTTGAGAAAATGTAGGGTACTCCCTTCTATTTACATCGAAGAACACAATGGAGATATTTGTTGGAATCTGGATCAAAATGCACGTGTATCCCGTCAGATTCTGCCATAAACTGGTTTGACACGATCACAGTTTCCTTAACAAGGACGTGATATGAAATGGATAACGAATAGTGGGTAGTGGAAGAAACATTAATTTTTATAAAAAAAATAAATATTGCAATTGTGCATAATTTTTATTTTTCGTCAAAAATCTATTTGCTGTAGTTCTCAAAAATGAATTGTACGCCATCCAGCAGAGGCTAATTTACGGGGTTTTATATCGCCAGCGTCTTGTAAGAAGAGCCCCTCCTCTAAAAAAGAGAAGGATCAAATAGGTTGCAATTATACATCACGACTTAGAAAGCATAACTCGGACACGGTTCGTACTGGAAAACAGATTTAATGGTCAAGGATGCACCGTTTCTCAGTTATGAATGATGTATGACGTCAATAACGTTTTGTGGATTGTACTTGTCTGCGCCAATTAGCTCCATGTGCAAAATTTTACATTTTTCTTCTGAAATCTGTTTCGTGTAGAACTATAGAGTAATTCCCTCCAATCCTGCATCCTACCCTAATACCCCAAAGGGTTTTTGTGTCTATGGTTTCTTACAAAAGGTTCAAAACAGTCGTATTTTCTCAGCATTTTAAATAGAAAGGATACTAAAATTGAATAACTGTTTTATGCCTTAATTGGCGAGGAGAAGCCGAACAATTCTTTAGTTGGCGAATGTTTAAGTTTCCATCGTCCGAGCGTCAAACAAAGAAAAATATTGCTACGTAGGTCTTATTGTTCAATTTTGAGTGCCAGTACATCTTCAGCACGTAAAGATAGACTTAATTTAAATTGGGGTCCGACACTTAAGTACAGGAATACATTGGTTCATGCGCCAAGTGTCTAGAACTCAAAAATGGAGAATCAAAATAAACTCGTTAAAATGTCAAGCAAAAACCTTCACGTTACGCCGCCCCAAAAATCCCGCTGAATTAAATCTTCACAACATTGTATTCCGTGGACCTCCTCGCCGATAAAATACTTAGGAGTATTACTTGATAAAAGATTAACTTGGAAATCACACATAAATGCAATAGCCAACAAAGTATCTGCAAAAATATCAAAACTCCTCCCTCTAATCAATGCACATTCTTCATTGAAAGTCGAATGCCGATTACTACTATTTAAATCCTTAATTCTACCAACCATGACTTATGCATGTTCAGTTTGGGAATGTGCTGCGACTAGCTATCTCCAAAAATTAACAGCCATTCAGAATATATTTTTAAGAAGAACTTTAAATGCCCACTGGTTCATTCCAAACACCCAGATTCGTAGAGAATTGAAAGTGCCGTCATGAAGCGACCACATAACACAAATAGCCCAAAATTTGTACCAACACCTTCACACTTCCCCATGCTCCTTAATCTTCAGTCTAGGTCGCAATGCTGCATACCCACGTATTAAATCCAGGTATCCCAAAGACCGATTCAAACCACCGTAATCCCCAATAACTGTTAATGGATCAAACTGAAACAGTCTTCAACCTCGCTTCATTTACTTTAGTACAATGTTTACGTTCTTGCGAGTAATAAAAACCACTGTTTATGGATGGCCATTCCCAAAAAGTCAAAAAACTATGTATTTCATAATTTAACCTCCTCGAAAGACAAGTATGTCGAACGAGAAGAAATAAATAAAAAAGGAAGTGTCTAGAAGCCGTCTCTGGGACAACGTCCTAATGGCTGCGGGCGAGATGGCGCTCCTGGTTACTCAAGGCCAGTGTGGCTTCGCGCCCCACGAGGTTCGTTTGTGAATTTGATCGTGCTTTGAGTTGCAGTTACGGAGTGCCGGAGATGCAGTTGGGACAATTTTGCTCGTGGGTGCGTTTTTTTTAAATTTATTTTTCAAGAAAATACGTCGTGCCAATTCTCCACGGATGATTATTGTCCCCCGTCATGGTTTGTAACAATCGTTTTTGCGTTTCTTTATATTTCCTCTTTTTAGTCATCAGCCAAGCTTATTTATATTTTCCGAGGTTATTGCACCTTTTGCTGTTTTTTACTTGCTGGTTTAAGGAAGAGTAACTCGATATTTTTTATCTACGAAGCTATAATTTGTAGGAAGGGTAACTTGAAATCACAAGTCAAACTAATTCATTAAATTACCTTGTTTAGTGCAAATCATGTTTTTAGATGTTTCTGCTCCAAGAGGAAGTAGAACTTCCTGAAGATTCGTAATTCTCCAAAATGTGCCACGTGACCTTTATGTATGTGTTTGCTGAGATTGTGCTAATTAGTGGCTAATCTGTTCTCAGTGACTACTGGAATAAATGTCTATATTTTATGTCTGTTTTTTGTGGACGGAAGTACTCAGTTTTTCACACAATCAGTAAAACCACGTTCATTGGGTTTTAAAACATTTAAAATGTCTTTATTCTAACATTTTTTCAGAAACAATCACGTTTGGCGTTTAAAGTTTTAATTTGTCTTCAAGTACTGTAAAATGAAACAAATTGTCATTCATGCTACAAGTCGCAAATAAATGAAGGATCACCTGCATAAAATAATAAATATTTAAACTCATAATTAATCATCAACCCTAAAATACTAACACGAGTCACAACATATTAAAATTACTCAAAATAATGCTTATCTAACATATGACAATATGTTATAATTGGATTCGTCTTTTGACGCTCGTCATGATAAGACTAAAAAATATGTATACGAGTAGTTCCATTTGAAGAAAAAAAACAAAAACAACAAGATTATCTCAACATATCGTAAAATACAAGTGATAAAATGTAAATGAATATGTATAAACTAGATTAATTCCCTCATGTACTTCTATTAAAACTGCATTGCAGCATTCAAATAACTCCATCCATTCAAATTTGCAGGAGGTGCTAAAGTTACGTGACTCACGTGTATATTATTAATATCCAGTAATCTATTTGAACTACATGTGTTCATTCGTTGCGTAATTTAAATGAGAACCATTCCTCGTCTGGGAATTCCCGTATTAATTCACTCGCCGATCCCGGTTCATTGATTTACTGAATATTTCAGCACCCGTCACATTACTGAGACCTTTCTGAAATTTCCATTGATGTGTCTATTTGTAGACAGCCGCTGATTCAGTGACTTCAGGAAATATTTTGAGCTTCAAAATGCTAACAGGCCGATGCGGCCTGAAAGTTCGTGGTGACCTACTTTCAAATCTGCTTCTAAAATAATGTTTTGGGGAATTAGTGATTTGCTACCCTTTCTTTGACCCTCACTCAACCTAAGGACCCCAATATATACTATACTATATATTATATTCAATTTTTTAATGGATTATTTATGATTCACAGAAGAGACACTTGTAAAAATCATGAAGTAAAATTTATATTTCATGTGCATAATTTATACAGTATTAAAATTTTGTTTTCCTGAGAACCAGGTTTGAAGCATGGATCAAAAATTGGCACCGTTCTCAATGTGCATAGTTTCATAAAAATAGAGAAGAAATTCATCCACTCTAAACCTACTTATTTGTGATATCGCTACTAGTTGAGATTGGTGATTATGATGACATAGAGAAAATGTTTTTCAAATGTGTTTTCTCGACTAATTGTGTTACTATATTTTAGAGATTAGCTATTAAAGCCTGTATTTAAATTTTGTAAACATTCATAGTAATAAACACGAGCAAACTTTTGAACATTATGTATTGCTATAGTTTATAGAACATTACTATAGTTTTCGAAATATTTAAGAAAAACTGATAAAAACTACTAATTTAAGAACCTCTCGCCCACCCCCTTTTCCTCCAAGCCCGACGATCAAAATGGTGTAACTTTTTACCAAACAATATGTGTCCTGTATTGAACAATTTGGAATTGGAGGGAAACGTTTACTTTGGATATTGAGTTTTGGGTCTAATTGCACTGTACTACTGGGGATGTGATCTCCATGGGGATTTGCCTCTGCTATCCACTTCACTTTCATCGCGCATTCCCTGAAACTCAAAGAAAAATTATTTACATCCAGTATTAATCACATCATACACAAGGAAGAGGAAGGAAAGATAGCGCGCGGTCCGTGGCCCGTTTGTTAGGGTACTGCTCCGGCATTCGCCTGGTGTTGATCAGTGAAACCACGGAAAACTACCGATCAGAAAAGCCGGCCGCTAAAATTCTCCTCTCAACAGCGACTGAACTCGACCTCGCTGACAAGCTAGTGTTTAAAATACTTCTACCGTCGGGACTAGAACCTACGACCTCCCGGTCAGAGGCACTGCAGTGACATCAGTTGATGCACTGAGCCACCGCTCCCGGTCTCATTTGAAATGTACAGTAAATTTGACTGCAACTTGTGGTGTGCGAATTGATTTTCTCCACATTAGAAATTGAAATATCTCGTGTAGTGTCATTATAATAATTTAATTTGCCAAAACGTTTTTTCGGTCGCGTTGTGTCCATCAGTAATGCAATTCTGTTGCGCATGCGGGTCCGGTTTAGATTATGGGGCTTTATAATAAGCTATTATTATGTCATTATGACAGATATTTTAATTTCTTAACTGCAACTTTAAAAAATTCTGAAAATGTTTTGTGATGGAGTAAAATAAATAAAAATAGTATTTTTGTTCCTTGTAACACAGAATTGGTTCTTATTGTATGAACAGTATATTTTCACACAAGAACTGGTATTAAAAGACGTCGACGGTCAATGTACACCCGCAGATCGGTTAAATTAACGAACTGAAATTGTAAAATTAATTACGGAGATACCATCTATTACTGAAAACTTTATAATAACCGTGCGGAACATAATGAAGATAATATCTACAGACGATGTTATGAAATATAACAGCGATATCTATCGCCTCAAATCTGGTATCTGCTGAGATTTAGAAGTATTAAGCTCATCACAACGTTCATGAGAATCATTTCGTATACTCTTCAATCTCGTTTTCTTAGTTCTGTCTTCGAGAAGGCGGTTTGAGACTATTTGCAGAGCTGTTTTTGGTGGTCTGTCAGTTTGGTTTAGGCCTGAGCTGCGATTGCAAACAGCTCGGAGTTTGCTTGATCCTTTTGGGACGATAAATCAGTCCCTCCGGCAGAGACAGTGAGAATCCGAGAAGCTCTATTGATTCTTGTTACGAGAGTCTCTCGAGCTGGGGATCTCGATGTATCAGACCAGTGAGGACTCAATAAAGAATTGAAACGGACACAATTCCGAAACAAACGTTGATCAGCTGGCATTGAAATCTTGTTAATCATTATAAAGGTGTGATTTTTGCTTGTATTTTAGTCAAAATGGATTTTGTTGTAAACTGTAATATTATGTTATTCGTTTTTGAAGGTGTACATTTTCAGAAGAGATATTGCTAAATAGCTTGATAAAAAACCTTCCTTCTGAAAGTTTTTAAGTTGTAGGGCAGCTCTGTACTCTTAATAAAAAAGGAAGCGACAAACTAGGTTTATACAAATCTGGCAGCTAGTGATGCACGCTGGTAAGCAGAAAAAAATAGTTTAAGAAAGTTTAGGATCAGTAGCCCGAATTTCGGTTACAGTAACGAGATCGAATTCTTGCTGCATTTTCTACGTTAATTTTGTCGTAATAACTACCTTCCAAAAATTTTATTTGCTTTTATTAGGGATTGTATTACTTTTACTTTCTCGTGTACGTACGTACATAATAATATACATACTATGGAGAAAGTTATGTAATGCTGCGGAAAATCGATTTTGAGATTTCAGCGGACATTCACCTTTTGGGGTCCCTTAATACAGAAAAATGTTTTTTTTCAAAACCTCTATCTCTCTGTCTGTCTGTCTGCCCATCCGTCTGTCTATCTGCCTATTTCTGACCGTCTGTCTGTCTGTTTGTCTGTCTGTTTGTCTGTCTGTTTGTCTGTTTGTCTGTTTGTCTGTCTGTTTGTCTGTCTGTCTGTTTGTCTGTCTGTCTGTTTGTCTGTCTGTCTGTTTGTCTGTCTGTCTGTTTGTCTGTCTGTCTGTTTGTCTGTCTGTTTGTCTGTCTGTCTGTTTGTCTGTTTGTCTGTCTGTTTGTCTGTCTGTCTGTTTGTCTGTCTGTCTGTTTGTCTGTCTGTCTGTCTGTCTGTTTGTCTGTCTGTTTGTCTGTCTGTCTGTCTGTCTGTTTGTCTGTCTGTTTGTCTGTCTGTCTGTTTGTCTGTCTGTCTGTCTGTCTGTCTGTCTGTCTGTTTGTCTGTCTGTTTGTCTGTCTGTTTGTCTGTCTGTCTGTCTGTCTGTCTGTCTGTCTGTCTGCCTGTCTCTGACCGTTTGTCTGCCTGACCGTCTCTGATTTCCGTGTGTCTGTGTGCCTGCCTGCCTGTCTGTCCGTCCGTCCGTCCGTCCGTCTCTGACCGTCTGTTCTGAGATTTTGAATAACATTCTACGGTTTTGGGAAGTACTTTTCATGACGCCCTAGGACATTTTCAAAAAATTCTAAAAATCGGCTCTAAATTTTTACTTTTAATTTCTTGTAATAATGGAGTGAAATGCAATGGCATAGGTCAGAATTTCAGTTAACTCTACATTTTCGAAAATTGAAAATTTTTGAAATATTTTCAGCGTCTTTCTACTACAAAATTGAAAATAGAGATTTTTCCTTCAAATGAAATTTGTTCTCCATAATTATTTATTTCATTAATGTAATGGACTTTTTTTAAATTAGTAGTTTAAATTAGTAGCAATATCGCGTGAAATGTGTGCAATATTAAAAAATTTCAAATAATTTCCAATGAAGTTTCTCCAAAGCTCAAAAGTTTTCTGTGACGAAAGTTTCAAATTTCGCATTTACAGAAACGCTTGAGCGACACTTTCTTAAAAGATCTTCCAAATTTCTCAACGAAAATTGCCTTACACGACGAAGTTTTCATCTTCTGTAATATTCTCCTAGGTCACATTTCGGATCTACAATTAGAAAACCAATAAATTGAGAAAATTCAGAGAAAAAAGCTTTGGGTGACGTTAGATTGCAGTTGTCAAGAGGATGGGGGCAAGACCGGAATGCTAGTCCAGACCAAAGCAATTAGAAAACTAGTTCGAGAAAGTCTGTGCCATTCTGTTGCAGCACTAGTTCAATTATATCTTCGAGCGGTGAAATTCAGTTACTGAATGTTGTTCATTGTTTCGACGTCTTCGAATGACCATTTGATCAATATCGTGAAGTGACAGATGTTTTCTTACAACAGTGTGCCTTGCAGACTAGAATGTTGCTGCCCCATGTGAACTTTCAACATATTGCCTTCTAAAGAGAAGGTGCGTGTAACGCAACCGAAGGTCAGGGTGTCGCCAACTTGCCTGCAACTAGTTAGTATTGTGTTACTTGCTTCTCGGAGAGCTCACTAAAGTAGTTGAGGCGATATAAAGGTATTTTAGCAACATAAGAACAGTCTCCGCAATCTGAATAAAATAAAAATTTGTTGCTGGTCATGGCGTCTGTGTACATTTAGGGTCGTATTTATGAAGCTCTGCTAGCAGAGCTCTTAGAGGCCTGGAGGCTTGCTAGGAGGACAAGGGGCGACTGGAATTGGCTAGGGGCCGTTCATAAATCGCAAAACCGAACACTGGCAGCCTTCTAGGCCTGGTCTGAGGTTTATAAATACGTGCCTTCGCGTCTCGGAGTAGTCGATAAATCCGCTACTGGTGTAACTCGAACCTGAAACAACCAGAATCCGAAGTGTGTGAACTACCTACCTACCCGTGGAGCGCTGTCGGTCGGCCTGCAGCCCGGTAAAGGAGGCGCCTGGTTAAGGCAAGCGAAGGTCAGGGTGTCGACAACCCAGCTGCGGCGGCTGCTGCTGCTGTTTCATTACTCGGCGCGCACCTGCCGCCGCTTCCAATCGATCGCCAGAGCACTGCGTTGCAAGAAACGCCCCTCTGCCCTACTCCCTTGTTGCAGGACGCGCCGTGGGAAAGAAACGACTCGAAAGCAGGAAACCGGTCTGGCCCCGGAGCAGACGACACCGCGTGTCTCCCGAGAGCAAAATGCGGTCTGAAAGAAGATAGCCGGACAGGCCAGCGAGCCGATCGGACTTCCATGGCGGCAAGCTTTTAATTCAGCATTTGTCAGAAATCTATTTTTTTACTTTACAGTGGTCGTTAACGTTATTAAGAGGTCGTTAACGTCGTTAACGAAACAGGAGGAAAGAAAATGGAGGCTTTCCTACAGCACATAAAGAACATACAACCAAATCATTTTTAAGATGAGTATTCTCGTAAGATGCGTTCTTTAAATTTGTGTGTGTACGTACTCTCTTTTACATTGGCCAGTCATGGCTGGCGCAATACGCTATGGTCCATGAGCAATGCTCCTACCCTGAGGCGTAGTGCGCCTTTCTACATTTAATTTTATACTTTTAGGTGAACTACATCTCTTTTCAAAAACAATGTTTATCATCTCATCTTGTATCTCCATTGTCAGCTCTGTATACTACACACCCACCAATTAGCCGTTGCACACGAAGTTATCGTCCATAGCACGGGGAGCCGGGTGGGAACTACTACTAGCAAAACCTTTTAGTATATTTTAACACATAAAGGCAGATTTACAATTATAGTTAAAAGGCAGATAACATATATTAAAAATGCAAGACACATTTAAAAATACATGATTAAGGCAGATTGACAATAAAATGCGTTGGTAATTATGTGTAGGAGAGACTCAAAGATGTTTTATGTTAACGCGAGGTCTGAAGACCCGAACCTCGTCCTCAACTTGTACATGTGTACCGAAGCGTCATAATTCCGCGGGAAAACTTCTGATGAAGGAAGGAATTTCTGATTGAAACTCCAAACCAACGTAAATGACTTGTCTCGGGAGAGCGCAGGCTCTCCGGTCGCTCGGCTCGGATCGGCTCGGATCGGCTCGGATCGGCTTGGATCGGCTCGGCTCGGCTCGGCTCGGCTCGCATCGGCTGACATCGGCTGACATCGGCTGACATCGGCTAACATCGGCTGGCATCGGCTGGCATCGGCTCGCATCGGCTCGGATCGGGTCGGATCGGCTCGCATCGGATCGCATCGGCTCGCATCGGTTCGGCTCCCATCGGATCGGACCGGATCCGCTCGGCTCCGCATTTTGCTCTCCAGAGACACAAGTGGCGACCCCTATCGCGGAGGGCGACCTCGCAGGAGGGCGCTGGCGGCCCGGAATTCGAAGCAGGGCTCTCCGCGGCCAAACGTCCGCGCAAAAACTGTTAAAGCTTCTCAATTCAACAGAACTGACTAACCAGTTTACAACCGGTTGGTTTTTTGTTCGATTAAATGAGCTGTAAAATTCCTTTTCATGTGGATTTGCTTGCGATGGTGGACAGCATTTAGAAACGATCCCCCTTCTCATCGTAAGCTATCTTGGGCAGGACTCAATTAATATTTTGGGGATGGTGCTTAACATGGCTAAATTCAGGTTCCCTTCATTACATGGGAATGTTGAACTTGTGTAATGAGAATGAATAGAAAAATTAACATTAACCTTCTCAATTTCAAAGTTTAAGATAAAAATATTTTTGCTTGCTAATGAATTAATACATTCTAAAAAATATTGGGGTCTTTAATTTTTCGAGGTCTCTTAAGGTAAGTAAATTCTTAGTCTTCATTTGTATTAATTTTCTTGCCTATAAGTCTTTGCGCCAATCCAACGTAACCACTATAGTTATAGTAATGTAGTAAAATACCACTATAGTTCTAGTAAAATTCCATAAAAGGCAAGGGCCTCTTACTTTCAGTAGGATGGTTAAAGATTAACCATTATATTCTTTTTTAATTAACGTTCCGTAGGGAACGATTACATTGGTAGTTTAATTTTAAAGTGAATCTACGTTTCGCGTTGTTAAGCAATTTAAGAGCTAACTCTTGAAGGAAGATGGATCACATCCGACGTTTGCCCTTCCCATCGCATCTACTTTGAGTCTTTCTCGGCCCTCTATCCATAATGTCACTTCTTATAAACGGCACCATGAAAGAGAAGTAAATGGGTCGAAACATTAATTATCGATGGGATGGGGCTTTCGTTGACCTTCAGCTTCTTAGTGCAACTACTCTTTGGTTTTAACGAAAATGCGTATTTGTAGTTATCCTTGTAGCCTATTTCTCTTATTTTACAACGCAATTCGAGCTTATATTCACTTCCTCAGGAGATCGCGTTAGAGAAGACATGTGACGAGAATATAATTCAACTAGAAATTCCTAGGAAAGGATGGCATCATCTTACACTCACACATCGTCTTTCCTTGGTGCATCAACTTCACGCATTGAAATGAGGGGCTTGGAATTAGGTAATTGTGAGCCACTTTAAATGGGTTTGACAGTGGAGGAAATCGAGTGTTCAAAGAATTGTGTAAATCAATGATCAACTTAAAAAGTATATTAATTGTTTTAAACAATACGACTTACTTTACTGTATTTTGTTACACTATTTCGCGAGTGGCTGGCCAACTTCTAGCGAAAGCGGGAAGTGTGAATACCTTACTTCTTCGAATAGAGTGGCTTCCCATTTCATTGTCTAATCTCCAGCCCCTCAACAAATGTCGGGCGGCAACGGAAGCTGGACGACCTGCCCAAGGCTCTGTTAGATTTCTGCGACATGCGGGTTGCAGCTCTGTGCACTGATAAGCATTAAAAACAAAAATTATTATTATTTCTCATTCGACATTTCTTTCTTTCTTTTGTTCGTTCGTTCGTAAGTGGCTCGGGCAGTAAATGTGTGGACTATATACCCAGGACCTAGAGGCCTCGGTGTTGTCATACGATGTTTCCCCAGCTTCCCGATCGTGGAGCCATAATGAAATCTGCCGGAGCTGCTTAGCAAAAAGACAAGCGAGCGAGGAGGGGTGGCCAGCGGCTGCCCCTCAGGCAGGTCCAGAGGCGGGCGCGGCTTTCCAGGCCGCGAGCGGGGCTTTGGGCGGCTTCCTAACTGGCGGCCTCGCTTCATCCCCGCCCTCGACCCCGCTCTTATTCGCCTTCACCCCCTTCGCCACCCCGCCTCCGGCACCCCGCCTCCGGCACCCCGCCTCCGGCACCCCGCCTCCAGCACCCCGCCTCCGGCACCCCGCCTCCGGCACCCCGCCTCCGGCACCCCGCCTCCGGCACCCCGCCTCCGGCACCCCGCCTCCCGCCACCCCGCCTTCGTCTCCCTGCCTCCGCCACCCCGCCTCCGCCACCCCGCCTCCGCCACCCCGCCTCCGCCACCCCGCCTCCGCCACCCCGCCTCCGCCACCCCGCTCCTGTCCTTGTTTCCGGTACTTTTCAGCCTCGCTCCCGATCCGCTTCCATCCCCGCTTTCTGCCACCGCTCCCAACTCTTCTCCAGAACTCCCATCGTCCCCGAACATCCCCCGTTGCCGCTCCTACAGCGCCATCCCCTTTCTCTGGTTTCCCATTTCGTCCGCCGCTTCTCGCTACATTCCTTTTGTGTGCCTTCGTAGCGCCACACAATCACCCTTGCCATTTTCCATGGAGAGTGTGGGTGTCCGTGTCTTCTAATCCCCGCCCCCATCCTCGTATCCTTTCCCACATTCAACATACCTTTTATTTTTGCACCCGTTTTCTCTCCGTCCACTTTCTCGATTTCATTCCCATCTCGCGCTCAGGTTGTCTCCGCCACGCCCATCCTCTGCTCCGCTCTCCTCGTCTCCCCACTCGCCGCTTCCTCTCCTGGCTTCGCCGTCGCTCTCGGCGCTGGCAGCGCATCGACTGTGCGTGGGATGAAGTTCGTAACACCTACAGCCCTCCCTCAGGATCTAAGGTTTCGGACAAGAAGCCCAACGATGTACGCGAGCGGAAAGAAGGAATGGAGCCCTACACTGATTTTGGCTCTGTAGTTGCGGTAGTGCGAATTATTCTTGTCGGCGATTTTTTATAATAGATGACAGTAAATGCGGCTACAGAAATGAATTGGAAAAGAAAAAAAACAATTTTGTTATTGAAATTTAGCATGCGTACGAAGTAGGAATTTGCGATTGTTTCCTCTGATTTACTTAGAGAAACGCTGCCTGAAACAAGAGGGGGGGGGGCAATGATATTCCTGGGTCTCTTTTTCTTTGAATTTGTAATTTACATACGACTTATTTTATCAGATAATGAATGAAACATGTCTCAAGCATAAAAACAGTACTTTAATGGCATTTATTAATTTTATTATTAATTTTTGTAAAACCATTTACAATGGTCAGATAGCATGGAGAACCTCATCTCCAGCTGTCGCATGAGAATGTTCCAAATCGCTTAAAAAACGGGAAAAGTAGGAATTGAATGTAGAGGATGTCCGGGGAGGAAACGTCGAAAAACGTCGAAACCCAGAAATAAGAAAGCACCCAATTTACACAATTAGACGGCTTATTTATTTCTCAGTTAATTTTTCTTTCTGAGCAAATATATTCTTTTTTTGTTAATAATAAACAATTTACATGTTTCTGGGGTGTTTCTATGCTTTTGCTAATTGTTGCTTTTTGCTAATTGCTTTTGCTAGGCTAATTGTTGCCTAGAGAGAATTTTCTCAAACCGACTTCTAAATGTTTTATCGCGACTCAGCCATTCGGTATATCCAAGTAATTTATTAGACAAAATATACATAAATTTGTCTTAAGAGCTTATTTTTCAATTTTCGACGTTCCTCCCTGCATTTAACGGAGTAACATATTGAGTTACGTAAGGCTACTTCAAAATGTTGAGAGGGAAGGGACCTCCCCACCTCCTACGCACGTCTGTGCTCATTTAATGATTGATCGATTGTTAGTGATTAGTTTGCGATGCGTTTGTTAGTGATCAGATGTTAGCGTCAACTTCTGAGGTCATTAGTTCCGTAGGTGTAGTGCATGTTTTTCATCGGGAGGTGGCGGTGATCTTCCCCCACTGGATGGCGAGATCCGGCGCCGACCTACTGTCGACTTGCGGGGTTTCCCTACCCAGGTATCTCCCACTTGCGGGGCACTGTACCAGCCGGGACAAGTTCTAACCGACCGGCCTCCCGGCATGTGTGGTAGTATAGTGCATGCTAGTGTGTGTGTGTGTGTGTGTGTGTGTGTGTGTGTAAGCGGTAAGGATAGAAGGAAGAGGAAGGAAATATCGCGCGCGGTCCGTGGCCCGTTTGTTAGGGTACTGTTCCGGCTTTCGCCTGGTGTTGATCGGAGAAACCACGGAAAACTACCGATCAGAGCAGCCGACCGCTAGAATTCTTCTCCAGATAACGACTGAATTCGACCTAGCTGAAAAGCTGGTGTCGAAAATCCTGCCACCGTCGGGACTCGAACCTGGGACCTTCCGGTCAGACACACTGCAATGTCATCAGTTGATGCACTGAGATACCACTCCCGGCCTGTGCTCATTTATCTTCTTTTCCAAACCTCCGTCACATATTTGCCATTTTTCATTCTGTTAATCGCCACCATAGTCTATTACAAGCTCAAGACTCGTACGAAGACAGCAGTAGATCTCCTTAGTCATCCTCCGTGATTTATTTTCTAAAGGGGCGCTCTTAAGGACAAAGGTTTGGTTAGGATGAAGGTGTTCCGTTACATTTCATATCAGAACAGAGAAGATCCATTCGGCTTTTACGCGGCGGCCACACGGAAAGTTTCCCGTTGAAAGCCATTGCGATATCTTGCAGTATAAAGGGTTCTCTAACGTCGTTGTACACATTGTCTTCTTAGTTTTTTACTTTTTCTCGTTGTACTGTAGTATAGCGAGGAAAAATATGTATATCCCGCTATTTTTGTCTCATATTTGCAACATTGAATACAAAATAACTGATAAATGATTAGGAGTCTAAATACTTCATTTTATTCTTTCTTTATGAGAAGGAATGTAATCGTGTTTGGATATTGCTTCTTTCTTTCGTATTTACTTCACTTTTTCATTAGTGAATTAAATTACAAACAAGTATTTAAACAACAACAACAACAACAAAAAATGAAATTGAAGAAAGGTCTGATCAAAACCGAAATCGTGTAATGTGAATTTTAACTTGAATTACGATGTACGTGCAGCTGTGCCTTCGTACCATGTTGGAGGTTTGCGGTATCGAGTTACTGCCTGTCACGGGTATATTCATTCAATGTTTGTGAAGTTCTAGATGATAATGGCAAACCACAACGTTTATCATCAAAACATACATATTCCTCCACCAACTCATCACGGTGTAGAGGCAAAATTCACAAACTGATCATTCAGCAGTTAAGCCAACATCAATATTTGCGTTCTGCTTGAACGCAGACCATGGACGAGTTCATTCCGAGCCCTGCAGGTTGCTCATTCCTGGTGCATGTTCAGTGTACTCTCACTGTGTGGATCTATTGTTAGAACTGGTTCAGAAGTTGATTTACCGGATCATTCCAGTGAAAAAATATTAATGCACACCTTATTAAACACCTAGGTTGCCGGGTAAAATTTTAGTATCACAAAATATGGAGAAAAATTAGTCGTGTTGAGAAATATTTTAATGAAGTTTAATTAACGAGTTTAATAATGTAACTCGTTAATATAATTAATGAGTTTATTAATTTATGAACGTTCTTGTGTGTACGTTCTATACATTCTTCTGTATTCCGTGAATAACTGGATAAAAGTGAAAATTGTTCCAGATTTTCAATTACTTCAATACTGACCAATAGAATGTTTGTTAATTGCTCTATGTGACAATTAACAACCACGTGGTTTGTGACGCGAACTGGTGCTGCGCAGAACGAGCAAAAGTTACTCCTAGCGCGGGAGTAAATCATATTGTTGTTCCACCTTGGAAGAATAGTGTTTGATGGAAGAGGGTTATCGCGTGCAGCTGTTTTTGAGTGCTGATCCACACTAGGGATGTACCCTTCACTGCTAAACTGTTATTTCTAAACAGTTAACGTTTCGTAACTGTTACGCAGAATAACAGTTATTTCGTTCATTCTGTTATTGAAAGTTATCGGTTAAAATGCATAGAACTGCAATATACTGGGCCTAATCCGAACTACCACAAGCTTTTGTGGTAACCATTTTGTACGATAACAGCTTCACTGGAGCTAACGATAATGCAGCTAATCATGATTTGCCAGTGTTCAAATTATATTCATTAATACATAATTCGGCATTACACACCATGTGCCACAATATTTTTATAATTTATTGTATGCACTACAATAAGAAGTTTGTCCTTTAAATTAAGTCCATCCAATATGTTTGTTAACTTATTTCCGTCCCATTGCTGCTTATGTGAGATCAATTAATATTTTTCCTAGGTCCGATAAAATAAAATGAGTTACGGTGAAATAACTCGTATTGTAATACAACAGTCATTACCACTTTAGCTATCGGTAAGCAAAAACACAGTTTCTCATTATTTTTGGCACTCATCACTTCACTATGAAAAAGTTGCATATTTTTAAAGAAGATTTGCGATCTGAACCCGAATCACTTTTATTTTAGTAATATTCTATACACATTATATAAATGACTATTCATCCTTTGCAGTCCATCCAGTCTTGTTAATATCAGCTGTTTCTCTGACCAAACATATTTGGGAAAGTAGTGCAAGCAAGCGCCATAAGGTAGCTGCACAAACTTTACGGTGCCACCAACGCTATTCGTTTTGCGTGGTTTAACTCTTAGCAGTCGCCACAACTGGTTTAACTCTTAGCAGTCGCCACAACTGGTTTAACTCTTAGCAGTCGCCACAACTGATTTAACTCTTAGCAGTCGCCACAACTGATTTCACTCTTAGCAGTCGGCCATGTTAGGTTGCTGGTCATGGACCTGTAATTTTTCAACTGTTATTGATAACAGCTGTTAATGAGTCAACTGTTATTGTGATAAGTTGTTGAAGAAAAGCTGAACCGCACTTGCGGGCGGGAGCGTGTCCACTAATGAATGGCACATTTGCATCCCCGCCCTTCGCCCTGGCCGTGGCCTCGGCGCAAAGGTCGCCGGTGAGGTCGGTGGCGCCGAGAGCGCTGGCGGCGCTGCGGCCAGGAGCGCAATTAGCAAGTCTCGCCGCCGGAAGCGATAAGCCCCCCGACATGAATATTCTCTTCTCGCGCCACGGAGCCTTGGCACGCGCCAAACCCCCCACCCCCCACCCCCACCCCTCCGCATCGCTTCTGTGTCCTCTGCTGAATCCCCTTTCTGCACGCGAGACAATGGACGAAGCCTCTGAGAAGATACGTTTCTTTGCAACGTATCCAAGTCAACTCCACTTCGCTTGGTTTGTTCATTTACAAGTTAGTCAACTGTAAACGAACGAATGCGGGAATGGATTCTAATGGGCCCATTGACACAACGATCACGGAACCTTCAGTTATATTGCCAGCAATAGCTGTCAAAACGGTCCTTTCTTATAAAAGCGTTCTATATTCGCGTATGGTCGGAGTGAGCAAGCTCAGAAAAAATGAATGGTGAGATGTGGATATTTGATTTTACCGGATCTAACATTTCATTTTCTGGAGTAGAAAATGACAATTCTCCAATAATATTATTTTCATTAGTAGAGTATAAAGATTCATATTAAATGACGAGACAAATACAAACTGACCTCAACAATTTATGTTAGCTTCCAATTTGGTGATAGCTTCCTATTTGTCCAAAGCGAACCTATTGTGATTTTTATTCCGTTATTCCCATATTATCACCTTACAAAAAGTAAACTGATCAGCTTTTTAGTATTCATTTTAAATGAAATGCGCCACTCGCAACATCCATATCTACGATCAGCCGTAAAACTAGCAGCGAAACCCCGTCAAAGTGTTTATTCGCATCTTAGCTCTTATCGATAGTCGCAAAGCAGGACTCTAGATTACAGCGCTGACAACATAAACGCTTTCATTTTGTTTCCATGAGAACGTTCTTGGTGGTTTGCTGTTGTCGGTACTCTTACCGTTTGTCGCTGTTTCAACATTACCGTTCTCTAAGAATTTTATGCCTTTTGAAAATTTACCCTTCTAAACCAGCTTTATGTGAAGTTAGGTGAACTAAGATGAATTTTGGAAGCCAATGTTCCGCACCCTGTACCACGGAGATGGGAACAATTTGCTCCAACTTCTACGTCCTGTAGAAAATTTACTCTTCTCAATCAGGTTTACCCGATGTTTGGAAAATCCGCTAAGTTGGGTTTGGAAGCCAATGTGATAACCCCCAATCCACTGAACAGGGAACAATTTGTAAATGTTGATTTCCCTGTTACTTGACCTTAAGTTATGGATTTTGGCTTAGTGATAACATGGTTTGGAATTCGTATCGTTTCGTTTTATTGAAGTGGTCGAAACTAACATGCTGAATCGATACTTTGTACATTTGCGTATCTTTTTAGTTATTTGTTTGTACTTCATTATTCTGTATCAAAGAGGATGACAAAGAGTATTTTTCGTCGGGGTAAATTGGTAATCGGATAGAAGTTTCTTCTTGGTTTATTGAGAGAGTCGAAGTGTTGTGGGCCCTGAGTTCATGGAAATTTGGATCCGAGACGACGGTCAATAACGCCCAAATTGTTTTATAGAAGTAACTATTTTGGGACATTATTGTCGAAATTGGGTTTTATGCTTTATCATTGTTTTTGAAGGGGACATTTTACTTTATTAAACATTTTCATTGTCTTATCCATACATTGTTAAGTTTATAGTAAGTTACAAGTTTGTTTTTAATATATTATTGCAAAACATAGAGTACAAGTAGTGTGCTTCTTATTTTCCCTGAACTTTGCTTATGTATACTACCATGCTATTTCACTTATCTTCTTCAATCTTGATTTTGTCCACATAGACTAATGCTTGTTACGTTTGATTCGCAGGTGAGTGGCTGTTTTCATATCGTGTTCTCCTCTAATCTGGATCAGTGGTAAGTGCAATTAAGAAATCTAGTCTAAATGTTAAGAAAACTTGTACTTGTTGACAAAATGCGTACAAATTCAGTGAGTATTATAAGTTATAACTAGAGGTACTACAACACTACGTACTCTCTCGCATTATTTTTAATTTGCAATTTTCAAAAATATCCTGAATTCAACTTAAAAGAGAACCTCGTCATTCTTTTAAGCGTTCCTTCTATGAAAAAAAAAATTGAAAAAAAAATTGAGACGGTTTGTTGAAAAAAATATTTTTTAAAAAATAGTATTAATTCCAAGCTCAAATTAAATGTAAATTACTAATGTTTCAAATAACAATACATACCTTTTTGAAAGAGACGATTTTTTTGAACGGACTTTTTCAAATGCGAAAATCCTTATGTTCAATTTTGTAGTTTTCAAATGTTAACTTCCTGCAATTTTCGAAAATACGGAGAGTTCGCCAAAAATGGAACTGGCACCATTTTTTTTACTGTCCCTTGATACATAAGAAGAGAAAATTTAGCAAACATTTGGTGCCATTTTAGAGAAAAATTTGTGTAAAAATATTTAAAAATTTCCTATATTTCACGCAAAATTACGCGGAAACGAATCTTACTTTCGAAAAATTGTATGACATTATTAATTACATGACATTGTTTCAAGATGTCTTTTAACGAACAGATTTCATTAAGAAAAAATCTCGATCTTCAATATTATAGTTTTAGGAAGACGCCACAAAAATTCCACGTTTGAAATTTTTGAAAAATCTGGCATTGCAACAAACATGAGACCTCCACCATTCTTTGAAGCGTCTTTTAGATTATCCGAAGACAAAGATTTATAAAAAAAATTAGTACCATTTTTTGAGAAAAGTTTGGAAATGTTTTTAAAGATTTATGTTAAGTACCCTCAAAAATTAAAAATATCTGGACCGATAACCGGACGGATCGACAGGCGAATGGACGGATAACTGGATTGACGAACCGACGGAATTTTTGCTGTCAATCCACTTTTCAGAATCAATGTCCCACAAAATTTGGATTCTGGCCACACCAGCTGTTAGACGAAATAATTTACTATTTGTGTCAACAGGATTTATCCATTTTTTCGTTATCAGGACCCGGCAACAAGAGTTTTTCTGCCGAAAATTAGGTTATTTCTGGCGAACGATTACATTACTTTCTCTTCTTACGAAGTATTTGCGAGGAAGTGAAAATCTGGTCAGTTATGCAATTTCGGCTTGCTGGTAGCCGTACCCGCCTGACGGAAGGTGAATGAAAACGATAGTCTAAAGAAATTGTGACCTTTACTTTCGAAGTTCTTAATTATTTTCATTTATATTACTCTAGATATTATTCTGCTCGATTTCTTTACTATGTGGGATGAATCTTATCTTGCTGAAAATCTTTACAAAATATAAACATCGTGTAGTAAATATATTGAGAATACGTTACTACTTTATATTAACATTAATAAAACATTAATAAATGTAATAAGCTTGATTTATATTATTATTATTACTGTTATTATTATTATAATTTATTACAGTGAGTCCAAAAACAGATTAGAAAATAAGCGAATGAAAGATGGTGAAAGTGGGACAAAGAGTAATTATTTTTCTGACTTGACATAGTGTTAAACATTAATTGTGAATCTGTGAATTAGGTTGAAGTGTCATTTTATATTAGATGGCGTGTTCCGGGAAAAGTTTTTAAGATGCGAACAATTTTCGAATAAAGTAGTTAAAATTGAAACAGACAATAAGTGTAACAAGTAAAACACTTGTTTCGTAACCAACAAGTGGTCAGCAGCTATTGCCTGGTGCAAATGAAGAAATAAAGTCAGTTATCTCCGTCAACTTAATATCTTTATTTTCATAGCCGACTTGCGACGGCTTTGTCGTCATCAGTCTACAAATATAAAGAAAAGAAAATATAAATAAAAAACCAAGTAAATACAAAATACAATATTAATATAGAGGCGAACATTTTTCAAATGTTTTAAAGATTCATATAAAGGACCCTCAAATATTAAAAATTTGCAATTGAAACTCCCAAAGCCGTGTGTTCGTTCAGATCAATCAGGGAACAATCAATTTTTGCTACTCGTCTCTATTTTAATACCCCCTTACATTTCGTATTTTGTAACTTAATTTGCTAATGATTATAATTCTAATTTTAAATGTTACTATTATTTATATTAATCCCCCGCCTTACATTATTTTGAATTTACTTTTTTTTTGCTCCTGAATAGAACATCTTGGACCACGCAGGACATGCACTTACACAGGCTCAGTAACATTTTTTATCACGTTGCAAGTCTTGCATGTAACTAATCAAGGGGATCAGCATTAGGCTGAATCTGATTTTTAGCCCTGGGGGGATGAAAGATGGAATGATGATGATAATAAAGGATGAATGGACGGCACACACAGACACACACAAACACACCCATGCCCAAGGCAAAACTCGAACCCGCGATCCTTCCGTCCGAGATCGCCGAGCTTAGGTCATTAGTCCCGTAAGTGTAGTGCATGTTTTTTTCTCTGGAGATGCGGTGATCTTCTCCCGCTGGATGGCGAGATCTGGCTCCGACCTACCGTCGGCTAGCTCTCCCAACAGCGGGGAACCGCCCCAGCCGGGACAAGCTCTAAGCTCCTGACCGGTCTCCTAGAATATGTGGTAGTGTGGTGCATGTTAGCGTAAGTGTGTGTGTAAGGGGAGAGGATAGGACAAGGAAGAGGAAGGAAAGATCGCGCGCGGTCCGTGCCCCGTTTGGTAGGGTACTGCTCCGGCATTCGCCTGGTGTTGATCGGAGAAACCACGGAAAACTACCGATCAGAGCAGCCGACCGCTAGAATTCTCCTCCAGACAGCAACTGATCTCGACCTACCTGACAAGCTAGTGTCGAAAATCCTGTCGCCGTGGGGAGTGGGAACCTGGGACCTCCCGGTGCGAGATGCTGCAGTGTCATCAGTTGATGCTCTGAGATACCGCTGCCGTTTGTTTTCTTTATATTTTGTTTACATTTGTAGACTGATGAAGGCGGCTATATAGATAAATATGTTAAGTCGCCGAAGAAGACTTTTATTATTTGTGCGAGTAACAACGCCAACTACGCCGCCTCCGAGCTGCTACAATAACAGCGGCGCCAATGGGCGGGCGTGTCGGCGCGGCCGCCGCGCGGCGTTTAAGCTGTTTGCCGCCGCCTCTCGGCTGTTCGGCGACGGCTGCGGGCGACGCGACGGGGACGGCGCAGAAATTCGCCTCCGAGCACCAAGTGGCCGGCGGCGGGGGCTGGGGGGCGGGGGGGGGGGGGGGCGCTGATGAGGTCAATCGGGGCCAAGTGGGCCGCTCTGAAAGCGCTTCCGCCAGCGCGCTCTCGCGCCCGCTCCCTCGCAGCTCCCCTCAGCCTGCGCAGCAAGGGCAAAGGGAGGTGCTCTTCCGCACACTTCGCCATAAACCAGTGTTGTTGCGGGGAGTTGATTATTTATTATTATTATTATTATTATTATTATTATTATTATTATTATTATTATTATTATTATTATTATTATTATTTTAGTTCCTTGCGTCGTTGTTGATGCAACGCGTCTCTTAACCCTTGTTGGGCGTTGAGCGCTTTCTTCTGGAGTAAATCCTTCGTTACTGAGTAATTACTATACTGAATAATTACTGTTTCTCAAGTCTCGTCACGTCATGCCTTTTATCCCTTCGGCCCGGGTCTCGACGCCGTTAGATCCCGGGTTTCCTGGCCGGTCACCCAACCATGAACCCGCGAGTCTCGAATTCGCTTAACCTTCGTGACTTGACGGAGCGCAGTAAACGAATTCGGCTAGCGCCGCCGGCAATGATGAAATTGCGCGTTGAAGACTTCGGGAATGGATGGAGTTCGGAATTGTTGAAATTGGGGTTTGGCGGAATCCCGAATTGGTAGAATTGAGGATTGTTGGAATTGACTGACGGAGATTCGGGCTTGGCGGGGATTTGCATTGCTGGAGATTGGGATTCGTACATAAATTCCAAACATCGTTAGAACTGGAACGTTGTGGTCCGAGTATTGGATAAAATATTATACTAGTATAGCCTACTATTTACCTTCGTAGTTACTCTTAACATTGAACTGCAGTGTGGAAATTCGGCATGATTGTACATCGCACTGCTGTACCTCTTTAATGAGTATATACTTTCTCGGACCGATGTTTATTACTATTTACTGTTTTTTTAAATCTATAATTTACGGTTATTTAACCAGTTTGAAGGATTCTAATACCTCTGGCAACTCCCAATTACACTTCCCTGCCTGCGCCACGAAGAAGCAGTGAATATTACGTTTGCACACAGGTCACATGTAAGTTTCGGGATGACAATATTTCATGTGCAATAAGGACTTGACTTTGAAAGCTCTGAAATATGGTAATCACTATTCGCAGATCCTCGGTAACTTCTCGTACTACCCGAGCAACTCCGTCTGGCAAATCTTTTTGCAACTGTTTGTTGAACCGATTCATTGTTATAAATCTGGGTAGGAAGTCTTCTATTTTCAATGAATTGCTTTTTTCTCAAAGAGTCTTATTATGTGTTATCAACATGGCTATCTTTCGTAAAAGAAATGATCTAAAATAAAGTATTTCCTGATTTAATCTACTAAGATTCACAAATTAGGTGAAAGTTCTTTGCAGTTACAGCACCTGATTTATTTAAACGCAAGAGTATTTCCAATTTAGCCAAAGTGAACTGTGCAATTTGTTTAATTGGACAACTCGCGATGACTGAGAAGACTGCCAACTAGGTCTGACGAGAAGATAAATTTCTTTGTTTGCGCACATGCGACGAGTCTCTTGACGTGGTGTAGCCTCCATTAGAAGTTTGTGCTCTCGAAATACTACTCACTTAATGGAGCTAGATTGGTCCACTTAAAGGCGTGCCACTCGCACAGCTTGTCAGTTCTGCTGTCGCACAATATTGACCTTTCACCGACTCTCGTCTCCAGTAATTGAAGTTGCGATGCAAATCTGCATTTACCAAACGGCCCCACATCATTGCTTTGACGTTGCCAATCGATCTGTTTTCTCTCAGAAAAATACGACAGAGCCTGTATCCAATAAACGGTTCAAAGGAAAATCGAGAGTTTATTGCTTTCAGGGTTCTCATACTGGCCGATTCTTTCGAGCACTGCAAGAGATGTTCCATTGAAATCGTTACAACTGTTTAAGTTCGACACAGTTTAAGAACACTAAGATCGATTTGTATTTTGAATCTAACATAGAAAACTTGTTTGCTGTTATATGTTACTGTTGTTATCAACTTTCTCGTTCAACTTTCGTTCTATTGGAGCACATTTTCAAACCGGGAGCGGTAGCTCAGTCCATCAACTGATGTTACAGCCGCGCCTCTGACCTGGAGGTCCTAGGTTCGAGTGCTGGCGGCGGCAAGATTTTTGAGAACAGCTATTCAGCTATGTCGAATTCAGTCGCTGTCTGGAGGAGAATTCTAGCGGCGGGCTACTCTGATCGGTAGTTTTCCGTGGTTTCTCCGATCAACACCAGGCGAATGCCGGAGCAATGTCCTACCAAAAGGACCACGGACCGCACGCGATCTTTCCTTCTTCCTTACCCTAACCTCTCCCCTTACACACACACACTTACACTATAAGGCACTACACTACCACATATTCCGGTAGACTGTTCGAGGACTTAGAACTTGTCCCGGCTGGGGAGGTATCCCGCTGGTGGAAGGGTCCTGGTTTGGGGGAAACCCCGCTAGCCGACGGTAAGTCGGCGCCGGATCTCGCCATCCAGCGGGAGAAGATCACCGCCATCTCCCGAGAAAAAAGCACTTCACTTACTGAACTAATGACCAAAGCCGTTGACGCGCCCGGAAACACGAAAAAATCAATCAATCACATTTTTAAGTACGTCACAAGCTCCGTAATATCGGTTGACTATTTAGATCAAAATGCTGCTGATCAAAGCATATTTTATAACAAAACTTAAGGCCACATTATTTGCTTACAATAAATTCGTCTAACTTTTCGCCCATAGTTCCAAGTCGTAAGGAAGGGTTTAATGAAGTAATTGTCGCCAAGCAATTGATATCCCTAACGTGAAAGAAGAGGAAAAGCTTCATTAAATGTCTTTGTCATTCTAGCAGAATAAACTGTATTAACCTTTAAAGGTAAAAGAATGGCAGTGTAACTAGAGATTCAACACCATTCACTTCTACCATTCAATCGAACTCAAAAGCGGATCAAAACTAAGCACGCTTTTCGGAGAGTTCTATTGAGTGGTTTCGTCATTTCACGAAGCGCCAAACCCGGGCTCTGCCTTTCATGGTCGTTTTTAGCCTCGAACCCGCCATTCGGACATTGTGCGAGGATTTCGCTCCACGTTCGCGTTTTCGTCTTTTTGCCGCCTTCGAATTCACTCGCTTTTAACGAAAATTCTGAGCCCGTACGCCCCCCCCCCACTTTCCAGACGCTCCCGCGGGCCCACTCGTGACCCCCCCCCCTATTCACCACTCCTACTTCCCCACTCCCCCGTCGCCTTTCCAGCCGGACGCGTCGCCCGCAACGCAACCTCTAACTCCCTCGCCGTCCCAGCACCCCCGCCAGAGCACTCCCCGCCCTTGCACCCTCCCTCCCGCTGCCCCTCCTTTGCCACCGCATCCCCTTCCTCCTCAACGGCCCCGCCATTGCGCCCACCTCACTCGCCGCCGTCCCCAACCCCACTTCAACCAATAGTCCTCTTCCCGTTTTTTTTTTTTAATTTATTAGGTTATGATGATTGGTACTTAGATTACTTATTAAATAACTTTACATCTGTATTAATTTCTTATTAAGTAACTTATAATTACCTTACAGCTATTGCTCCAATCAGGTTCCAATGCAGCGAATTTGATGAGCAATTAATCGTAGTGGTATTTGTTTTTAATTCTGGTTCTGAATTCTAATTGCCGAGTCTGAACAGCACCAGGGAGGGAATTGTATATAAGATTTGAGTAAAAGTTGGTGGATTTTGTAAGTAATGTGCTCTTCAAACGGTTCGAGGTTAAATTCATTATGAATTTGGTGTTTGGAAATGAACCATGGGGCATTCGCCATTGTTTTAAGGAATTCCAGGAGACCGAAATAATCGGAGTTCGTGTTATAAAAAGTCGTTTTAACTGAGTATTATAAATGTCCGTATTACCGTAATCCCTTGCCGGGACCGAAGTTTAGTTCCTGTTACTGCGAAATTCGTGTTAAGCGAGTTCGTGCTAACGAAGGATTACTATATATTCTATTACTTGAATTTTATTTATATTTTTTTCAGGCGATTTTCTCAAAAATTGTTATTACGCAATGGCTTTGGAAGAACTCGAGGCCCTGCGAGATTGAAACGGATATTTTAATTTCGTGGGATTCTTTACATAAAGCCTCAAACGCATTTTCAAAATTTTCTCAAAAATGGCTTCAAATTTTTTTATCAAACTTTGTTCCTGGATAGCGTAAAAGACGCTTAATAGAATGGCATAAGTCTCGTTTTCGTAGACTTTTTTCATTCTCGAAAATTGCAAACTTTGACAGAGACGCGGCTCATCCCATACAGTCAAGAATATAAAGATCGCATTGATTGCAAATCATGTTAAGGAAGTTAATAATTAATTAATTATTAATTAAAGTTACAAAACGTCCAATTATAAATAACAAATTCGCTCTTGTTCTATCCCATTCATCGTTCATCATGAGTATGCTGAGAAAACGCAAAAGACTATAACTTGTGTATTCAAAACGTTGCTATATTGTGCAAGAAAATATTCGTCGCAAGATGCGATGCGGAAATGTAATGCCCAGTTACATTTCTCGCTCGCAAATATATCAGAATATATTATATCAGAAATAATTGCACATAAACGACTTGCAAACTACAATTAATCCCGTACTAATATTTTTGTAAATATCTATTTCCATAATCGGAGATACCTTCGCTTTTGAGTAGATTTAGTGTCTGATTATCAGAGCTGTGCCATGGTTTCAAAATGCAGTCTGCGTTGTGCGATCTAATCCTTAACTTGGCAACGTTTCTTGCGAGATACATAGATTTGATGGCGAAATACATACATTTGATTCCGTGGCCCGGGGCTTATTGACTACGTGTTTGCAGTCATATAATGTGCAGCACATCATTATATACTTTAGAGATTAAGTGCTAGAGCGGAAACGAAAACCGAGGCGAGACGAAAGTTAGAGAAAAATGCAAGGGGTCGATTGAGCAAACATTGTTTTCGAAAGGGGTTGATACGGTCCCTGAGCAAACGTTTAGGGGTGTGCGGCGAGTAAAGGAAGATGAGGGGGATGAGACCTCACCATCACAATCCATAAAATACGTGGGACTTCATCTAGACACAAAACTAACCTGGAAAACCTACATAGATATCAAAATTAAACAAGAAAGAAAGAAATTATTCCAACTCCGGGCACTAATCGACAAACACAAACCCTTGCCATGTACAAACAGTACAACAATATACAAAACTATAATTAGGCCACTACTGCTTTATGCATACCCAATATGGACAAACGCAGCCCCCACAAAGGTCAATAACATTGAAGTAATGCAAAATAAAATTTTTAAGATTTATCACAAACGCCCCCTGGTTCATAAGTAATAAACAACTATATTCAGAATTAAACATCAATACAATAATAAACCAAATTGCACAAATATCATACATCTTCTACCAAAACCTAACAGACATACCAGTAGCATCCCATTACAAACTACCGAAAAATCCAACCCACACCCGAATAAAAAATAGATTTCCTTTTGAAGCCTTCCTCAAAATTTTAGCCAACCATGATTCTTAACTTAACTAAAGGGAGATTTTTTTCTAAAGCTTTTATCCAGCCAACAGCCGGTTACAATTTACGTCATATTCGACCATACACAAGACCAACACTTGCGGGCTCCTGTGATCTGGGGTCAGCAGAACGCGAGGCCCTCCGCGACAACACATACAAAGGCAAGGGACCTTGCCCAAGGCGGGACTCGAACCCGCGACCCTTCGGACCGAAGCGCTGAGTTGGTACTCGCTCTTAGCCACCTCGGCCATCCAGGTCGACAGAGGATCGACTCAGCGATTCATCTCCACTCTTGGGAAGGGATCGTCCCTCGCGGCGCCTTTAACCCGGGGTAAAAGCAAAGCAATGCACAAGTCCGCGCGCGCTGCACCGCCCAGCTGCACTCTCCGCGGCTGCAGCTGCGCTAATTGCGCCTGCGCTTTTTGCGTCCGCCGCCAGAGGCCGGCGACGTCACGCGTTAATCACGCGCGGCAGGCGCATTCCCGCCGGAGGCACGGCGCGCAAAAGCGCCGGCAAAAACTGGAACGCACTGCGCGAAACCTCCGCAGGATGATTCACTCGGCAAGGAAACGCGCCGCGGTGAATTTAATTCCCTTCCTGGGAGTCATCTTTCACACAAGATTGCACCGGGAGCAGTAGCTCAGTGCATCTACTGATGCCACTGCTGCGCCTCTGACCGGGAGGTCTAGGTTCGCTAGCTACAGCTTAGACACTAGCTTTTCAGCTAGATCGAATCCAGTCGTTGTCTGGAGGAGAATTCTAGCGGCCGGCTGCTCTGATCGGTAGTTTTCCGTGGTTTCTCCAAGCGAATGCCGGAGCAGCACCCTAACAAACGGGCCACGGACTGCGCGCGATCCGTCCTTCCTCTTCCTTGCCCTATCCTCTCCCCACATATTCCCGGAGACCGGTCGGAGGCTTAGAGTTTCTCCCGGCTGGGGCGGTGCCCGGCTGGTGGGAGAGTCCTGGTTACGGGGAAACCCCGCTAGCCGACGGTAGGTCGGCGTCGGATCGCGCCATCCAGCGGGAGATCACCATCTCCCGAGAGAGAGAAACATGCACTACACTAACGGGACTAATGACCAAAGCAGTTGACGCGCCCGGAAACACGAAAAAATCAGTCGATCAACCCAAGATCGCTCTCTGGGCTTGAACTAAAGCCGGCACTAGTAATATCTTTCCACAATTTGTTGCTGTTTCTTGCGGTCATCTTTAAACTAGAGAGAACAAGACGGGACAACATGTTGCCAGAAATGTGTGGGGAAGATCTTTCCGACAAGGTATTGCCGTTCGTTTTACATTGGAACTTTTTGCTGCCGTGTTTGGTGACGTCGCGAGGAAAATAACGCATGAACTTAAGTGAGATTGTACCTTCGCTCCGATATGGCTAGAAGATGGGAGAAGGTGCGAGTCGTGGTCGCAGTTATTGTGCTCAATGAAGAAATAAAGAAACCTCAACGTTTTGTGAGGACATGTGACTGTATTTTAAGACGAAAGGAAAAGGGGCTTGTGCAAATTCGCTTCAAGAGCCTCAATATTATTTTGTGGACTTCGATTCACGTGGGAGCAAAGTAATTTTCTTGTTATAAAAAGTGCATTTATTAATTCGGTAAAAAGTTTTAAAATATCCATTAACTACTGTTGATGTATCATAGATTACTCTTAAAATTGATTTAGATTAGATATCTTGATAATTTTTAACGTAACAAAATTAATAATTAGAGAACATCTACAACTAAACCAAAATTTGAATCATTCGATAATAAAACATAGAGGGCATGTAATATTTATTACTTCTTTTATTTTACTAAACCTTTTTCACACACCCATTGTACGAAAAACCGCATATAACAATTGAAAATAATACGTCTATGTATACCTTAACCGTACTTCCTGCGCATGTGACCGTGGCCATCATTGGCTTCTTCCAGCAATATCTTGCTCAGACTTCAATCCAATTCTAGTCCCAGCAACAGCTGGCAATATCTTTCCGAGGACGGAAACACACGAGTTTAAAATACGACCGGAATATCTAGCAAGAAATATTGCCAACATCATAAATATTTATTGCCGCAATGTTTACATTGGCAACTTTTCGTGCGAAATAATATTGCTCGCCTTTTTCTTGCAAGTGTAAAGCCAGCTTAAGAGTACAGCGTTGACTACTGGTAAATCATCGAGCAGTCTTTGTGTACGTAAAATTGTTGTCGTCAGGCTTTCTTACGGAAGTGCAATTCCCTTAAACGGGAGATACGTTTAATGGAAGATTGTGCTGCTTGTAAAATTAAATTAAACTTTTGAGTTATAAGCCTTCCGTATTCATTATCTTATTCATCTCTCTTCGAACTTCATATCTGCTTCTGGAAACACAGTATCCTCTAAAACTTTCTGGAAGCATAACAAACTTATCGTTGAAAACTTCGTAATTATCATAATGTAAATTATCTTGAAAGGTTTCGTTACTTTCTTGCGTTTATTCCGTGAAAATTGTCGTACTTTAATGCTATTCTGGGGTCTCAGAGGTCACAGCTGATGATTCTATTAGTTAATTGAAGATTGGCTACTTAGGAGGTTAATCAAAATTTTGATATAGATGAGGATACACCGCATCTCTTCAAGGAATTTTAAACTACATAACTTCAAAATCCGAGTATCAACACCGTCTTCTAGATATCTTCATTTTTGCCTACAACATTCCCAACTGTTATTGCATTGAATGACGAATATTTCCAAGAACGTTTAATTGAGAACCTTCTGATTATTTACTTCTTATAAAATGCGTCTCCTCTGAAAAGCTCATGGAACGCGCTGCAAAACTACCGAGACTTTTCTGCCTCTTGGTATCACTAGATATTACTTAAGCACTATTGATGTTTTTCAAATAGTGTACGCCATCATTTAAAGACCTGCAATTGAGGGATAAATTACACTGCAAAAGAAATCTGTACCTTTAGTTATTGGAGGTGCATGCCAGGTTCGAAATAAATTGAACTTTGCAATTTTCATAGGTTTTAATGAAAATCGTAACTACACCATTGTTACATATTCATTTTCTTCTTTGCCAGTATAAAAAATATGAAAAAATGCTGCAATTTTTCGGAAAATTTAGAAAATATCACTGGCGCTTCATGCAATGAATCACCACAAATTAAAATGAAAGCGTGAGTCTGCTCGCCACCTGCATCATTCTCAACGGTCATCACTCATGGAACTTAACCCTGGCGCGGGTGTGAAGTTACAGCTCAAAAGTTCCGTAAAGACGGATTTCATTTTCAGTCGCTATCTGGAGGAGAGTTCTAGAGGCCGGCTGCTCCGATCGATAGTTTTCCATGGTTTGTCGGATCAACACCAGGCGAAAGCCGGAGCACTACCTTAACAAGCGGACCGTGCGATCTGTCCTTATCCTTCCTTGTCCTATCCTTTGCCCTTACACACACACACACGCACACACACACACACACACACATACACACTAACAGGTACTACACTACTACATATTCCGGGAGACCGGTCGGGAGCTTAGAACTTGTCCCGGCTGGGGCGGTGGCCCGCTGGTGGAAGAGTCCTGGTTAGGGGGAAACCCCGCTATCCGACGGTAGGTCGGCGCCGGATCTCGCCGTCCAACGGGGGAAGGTCACCGCCACGTCTCGAGGGAAACATCTACTACACTTACTGGGACTAATGTCCTCCGTAGTTGACGCGCGCGGAATCACTACCGAGCAACCAACCAAGAGCCTTCGCGCCTGGGGAGTGGAGAGGCGCGGGGAGGCGCTGCGCTGGGGCGTTGCGTCACTGTCGCTGCACGCTCCAACGGCGCCGTCGAGCCAACGGCCATTGAGCGCTTCCTGCCGATCGCTTGCCGAAGGCTGGCGCCCGCGCGCTGCGCTCCAGGGCTCTCGCTTCGCCACTCGTCCAGGAGAGTTTTGAACTTCCTCGTATACGTACCGAGTAATATTTGCAGCATAGAAAAAGTTATGTTTTATACTACGCGAAAAAATGACACAAAAATTAAATAAACCCTGTCCTGATATGTAGTAAATTACTCCCTCTAACACGTTATGTAGTCAGATTTTAGAAATTGTGTGTCGTTGATACCGAAAGATTGTTTTTTGAAGACGTCCGTCCGTCCGTCTCTCCTTCCGTCCGTCCGCCCGTCTCTCCGTCCATCCGTGAACACCACTAGAACTTACACCATGCGTAGGAATTTTTCCAAAATGGATATTCCCCGGCCGATCTGGCTCGACTCCAGGCTTTGCGATTTTGAAAAGAAAAAAAATTCTTTAAAATTTGGGGTACTTTGCAAGAAGCCCCAGGAACATTTTCAAAATTTTCTGAAATATGGATCCAAATTTTTTTTTAATTTTTGGAAAAAATAAAATAAAAAAACACTTACCAAGATGACATATGTCTGTTTTTAGTGTTAAGTCTAAATTTTCGATAATTTCAAAATTTTGAATTTGTTTGGCTTATTCCTTCAATTACAAAATTGAAGATAAAGATTTTACATTCAATGAAAATTTTTTCTCCATTGTTTGTTCTATCATTAAGGTTATGCACATTTTTTTGAAAATTTTAGTACTTTTCATGTATTGTTGCGTAAAATGTGGGCAATATTAAAAAAATAACAAAAAAATATTTTCTTAAAAACGGCTCCCAATTTTTTCTTTAGCTTGAGCTACATGTGCTGTGTAAAATGACTTAAACGGCATTTTATTTTATCCTTTGTTGTTGTTTTTTCAAAAATTACAAAAATATATTTTTTACTTGTCTCTCACTTTTTAATACATTATTGTATTTATGAGAACATGTGCTTCGAATGATGCTTTGTAAAGTTTCTGGGAAACTCAAAAGTTTTATGTGAAAATGAGCTCAAAATTCAGCATTTACCGTAACGCTTAAACGGTATATTTTTAAAAACTGCTCCAAATTTTTAAACGGAAATTTCTGTAGAGCACAGGCTTTTTCTAAATTTGTTTGCAGCATTACGTAACTTTCTTAATTCTGTGTTCATGAGAAAGTAAAAAGTTATGGTACAATTCAGAAGATGAGAGCAATTATTAAAACGCAATTACAATTATTCCAGTGTTAGTGATGATTCTTTCACAGGGGAATTATTGTCTAACCTCTTTCGCGTGTTCCCGCATTAATTTTGGGTATTGAATTGTTTAATTTTTCATTATTTCTGTACGTAAAGTTCAACGGAAGCTCTTTGATGTATTTAATACTTATAGTGTGTTTCACATAACAATAAATGGGCGCATTTACAGTGACAACATTTGACTATTGAAAGAAAAACAGGTGCTCGCAGTGTGAATTACACTCACCGAAAAAGGTGATGACTTTTTCATGATACTTGTGATTGATTTGAATTAATTCTTTCCCTTTGTACACTCAGCCCATTAGTGAAATAGTATAGATTATAACGCAAACAGCCATGGCTGGGTGAAACATCGCGGTGTCATTAATTCACATGCGCAATTTTGCAGTCAGTAGCACGTTAATCACCGCTTGACGTCATTGTTTCCCACGTGTCGCTGGGTGATTGCTGATGAAAAATGTACGACTTAATCTACGCTTCAAAAGCCGTTACAACAACAATGATTGGAGAGTGAGTCGATATGTCCCGAAGCGGCTGTAATTCCTCTTGGCCACGGTGAGTCGCTGAAAGCAATCAATCGATCCCTCGAACGCCACGAGACGAGCTGACAGGCCGGCTGCTGCTCTGCCTAACCCCGTGAGTGCGCCACCGCAGCTATTTAATTGCAACAAACATCGTTAGCATAGTGGCTGTGCGACCAAAGCGGTGGCCTAGAGGGCAGAATTAACTCCTCTCTCCCGACCTCTGCGAGCTGGAACTTGCAGAGGGCGTGGGCAGTTAGCGGGAGCGCCGCTGTGAGGATGAATGGGAGCAGGCAGGCAGCAGGGTTTCATGAAACCCTTAAAACGTGCAAGTTTACGCAAAATAAAATTAGTACTATAATAATGTAAGTTTCATGATTCAAATTTCTGTCAAGGTTTCATCCAATTTCAAGTTAGCAAAGAAAAGATGCAATTACACGGGAATCCGTTCTTTACCTATGACTAAGGGCCGGAAGTTTACGAAAAATATTACCTATATTTTATTGCTTTTTTCTTCGTAAAGAGACATATTTCTCTTGGAATTTCAATTTTTCAAATATGTATATTTGTCTCCTGAAATTGAATAGTGTTCTTCAGAAATGTGAACGCGAATGCTATTCATGAGAAATAGTGGGAATGTCTTTCGTTTGTTGCAGCAGTATTTGTCTGAACTTCTTTTAGGTATCATGGCACTTGTAACCAGAAACGATGGATTATGAATATTATGATAATTTATCTTTGATCAAGAATTAATGGCATTGGAATTGATACTTCGACGATGATACAGACGAAATCATTATATTTTACTTTAAAAATTATCGCTGGAATACTAAGTGGAGTCAAAAATGGAAAATTAATTGTTAAAATTAAAAGTTTCGTAATTGTTCATGAATACATCAATCTGTTAATTGTTAGAGCATGGATCATTAGTTCTGACGTATATCTTCTTGTCTCCTGGCCCCTTTCGATTGCTGTCGGTGCTGCTGGCTGGGATGAGATTTGTAAAATTCCCATCAGGCAGCGTCCGCGTCCAGGCGGAAGGGAAGGAAACGACGCGTCTGGCCATTTGCTCTGATCGATTGGCAAACACAAATGCTGTGCACGCCACGCAGAGCTCCAGCTCTTCCCGGTCGCATCCAGTTGCTTATCTCCGCCGATACTGTAGCATTCTCGCCCTCAGACTACGTGGCTGTGAACCACAGGTCCTGCAATGCACCCGCAATTCTGTCGTAGTCTGAAGTGCAGTTACTGCAAGAATATGGTGATGCGATTATGACGTACAAGAGTAATTGTCGAAGTAAAACTCAAGCGTATTATTTACCGGGAGCGGTAGCTCAGTGCATCAACTGATGTCACTGCAGCGCGTCTGACCGAGAGGTGCTAGGTTCGAGTCCTGACGGCGGCAGGATTTTCGACACTAGCTTTTCAGCTAAGTCGAATTCAGTCGCTGTCTGGATGAGAATTCTAGAGGCCGGCTGCTCTGACCGGTAGTTTTCCGTGGTTTCTCCGATCAACACAAGGCGAATGCCGGAGTAGTACTCTAATAAACGGGCCACGGACCGCGCGCGATTTTTCCTTCCTCTTCGTTGTCCTATCCTCTCCCCTTACACACACATACACACACACTTACACTAACATGCACTACACCAACACATCTTTCGGGAGAGCTTGTTCTTCACTACACCAGCACATCTTTCGTGGAGAGCTTGCTTAGAGCTTGTCCCGGCTGGGGCGGTGCCCAGCTCGTGGAAGAGTCCTGGTTAGGGGGAAACCCCACTAGCCGACGGTAGGTCGGCGTCGGATCTCGCCATCCAGCGGGGGAAGATCACCGCCATCTCCCGAGAAAAAACACATGCACTACACTTACGGAACTAATGACCAGAGCAGTTGACGCGCCCGGAAACACGAAAAAAATCAATCAAAAACAACGAGGCTGTGAACCACGGGTCTCACAATGCACCCGCAATTCTCTCGTAGCTGACGTGCAGTTGTTGCAAGAATATGGTGACGTACAGGAGTAAGTCAAGCGTATTAGATATACTCGTATTATATATACTTGTATCAAACTGAAGTAAATAAATAGCGAACATTTTTGTTCACAGCGCAAACATGCCACGACTGCCAGAAGCCGCCACTGGCGTTATCTCCCCGCAATGAAAACTAAATGTAGAATCATAAAAGTAAGTTAGTTCGGAGTTAGCGTCTGCCCGGCGAGCTCGCTGACCTCTGCGGAACAAAGCCCATTCCAGGCGAGGCGGCGCGTCCGCCAGTCGCTTCCCGACGCCGTGCTCTGCAAACAAGCGCCGGCGTATATGGGACTGCTCGGGCACGCTCGCTCGCCCGCCGAGGCGGCTTTTTGTCCAGCCCCCCCGGCCGCTCCGCGTGCTCGCCGTTCCCTACTTCTTCCCGGCTGCTACACGGCCCGACGCGCGCGCGCGCTTTTTTCGAGAACTCGAGCACGCCCGTTCCGAAAATAGAGGGTTTTCTTGAGGCACGTCCCGGCCCGGCCCGCCCCGCCCCGCCCCGCCCCGCCCCGCCCCGCCCCGCCCCGCCCCGCCCCGCTCCGCCCCGCTGCGAGCTTGAGGCCCAGTGGACGACTCACGAAGAGGCGATCTGCCCATTGGACGCGGTGCAGCGTGGGGAGTGGCGAGCGGCTTCTGTTATTCCCCGACGATGCTCCTGATCAGGGGCGCCTCCACAATGGGAGCTGCAGAACCCCCACGTATTCTACTTCTTGAAATATTTTTTGTAGAGGCTTTGGTCTAGCAAGACAGCTTCAGTATTTTGGGATGACACACGTGTTTACTCTGCTCGCGATTAATTGGCCCGGTGCGCAGCGCTCTCGGAGGCTTTTGTGAGCTGCAGTTTGAAGCTCCTGAACATTCAGCGATGCTGTCGATCTCGGATATTGGGCCGAGCTTCCCTCGCCCGTAAGAGACCTTGCCAGCTCTGCTCGAAGCAGCTCTAGGGTTCCGAGGAGCCCCGATGGCTTCACCAATACTGCCGAATGGCACGTCACAACGCAACTGCCCTTCCAAAGTGCCATCTCAGAGGCGAAAATACGTGCATCGCGCATTGATTTCTTAACAGGGGCTTGGTGTAGTGTTTTCTCGGTGTTGTTTCGTCTTGTAGTGCATTGTGGTAAGGCGTAGAGATCGGCGTGTGCGAACGTGCCTTATTAACTACTCAAATTGCGGTGATAATATTCCGTCGAAAATGAATTCTGTGAGTCGCCTTATTGAGCAGCCATTTTCTTCATTGGTTTATGACGAGAAGGTACGAGTAAAAGAACAAGATTGACCCCTCACAGAATTAAAACCCGACGGTTTAGGCAGCAGCCGAGGTAAAACGTTTACATGGCGTTTCAGCATGGATGTTCTTTTCTGTTTTCCTGCGTTCTTTTTGGTGGGGAAAGAACATGATCAAAGACAGAGATGAAAGATCTTGTGCACCTCTCCGTGAAAATTAAAATAACACGAGAATTTGAAGTTACATTGGCATAAAGTTCATTTATCATTTCCTGCAACAGTAAACATAGTCACAACTAGATTCTGCACCAAGAATAGACATGTTCTTTCGAAAATAATAAAAAGTATTGTTTTGTGGAACGTTTGAACTCGTAAAACAAAATTGAATTGAAGTAATAAGAATTCAAATTTTAATTTCGCGCGGTGCAAAACCATGTTATTTACTCAGGAGCTACCACTACTTCTGATTGCTTTCGTATCTTTTCTAGAACTTGAAGGGCTGCAAAATGAGTAATGCACTGTTCCAGAAAGCTAAGTAATAGTATTCGACGTAATGATCTTCAGCTTTTTTGGAATACTTGATAATTCATTATTCTGCAACAGCAGATGTGCATGCTTGGCGTATCTGAGGTATCTTTTCGTAAATCTTACCTCGTGGGATCTTGTAAATGAATAGCTTGAATCGTTATCCTGAATAGTTCGGTACACTCTTGGGAATTGGCGAGTGTGTTCTATTATTCCTCGAAGTCGCTTCCTTTTGTCTCTCCAAGCGCTTGAAACACTAGTAGCGTAGTGCTGTCAGTTCGAGAAGGCTATGTGGTAGTCATCAACGAAATGATCGTCAGTTTTGTCGAAATATTCGATAACTCATTATTCACCAGCAGCACACGTATATTTATTTTGGCATATCTGGTGCATCTTTTCGGTGTTCATAACTCATGGGGATTCCGTAACTGAGATGTTCATTAGCTTCGGTTTAGTCTGGGGAGTAGGACAGAGTGTTCTATTATTCCCGAAATTCGCTTCGGAACATGGTTTTTCTTTAGGACGAAAAAGTGGTATACTTGTTTTTTTAACGTGGCATCTCAAGGTCACACGCGAAAGAGGGAGAGGGAAGACAGATCCAGTGGGTAGCTGCAACGTCACCACAACTCCGACTTTTACGGTTCCCTATTGGAGTTTGCCTTCCATCTCCCTCTTTCGCGCGTGACCTTAAGATGCCACGTAAAAGAAATCAAGTGTAGTAAATATCCGAGTAGTGAATTTTTGGCGTCAGTCTAGGTATTATTTTCGACGTGAAGGTCTTTAATTTGATTAGAATGCAAGGCGATTCGTTATCCATTAGAAGAGGGGGTAAAGATTTGGGGCGTGAAACCTGGATTACTTTGCTGGAAAATAGCCATGTGATCCTATCGCTTGAATACTCATTGCAGGTTGTGGTACACTCTCGATAGTTGCATCTGAGTACATAGCGCAATCGTTGATGCGCCTCTTACGCAAGAGTGCGTGATACGGAGTAGTGTGCGAAGACGTTTCTCGACGCCAGTCTCTTCAATTCCGTTTAGACTCTGAGTAATTCATTATTCATCACCAGTACATGTACAGCTTAGTAGCGTCGTTCTTAGGGTACTTCGCCGGAACTGGTTATTTATCGGAAAACATAAGAAGTTATGACACTTAGAGTAGTTTATAGATTGTCTGTTCAATTAGTTATTGATTCGAAGTATCCTTGGGATTATAGATAATAAAAGATAAAAACAGGAATTAATAAAAAGCAGACAACACATGTAATAAAAAGTACTTATATTTATGTTAAGTTTTGTTCCAGTGTCATGAATGAAACATAAATATAAGTGCTAGCAAGTCCTGTCTGCCTTTTATTAATTCCTGATTCTATCTATGATTGTCAATAATACCACGGATACTTTGAATCAATAAACGTAGGAAGTGTATAGTATTCCATGGCAGAATTACTTGAATCGTAATTCGCATTGAATCGGATATGGACAGCAAAATTGTGGAGCGTCCATTATTTTCTGGAGTCGTTTCAAAACCCGAGTTTTATTCCCCACGTGTGTTACCCTAGCCACCGCATCCGGAACGACCAGAGGAGTCACCAATTGTAATGTGAAGTAAGGTGTCAAGTGGTTTGCTTCCGGCGAAACAAATCATCCTTTGTAATGTGAATAAATGTGTAAAGCAACCTAATATCTATTTCCGAAACAGCAGAATTTAAATATAAAACCATCAGGTGTTCATTTCCGACGTTACTAATTATTATTTCCACTATATCGGATACTCTACACTTGTAACTTACGTCGGGAAGTTCACTTTTAGTCGTACGTTGTATGACTTGTGTTCAGGTTTTGAATAAACGACTCTCAACTATGGATGGCATGTCTCGCCTTCTACGCCCGTTGCAGTAACCGGTGCGAATTCGGACTTCGTTTCATCATCCTAGAGAAAACTTACGATGTAATAATGTACTAGGTGCGTAAGGTGCAGTTCATGTTTTTAACTTCGTCGAAAATTTGTGCACCTCATTCATTATGCATCATCAGTATACTACAGACGATACGTATCGAATATGGCCAACTGCAATTTTCTCCGACCGTCATTGAATCAGCACATACATAATCAAATCACTTAAATATCCGTTGACTTCCGATATCTCTCAAGTTATTTTCACAGTTCAGTTAAGGATATTTTCCGTTCAGTCATGTGAGTAATTTGTTGGCACTCATTGATCTCAAACCAGAGTGGGAGGCTTGGTTGGTGATTAAATTAGAAATGATTCACTTTACTCCCCAAGCTTTGGCCAACCTGTGCTAGAGCCGTTTTACTCCCTATTATTCTCGTCATTCAGCCAACAGGAGAAAGTTCGCTTGATGTTAATATATTTATGTAATTAGAATGCAAGAAAAGTACACTTTAAATCTTCCTTTTTTAATACACTTGTTTACATGCATAAGTTCTTTGATTAAAATTTAGTGTGTTGCGAATTTAATTTGAAAAAAGTAAACAAAGTGAACCCTTTGAAATTAGTTTTTTATGACGTGACTGTTAACATCCGTGATTTACACGCGTACATCTTCTCATCTGACTTGTGACACGGTTTGCAACAATTATTACAATGTAATTTTAGTGATATTGGACCAATGTAAATCAACCTTGAAAACTATCGTCACTACACGTCCTTAACGGACACAATTTTAGGCATTAAGAGCTGGCTGGAGAACACATTTCACAAAGCGAGGATAAAATGTAAATGCTGCAAACTAATTCGAAAGGGATATTTTCATATTTTGCACTTGCTTTACGAATTATATGTGCCACTGTTCGTAATCAACTATTACAAAGCTCTGTTTACTGTAGAAAAGGTAAACGGTTTGTCGAGAGACGCTCTTGGAAATAGTAATCGGTAAAATTATATTTTTTTCCTTAGGCACAGAATTGCATCCACTATTTTTCTATTAGAGCTCTGAGACGAGTGTGTGTTGTATGTATAAAATTGAATGACTACTTTCAGATCACCAGAATAAAAGAATTGCTTATGAAAGGAAGTTAGTTGGTATGTTGTACGTACGCCTAAGTATTGTAGTGGCCGTTTATTGTTTATGGTTTTTGCGGAAATGCGCTTTAAACATCCGGGGAATGGCGAACAAGCGTAAATCCTGTACAGCCTTAGATAATTGACTGTAAGAATGAACGACCTCATGGTATCATTCGTACAGTACATACTGTGTTCTGTTTTATTCGATACTTCATATATTTTTCGAGATAGTGAAGAACTGTAAAAAAGGATTTTCTTGATTGAAGTATCAGGATCATGATTATGGAAATGATTTATGGAAATTATAATTAGTAAGTGATTGTCACACGAAAATACAAGGTTTGAATAAAAATTAATGAGATTTTTTTCTGAAATGACTTTATTGATAGGGGAATTTAAATTCGCACACCTTCAGTATAATCGCCTTTGTTATTAATGACCCTTTGCCAAATGTTAGGAAGGATTCGCACACCATCTGCGTGACTTCTGTTGATGTTCCATATTGCCTGCCGTATAGCATGAATGATTTCTTCCTTGGTATTGTACCGGGTTCTTCGCAGTGGTTCTTTCATTTTGCTGAAGAGATCACAATCACAGGGATTCATATCGGGGTGAGTAAGGTGTATATTCCAGAATCTCCCATTGCCAGCGGTGCAAGAGTTCTCCACGTGGGGTCGGTCTGTACGCGGGTTGTTCTTCACATCATCTCTGCCTAATCGGAACGCTTTAACCCATCGTACGACTGTGGAGTATGGCAACTCTGCTTCACACAGTCCCTGAAAACATTCTTGCGTACTCCGACCTCGTGCCACTTCATTTGGGAGCCACGAATGTTGATCTGCCTTTGTAAACATGACATTAGGGCGCCTGCACTATTGCTATGAAGTTCAACGATTTACACACCGCAGTAGAATGACACAGCCATAGTTCCCGTTCGCTGCACACACTCGTGTAATTCCTTTTGTCACGACAGATGGCAACACGCCGAATCACCGGCTTTAAGTCACAGCAATATTCTCATTGCTTTTTATCCAACCTATGTATCTTTTCACAAGCAGGAATCATATAAATTATTTGATTTTTTAACTTAACTCGTTGGAACCTACATTTCAAGAGTTGCATGTTTTGTTATGATATAGAAACGGGATGGTGCGTTAAAATCTCACTTATATCGTGAACAACCGAAATGAGACTTCAGACTATATTTCTGGCTGAGAGAAATAAAACGATTTGTGCTCGGAAGCTGTATTTCGTTGTTAGTTTTGATATCGCTAATTTATAGTTGATGTTCCATGCACTCCGCCCATTCATTGTGCGACGCTCCAAAGCGTCGGTGACAAAAGAGCTTGTGTAAGCTTTTTGCCGCCATTCACGGCAGACCGCTCATGACCATCACGCGAACCAAGAGCAAACACGTTTATCATTCGGCTGTTTTATGGCACCTGCTCGCGTTATTTGGTACACGTTAACATTACACGTACAGGCTTTGTCTTGAAAGTGATTTTTCATGCTCAGTGAATAGGTAATGGTGGAATTCACTGTCTTGTGAATCGACGTTTAAATTATGGAGATGTTTCACTTTCAAAATTTCTAATCCAATGCTTGAGAACAAATTTTGTGTTAATAAATAAATTTATGTATGTTTATGTAATGAAAATAGGAAATCTCATCACACCATACAAGTTTGATGAAATGGTGAAAGAAGGGATATACCCATTATTTTTCCCTTCCAAAAATGTTTCGAGGTGTTCAGACTGTGAAAGCTTTTGTTTAACTTGACTGTTTGTTTGGTCTCTGTCTCTTAGTGTTCAAATGACTAGTTAAAAGAAAAAATAGACACTTGTTGACTCATAGAAAATTATGGTTTATTTTGTTAAAATGTTACATTATTGCGTTTCCCAGTAAATTGTATCATAGATCAGGTGACGCGATGTGGTTGCGGAGTGAGCCAAAATGCATTTGGATGCCTGTTCAGATCATGCGCAGGGTTAGGCCAACCATAACGTGGGTTGAAGGGAAAAGTAATGAATTCGTCCTGGAAGCGAGGAGGGGGCCGTGTGTCGAACGGGAGGCTGCCGCACCCCACCGCACTCGCATCGAGGCATCGGGCGCCTCCACGGCCTCCTACCTGCCGCCAGGCTCCCCCCCCCCCCCGCGCCCGGCTCACAGTGGGCCCCGCCGCCGTTTAATGCCCCCCCCCCCCCACCAGCCAGCCAGCCGGCATTCAGGAGGTACAGAGCAACGATAACGACTCAAAACATTGTGGAGATTTTCAAGAATCGTCTCCTATGTTATTTCAGTCGTACCTTTTGCGTCTCTCACACGCACCAAATTTTTATAAATGAAGTCTCTAAAGAAAGAGAATTTCTCGGAGACGTGACGTGTTGCATTTTGACTTTAAAAGTAAGAATACTTTTTTGAAAACAAACATTTCCCGTTGAAAGACATGCACCACACTTAGCTGACTAATGACTGCCTGAAATCACTAGCAACCAACCATCGAGTTGGGACTACGAGGCCTTCGCGATTCACATGATACAACCTTCAGTTGCCGCTGCCAACTCGTTATTTCCACGCATTTGATACCTGTTGAAAAATATGCCACTATCCTGAAACAAATGTGAGGAGGAAATTCAAATACGCAATTGGTGTAGGGGAGTATTGAAAATTGGTATCTACGTATAAAAAAGGTGGCTCATTTAAATCATGTAGGCTGTAATAGAAGTAGTAGGGAAGAGGGTAGACTGTCGAAACAATCCACCGTAGACGTTGAAAACAATGTTTATTTTTCTATTACGCGGAAGCTAAGAGATTTTCTTTCCAATCAAACATGAAGAGTACTCATTATTTCTGCTGGTGTCTCAGAATAAAAGTCACCCACCTCTATGGCAAGCAGATGGGTCGAAAAGGCTCACTTGTCTCAAATGATAGTTCCACATTTGCCCCTGATTGCTAGGCAACGCTTTGTGCGAAGATGTTCGGCAGGCCACGTTGTGTCGTTGGTAGGAGATGTGGCGCCGCCCAACGCCCCCTGCGCCTGCACCTACGGGCTGGCCCAAGCGGCTCGGATGCATTGCGTGCGTCTTTGCAACGTGGAATTTCCCACTACGCGTCCATTGGCGAAAGTGGTCATCTTCGATTCCTCGACATGACCTAGAAGTTTGTAACATTGGCAATGCACTAACATTCTTATTCGGGCACCCTTCATTTATGGGAATATACATATCTGACTACATCCGTGTAGGTCGAAGATTTTCAAAATCAGTCGTTATAAAATGAAAAAAAATCTCATAAACCAAAAAAACTCTAATTCTTTATTAGAAACAGTAAGTACATTAATTTTAAAAAAGAAACGAATCTTCATTTTCCTGCATCTTTGATATTCCCTTCTCTGGAAGTAAAAATACAAAATTAATAATAATAATAATAATAATAATAATAATAATAATAATAATAATAATAATAATAATAATAATAATTTTAGTATTTTGTTGATTATCTCCTGACTTTAATCACAGGTAGGCATCGCTTCTGCAAGGAAAGAACAAGGTTCTTGCAAGTTGTGGGTTTTATTTATTTATTTATTTATTTATTTATTTATTCCATTCTGCTTCCACAAGATGTTTTAGTTCTGCTTTTGTTTCGTACACTTCCCTCTTTACAACCGATCACAAATTCTCTATTGCGTGCAAGCCAAACTGCGCCCGCATGAGCTACTCGCCCACGTGGGAAGCCCCGTGCTCCTGGGAGCAAAAGCAATTTCCCCTGTCTCCGCTCTCACTTCCCCTCCAAGTCCAGAAAGGGGTGTACAAGCGCTAGTTGTAGCGGGAATGATAACCTCCGAAGCGCGATCGAAATATCCCGACGAATACTAGCTTCGAAGAAAAGCATATTGGTCGGATGTTTTCAAACAATCGACATTTTAATTTTGTTTATACCCTTCATTACTTATTACTTTATTTCATGTTTATTTTCTTTTAAATTTGTGACTTGTATAATTATTTTGCGAAGGGCAACAAATATGTGTGAATGCCATATTCTTTGCTTCTTTTCGATTTTTGTTACTTTTCGTAAACTATTTTGTTATTTGTGTGTAGCAGTAATATGAAATAAGTGGACAAGTCTGTATGTAGCCCCCTCTAAGCTTTATTGTATCACTCTTACGGGCTTTTAAGAGACAACAATATTTGTTCCTAACCTGAACGTAGGAAGTTAAACTAAAATCGAACTCTTAAATAATCCTGATTACGAAATCAATATCCTTCGATTCAAAATATTTAATTTTATTTGCAATTTTTCATTTATACAATTATAAGTGAAAATTAATATCACTAAATATGAGGCAAAAATTCCCAAATGACTTTTCGAAAAGGTTGTCTGTGGCCAGGAATCTAGTGATGTACCGCCACCCCAGAGAGATGTGTACAACCCTTAGTTTTAAACCTCCCGCTAGCTTCTCTGGGCGCAGTGCCCGAGTAAGCTAGTTAGTACCTTGCTCGTGAACTTGACGTGACTGCTATATTGGGTGTATGTCCGGGCTTTAAGGTGGAGTAAGTTCGGTGTAATTTTGGCACTCCCATACTAACCTTGTCATATTGAGCTGAGCCTTATACTTACTGTCATTATCCTATTGAAAAAGGTAAAATTGTGGCAAGTCAATTTTTTTCACCATTTTTTATGTGGTTCCTCACAGTAAGGAAATAAATTGGGTATCCATAACTCTACAAATGGAATTGGATAGTACAACCCCTTAGACAACATAAACCCCAGAACACAACTGATCCACTGTGGGTATTGTATTCATGGAGCAGTTGCCTGCATTTGCCTTCCTCCAGATCCAACGTATTCCCTCTGACCCTAAGAAGTTCATTTTACATTTTTCGGGCCAAATTACACAGCCCTCAAATTCTTCGTCCTTATTCACATGCTCCTTAGCAAATGCAAGTCTCTCCTTACGACCATTCCGCGCTGTTCGTCCTTGAAACCCTCACTTACACAAAACACAACGAACAATCTGATCGGAAATATTTTTGGGTACATTTTCCGCCAAGGCACCTAATTGAAGTGTATTTAACCGAAGGGGTTTACGAACCTGCTGAATTAAAATTCGTTCGTCGCGTCCATTCAATTATGTTTTTCGCGACAAATTATTTATAAAACATTCCTCTTTACATTTTTACAATGTACTGCACAGTAGAGTGGCTTTTGTTAACTATTCGTCGTATTTGTCGCAACAAATAGCTCTTAGGTTGATAATTACATCTTTCTCGTTGGAACTCAGGTCTTTCTACTTGGTCATTTCGATGTCGAACTGGCCGAACTATACTTAGATGCGCATTGAAACCTTGGAAAACCCTCAAGGGCAGAGTATCTCGACGTGGAGCAGTTACGAATTGCCGCTCCCTTCAACTGTACGAGTAGGGAAGTTGCACCGAAAGAATGTTTGTTTTAATTCTGTATTACTATAATGTTCAACGTACGTATGCAATAATTTGCATTGACATATTTGCTATCAATGCAATTAATACACATAATTTCAACAATGACATAATTTTTTAATATTTTATGACGAGGTATGATAACTTTTGCTGCTAAATTTCAGTGTGCGGATAAGACCCTATATTGCAGATGGCCGAAGCGGCTTCTTCCACGATGGTAAATGCGATTTAAGCTGCAGCCGTGAATTATGGAAATGCGAGGATTATGAGAGGTGAATGTTCGTGCAGAACACCTCCAGACGGTGGACATCACTCGATATCTCGATCATCCAAACGCACGCTCACATCGACGGCGCAGGATAAAAGTGACATCTAAAAAAAGTCATTGTTAAGTTTAGGTTGAGAAAAGGGTTCAGATATTTGCTATTTTTTCTAGTAAAAAATGTGGAAAATATTGTTCGCAAAACATCTGGGTATAGTGTGAAACACTTTCGTGTTTAGTCAGGGCATCAATGGCTCTGAACACATTCAAACATGTAAAAAACTTCTTCCGGAAAATGATAATTTCTGAGATGTATTACTTTTCTTTTTGCTCCGAAGACATGACTCTCCCGCCGTAGCTTGGTAGGCCATACGACCATTGAGAGCAAGGTAGTTACCGCCCTCGCCCTCCTAGATCGGCTGTTATACTTGGGTTTACGTAACGTGGCCGATGACAGGTCATTTTTACCCCTCCCGCCTTATAAAATGAATCTTTTTAATTCATTCGCGAACGTCCTTCTCAACGGGGCTCATGGCCTCAGAAGTGTGCTTATCACTGTTATAAATGTTCATTTTATGTGGCAGGAGGTGTCAAAATGACCTAATGTCTTCGGCCACGGTACGAAAACGCAAGTATAATTTCTTTCTGTTTTCGTGTGTGAATGGCGGTGGCTCCGAGAGGAAGCGGTGTGGTTAGGGCCCACTGCGCGCCGCGGGAAGCTCCGTCTGCGGCAGAAGAAGACGCCGCCGCCGCCGCCCGCGCAGACGTGAGCTGCGTGCGGCCTGCTGGTGCCTCCCGCCGCAGCCGCGCCGGCCGCCGGACAAAGAACGGGCGGCGGACGTTTTCCGGACGGCGAGTAGTGGCGGCGGACCACGCGCACGCCGCCGAGGTCTCCGCCCCCCGCTCCGCCGCCGCTGCACGTGCACGCCGCCGCCGCCGCCTCGAAGGACGCCTTCGCCGCCGCCGAGGCACCGGGTCGGCGGGCCACGCGGGAGCAGCAGCCACGGCTCGGCCCGCAAGGACACTCCCGAATACGCACGCAGCCAAGGAAACAAGCAAACGGGAGAAGAGAGCAGTACGAAATTCACAAAAAGGGAGACTGAGAAGAGCAAAGAAGAGGGAGAAAAGAGAGAAGGAAAGAAAGAAAGGAAAGTCAGAGAGAGAGAGAGGGAGGGAGGGACGGCGGTGGGAGGGACGGAGAGGGAGAAGGAGGGAAGGACGGAGAGCGAGTGAGGGAGGGAAGGACGGGAGGGAGAGAATGAATATTAACCAAAGAAAATTTTGGGATTGGGAAAAATCGAACCAGAGTTTTTTTCATCTCTGCTTTTGGACGAATCTCGAAAAGTCGAAAAGTCTTTTGTCTTGTCTCGAAAGTCTCAAAAAGTCGAAAAGTTTTTGGACGAATCTCGATGTCTCGAAAAGCCGAAATCATTGATAACCGGAACCCTTCCGTTTCAATTTTTTGACATTCCAGCGGACTTAAAATATGATTCGCTATTCTCTAGGATTCTTCTCGGTATTCCACAGGACCAAAAAAAGGAAAACACAGCGACAGACTCTTCTTTCCGAAGGAGAAGGAGAAGGAAGCAGGCCTTTGTGGTGTGGATGACGCGGTGCAGCTGGCTCCGCCGGGATGCCTGCGCTGCGCCAGGCGATCTCGCTGGGGCCGACGCGGCCTTCCCGCTACTCAGCCCTTGGAAGGTCCTTCACAGCAGTGCGGAGTCCCAGGCCTTTAAAACAGTAACAACAGGAACAGGGAAACGAAACGAAGAGTTATTGACACGAGGGAAGAACAGATGAGAAGATTCTTTGTTTGTAATCTGAAATAGTAGTGAAATAATTGTTAAATCGTTTGTTTTTCACGAACTATGGTGGAACAACACGATCTGTGCATGTTTTCTTGAGTTTTGAGACCGCTAACGTAATTCATTTTGAGTCGTATTGTGAATTTAGGAACCAACGAGCATTTTTTCGCAAGAATTGATGAGAAAATAAAACGAATGTATGCGAATGTAATATATTTCGTCATGTAGAAAATGCTCCGAACCATGTTGAAGGACACACTGCCTGTCGCATATCGCGCCATGAACTGCGCCTGTTGTTTGCCGTTTATCGACCTACTGAGGTGAGGGTCGTGGCGGCCTCTTCCCGGCCCTCCGGAGGGCCCTTGGAGGAGGAGGAAGGGTCCTCCTCCGCCGCCCCCGCGGGCCCCTTGGCCGCCGCCGCCGCCGCCGCGCGCCCGCATTCCGAGGCGACCGAAGCCCTCGGCGGCGCAGCGCGGCGCGGCGCGGCCCGGCCAGGCCAGGCGCTCCTCAAGGTCCCCCGCGCGGGCCCTCGCCCCTCCAGCGCCCGCGCCCTTGTCGCACACGCAGCCCCGCATATACAGCGATTTCCCTAAGGATGAGCCAAAGTGACAGTTTGCGAAAACAAGTGGACATCAGATGTATTTCAGAGAAGTATCCCTCCGCCGCGATAGCTGTTCAGTCACACCTCTTCGAAAAGTGTTAGGTTATGGCTCCTGTGAAAACATCCCTATGCAGAAGTCTTAAGAGTTTCGCTGAGGTATATGCATGTACGCGAGTCCGGGGAATATTTAGATTTAATTTCGTATGCGGAAAATCGTTTCACATGCTTTTACAATCAGTAAAAGAAAACTGGCACGAATGTAAATAGAAAGCTCTCAATCGCAGTTTGCCACACAACAGTGCAAAGACCAGAACCACATGCATCGGTACGCATCTCGCATGCAAGTATCGATTTTAAAATTAACATAATATTTATCACACAAAAAGTAAATTCAATGTAATATATGAAGAAAAAATATTTTTTTACAGAAGAGCACATAACACTGCACTTCGTAAATTCAATTATTTCTCGTGGCGCACTATATTTTTGTCGGACGAGGATGTACTAAAGGAAGAGTCGAAGCCGTTTACAAGTTAGCCAAGTGCAAACGAACGAATGCGGGAAGGGAGTCTAAAGGGCTCAAGGGCACGACGACCACTAGCTGTCACTTTGGCTCATCCTTAGGAAAATCGCTCTATACACAGAGTAGCGACCCCCACGCACTTTCATGCTTCTGTTGATTTCTCCTCCACAGTACCCCTGAGGAGCCGGGAATTTATTTGCTCAGTTCGGTTTTCAGTACACTGCTGCTTTGCGGCTTAAGCAGCTGAGAGGGAGGGGTTTTCTTAGTATTGAACTTACTTCATTTTGACCTAAATCTAATATATTATTAATTTTGTAGTATTTTGGCGTATCTAACTTGAACAACATTTTTTTCTTATTGCTAAGTAATGTTTTGTTTAAGCTTCTTCGTATATTTATTATTCATTCACACATCATTGATTCTTGTTTCATTATATACATAACTACACTTGAATGTCCTCTCACCCTAGAGCCTCACCAAACAGTATTCAGAAGTTGAAATGAAATTACAGTTGAACTCCTAAGGATATTAATATTGGTTTTGGAGATATAAGAGGTTCCCAGGAGACACAATCCCGCAATCTTTGAAGTCTCCCGACCACTGGATATAAAATGGCGAAATCGGCGCCGCTAAGGAATGCTCTCCTCTCCCTTTCTACGTCCCCGGACTGTCGCATGAGTTGGTCTGTTGCCATCCTGAACGGCTGCGAGGGTTCAGTAGACTCCGAGGCCCTTGCAGTAGTGATGAACGGGACGTTGTAGGCCCCAGCCCCGACGGCGAGCGTCGGTTTTTGGTACGAGCTACTCAGGTCGTACATAGCTACATCAGCCGCTCTCTGGAGAAAAAAAATCTAGTACAGGCCACCGCAAATTTTCCTTCCTCATTCCTGTCTCCTCCTCGTTAGACGCACCATACCCACTTACAGGCACTACACTGTCTCACACGTCTGAAGACTAGTTTTCAGCTTAAAACTTGCCTCGGCTAGAAGACGTAGAGACGTGGAGAGAGAGATAAATCCCGCATCGTGACTTGTACTTCGGCGCTGGATCTCAGATTCCAGTGGCGGCGCAACTCTCGGGTTGAGCAAGCACTACACTAATGACTATTGTAGTTGACGCGTCGGAATCACTAAATAATCAAATAATGAAGCCACCATTGCCACAAGCAACGTTGGAAAATCAATACCACTGTTCGTACAACCATGACTCCTACGTTCACGATCACAACCGCACTTTTGCCGACGGGAACACCTCGACTCTACACTCTCTGTAGTCTTGCTTCATTCTCTTGCTGAGCCTTTTCAGCCTGGAGATGGAAATAATTATTTTCCGAAACGTTGCTGTTACTATTATATATCGATATAAAACAGTTATCCTAAAAACACGTTTTCTGTTTTTCAAATAAAGGACCAAAACAGTCTGATGAATCTGGTTCATTCTCATGCCTTTAACGCGCCCAGCTACTACGTGGACACCATTCCCATCGCCACAAATACTCTTTAAATATCTCTTAATATATGACTACTTTATTATTGGGTTTTGAGCTAACAAGCTTCATAAAAAGATTTCGCTAATTTTGAATGCGGAGATCGGAACTCGAACAGAACCGAAAAATTTGGTCATGGGAGATCAGAATGGATGACGTCGGAATCTGCGATGTCCGTGATTTTTTTTGTAATACTGTGTATTCTACTATGACCTGTCTGGGAAGCCGCGTCTTGGCGAGTCGACTTGTGTCGCTTTCTCTACCATCACTATCGCTTACGCTGCCACAAAGCCCACAATTTTTGCTGGCTGCCATCGCCCCCCCCCCCGCCCCTGCCGCCGCCCGGGCCACCCGAGCGAAGCCGCTCGTCTGACGGTCAAGGGCGGGCGGGCGATGAAGTGGGCGACTGCCCGGCGGGGGGGGGGGGGGACGAGAGCGCCGGCGACTCGCCGGTCTCCATTCAGTGGCACGAGATTTCGCGAAGGAGTTGCCAAGCTGGAAAGTCACTCGGCGACTACTTGGCCTCTACGTGGAATAATATGAAAGAAATGTAGTACATCGTCATGGGAATGTCGTGGAGCTGATTAAGCGTTGTCGAACACCGTTATCGATGAAGTCGTTATTGATGTTGTATTTCAAGACGTGCCGGTTTAGTGGATTTACGTTGATTGGTACAAGTGAGTGTTTAAACGTCAACTGCAGTTTTCTTTTAAATTTTCTGTTGATGTTTTCAATTTCCCTCAATACATCCACACGAATATTAATACATGCAATTGCTACATTAAACTGTATTAATCATGGATTATTTTTATGAATAAAACACTTATATGGCGTTTGCATATGATTTGTAGAATACGTCGGTTTGCTTTGCCTCCCAGAATTAAGAGCCATACGAGACAACGAACAGGTCGTGAAGTCATACGGGTTCTCGATGCAACGTGGGCGAACGAGTTCGTGATGTAACCTTTCGGTATGAGTAGGCGAACGGGTCAGCTGACGGCTGGCGAACGAAAGTCCAAGGAGGCGGGCAGACATGGGTGAATCGTCGAGTCGAAGGACAGGTGAGCGGAGGAGGGATCCGAGTCGCTGCGGAGTGAATAAGTGGGGGGACTGGTGAAGTGGAGGGCAAACTCCGAGGAAAAGCATTGGGAAGACCCCTTCCCTCAGAAGAAACGACTCGGACCGTAAAAACAATATTTGCGTGTGTTTAACAGACGATCCTTAGAAAAGTGTGTTTGTTGTGTATTTTTTGAGGAAATAATTTTCGTTCAGTGTGAATTCGAGGTAAAGTAATCGAGAATTTAATTTGTTTGGATAGTTTACTTGAAAGAATGAGGCATTTCTTCAATAATGTATTCTGAATCCGCTTAAATTGTTGCGGACAAGGAATGCATGGCTGTAGCATGGGAGAGTGCGGTAGATCTACAAAGTTTGTTTGCGGTGTTGCTGCGTGTGAGAATATGAATGATTCGACACGTTTGGATGGAAACATCATTATGGACGAGTTGCGAATAAACGCAAATGTATAATGCATTCGCGGTTTTATTCGCATTAAAAGTAATGCACATGTTTGTAAAACTGCGGTTTTGTAATCAAATATTTCCCACCGCATTGTAATTCGATCGTCATTTATTCTCTTCGAACTCTCTTTCTCTCTTTGTCCCTCTCTCCCCTCTTTCACACGTATCATATAAAAGCATGCAGTCAAAATACTGAATAACTCGTGAAACCGCAAAACCCATTATATTGATATGAAGAATGGTGTAAAATATGTCAGGTGATGCTTGAAGATGAACATGTTGAAATACATATAAACAGCTGTTCCATGTATTTTAAGAAAGAACTATATACCTTTGAAAATTAACAGTAAAATTTTTTAATTTGTTTTGATAATTTGGAAAAATGTGTGTTGTTTGAATTTCAAATAGAGTAATTCAATAAAAATAATACCTTATAAATTGGCGAGCTATAATATCAAATTGTACTTGATTAGATACCAATTATGGCGTGATCGTTTAGAGAAAATGATCAATAAATGAAAGTGTATGATAAATGAAAAAGTAATCTATGGATAATAGTTGTTCAGATACCTTTAATCATGTGTGATTATCAATCGTCAACAAGTGAAATAATTGCGTATACGTGAGTTTCCGTAACGAGGCAGCTGAGGATATAATCTTCAAGATGGAATGTGGCACGACTTTCCGCGTCTTTCTCTGCCGTGTCGCTAGAGTCGCTTGATCTGCAAGCACTGCTTGATACGGTCGCGATCATGCGACACCTTGCGGCAGGTCCAAGAAAGACGCAAAACGTCGAGCCATATTCCATCCTCAAGATAATACCCTCAGGCGACACGTTACGAAAACCGAAAAAGATATAATGTCTTTGAAATTCCTACGTAGGTTGTGAACAAATGTGAAAATCGTAATTTGTGAGTGTGAAGTCTCCCGCGTCGCCGCTGCCTTGGGCCTCTCCCGCCAGAGGGCGGCGCCTCGCACCTGCGCTCCAACCCGAGCCGCTCGTCGCGGTCGAGGACCTCGCGCGCCCCGCCCCGCCCCCTCCCCCGCCCCGCGTGCCACGCGATTATCCCCCAGGCGACGCAGCGCCCTCGAAGAAGGCGGCATCGGCGCTTCTGCTGCATTTCCTCGTCCCGGCGCCGCGCCGCCCGTGCGCGAGGCGACTGCGGCTGGCTTCGTCGCCAACTCACTTGCTCTCCCTCTCGATTGCCCCTTCGATGGCGTCCTAATTCAGTGGCTCCCCTGATCTGCGAGAGGCCAAACACATCAGCTGCCAAATGAGGAAAACGGCGTCTTGCGGCGAACGGAACAGTTAGGAAGAACAATTGGTCTCGGGATGAAACGTTGAATTATGGAGGATGGTGACCCATACAGTAAACAATGAATTATCATATAATTGCGTATATAAAATAACGTTCGAAAACGTGTCAGCGAATGTTAAAATAAATAAATACCATTTCAGAAAAAATATGATTACTTTTTTCTCAGGGCTCAAGAGACCTTTTGTGGGTTCTCGAAAGAATGTTTCTACTGCGTAAAGAAGAGTGGGATGATCAGAAAAAGAAAGGAATGATGATGAGTGAGTGATTAAGAATGGCAATGGGAAGATTCAGGTGAGTTGGCGTTGGTAACCTCGCCACAAACACGAAAACCCCATGCCATTCCCGGACTCGAACCCGCAGCCGTCGGCTGTGCATAATTGCACTTAGCTCAAAACACTTATGCTGCCCAGGCTGGTCGTCTCTCGATAAAGGCTTTTGTACACAGATTAAATCATCTCATGTGAAAACAATACTAGTGTGTACCTCATAACGTTATTAATAAAATAATTCATTTGTCGTTTTGGCCTCAGAGGTATTTATTCCCTTTAAAAGTTTTTTTTTTAAATTTTCCATTTTCGCCGCTGCCCGTTTCACTGCCACTTTATGGACATCTGCAAGACTCGATGCGCTGTTGCAGGCTCGGGAGGTGTTTAGTTTTATTTCTGATCAGCGAGTGCTCTGCAATTGTCACGACCGGCTGGCAAGTCGTTGTTGGCAGCGATGCGCCCTACACAGCGCTGGAGGAATTCGCAACCCGATTTGGACAGTTCACAAATTTGCGTTTCTCTTGGTTTCCATCCGAAAAAAGTGCATTTTTTCGTCAATATTTATAAATAACTTCAGAGCTTCGATTCACTTCAAGCGCAACCTTGTGCATTCATAGAAGATGTGAAACAGTCAAGAAACTGTTGGGCAGAAACTGTTTCTCATCTAAATAACACTACAAGTAATTGTTCATCTTGCTGAGGAGAAGACTGTGGTGAATTTGTTCCACCTGAAATTACTTATCACGTATGCGATTTCGGGCGGATCAAGTGGGTAATCCGGTTTTTATTGAGTTCTTTTGCTTCCATTTTTGCCGGCATTTATCTCACTGATTATTAATCCTCAGTTCGAATGCAATCGTCAACTCAAGTACAATTAATCACAGTAAATAAATCTTCGGGAGAAATTTTAAGTCATGTATTGTTAATTGTTTAGCCAGAATGTTTTCTCTAAATGTTGCGATATTAAGAAAAAATGTTTTAAAAACTATTAATTGTTAAACAAACTACTCCTAAATAATTATTTTGAATTAAACGCGTATTGAAAAGGCTTTAAAATCCAACCAGGTTTAGAAATGATGTTTTTATCGAGAGCAAAAACTATTCACTTGAGTCTAACACGTGTAAGTAAAAGAATCAAACTTGCGGCAGAGCCAGTGGAAACAAGAACTGACAGAATTTTTCTCGTGTTGGAACAGGGTACGCCCTTCTGGGGATAGTCGCCCCTGCGGTATCAAAAAAATCTCTTTCGAACTTTAACGCGACTTGCTTTTCAGGAGATTATCGAGGAAAATATTGTTCTTTCCTCCAGCGACTCGTGTTTTCAACTTTGAAATTCTGCCACAGTTTGCGATTATTAAAATTTCGACGGAACTTTGAGAGCGTGAGGCTGAGGTTACGACCCTTCGCTCTCCAGTGGGAAGAAAAAGAATGGCGAGCGATGTGTGTGCGGGCCTGATATCGAATTTCTTAAAGGAGAACTAACGTGCTTCTAACGCGCGGAGATTCTCGCGAAAACCAATATGGAAATGAGAAAAGATACGACGCGGGACTCCCTCTTTTTTCCTTCTCTTTTCCATCCCTCTCTCCCTCCGCCTCGTCTTTGCCTCTGTCTCTCTCTGTATCTCTCTGTCTCTACATCTCTCTGTCTCTGTATCTCTCTGTCTCTGCCTCTTTCTGTCTCTGCATCTCTCTCTGTATCTCACGCTGCCTCTGTCTCTCGCTGTCTGTCTTTGTCTGTCTCTGTCTCTGTGTCTCTCTGTGTCTATGTCTCTGTGTCTCTGTCTGTGCCTCTCTGTCTGTGTCTCTCTGTCTGTGTCTCTCTGTCTGTGTCTCTCTGTCTCTGTGTCTCTCTCTGTCTCTGTGTCTCTCTCTGTCTCTGTGTCTCTCTCTGTCTCTCTCTCTGTCTCTGTGTCTCTCTCTGTTGTCTGTCTGTCTGTCTGTCTGTCTGTCTGTCTGTCTCTCTCTCTCTCTCTCTCTCTCTCTCTCTCTCTCTCTCTCTCTCTCTCTCTCTCCCTGTTCACTGTGTCATTGTGAATGCGCGGGCGCACCTTTTCTCACCGCAGGCCTCCTGTGTGCCTCCATCCATCAAATCGAACAACGCTTTGATAATTATTCGGAGGGAATGTTAATGTATCGGTGCCTCGGGAAAACTATAGGATACGCAAGTGGGTAAGCCTGTATTATGAGGCACGGATAAAAAAAGATGTAATGGAGCTTCAGACCTCTAGGCGCCCATCTGTATCGGGATTTAGGTGCGAGTCGTTCGATAAATAGGAATGTCCAGCATCAGTGTTTCCCTGGCAATCACAATAAAGTGCAAGGCATACACTATATATTTTAGACAGCCCCTAGTAAAAGGGGTTACTTTCAAGCGTGCTTAAAGTTGAAATTTTAGCCCTGGTGCTAAAAGAGACACTTCTGAAACGTTCGGATAAAACTGTAAACATAACACATGAACAAAATACTTTTGTTTATTTTGTTTTCTTATTTTATTTTGTTTGCTTTGTATTTATTGTGCATTTGCATCGCGGTCTATCGACCTCATGTCAGAACATTCCTCCTCGCAAAATAAAATTCCACTTTTACTCTCGAATCGTAGAAAACTATTTTGTAATTGTGATTAAAATCTGAGTCAAAATGAAGGTGAGGGAGGCAAAGGATCAAAGAGCGAAATAGTAAAACAGCGAAAACTGTAGGACAGAGGGGGGAAAATACTAAGTAAAGTATTTCTGTGAGTATGAAAGGCAATAAAAGTGAAGATTGCAGCTGCAACAATATAGAAAGGGTTATTGTCAAAGGAATATGGCCTTGATGTGCTGAAATTGCATTTTTATTCATTCGTGAAGTTGTGCTCTTCTTTCGGAGTTGCATTAAAAGAATTTCTGAAGTTTGCACCTTTGTGGAAAGGGAAGAATATATTTTATTTTACGAAGAGGTTGAACAATGAAAATGTGATTTTTTATTGCTTCTCAAATCTTATGGTGAAAAGATTTTGTTTCGCTTCTGATGATGACTGCTTATAAGTTATAATGCAATTCTGTTTTGCAATGTGTTGATTATTTTATGCACTGCTTGCTCGTTTTAATTTTCATGATAAACTGCACAATTCTTTCTTAATAAACTATTTATATCGAATAACTTTTCCTTAAATTCGGGAAATTAATCCCCTTTTCCTGCAGTGGCATCAAAGACTGATGTTTTACTCGGAACTTTTTCAACATCCTTGTAACTTATGTGCTACCTCTTGTCAAAGTGATGTGCTTTGCAAACACGACATTGTTCCGCTTTTTTCTGCTCAAAACTTCTACATCTGTCGGGGGAATGCAATTTATTTTCAGTGTTTCCGTGAGCGTGGTAACACGTCCAACATAATTTCCTGTGTCTACGCCAGCTCTTGCAATGTAAGTGTGCATTTACTTGATAATTACTGTGACCGCTCTACCTTTTCACTATATTCACTTGGAAGCCTACAGCGGGTCAGTCAAGTAACCTAGTAGTATTTCTTGACCTGTGACTTGTTATGACAATGTCACACCAAAAATTAGGAATGGTTTTATGTCCTAATTGCCCTACAGGAGTGGGTTCGTCTTTTAACCTGCTTTTTGTAATAAATGAAACATAGGCAAGTTAATCTTTTAACCATGAACAGAGTTCTAGACGTATTCTGTTGAATATTTGAATACAATATTATCTAGTATTTACACATTGCATTGAAAATTCTATCATTAAAATGTGAATGTGATTCTGCGTTTGAAGGAATACTATTTTCTTAATACTTGGCAATCCCGGCAACATATCGATAACTCGAAATCCTTGTTATCTTAAATTTTACCCTTCTTCGCCGATTCTGTGCACACCATGGTATCACAAAGCTCTGCTGTACTAGCAATGTAATCTAAAGGCTGATGCCTTGTCATGGAAACCATGACTCAATTTTTCGGATGTTTCCACATTTGAATAATTTTGCAATCCTATGTTTGTCTCAAACATTGATAAGCGGAAATATTCAAAAACCCTGTTTTTTTCTCATCATTATATCTTAATTATTCATATCTTCTACGACATAGATTTTTCTCAAGATATCTCATGTGACGTTCGTATTTCAGACTCCAAAATGTAAGTAAATAAAACCAAGAGAATCTAATCTGACTCTCATTCATTAATTTCAAAGTGCGGTTGGCTCCATTGTGTGTTCCATTTGACTGAGATATGCTTTATCACACTAGAGCAAGGGTTTTCAAACTGTGCGCCGCAGCTCCCGGGGGCGTTGGGGCCATACGATTGGGGTGATTTATTAAAAATGATCTTTAGATTTGATTTATTATAATCTTTGTGTCATTTATGCCTACAAAATAATGTTGTACTATCATACTACATGTTATTTGTGATGTATATGATTGATTTTACTAATTAATTGTGTAATAATTCAACCTGGCAAGTCCTTTACCAATAGCCCTTACTTATTTGTGTTGAATATTTTGTAGGTCTGTATTTGAAACGTATTGCTACCAGAGGATCCGTGGAAAGTTTCGTTCAGGACAAGGGAGCCGTGGAGGGAAAAAAGTTTGACAACCCCTGCACTGGAGCATCCTTTTCTGCTTCCGGATGTGCACGCTGTGCCGTGCCGTGCCGCGCCGCGCCGCGCAGGGGCCTGTCCGGGTGTCGAACCGGGTGAGGCGGCGTGGAGTGCGAGCAGCGGCGGCGGTGCAGGAGCTGCTGCCCTGGCTCTCTGCGCCGCCTCGCGCGGTCAGCGAACCCAGGCTTCCATTCGCAATCCTCGAAGAGAATGAGCCGAACTATTGAATAACTTTATTTAATTTTTTACAAATTTAACTAATCTTCTTCTCTTCTCCTTCAGATGCGAGTTACATAGGCTCCGTTGCTCTGAGAGAAAATATAAAATTCCCAACAGAGTAAGCGTAGTTGGAAAGAACGTGTCTGATGAAAGAAGGAAAGTTTTAGATTGAACTGATTCCTGGCTAAGTGAATCGTGTGCACAGTTACGTAATAAATATCGACGATGCGACAGCATATTCAGTATTTGTTTGGGTCGATTCTCAGTAACTGGCGACTTCAGCGTACGAGAATCTTTGACTGCTAACAAGTGTTTTCCTCTGTGTGTATATGTGTGTGTATGTATATGTATGTGTGTGTGTTTTGTGCCGCTGGTTGTTGCACATTTCTATCATACCGCAATGTTGTTTTTGTCTCAAAATTAGATAAGTGGAAATATTTAAGAACACTCCTTTTTTTCTCAAAACCCGCCCCAAATATTTTCATTAAAGTTTCTCCTCGTGTGTAACATATGGTAAATAATAAATAGTATCGTATGGTAAATAAATAAATAAATAAATAAATAAATAAACTAGTGGTGTTGTAGAATGTCACTGACTTTCTCGCGCCACTTTCTCTTCCCCTTCAGTTACAGTAGACCGCATTGAGTGTGCATTTGATTGGCAAATGCATTGTCTTTTCGTGGCTGTAGCCCCTTGGGGGGTCCCAACGTGGTCGGTACTGTTCTCCAGGGGTCGATGACATTTTAAAGGGGTCAATAATGGTGAAGGTGCGATATCCGAATATCGTCGCTGATGGATCGTTTATAACGAAGATTAGGATCCCATTCATTACAAAAAATATTCATGAATTTATTGTTATTTTTTCTTATATAAAACTGCAATACAGCTAAAAATCAATTTTTGCAATTTCACATCCTTTACATGAATAAAATAAAATTTTTATGCAATAAAAATTCTGTGAGTTTGTTTTTGAAAACTTGTTTATATTGATAGGTTTAAAATTGTAATAGGGCAAAAAATATTTAAAAAATGCAACTTTTTTCAAACCTCGTTGATATATATATATATATATATATATATATATATATATATATATATATATATATATATATATATATATATATATATATACACTTCTCAGTTTCCACCTCTTCCGAGCTTCCCAGTCCCCATCCTTGACACCTCTTTCCTCCATTCCTGCTTGGACCTCCTTTCCCCAACTTCTTGGTGTTCTACGCTTCTTCCGCTCTGGAGGTCTCCGCCTGCGAGGGAGTACTGCGCTAGTCAAATTGGAGCAAAGTGAAATTTCGATCCAATTTCTTTTAAATAATATTCCACGAGAAATAACTAATAATAAAGGAAATTATAACTGACAAGCATAATATAATATCAAATACAATTTTAATGTACAGAATCGGACGAAACATTTACTAGAACGATTCTCAATGATTAATTCAGTGTCAAAACTTGGGTTGTAAACTTGTGTGTGATCGGTCCAGAACCTGTATCATTATGAAACTGGTGGCAGCCCACAAAAAGGCCTCTGAGAGAATGGTGCCTGGGTTCGCCCTCCTTCGCGTTGGGTTCCGCGAAGCGCTGGAAAGCGGCGGCGCTGCCCGCCAAGTGGGCCGCCTCCCTCCGACCGCCCCTCGCGCGCTTCACGCCCCAGCCAGCCGCCAATGGCGCCACGCTATTGGATACATCATGTATTAAATTTGCTTTGGGCATTAAGTCCGTTGGCAAATTCTTCTTACTTTTTATACATCTAGTTGGTTGGTTGGTTGGGGATTCCGGGCGCGCCAACAGCTTAGGTCGTTAGTCCCGGAAGTGTAGTGTATGGTTTTTCCTCTGGAGATGGCAGTGATCGTTCCCCCGCTGGATGGCGAGATCCGGCGCCGACCTACCGTCGGCTAGCGGGGGTTTCCCTTTAACCAGGACTCTCCCACCAGCGGGGCACCGCCCCAGCCGGGACAAGCTCTAAGATCCCTACAGGTCTCCCGGAATATGTGGTAGTGTAGTGCATGTTAGTGTAAGTGTGTGTGTGTAAGGGGAGAGGATAGGACAAGGAAGAGGAAGGACAGATCGCGCGCGGTCCGTGGCCCGTTTGGTAGGGTACTGCTCCGGCATTCGCCTGGTGTTGATCGGAGAAATCCCACGGAAAACTACCGATCAGAGCAGCCGGCCGCTAGACTTCTCCTCCAGACAGCGACTGAATTCGACCTAGCTGATAAGCTAGTGTCGAAAATCCCGCCACCGTCAGAACTCGAACCTAGGACCTCCCGGTGAGAGGCACTACGGTGACATCAGTTGATGTACTGCCTACTAAATGTAGAGATTCTTCACAGACTATTGATCTTATCGCTTACAACATCATTACTAGAATTTAAACTTAACCTAAGAGTCATAATGTTTGTGCGGAAAGTCTCCATTCGTGCTGCAGACAATCTATTCCATGACTCGATAGGCCTATTTTCAAATACGTATTTTCCAATATAATTTCTCTGTTTCCTTGAACGTATTTTTCTAATATGGTCGTAACTTGCTATGTCGACGGGTTCATTCGTTCTTTCCTGAATTTCTCCCCTTGCCAGAATTTTCTCTAACGCTTGCCATGATGATACTTTGTTGGAAATATTTCTTAACGAATTTTCCTTCCCCGTGTTGAAAGTAGATATGTCAGGGATACTTGTGTATAGAATTATAGAATACACGAAACACATCCGCGAATGTTTTAATTAATCAACTCGGCGTAATTATGGGTGTCAGAGTGACATTTTTCCTGTTAACATACGTTGCGTGAGCGGGAATTGTGGGTAGCATGTGGTGTTAGTTGTATTGTTATTGTTAATTGCGTGTCGTAGATTTATAGTGCCGTTTTATTAACACTGCAACCCCGCCCCCTTGTCATAAACCGCCTTCTAATTTCATTCGTCATTTTCTAAACGCCGCGTCTGAAATATCAACATCGTCACCAACACCTTCTCGTTCATGTCTCGACGCCCATGCCGTTCCGGAGAGGCCGACATAGGTGGCGCAGTTTTTCTCGGCACGAATTTACGGCCATTGTGTGTTTTCCTGGCAATTCAATCGCGAGCGGGTCAATGGCATTCCTACATTGCAATAACGGTGCACCGCGCTCCCTTTCACTGCACACGAACCTGGGCGGCACAAGCGTTGTGGACATGCACACGCGGTGAGCTGGAGTGGAGCTCTGAACCTCATTGTGCGGACAAGGCACGATCGGAGCAAAAACTGCACTTTCACGGACATACCACTCGGCTTCAGATATATTTACTGATGATTCATCAGGAAATATGTTTTTATTTCCTCGTATACATACGTATATGCGGAGTAATATACGTAGTGTAGAGAAAGTTATGTAACGCTGCGGAAAATCGATTACAAACTTTTAACGGAAATACACGTTTTCGGGTCCCCTGGTTGCATGCTCAATTCAGCGAAATACCTACAGACTCATTGACACGTACAATTAGCAGAATGAAGAACGAATAAACCATTGAAAATCTGGGTTGGCAGTGGTATTGGTAATGTGGTTACCACACCGAATGTGGAAATATAATGTTCAAATGTTGACTCAATGGGGTTATCGCGTAGTGAAGTAATCCGTCATAGGCCAATACATATAATGAACTGAGTTCAAATGTTCCAAATATTCACATGGTTTCAGCTAATGACGATTTCATATAGAATTGTGGAAGATTTCCACGAGAACTTTTTCCAAGGGAAGTAATTCACTGGTTTCGGAATCTAGGTGTGCACATCGTGTACACACCCTTCGATTCCATCGTGAACACATCAAGCATATTCCAGTTTCAGCTCAAGCATACGTTCATTCGGGTCAAAGCACACACAAATGGATATCGTGGCAAGCTCTTGTGCACGTCCCCTACATTGGAGATACGACACCATGCGCACTCCCTGTACATGTGCGCGTACATCTCGCGTACATTGGCGCACATACCCCTTTTCTGGAGGAATAGGACAAAACGCAATGAAATAGCCCGCCAGATTCGAAAGCGGCACGTTAATCAGCGCGCAATTGGGGTTTATTTTGAAATACTGTGAAACGGAGTGTCTATGTGATTGCTGTAGAAATAGAGTAGTATGTGTGTTTACTTACTACCAGTCTACTGTGACGTTCATTTCTCATGAAAATGCCGGGCATTTACAACACCGAGGAATATGCAGACATAATTTATGTTTACGGTTTTTATGACGCAGTGCGGAAAGAATGGAACATGAACGTCTCAGACGATTTTGTCGTCGTATCGAACCGCGTAAAATCGTATTTATTGACACAGAAGGTTCTGAGAAACTGGTTCATTATCTCAGGCCTCCAAATGGGGCCTTTCTCTAGCTTCGGAACAAGCAAGTGACCTTGCTGTCCTAGAAGCCGAAGAAAAGTCAAAACCAGTGTAAGACGACTATCTTCTCGGTTGGGGATTGCGAAGTGTCCAGTACGGAAATTCCTTCACAATGAAGGTTTGTATCCTTACAAAATTTGTCGGAACAACCGGAAGACAGTGAATCTCATATGAAGATTTGTACCTAGCTTTTTTAAAGAGCTGTTATTTGCAGGCATATTATTCCCAGACAAGGCATAGTTCACGAGTGGAATAGTTAATTCTAGAAACAGTTATTTTCTTTCTGAAATGCAAATTTTTGCATAGAAAGTATTTTTTAAAAACAATTTTTGTGTGGTCATTGCTGCTCAGCCATTCGAAATCTTGGAGGAGTTTATTTGACAAAATATGTTTAAAAATTACTTAGGAACTTATTTTCGAAATTTATTTTTTTTCCTTCCTGGATACTCTGTGTATTGTATCCGTAGAATAGTAATTTTTAATTTTAAGATTATTCAGGAAGCTCTTTTTTGTGCAATTCTAAGTGAATGGGATGAAATGGTTATGCTATTTCACCCTGAAAAGACTGTGTCTGTTGTTATGCTCATAATCGTTTGGTGGTTGTTAACCCGATCTGCTCCGAAGCATTTTCCGTGGGATAATTTTGTTGAACCTGATATTTATGAGCCCTAGTAAAAACTTTTATCTGCGCAGGCGGTTGCGCCTCTAGTTGAGTCAGCCTGTAAACATGCAGCCTTTGTACTGGAAGCCGCAAGAACTACGTCATTCGTGGTGTAAGGTTTCCTAGTACAGTGACGTTGGGAAAGGGTACAGCTCTTTACTGTGTATCGGACGTGTTCAGCGTAGACTAGGAACTAAAAGGTTTCCGGTCTTGTATTGCACGCAGACATTCTCCTATTATCGTCTCCTATATTATTTCAGGAGTATATTATCCTTTGCGGCTCTCACACGAAATCAATATTTAAAAATAAGGCTTCTAAAGAAAGAGAATTTCACGGAGGCGTGACGAATTGCACTTTGACTTCAAAAATATGAAGAATTTGTTTAAGAGAAACGCATCTAAATATTCATGTCAAATGCAACCCGCAACACTCTGCCCGATTTTTTACTCTACGTCGTTAAATAAATTCTAAATAAAGCGTTTTAGAGCCTTAAAAACTAAATTAAAAGGAAACGTTCCTCACATCGTTATCTCCAGGATGAGATCTTCTTGAACATTCTATTACATTTTGATGTTTCGACGCTACTCGCTATTCAGAGCCTGTAGAATCTGCAACAATGTGTGAAATTAAACTAATTACTTGATGTTCTACGCGATTGAATTGCACTAGTGTACCTCTGTGTGCGGTAATAACGTTAAATAAGAATAGTTTTATTGTATTGTTTTCAATTACAAGGCGACGTATAGACCAAGTGACGGAGGATAAAAGGATTTTGTAGAAAAAGATATATTACAGGCGTAATATGGAAATGGAAAAATAGGGAAATGGGTGGGGTTTAACAAACGCGAGTTCTCGCACTGATACGCTAGTTGTCCTTAATTTTGAAGTACCTTGAGGTGACAAAAGTGATAGAATAAATCCTAATGTGGCGTCGGATCTCCATTTTCTCGGCAAAGTGCAGCAATTCGCCGTGGCATGGACTCAACATGTCGTTGGATGTACCCTGCAGAAATATTGAGCCATGCTGTCTCTAAGCTGTCCATATATGCGAAAGTGTGGCCGGTGCAGGATTTTGTGCACGAACTGACCTCTCGATTATGACCCATAAATGTTCGATGGGATTCACGTCGGGCGATCATGGTGGGCAAATCATTCGTACGAATTGTCCAGAATGTTCTTCAAACCAATCGCGAACAGTTGTGGACTGGTACATGGTGCATTTTCATCCATTAAAATTATGTCTGAAATGAGGTATTCTCGGCACATTCTTGCATTCTTGACTCTGTGGATCTTGGATTATCCAATTGCCTAACAATTTCCGACATGGAATGTTTCGTGCGTTTAGCTCCAACTACCATTCCGCGTTCCAGGTGTGTTAATTCCCGTTATGCGGCCATAATCACGTCAGAAACATTTTCACATGAATCACTTGGGTACAATTGACAGTTCTGCCCTTTTATACCTTTTATACGCGATATTACTGCTATCTGTATATTTGCATTTTGCTATTCCATGACTTCTGTCACCTCGGTGTAGAGCAATAGTTGCTTTTGATACTGGGAAATCTGTTATTCATACAATTCAATTGTTTAAATGTAAAATGATATTTGGAAACTGATTATAAATGCTTTCTAATTTGATGAATAGGCTGTTTGTTGAACAAAATAAATTAATTTCTAGTTTATTTTAGAATTCAGAAAAGGGTGATAAAAGTGTTTAGTTTTGGAAATCGAAGTTTCTTCGGACATATCTTGGAATTAAAGGAATGACGCTCATCTCTGTCGATGTAATAAAAAGAACATTAAAATTTTACAGCTTCCGCAGTCTTGCCTGCCAATATTAAGAGAAACAGTTGCAACATTGGCTTCGAATACCAAATGGCAGAACTACATGCTTCGTCCTCGAGATCTCATTTGAGTGCGTGAAGACCGGAATGGATGTCAAATGGTGACATCGGTTGAAATCACGATGTTCCAAAAGCACCAACCTGAAGACTTACGGGCAGAAATACATTTTTAAAAATATAAACAGAAAACAATCTAACGCAAACAGAGCTATTATTAAATAATTTTAAAAGAAAATAAATTAAAAGAAAAAGCATGCACACGGCATTCAGAGATATTTTTCGTGATCTCGTTCATATGGAACTTTGTCATGTATTATCAAACTTGAGAATAGCCTCCATATTGGAAGTTTGATCTGACAGCTCTCCAAAACTCGCAATCCACGAGACTTCCCTAGGCAATTCACAGCCATTGCGCATTGAATACGTTACTTGAATGGTTTACGCGTAGTGATTTCAATTTCGATATTTCTTGAGTTGATTTGGGAGATCGACGATTTCCTCAGATGTATATCACAAGAGATGTGGAGATGCGAAAATAAATGGATCAGAGCCCATTCGGAATTTTTTGAAACGTCGATTACGAGTTTTTTTCCCTTTGAACAATTCCTGAATGGTTCGTTCAGTTGCTTTGCAGGCATTTACAAATAGTCTGTTGATGTTTCCAGCTGCGTCAGCTCGTCGTTATGATCATGTTTATATTATTAAGAAAAAGTAGACTTTCATGAGCTTGTTTTATCTGTGCTATCGAATGACACACTCGCTCGCACTCAATTGATGCCTTGTTCAGTGGAAGGATATGATGAATCTGCCGCATTGCAGCCGACGGCACCATCTGACGAGGCTTTTTTGAAGTATCAATCCCACGTCATCCGACATTTCATGAACCACCTGGTTGAAATGTACTCGAATTCAGTTCGAAGGCTTCTACTAACTCGCAGTCAGAAATCATTTAGAAGTGCTGAAATCATCTTTATTAAAACGAGAGATCAAAGGTAAATTATCAAGTTATAGAAGTAGGCTCTGCATTAGGAAAGCTCATAAATTGATATTATGTCAATTAAATGTTTTTTTTTAGATTCAATAAATTTATGTTAGAATAACTCATCTTTTGATCATTTTGTAGGAAGAGTTTTTTTTAATACTTCAAGTTTAATTTGGATTTGTATGAATGGAGTAAATGAGAGAAGATTTCGTAGTGGCTATATTTATTTTTGAGTAGGGTACTCTTACACAGTATACTTAAATTGGATTTTATGAGCCTGCTTCGAATATATTTTCTAGGAATGCTTGATGAATGGTAATCATGTGTGAGAGAACGATTTTTTTTTCAAACGAGACCACCGATTTTTTTCACAACGGAGGTTAATGAATCGCCTAAGAACCCTTGAGGTTCTTGTTTAAATAAAGCTACGTATATGTAGTTTAATTTATTATCAGAATTTTGAAGCTATTCCAAGGACATAAAAACTTAATGTTCTAATGTCCACAATGTAGTTCTTTAAAATACACCTGATGCGAAGGTTTCGGAAACCAATCGAGTACTTTAACGTGCGCGGTCCTGTGACACTTATAGAATGTCCAAACCGCCTTTTCATGTCATCAACGGCACTGTGAATATTTAATAGTAGTTATTGAATGAAACACCTTAATGAGACATATGTGGATCTAGTAGCCGTTTCAAGTTTGGCGAAAATTGGCATCAGTTATCTTAAACTTAGTTTCTCTTATGAATCCGCCCTTACACACACATGCACTAACATGCACTACACTACCACATCTTCGGCTCCCTCCTCCAGGTATCTCCACGAGCGGGTACCGCCCCAGCCAGACTGGTCCTAGCCAGACGTAGTAGTCAGCGCATGTAAGAGTAAGTGTGTGTGTAATGGGAGAGCTGGAGGACACGGATAAGAAAGAAAATAATGTTTCGCTTCTTATTGTTCTGCTCTTACTGTACTTGCCTGGTACTGATCGGAGAAACCACGGAAAACGTACCGTTCAGAGTAGCATTCACAGCGCCTGAATTCAGCCTAGCTATGTAGCCATTGTGGAAAATGCACCATGGTCGTGACTCGAAGAACTTCCCAGTCAGTTTGTTTGCGGATTCGGTGTATAACGATCAGCGTACCGAACTGTTGTACCCGAGTTTGCGGCTTCAAACCCGATCGAAGCCGTGGATTTTTAAGGGCGAAAGAAACCTTCGTACGACATCCTTCGGAGGGGAAGTAAAGCCGACTGTTCCATGTAGTAGATTTACTGCACGTAAAAGATCATCAAGCCTAAAAGAAGCCTCTGAGCAAAATTGAGATCCGCCTGTTTCGTCGCCCAAGATAATACATCCTTTCTCCGCTAGATGGTGAAAGGAGCGCAGTGACATTTGCATGGTTAGATGGAAGAGCGGGCCTGATGGCCCGAGTCTCGCCACAAAGCATTAACTAACTAAAATGGAGTTTGTTGAAGCATCCGCACGAGTGCGCTAATCAGACTTGTTCAGCGCACCTTCGTAGAGCAGACGGGTTTATGGCGTCCTAATTGAATATAAACTCGTTTCGTTTGGTTGCGTGGGCCTCCTTCCCTGCCGAAGGGAAACCGCTGAGTGGCGACCCGCAAAGCCCACGTCTTCATCCGACGCCGCGTCGGCGGCTGTGACGGAGCGGCGAGGAAGTTTGCAACGCGGCGGGAGGGAAAAGTGGGGACGAGTTTGCAAGTAATAACGCAAGTGGCCGTAATGTGCATCGAGGATTTGGATGGTGATGATGATGGCGAGGTTAGAGAGTGTTGATCATGGAGCCAAAAAGTTATGGTAGGAGAGGGGGCAAGAAAACGGTAGCGGCTGGCGAGTTCATGGACGTCGGTTGCCAAAATTAAACAATATCAAAGATCTAGTATGCGGCAAATAAATGCAACTATTGTTTTACTTTAATTCATTTTTGAATCCGCTCACGCTCTGCGGTAAAGTCTCTAGCAGTACTGCAGGTAATTCGCTACCGTTTGTGCAGTAGAGAAAAAGTTACGTGATGCTGTGCGAAAAAACGGTGAATTTTCGGCAGTATAGCTCTTAATAGATGACTCTGGTAATAAATCTAGTTTCTAAATTTATAAAAAAAAGTCGTCTACCATGTCGGGTAACCAAATTTCATGTTTTGTAGGTCTTTGATACTGCAAAATTGAATGACGGCAAAATCTGTCTGTCTGTCTGTCTGACCGTGAACAACGCTAGAGGCTAAAGCGTTCAACTAATTTTCTTCAAAATCGATATTCCCCAACCGATCTGGCTGATGTTGCGGCCCTTTGAATTTGAAAGCGATATTTAATTTTGAAGGTTATGAATCCCGTGGGACAGTTTCCAAATTTTCCAAACAAAATGGCCCCATCAATTTTGATTAAATTTTCTTGTTGGATGTGAAGGACGTTTAAGAGAATGATGGAGGTTTCATGTTCGTTGAAAGCCCTGATTTTTTGCCCTGAAAAATTGCAAAAGTTGAACTTTTTCCGGAGTATTTCTACAACTAAAATTTTAAAGATACAGATTTTTCCGTTAATAAAATCGGCATCGGCGATGATAAAGGGTGAAAGGACTAGGATGATGGTTGGAGGTGGTAATTGGGGTGATGGGAGGTGCTCGGGGGATTTTTTAACCATCCCAGCATTCGCCTTATGGCCGAGGGAAATCACGAAAAATCCCGGTCAGGATGGCCGGCCTGGGGATCGAACCCGGACTTCCGACTGCGAATCCAGGGAGCTACGCACTGAATCACTTCCCTCGGTTAAAAGAATTTAGTGATAAAATAATACAATTTACACGGTGAGCTTAAAACACTTAAAATTTGTTGTGTTTATGGAGCGTTTAATAAATCACTTTTTAAATACACGAAATAATAAATATGAATTTCAGTAGAATCTGTTAGCGTCATTTGAATCATTTCGTATAGTCTTATCTTATAAGTAATGACTATAATGAACTATGTAAGGTAAAAAATTAATAGACAATTTTGTGAAATACAATGTCGCGACTTTTAAAATTACGATAACGAGTTTCTCGAGTTCTAATTTCTATTTCAATTTATTATTACTTTTTCCTCGGAGTTCATCGGCCCCTTGACTCGCGGCGCCCTGGGAGGTTGCCCGGTCTGCGTATGGCTAGGCCGACGCCGATGGCTGCTAAGATGGAGGTCGAACTAGAGACTGCGATACAAACACGAATGCTTAACAAAAAAGTAACAATACTGGCGTATTTGATGAGAGTTTTTGACTAAGTATTCTCCTTCCCTCGGAATAGGGATAGATGGCGCACAATGAGGGGTGTAGCGGGGGTGGAGATAATGTACTCTGAGGTGGCGCTGACGCTCATTGCGATGGAAGTGGGATGCCCACGAAATGGCGGAGAAGAAGGAAGTCGTGATGAGGGGACGAAGCGGCGACGATGTGGGAGGCTATGAAGGAGCCTGACGGTGATAAAATCGTTGGAGCATTTTGCGGCGCTCACGGTAGTTCGAAGAAGGAAACGGTGAAGATTGAACGACACAAATTGGCCAGCAATAAAAGTAGTTAGAAGTGACGGGGTAAAAGCGTTGGTGCCTGTTGTGAGTGTCGAGGCGACAATTTTTTGGGTAACAACGGTTCACAATGAACACAATTCACAGTATTTGGACCAGATACAGGATTGAGTATTCTAATGCAATGATGGAATCATCGTATAGGATCAGATAAGTTGACGGTCGCATGAATAGAGTGGCGCGTGACACGAATATATCAGTGTCATACATTTATGAGTGTTCAACAGATTAATCACTGAGGATGTTGGGATTTACAAGAAACGACGTTTACTCATAAAAACCCCAATATGTACTTTCAATGTTAGGATTTATTTGAATGATGACGAAATTTTTATTCGTGTATTTTGGGCCCGATAATGTTTTGGCTGCGGTGTTGGGTGATGTACAATGTCTCCGCTGCGTGTAAATGCGTAGTGTATGCCTATTAACTGCGTGTGGTATGTGGTACAGGATGGTAATAAATGGTATACGGTTATAAACTTCTGGTTTGTATTCATGTTGAGGCGTCGGCTGTAACTGGTAGGAGATGACTGATGTTTGCGCTACACTCCTACCTAACCCCAACACCACATAGGCCGCCTTACGCTTCGTATTAAAAATCCTTACATAGACACCGAGGTATCTGCGACCGTCCGTCCCTCACTCACTCATACTTACGCCGGTTGAAGCTAAATGAGGTATCATTCGATGCGTCTCGTTCGCTCGATGGGGACCTGATCATTTTTCTGCTCAGCCATCCAGAATGTTCTTAGAAATTTCTCTAAAACAGTTTTTAAGCAGCTAAAATAAGTTTTGGGTAACTTGCGGCACTTACATAGACGGTGCTCAATAGCTCATTTGATTCCTTTCGACAACACAAATCAATTAACCCAATTGTTAACCAGTTCCCTTTGGGAAGGAATTCAGTCGCTGTCTGGGGGAGAATTCTAGCGGCCGGCTGCTATCTCGATCGGTAGTTTTCAGTGGTTTCTCCGATCAACACCAGGCGAATGCCGGAGCAGTTCCCTACCAAACGGGCCACGGACCGCGCGCGGTCTTTTCTGCCCCTTCCTTGTCCTATCCTCTCCCCTTACACACACACTAACATACACTACACAACCACATAAGCCGGGAGATCGGTCGGGAGCTTAGAGCTTGTCCCGGCTGGGGCGGTGTCCCGCTGGTGGGAGATACCTTGTTGGAGAAAACCCTGTTAGCCGACGGTAGGTCGGAGTCGGATCTCGCCATCCAGCGGGGGAAAACCACCGCCACCTCCCGAGCAAAGACACGCAGTACATGTACTGGACTAAAGACCATAGTAGTTGATGCGCCCGGAATCACTAACAATCAAATTAATCTATGAACCATCAGGAAACCTGAACAAAAAGAAAGCTGAAAGGAATTAAAAGAAATATTATCATAAACACTGATAGATGAGATCACATCTCCGTGTGGTATGAAAAAAGTCAATTATTGGCTCCTGGAGAAATAGACAATATATTTACCAGCAGTAATTACAGGACGACGATTAGCGAGTAATAATAGATATTCGTATTTCATAAACAGCAATCAGACTTCTGGTGGAATGTGCCTAACGCTAGAAAAAGACCCGCGGGTAGTTCTGAATTCCACTGTGACAGTTGTAAATGTCTGTTTACACAGCAGCACCTCGCTGTGCACAGCGCTGCCTCTCTGTGTACGCTGGTTGACGCTTCGCTGTGCGTTTCCGAGCTCGAGGCTCTGTCTCGAAGCCTTCGAGATTTACATAAAAACTTTGGGCCACGCATAATTTCGAACACAGTTTTATGCCAAAATACTATCCACGAACACAATACGCGTCTCACATTTGAAGAGTCATTTTATTACATCCAAGACCCTGTAGCTGTAGCCAAAATTAGCCGGTTAAAAGTTCGAAATAATACGTTAATCGCCATTATTAAATCTATATCCAATCCGACTGGCTAATGTTCGAATCTGTCGGGTAATGCGAGAAATTAGCACTTGCTTAGGTGGCCGAGGACGTCGTTGATGTCACTGCAGTGGCTCTAATCAGGAGGGTCTAGGGTTTGAGTCCAGATGGCCCCCGTTTATTTTTACTCTAGCTACGTAGCTGGGTCGAATTTAGCCTGTAGGACAATTCAAGCGGCCGGATGCTCTGATTTTTCCATGGTTTCTCTGAAGTTTTCCATGGTTTCTCTAGTCAATATCAGGTGAATGCCGGAGACGTACCCTAACAAACGCGCCATGGACCGCGCGCGGTGTGTCCTTCATCTTTCTTATATTTCTCTTCTTATTGAACATACACGTACCTCTACATACTTACACATACACTTACTTGTACATGCACTACAGTACCACACATGTCTGGAGATCAGTGGGGAGCTTAGAACGTGTCCCGGCCGGGGCGGTGCCATGCTGGTGGAAATTTTTGATTCTTGAAAATCACACAAGGCGCCGTAGATCGGCGCTGGATCCAGTGGCGGAAGATCAACGCCTGCACCCGCGATAAAACCGTGTAATACTCGTACACTCACAGGACTAATGATATTAGCATTTGACGCACCCTGAAATGCTATTCAATCAATCAATTGACAAACACCATATTTCGGATTTAGTCGTAACATCTTATTTCGCTGTTGATCTGAGGCTTTTGGGAGAACAGGAGATGGAGAAGCTATAAAATCAAAATCATACACCTTTTGTCAGAATGAATCTGGAATATCAGGTATTCCAGCTGGAATCTGGAATATCAGGTATTATCTGCTATGGAGATAATGAAAGATTATTATTATTATTATTATTATTATTATTATTATTATTATTATTATTATTATTATTATTATTATTAAAATAGTGCCATACAGCAACAAATCTGCCAGGTAAAGAAAAATAACAAGTATGGTTCTCTTGTATATCTATATCTATACTAATATATAAAGACAGAAGTGCGTTGTCTTCCAGCGCGGTAATCTCTGAATCTACTGAACCAATGCTGATGAAACTTTTGTGCTAGCATCCTTTAAAGGTCTGGAGTACTATAGGCTATGATTTACAATCATAAACGGTAATATATTTTCAAAATAATTACTCTGGACATTTTTCGCCTAGCCTTACATCACAGATTCAAGAGTGCATCAATGTCAATAGTTCTGCTGCGCGCCACCAGAGGATGACGTCTGAGATCTACTACTGATTTCATCAATGTCCAGAATTATTGCGAAATTCATTAGAGTTTGAATAAGGTTATGTAATGTCCCTGTGTGAATATTTAAAAGAAAGCCGTAACTGAAGTGGTAAATAATGTCAATGTTCATGTATTGCTCTTTGTCCGTGTTATAAACTAAGTGCCAAGAAATCATTGTGAGTTTCAAAGTGTTTAATAATTGAGGTAGGTTGAGAGAATAAAAAGTACAATAATATACAGTACAGAATATACAGTAATGTACAATGTACAATATACACATATCGTATACAATATAAACGTCTTCTTTTACAGAAATTTGTGACAACTCAATTGTTTAACTAAACGACTGTCACAATTGTCAAAACATATTACAAATGCCAAGAGATGGGCAGTCTACTAAAATTTTGAATCGGTTACTCAGAGGGAAGATCGACTTGCTGAAGTACTTACTCACCCCATTGAAAACAATACTGCTAGAAGGGGAGAAATGTGAATAATTCTCTAAGTAGTAGGGCAGCAGTTCATTAGGACTCTCAATTTGACTATTTACACAGCTTTTAGGTTCAAAATGGTAAAATGGAAAATGTGTATATGTTTTCAGTCCATTCAGTAATTTTTTTTCTTCAATATGCGAAGGCAGTTTGAACAGTGGTGTGTAATTTAGGAATGATCATTTACATATTAAGACTAATCTGTAGAGTTGTTTGCATATCAATTGCTGTAGTACTTTTTTCTTCTACATGTGAAGAAGTTTAGTGCAAAGGATGATTACTAGAGAATGATCATTTATTTATTAAGACTAATATGTGCTTTAGTTTTGCTTACCAATTGCTCCCAATAATTGAATTCATCCATACTTTTCTATAAAAAATAGGCAGAAATTAATATATCTAATAAAAAAGTTTGAGCAAATAAATAAATCTGGGACTTCTTGGTTTCTATTATTCAGCTCTCCTGCACAAATTGGAAAATTTGAAAGTAATTTATGATTTTGTAAACCGGGTAAAAGTTTTTCTTCAATATGGGATGAATTTCTGTGCAGTGGTATGTAATTTAGGAATGACCATTTACATATTAAGACTAATCTGTAGAGTTGTTTGCATATCAATTGCTCTCAATGAATGAGTTCATTCATATATTTCTAAACAAATAAGCAAAAAGTAATTGGTCAAAAAATATTTTTGTCTAAGCAAATAATATCTGGGAGTCTTTGGTTTCTATTATTCATATTTCAGGATCCATAATCTCTATCACTTGAGATAAATAATGATGCTAATATTGTTTTGTTATGTGGCTCAGTGCATTGTCAATTTATTATTTGCACTTAATGTAATGTTGGTGGATCATTAGTTTTCTATTGTATCAGTCGTATGATGAATTGATTTACCTGAACAAATAAGTTTTATACTACGTGTTACTATCACACAGGACATTAAACATATATATTTTTGTCATCTTTAGAATTATAAAAACTGGTAATAATGTTTCAGAATAGATACAAGTATTTTCATTTATTTTTATGATTATGAATCATCAATTACGTTATGACATCTATAACTATTACTCCCGATCTACCTACTACCGTACCCGTGCATGAACTTGCGCATGTTATACTCAGCTTAAAACAGTAAGTGCCTTCAAGGTCACGAGTTGACAGATCAATTTCAAAACTTTCTTTATGAATACTATAGAAGAAAAAATATAAAAATAGAATAAGTTTTCCAACGTGACAGTTTTGATAGTGTTGGAAGATATAAAACTCCACAAAAATTTTATGTGAGTACAAGTATTTTATTTTGTAGTTTAGATTTGTTTATTGCTTTTAGTTATAAAGTGAATGTTTAGAAGCTGGAACTTCAAATAAGAAAAATGTCATTATTTGTGGAAAAGTGAGCGAGGTAATCTGGAAATTCCCAAATGGGGGTCAAGAGAAGACAGCTATCGTGGCGTGGCCGGGCAGAGCATGGCAGGGAGTAGGGCGCAGAAGGGATACAATGGAAGATATAGAGATAGGTGCCGCCGCAGGGCATGAAAAGATTGAATTCCTCTTCCTGTATAATAATTTAGTGTGATAAATACCCGAGCAACGCCGGGTACTTCAGCTAGTTACTGAATAAAGTTAAATATTCGAAAAAAACTTCACGAGTACTGCTGTAACAGTATGGCATATGTACAGTACAACGGTTCTGTCCGTATCAAGAATAGAAAAGTTGCTGTACCTTAATGCAACATGTGAACAGCAAATACTTAACGGGGGGATGACACTTCCTTAAAACTTTGACGTCACTTGACATCAATTCTATCGAAGACTGTGGTGCCCTGAGTATGGTAATTGAGTCGATACGCGCAATATGACAATAGACCAAACATTACCATCAAATATTTGCATTTTTCAGTCAAAGTCGTATGTGTTACATTGTTTTCGGATATTCTTCGCTTTCCTGGGCATCCAACAAACCACAGACACGTCTCGCCTGGTCGGAGGTTGTTGAGCGTGCATGGGATTGATTGATTGATTTTTTCGTGTTTCCGGGCGCGTAAACAGCTTCGGTCATTAGTCCCGTTAGTGTAGTGCATGTTTTTTCTCGGGAGATGGCGGTGATCTTCCCCCGCTAGATGGCAAGATCCGGTACCGACTTACTGTCGGCTAGCGGGATTTCCCCCTAACCAGGACTCTCCCACCAACGGGGCACCGCCCCAGCCGCCTTCAGTGTTCATGTTCTGTTCGGCAGAGGTGCGCCCTGCAACCTGATCGTAATTCGATTGACACCGCTGATACTTTTAAATCCAAGATGTAGTAGAAGGAATGGAGTATGCTCTTTCCTAATTGGGAATGGAAAAATCGGTAAATAATTAGGACCTGGATTTTTAAATGAACGCTAGTGCTTCTTCACATTCTTCTTGACTTTAGGGAGTAAGATACCAATTTTTTCCGTCCTCTCCTCCTATATACTACCGTTTTCTATTTTCTACCGGTATTTGTTTGGATGATGTGGAATTTCGTATTCTGCCCATATGTTTTATTTAGGTTTCACTTGGCATTGTGTTATATTCATAAAATTGAAATTCCATCTCGTTTTGAAATGTAGAACTTATTCTGATTTCTCTAGCTGTTTTGCATAGCTTATTCTTTCTTGTAATGCTGGAAGATTAGTGCGTTCGGTGGTCGCATTTGTGATATTACAATTCTCGAAAGTAATAAGGCCATGAGGTAAATTATAGACATGTATGGTATGATTGTACTATATGAAATCACATTACTTTTAATCTAAGCTGTGTCTTTCGAACCACAATTCAATCAATTCCTTCATCTCTTGAAATTTCGTGTGTAATAATAATAATAATAATAATAATAATAATAATAATAATAATAATAATAATAATAATAATTGTAGTTATTAATAAAAATGCCTTGGTATTTACGTCATTTTTATGATGAATAATTTAATAATGTCTTGTATTATTTATTTTATTTTTTATCTTTTCAGGTGAGTTGCAGACTCATAATGAAATAATGAAATAGAGACGACTGACACTGGGAGACGCAAAAGTAAGTTTTTCGTACGTAGTGACTAATCATATTATCTTATCTTAGGTTTTTTATATATAAACTTAATTAAACATCTTTTCTAATAGAATTATCTGTTTATCAAGGGTGGCTCAGCATTCATAAGGCAGATACCAAATCCAAAACATGTTTCACAATAAATCTCAATGAAACACGCATGTCTGGTAATTTACATTTCTACAACTTTACTGCGACGAATATTATTTTATATAGCATGTATACTAAGTGGGGGGCGGATTTTAATGAAATATGATTTTTTTTCTTTTGACTTTAGTACAATTCCAATTAGTATTGAAACTAATTTATGACGAAAGCAAATGGTCCATTTTTGTACATATTGTTTTCTGCATTTTTCGTCGATTTCGACTAATAAGTGATTTTTTAACCTTTTCCGTCATTTTAAATGCATTTTCATCTAATTTTATCGATTTTAGTGCTTGAAACAATGCTTATTTCAAATAATATTTACGAAAAGCATCAAATGTTCTCCACAGAATTTCTGAGTAGCCTATTCGATTCTTCGCTCAGAAATTGCAATGTCTGCCGTTGTGAATATCTAGTAATCTAGGCTTCTTGTTCAGCGCCATTTATATAGCGCCATTGTCGGTTCGGCCGATTTCGGGATCACTAAGGGCAGAGATTCGCTGGTAAAGAACAGTCCAAATAAGTCTGAAGTGGTTTTGACCACATTTTTACGTCATTTTTCTCTGCTTGTAGGGCATTTTAAAAAACATTTTAAGAGTATTTTAGCAATGTTTGCGGTCGTCAGAATCCGCCCCGTAATAATAAGCCACGGTCTGCTTCCACGCGGTGCCCGGGGCGTGCGGGGGCCGAGCGGTTGCTGTCCGCCGCGTCACGCCGCTGGCGTCGCGTCGCGTCGCGTCCTCGCGCGGGCCGGCGCAGGCGGCGCCGCGGGGCACGGGCCGTGACGTCACTTCCGGCGCCGGAAGCGGCGCGGGGCGGGGCGCGGGCGCTGTGGGAACCGCCGAATCGGGCGGGCGGTGGGCGCAGGCGGGATGCGCGCTTCATTGATCGGCTGCCATGGCCACTCGCCCGTTGCTTTGCTGTGCGTTATGTTCCCGGAGGTAGCAGCATTCCGCCGGCGTTGCGTGGTGAGATCCGACTCCGACCTACACGTTGGCTCGTGGGGGGTTCACCCCACGCAGGTATCTCACGCAAGCGGGGCTCCGCCCCAGCCGGGACAAGCTCTAAGCTCCCGACCAGTCTCCCGGAATATGTGGTAGTAGTGCGTGTTAGTGTATGTGTGTGTAAGGGGAGAGGATAGGGCAAAGAAAAGGAAGGGAAGATCGCGTACAGTCCGTGGCTCGTTTGTTAGGGTACTGCTCCGGCATTCGCCTGGTGTTGATCGGAGAAACCACGGAAAACGACCGATCAGAGTAGCCGGCCGCTAGAATCTCCTCCAGGCAGCAGCTGAATTCGACATCGCTATCAAGCTGTGTCTTAAATCCAGCACTGTCGCGGCTCGGCCCCTACATTCTCCCGATCTCAGTCACAGCCGGCTCGCTCTGCGCTATACTGAGCCGGTGGAATACGCGGGCGTTTGGGGAGCGAGCGGGTGTGGAGGGGGCGGGGGCGGGGGCGGGCGATGGGCGGGTGGGCGATATGCGGGGAAGCGCCTGGAGGGGGAGGGGGAGGCTCTGTCAGGGCTTTGTCGGAAAGCTGCTTAAGCTGATCAGATCAGGCTCTGGAAGATGACTATGGGGTTTCCAAAGCCTCCCCAGCTCCTACACCTGGGATTAGGTGGCGGTTAGGACTTGGGGAAAGAATGGTACGTCTCTCTTCGTGGCTTCCTCGGCAAATTTACTTCTCGGGTATATTGCGAAACATGTGGAAGTTATTATTACTGCAGGAAGTTTTTTTTACTGCAGTAAGTCTGATGTCAAGCAGTTGGATGAGACATATCGCACTACACATACCGCAATGGCTGGTAGAATTCTAGTACTCGCTGATATTCAGAACTAGCGGTTATTAGTATAGTGCACGCTTGTTCAACTGGTGGTCCGCGATGCCATGTATTGTGGCTCGCGAAAGGATATTAGTCAAAAGTGAAAATGTCTTTCATCCATGTTGGGCAACAATTCTGCGACTATCGCACGCACCCTGCCGGGGTCGACACCTATTTAATTAACATTTAACGATTTTTGTGTAGTAAATTCAGAAAATAACAATCATCTCAGTGTGTCTCACTACGTTACGCATGATAAGGGCATATATCACGCATGGGTCCATTACCCCTCCCCGTTGCAGAGGAGCCGGTCGCAGTGCCGAGATCAACTTAAAAGGCGCATTCCTTTTTCATCACTTTATTTATTGTGTCCAAGATACTTTCGACGCTACTACACAGCTCTTTACTCAAAAAATATTCCCAATTTTTCTTCAGCTTAAACATTGTTTTTTTATTATTTGTTGAAATTAAATAACTTTTCAATTTCTTGATAAAACTTCAAAATTTTTAATTTTTCGCGGGGCTACGTTTAAGTATTGCCTCGGGCGCATAATCGCCTAGCTCCAGCACTGCTTGTAGGTGGTTGGTTGGTTGGTGATTCCGAGTCCGTCGACAGCTTTGGTCATTTGTCCCGTAAGTGTAGTGCATGTTTTCCTAGGAAGATGGTGGTGATGTTCCCCCGCTGGATGGTGAGATCCGGCGCAGACCTACCGTCGGCTAGTGATGTTTCCCCCTAACTAGGACTCTCCTACCAGCGGGGCACCGCCCCAGCCGGGACAAGCTCTAAGCTCCCGACCGGTCTCCCGGAATGTGTACATGTTAGTGTGTGTGTGTGTGTGTGTGTGTGTGTGTGTGTGTGTGTGTGTGTGTGTGTGTAAGGGAAGTGGATAGGACAAGGAAGAGGAAGGAAAGATCGCACGCGGTCCGTGGTCCGTTTGTTAGGGTACTGCTCCGGCATTCGCCTGGTGTTGATCGGAGAAAACACGGAAAACTACCCATCGGAGCAGCCGGCCGCTAGAATTCTCCTCCTCCACAGCGACTGAATTCGACCTAGCTGAAAAGCTAGTGTTCAAAATCCTGCCGCCGTGGGGAGTGGGAACCTAGGACCTCCCGGTCAGAGGCGCTGCAGTGGCATCACAGCTGATGCACTGAGCCACCGCTCCCGGTCTTCTCGTGGTGGGGGGCGGGGCGGCGGTCGCGTGACATGCACCGCCAGACGGCGCGTCTGCTCTGCTCTCTCGTCCGCACGCGAGCACTGGGGCAGCGGGGCGGGGCGCCGCGCCGCGGGCGCCTGGACCAGTGGCGTTCGCAAGGGCCACCAATTTCCCGCATGCGCTCAGTCACCCGCCACTTGGACTACTCTGAACGAAACCAACGCTACCTGCAACATGTGTCGATTGTCATGCTGATTTGAACATGGGAAGTGAATTATTTCGTCTGTGTTACTGCATTTTAATAATAAATTTGCAAACACATTCATACAGTAGAATTTGGGAACTTATTAGATTTGAAGAACGCCAATTGAATACGGAGAAAATCATAACAGTGAGTAATATTAGGGAATATCTGCGTTTTCTACTTTGCACATTTACGTTCATAGGCGTGCCAATACGGTGGAACGACCAAATATAATTGTAGAAGATTTTGTGACGGAATTCTCGAAACTAATTGAGAGTGACCTTAGGGGGAAAAAACATTCTCTAACAGGTTTTGTAACCACAGTCCATGTTTGGTGGGTCCGTGTTGCTGAAATATCAATGATTGGCAAAACGGTCTCCATCTATTCGTCCGTCCTTCTGTGACCAACACTAGCGGCCAAACTCGCCGATTTTCTCCAAAATTGGTATTCTTCAATCCATCTAGCCGATGTCACGGTTCCTTGAATTTCAAACGGACATTTTAATGGGGAAGGGGTTCTTTACATGAACCCCCTCCGATATTTCAAAAAGTGGCTCCAACTTTTTGGTTAAATTTTCTTGTTGGATAGTGTGAAGAACGTTTAGGAAAATAGTGCAGATCTCATGTTTGTTGAAAACACTGATTTTTCGAAAATTGCAAAAGTTGCAGGAGTCATCGTGCAACTGAAATATCAAAATATTTTTTCTCTTAATGAATTTTTTCCTTAAAGATAGATTTTTAAATAAGGTCATGGACAATTTTTCGAAAATTAGAGTACTTATCGCGGAATTTTACGTAAAGTTTTGAAAAATTAAAATTTTGTATAAACAGTTTATTTTCTCAAAAACAGCACCGAATTATTCGATTAAATTTTGACCTTGAATAACGTATAGAACGCATAAGAGAATGGTGTAGGTCGAATTTTCTTTGAATATTATGATTTTTTGAAAATTGCAAAAATTCACTTTTTCGGCGTCTTGCGACAAATGCAATTTTTTTCTTAATGAAATGTATTCATCAAAAAGAGATCTTAAGATGTCATATTCAATTTTTGGAAAATACAAGTATTTTTTGCCAAATTTTGTGTCAGACATTGGAAATTTCTATTTTCTTTAAACTATCTTTGCTTTAATGGCACAAAATGTTTTGATTAAATTTTGCCCTTAGCGTAAAGGATGTTTAAGAGAATTTAACTTTTTTCGGCATCCTTCTAGAACTATAATTGTGAAGATACAATTTTTTTCCTTAATTAAACTGGTTCATTAGAAACAGATCTTCAAATAATACCTTGTTAAATTTTTCGAAAACATGAGTGTTTTTTGAATAATTTGACGTTCAACATAGTCGCCTGCTTCGAATATTCTACGTTTCTTGAACGTAATATGAGAAGTGACTCCAGGAAGTTGATTGTTAAGTTGGAAGTTCTGTTAGAAGTATTGGCTGATGATGGACTTTCTAATAATAGCGAACAAATAGTCTGTATTTCCAAATGAATCCGTACAAACATCAGTATCTTTTTACGATATACAATATACATAGCAACTTGCGTCATTTATTTTAATGTATCAGCCGGAACACAATATGAAGTGATCCTGATGTTGCTACGCTCTGTAGTATAATAAACAAAGCCATCTGAGATGACTTCATCCGGCATGACATAAACCCCAATCTACGAGTATCAAGTTTCAGTAAGTTGAAACTGGTGTATTATTACATATTTCTTTGTTCTTTTCTTCTTCGAGCTTTTGTTATACGTTTTAAAATTAATCTTTGGGAAATTATGTAAAACCTTTTTTAAATATTGTACTACAGCCTCCGGGTCAATGACTCCCATCTCGATAAGGTTTTTCGTCCAGTTTCCCTGATCCATTGAGCAAATGCTGAGATGGCCCCTTGTTTTGCTTCTGGACATAAATGTAACTTCATTCTCTGTGCACGTCTTCTAGAATTCAGTGGGAAATACAATTATTCAAATTATCGTTTCCATGTTGTCGCGGCAGGAAGTATTATTCCAAAGGACAACATGGATAAGAGCCAAAATTTATTGCTTATTTATCCTTGAAGATAGATTTTATTACATGAGAGCTTTTTTTAAATTCAAAATTCATGTAGTATATGCCTTAGTGTAGGGATCACAGAATTTTGAAAATGTGCACAGAATTCACTTCTCCCCATAGCACGTCATACGCAGTTTCAACTGTTTTTTGACTTAAATAAATAAATATATGAAATAAAAATTGCTAGCCTTCAGGAAGTATCAGATTGGAAATCAACAATGGCATTCCGCGCCGCGAGACGGCTGCTGTACTTCTGTGAATTTCGTCTCATTGTTGGCACATAGATGTAGCTGCAATAAGGGCAGTTGTGGTTGCCGACCTGGATGGCCGAGGTGGCTAGAACGTGAGTCGACTCAGCGCCTCGATCTGAAGGGCCGCGGTTTCGAGTCCCGCCCTGGGCATGGTTGTTTGTCCCTTTTCTTTCGTGTGTGTGTGTGTGTGTGTTGTCGCGGAGGGCCTTGCGAGTCTGCTGACCACAGTCTGTGGAGCCCGCACCTAATGTTCTACAATTTGCGAGGAGTTTTACGACAATTGATGACTGAGATGTGTTAATTCGGAGAGAAATTGCGGAATTAATAGTATTACTTCAATTAATTTGAATGAATTAACAGTACTATGGGCGAGAAAGTATATGTTATTTTAGCACCACTAATTTCTTGTTAGTGAAACTAATACCTTTGCATTTATTTTAATTTGCATATCATTAACTGTGTTTTAACACAAGTAAACAAACGAAGGCGGAGGCGGAGAAGAAGGCGTAGGCGATGGCGGAGGCGAAAGTGAAGGTGAAGGCGGAGGGCAAGGCGAAGGTGGAGGAGAAGGCGGTGGCGGAGGGGAAGGCGGAGGCGAAGGCGAAGGCGAAGGCGAAGGCGGAGGCGAAGGCGGAGGCGAAGGTGGAGGCGAAGGGGTGGAGAAGCCTCGGCGATCGTGAGTCGGAGCGGGGGCGAGTGGGAGAGAACACGAGGATGAGACAGGGGCAAGAAAACTGGCGAGGATGAGGAAAGGTGTAGTTTGAGGGCGAGGATCGGAGAATGTATGGTACGAAACAGACAGGACGTAGACGGGGACTATTAATGCATTGGCGAGCCAAATGAGCGGAAAGATAGCATTGTATTTTTTATGATATTTAAAAAAGCTTTGATGTTGGGAAAGTATATTACATACAAATCTATAAAATAAAATAAGAAAAACAATGCCACTCGCAGACAGGATGGGAGAGCAACTACCTAACCTACATATAAATATGCTTGTGGATCATAATTAATCGATTTGCTTGTGAATAGCAAAAGGGTGGACAGTGCTGAAGTGTGCATCATGGAATGGCTTTTTAGTGCTAAAAAATAAACCTATCTAAAAGTAATTCACTGCGAGTGCAATTGAAATACAAATGAACTAAGCTTTTTCAAACATTGGGCTTCGGGTCATGACCACGAAAGAGATGGGGGAATAGCGCGTGAGTGGTCGAAGCGAAGTTAGCCTATGAAATGGAAAGGGCGCGGTGTTGGAGGGTGAGTCAACAAAACGGCGTGCAGCAGAATAAACGGCCGAGGCACCGGAAAGGCAAACATTCTTGAGGATGACATTCCAGTGGATGAAGGAACGCTGTAGAGGCCAGGAGGTGCAGGCGCACTAATAGCCAATTAGGCATTGGAGCGTGCGGGCGGAGACAAAATGAGCGGACGTGTAGAAGCCAATAGGCGGATCGAAGCTAACAACAGGTACGCAGCCGCGCAAGCAGGTAAAAGTGGCATGGTCGCATGGCGTCAAGTCGGCAAGTCGCAAGGCGTCATCATGTCGGCAAGTCGCGAGGCGTCATGTCGGCAAGTCGCGAGGCGTCATGTCGGCAAGTCGCGAGGCGTCATGTCGGCAAGTCGCGAGGCGTCATGTCGGCAAGATACAAGACGGCATGCTGAGAAGACGCAAGACGGCAAGCCGGATTCTATATAAACTGGCAGGCACCCAGTGAGTCATTGAAGTTCGAAGTACTTGGCTTGCATGCAAATAGGCAGGCAAGCAGACTATCATGGAGTCATGCAAAAATCGTCAGAACGACAAATAGACAAACGAAGAGGAAGGCAGACAAAGGAAGCAAGCGGAAAAACTGGAAATTGAAAAGTACGCGTGCAGTTAGAGATTCGAAGAAGGACAGACAGGTTGAAAAGCAGTTGGCTTGTATGCCAAATAATATGTCACCCGTCCATACATCAGAAGCGCTCAAACCGGGAGCGTGATGTCAACGAACCATCGTTGTAGTAGTTAACGGAACTATTAGAGCCCAGATCATCAGGCGGTCAGGCGACAAACGGACAAACACGCAAGAAACCTGGCAAGACATAATCAGCAGGAGAGATACTTGTTTGAATCTCTGGCCCATGCTGTCAGAGATTCAAACAACGCCAGGCAGATACGTGGAAAGGCAGCATATGCGTGAGGAATTTCAGCATCAGCGCAAATAGTGAAGCGCATGAGCAGGCGCCATGATGCCATGCAGAGCCCGGATTATCCAGCGGCCGGGCGACGAGCTGGGTGGCACTTGTGGGCGGCAACGCGGGCCAGTGGCTGCTGCCTGCAGAAGGCTGCGGAACGGCTCTAAATTTTTTCTTCGCTTGTTATCCTCTCTTACAACCCAAGAGGAAGAAAGACTGTAGGAAGGAGTGTAGAAGCCGCCTAATCCTTGAAGTGCAGAAGGAGATAATGTTCTCCTCTAGTTAATGAAAGAAAGATACAAATTGGTGCAGGTACCATGTTCTGCAAACTCTGCGTACCTTCGAAAATTGCAAAAAGTTGAAATTCCAAAACTTCGAACATACAAAACGAAGATAGGCGAAATTTGTCTTAAATAATTATGTTCTAAAAAAATCAGATTTTTAGAAAATATCATGTACAATTTTTTGAAAAAAAGTGTCTTTTCTCGTCATTTATGCTTGAAGTTAATGCAAATTATATAGAAAAACCTCAAAAACCGCTCAAATTTTTTCTTCAAATTTTCCCCCGGATAGAACAAAGGAACGCTTAAAAGAATGACGCAGTTCTCATTTTCGTTGAACTCTGAATTTTCGAAAGATGCAAAGTGCGAGAAAGCGTGTGCTGTTGTAGCACCACTGGTTGTGTTTTAGTTATTTTCTGCCAGGGTAGAGCGCGCCGTGTCGCAGTCGTCATGAGAGTCCCAGGATACAGAGAGTAGCGCATTCCTTTGCGCCACCGGTGGCGCCATTTTATATCCAGTTGAACTAAGCGGTATTGTGGGTGAGTTAGAAACCACCAATCTACCGAAAAACAGTGGTAATATACTGGAAATTCCTCATAATGCGTCTGATTCCTCTCATTTCTCCTTAACTTGTAAATGCTGCCTGGCGGGGCTTTCGAGTGAAAGGATACTAAATTGCGGCGGGCGTTCAGACTGCGCTCCTCTCTGTATGTAGGGACTGTAACGTGGCAGTGGCCAATGCGCCATCTGGGCTTTCGAAGGAAAGTATATTAAATGGCGGCGAGCGTTCAGGCTGCGCTCCTCTCTGTATGTAGGGACTAACGTGGCAGTGGCCAATGCGCCATCTGGGCTTTCGAAGGAAAGTATATTAAATGGCGGCGAGCGTTCAGGCTGCGCTCCTCTCTGTATGTAGGGACTAACGTGGCAGTGGCCAATGCGCCATCTGGGCTTTCGAAGGAAAGTATATTAAATGGCGGCGAGCGTTCAGGCTGCGCTCCTCTCTGTATGTAGGGACTGTAACATGGCAGTGGCCAATGCGCCATCTGGGCTTTCGAGTGAAAGGATATTAAATGGTGGCGGTCGTTCAGGCTGCGCTCCTCTCTGTATGTAGGGACTGTAAGGTGGCAGTGGCCAATGCGCCATCTGGGCTTTCGAGTGAAAGGATATTAAATGGCGGCGGGCGTTCAGGCTGCGCTCCTCTCTGTATGTAGGGACTAACGTGGCAGTGGCCAATGCGCCATCTGGGCTTTCGAGTGAAAGGATATTAAATGTCGGCGGTCGTTCAGGCTGCGCTCCTCTCTGTATGTAGGGACTGTAACGTGGCAGTGGCCAATGCGCCATCTGGGCTTTCGAGTGAAAGGATATTAAATGTCGGCGGTCGTTCAGGCTGCGCTCGTCTCTGTATGTAGGGACTGTAACGTGGCAGTGGCCAATGCGCCATCTGGGCTTTCGAAGGAAAGTATATTAAATGGCGGCGAGCGTTCAGGCTGCGCTCCTCTCTGTATGTAGGGACTAACGTGGCAGTGGCCAATGCGCCATCTGGGCTTTCGAAGGAAAGTATATTAAATGGCGGCGAGCGTTCAGGCTGCGCTCCTCTCTGTATGTAGGGACTGTAACATGGCAGTGGCCAATGCGCCATCTGGGCTTTCGAGTGAAAGGATATTAAATGGTGGCGGTCGTTCAGGCTGCGCTCCTCTCTGTATGTAGGGACTGTAAGGTGGCAGTGGCCAATGCGCCATCTGGGCTTTCGAGTGAAAGGATATTAAATGGCGGCGGGCGTTCAGGCTGCGCTCCTCTCTGTATGTAGGGACTAACGTGGCAGTGGCCAATGCGCCATCTGGGCTTTCGAGTGAAAGGATATTAAATGGCGGCGAGCGTTCAGGCTGCGCTCCTCTCTGTATGTAGGGACTGTAACGTGGCAGTGGCCAATGCGCCATCTGGGCTTTTGACTGAAAGGATATTAAATTGCGGCGGGCGTTCAGACTGCGCTCCTCTCTGTATGTAGGGACTGTAACATGGCAGTGGCCAATGCGCCATCTGGGCTTTCGAAGGAAAGTATATTAAATGGCGGCGAGCGTTCAGGCTGCGCTCCTCTCTGTATGTAGGGACTGTAACGTGGCAGTGGCCAATGCGCCATCTGGGCTTTCGAATGAAAGGATATTAAATGGCGGCGGGCGTTCAGGCTGCGCTCCTCTCTGTATGTAGGGACTGTAACATGGCAGTGGCCAATGCGCCATCTGGGCTTTCGAATGAAAGGATATTAAATGGCGGCGGGCGTTCAGGCTGCGCTCCTCTCTGTATGTAGGGACTAACGTGGCAGTGGCCAATGCGCCATCTGGGCTTTCGAAGGAAAGTATATTAAATGGCGGCGAGCGTTCAGGCTGCGCTCCTCTCTGTATGTAGGGACTGTAACGTGGCAGTGGCCAATGCGCCATCTGGGCTTTCGAGTGACAGGATATTTAATGTCGGCGGTCGTTCAGGCTGCGCTCCTCTCTGTATGTAGGGACTGTAACGTGGCAGTGGCCAATGCGCCATCTGGGCTTTTGACTGAAAGGATATTAAATGGCGGCGGGCGTTCAGGCTGCGCTCCTCTCTGTATGTAGGGACTGTAACGTGGCAGTGGCCAATGCGCCATCTGGGCTTTTGACTGAAAGGATATTAAATGTCAGTGGGCGTTCAGGCTGCGCTCCTCTCTGTATGTAGGGACTGTAATGTGGCAGTGGCCAATGCGCCATCTGGGCTTTTGACTGAAAGGATATTAAATGGCGGCGGGCGTTCAGGCTGCGCTCCTCTCTGTATGTAGGGACTGTAACGTGGCAGTGGCCAATGCGCCATCTGGGCTTTCGAGTGAAAGGATATTAAATGTCGGCGGTCGTTCAGGCTGCGCTCGTCTCTGTATGTAGGGACTGTAACGTGGCAGTGGCCAATGCGCCATCTGGGCTTTCGAAGGAAAGTATATTAAATGGCGGCGAGCGTTCAGGCTGCGCTCCTCTCTGTATGTAGGGACTGTAACGTGGCAGTGGCCAATGCGCCATCTGGGCTTTCGAGTGAAAGGATATTAAATGTCGGCGGTCGTTCAGGCTGCGCTCCTCTCTGTATGTAGGGACTGTAACATGGCAGTGGCCAATGCGCCATCTGGGCTTTCGAGTGAAAGGATATTAAATGTCGGCGGTCGTTCAGGCTGCGCTCCTCTCTGTATGTAGGGACTGTAACATGGCAGTGGCCAATGCGCCATCTGGGCTTTCGAGTGAAAGGATATTAAATGCGGCCGTTCATCGCTGTATGTAGGGACTTGGCAGTGGCCAATGCGCCATCTGGGCTTTCGAGTGAAAGGATATTAAATGGCGGCGAGCGTTCAGGCTGCGCTCCTCTCTGTATGTAGGGACTGTAACGTGGCAGTGGCCAATGCGCCATCTGGGCTTTTGACTGAAAGGATATTAAATTGCGGCGGGCGTTCAGACTGCGCTCCTCTCTGTATGTAGGGACTGTAACATGGCAGTGGCCAATGCGCCATCTGGGCTTTCGAAGGAAAGTATATTAAATGGCGGCGAGCGTTCAGGCTGCGCTCCTCTCTGTATGTAGGGACTGTAACGTGGCAGTGGCCAATGCGCCATCTGGGCTTTCGAGTGAAAGGATATTAAATGGCGGCGGGCGTTCAGGCTGCGCTCCTCTCTGTATGTAGGGACTAACGTGGCAGTGGCCAATGCGCCATCTGGGCTTTCGAAGGAAAGTATATTAAATGGCGGCGAGCGTTCAGGCTGCGCTCCTCTCTGTATGTAGGGACTGTAACGTGGCAGTGGCCAATGCGCCATCTGGGCTTTCGAATGAAAGGATATTAAATGGCGGCGGGCGTTCAGGCTGCGCTCCTCTCTGTATGTAGGGACTGTAACGTGGCAGTGGCCAATGCGCCATCTGGGCTTTCGAAGGAAAGTATATTAAATGGCGGCGAGCGTTCAGGCTGCGCTCCTCTCTGTATGTAGGGACTGTAACGTGGCAGTGGCCAATGCGCCATCTGGGCTTTCGAGTGAAGGATATTAATGTCGGCGGTCGTTCAGGCTGCGCTCCTCTCTGTATTAGGGAATGGCGTGGCGCGCCATCTGGGCTTTTGACTGAAAGGATATTAAATGGCGGCGGGGGTTCAGGCTGCGCTCCTCTCTGTATGTAGGGACTGTAACGTGGCAGTGGCCAATGCCATCTGGGCTTTTGACTGAAAGGATATTAAATGTCAGCGGGCGTTCAGGCTGCGCTCCTCTCTGTATGTAGGGACTGTAATGTGGCAGTGGCCAATGCGCCATCTGGGCTTTTGACTGAAAGGATATTAAATGGCGGCGGGCGTTCAGGCTGCGCTCCTCTCTGTATGTAGGGACTGTAACGTGGCAGTGGCCAATACGCCATCTGGGCTTTTGACTGAAAGGATATTAAATGGCGGCGGGCGTTCAGGCTGCGCTCCTCTCTGTATGTAGGGACTGTAACGTGGCAGTGGCCAATGCGCCATCTGGGCTTTTGACTGAAAGGATATTAAATGGCGGCGGGGGTTCAGGCTGCGCTCCTCTCTGTATGTAGGGACTGTAACGTGGCAGTGGCCAATGCGCCATCTGGGCTTTCGAGTGAAAGGATATTAAATGTCGGCGGTCGTTCAGGCTGCGCTCCTCTCTGTATGTAGGGACTGTAACATGGCAGTGGCCAATGCGCCATCTGGGCTTTCGAGTGAAAGGATATTAAATGGCGGCGGTCGTTCAGGCTGCGCTCCTCTCTGTATGTAGGGACTGTAACGTGGCAGTGGCCAATGCGCCATCTGGGCTTTCGAGTGAAAGGATATTAAATGGCGACGGGCGTTCAGGTGTCGCCACTCGCTGTATCCAGGGACTCCAGTCGTCATCGGTTTGAGCGGCGGTGCGTCGACCGCGGCGCGCCTGGGCGGTGCGGCGTCATGGCCGCCGTCGCAGGTGCGGTATGCGCGGGGGCGGCGCGGGGCGGCGGGCGACGGGCGCGTGCTTTCGCGTTCCGCGTGATGTCACGGGTTCCGTGAATCGCGCCGCGCTCACGCACTCTCTCTCGCGGCCGCGCCCGCAAATGAACGCCGCGTGCGGGTGGCGCGGTGTAATTTGGGGCCCGCCTCCCGGCAGCGCGCCGGCACACTCATTCACTTCGGACGAGGAGCAGGTCGGGGGCGGTGGGGGGACGTGTTCTACGCGTTCGGTGTCGTGCAGTTGGCGAAGGACTTACCTCATTGTGTGGTGTGACTGTAGCAGATCACACCATTATCGAGTTTTTCGAGGAATTTGTGCTTTCTTCTTAATTTTAATGAAGGTGTTTTAAGATTATCAAGGTTGCCAACATGTTCCGATGTTTAACACGAAGTGGCGGGTAACACGAAGTGGTAGAATCCTGTAAGATGCATATTATACTTGTTGCAAAAAGTATTTCTTCTTCTTGATAGAAGCAAAGGCTCTACCCAGATAAGACGGTAAAAAGTGTCCGAAAAACGAAACGACGGAAAAAGCAGGTTTTTCATTATTACGATGTATAGAAGGGGGGAGGAATCTAAAAAGTCCCTGAAAAAATATTTTTCTTGGTCACAATCCTTAGGAAAAATTTATTTTCGGTTTTAAGCAGGGGGGCCATTTATCCAGCTAGAGCCTTTGGGGGAAAACGGGAGGCTTAGATCACCTAAAGAACATTGTATGTGAAGTAATGTTACCTTCAAGAATATCAGACACAGTTTGCTAAAACTAGATGAAGCTAAGCATACTTACCCACTCCTTTCTTTTTCTTTAATTTTATGAAAGTAAAAATTAATTTTTATTTCGGTTACTTTACATTTGCTACACATCTGAATTTCTACATCTCGTGAGGAATAAGGTGAGATGCTCTTCTATGTGGTAATCGTGCGAGTTCACTGAACCTCGAAAAATTATTTTCCCCCTCGATCTCAAGGGCAATTTCCTGTGGATACCAATCTCAGCCACGATTCCGGATGGAACTCCAACATTCACGTCGACTCCCAAAAAAGACCATTTGGTCGGCGCTGTACGAAAAAAGCTTCGTGCTGGTATGTGATCGCTGCGCGTATCTCAGGCGATTAGCTGCAACCGCAAGAGCACAGCCCAAAAGGGGCTCGTGTTGAGCGGCGGCGATTTCGACGAACGGCGCTGACTTCCACAGCCATTGGCACAGCCGTCGCCGCTCACACTACTGCTGCCGCTTCAGTTACCTCCATCACTTTTGTTGTCTCCATCTCTACTGTTACCTGCACTACACCAGCACCACTTCTATGATGGCACTTTCCTACCCATGCATCTCCATCACTTTTCCCACCGACGTCATCTTGAGTATTTCCAACTCCACCATCACCGACCCCTCTCCTAACGACCGCCTAAAACACCACCTCCTCTCAAAACCACCATCACTTCCTCTCTCTCTGCCCCTCCCCTTCCCCTCGCGAGGCGGAGTGTGCAGGCGCCCCGCGGCGACTGCGCTGCCCAATGAGCGCCGCGGAGGGGGTGCACTGGCCAATGGAGAGAGCGCAAAATAACCTCACAGTTTGTACGTACGTTTAAACGATGTAAATGAACTGTTGTACATACAGCTGTTGGCTGGGTCATTATTTAGCGACCACGACGCCGCATGAGGCTTTTGTCTATGAGTGTTTTAATAGCGTTTACGACCTCTCACGTCTCCTTACCCATCATTCTCATTAATGTCTTTTATTTTTGAGAAGCCTCTACGTCTCACTGGAAATGGCAATGGCTCCTTCCCTGCCATTAAATGCCTGATGGATTGGATAAGGATGATGGAGTCGTTCTCCCCGCGGCGTTCCTGTCCTATGCGCGGAGATGATGGGAAAGGAGTGCGAAGAGCGAGGTCGGGAATAAAACTGTGGGGTTTAACTATTTTGTAACATTTCAGCTATGTAACATTTTGGGATCGCAAGTCCCTTTTGTTTTTTACTGCTGTCCAAAAGAATTATTGAAAAATTGTGAGCTATCACAGCAAATGATGGTTGTAAAGTGTTCATAGTATACGCACATCCCTCTTTTTACGTACGTATATACGGAGTAGTATACGAAGTATAGACAAGGTTATGTAATGCTGCGCGAAAAAACTGCGGATTTTCGGCGGAAATACATTCATTGCCGGGCTCTGGTAACGAAAAATTTCATAAATCAGTTGCTAAATTAAGAGAAAAAATCATCAAACACACGGTGTAGGCAGAATCCATGTTCTGTGGTTCCTTGATGTCTAAAAACCAATTGGAAGCAAAGCGTCCGACTGTCGATCCGTCCGTCCGTCCGTCCGTCCGTCCGTCCGTCCGTCCGTCCGTCCGTCCGTCCGTGAACACTACTAGCATCTAAACGGTGCATAGGATTTTTTTCCAAATTGAAGAAACACCTTTCCATCTGGCTCTAGTTGAAGCTGTGAGATTTTGAAAAACATTCTTTAAAATTCGGGGGTACTTTACATGAAGACCCTCTGACATTTTGAAAATGTTCGGCTCCAAATTTTTTCTTTAAACTTCTTGTAAGAATAGAGTAAAATACATTTATAAAGCTGGCTACTCTGATTGGTAGTTTTCCGTGGTTTCTCCGATCAACACCCGGCGAATGCCGCAGCAGTTCTCTACCAAACTGGCCACGGACAGCGCGCGATCTTTTCTTCGACTTCCTTGTCCTATCCTCTCCCCTGACACATACATATTTCCACTTACATGCACCACACAACCCCACATGCCGGGAGACCGGTCGGGAACAGAGAACTTGTCCCCTAATGACTAATGACCTTAGGAGTTGGCGCGCCCGCAATCACCATTAATCAATGTATCGACCTAAGAGCTGTTACTCCGGCTGTGGACAACTGCAGTGTGGACGTCCATCGTGTCAGTGGTCAACGCTAGAACCAAATCTTTCAGCCCATTTTCTCCAAAATTGATATTCCCTAATAGAGCTGAACTGACTGGATTGTTTGATTGATTTTTTCGTGTTTCAGCGCGCGTCAACAGCTTTGGTCATCAGTCCTGTAAGAGTAGTGCATGTTTTTCCTCGGGAAATGGCGGTGATCGTCTCCCGCTGGATGGCGAAATCCGGCGTCGACCTACCGTCGACTAGCGGGGTTTCCCCCTAACCAGGACTCTACCACCAGCGGGGCACCGCCCCAGCCGGGACAATCTCTAAGCTCCCGACCGGTCTCCCGGAATATGTGGTTGTGTAGTGCTTGTTAGTGTGTGTGTGTAAGGGGAGAGGATAGGACAAGGAAGAGGAAGGACAGATCGCGCGCGGTCCGTGGCCCGTTGTTTAGGGTACTGCTCCGGCATTCGCCTGGTGTTGATCGAAGAAACCACGGAAAACTACCGATGAGAGCATCCGGCCGCTAGAATTCTTCTCCAGACAGCCGCTGAATTCGATCTAGCTGAAAAGCTAGTGTCGAAAATCCTGTCGCAGTCAGGACTGGACCTCCCGGTGCAGTGCCATCAGTCGATGCACTGATCCACCGCTCCCGGTCAAATGAATTTGAGATGAGTGCTTGGGTGTGGGGGGCGCGGACGGGCGGGCTCAGGGTCGTTGGGGGTGGGGGCGAAGCGAATGCGGCGTCGCCCGGGGCGATCGCTCGCGGAGGCCGCCGGGGGACAATCGCGGACGCGTCGCGGAAGCGCGCCACGTCACTCCACCCGCAGAGCAGCCGTTGCGAGACGCTTTAATCGGCCGGACAAAGCGGTAGCGACACTCAAAGTGAGCTTGATTTTCAGTGGGACAGTCAATATTCATACCGGGCGCGTAAACTTATAAATAAATAAAGATAAATTTAGTTAAACTGCTGTTGGGTGTAACTCGGTGCCAGTTAATTACATAAATAAGATAATAAATGTCATGAAAATAATATAATTATGGTAACAATAATGCTATAATAATAATAATAATAATAATAATAATATAAAAAACTGCTGCTTCTTAAAACCTTAAATTACATGAAAAAGAAAAGAAACGTCTATCATCTAAAGCCGCACTGAGTATTTATACAATTAAGACCGCACTGCACTATCCTCCTCTTCACTTCACTTCACAAAACATTCCCTTCATTATTGCTCTGCTTTACACAGCACGACACCTCACTTCACAGTATAACTTACTATTCTTAGTTAAGTACCTCATAAACTTAGAAATACTCTAAATTAATTTCCTAAACTGTTGAACGCTTCGAGGAAAGGGTTCAAAGGTTTTTGCAGGCAATCTATTCCAATCCCTTTTCGTTTGATTTGTGAAAGAGAATTTCCCGATATCCTTTCTCTGCGGTCTTTAATTTATTTTGTGCTTGTGATCCCCTCTAGTGATGTACGTAGGAATACTTAACCGCCATTTAATTTCTTTCCAAGCTGGATGACCGCTGTAAGCTTTATACAAAGCGTAGAGTCTTGCCAATGTTCGCCTGTTTTCGCGTGAATCCCACCCTGCCATTTTCATGACCTCGAAAGTAAATTTAACTGCTTATGTTGTTATTCCCCTAAGTGTCGTGCGTGTTATATCGTGAAGTGGTGGTGTTCCTCTTCCGAGGGAATTGGAGTTCCCTGTGCTGAAATCCACGTCGCGTCGGCTTGCCCGATTCTCACCCTGTCCCAGCGGGAGCCGCCGCAACCGAAACAAGACTTCCGCGCCCGTCTGATCCCGTAATGTGTAGTACGTGTAGGTGTTAGAGTTGGGAACAAGGATGAGGAAGGAAAGATCGCATGCCGGTCCTTCAGAATTTTTTTAGTGCGCTGCTCTGGCATTAATCAAAAAACTACAGAAAATTCCCGATTAGAGGAACCGACCGCACAAGTTCTCCTCCAGACGGTGGTTAAATTCGAAGAAGCTGAAGAAATGTCAAAAAATCTTCCGCCGTTGGGACTCATCAACGATTCCCAGCTGCAAAACCAACTTAGTGCTGTAAAAGTTTTAGATTGGAGCCTTTAAGTATCATAAAATCTATATCAATCATAATTATCAACCCATATCCGTTTGATACATCATCGTTTAGTTAGAGAAGAGTTTAATGCATTCATAAATGGAGGGCTTCGGTTCTCTTCAAATTTTTGAAGATTGATTAAGAGAAAAGAAGTCTTGGTTTCTTTCGACCGTTTGATATTTCATCTGTCTATAAATATTTGTCGAACGCTTTGTTCGATTTTCTTAGAATTTGGCATGAATTATGCCACGAACAAGTCGTACAGTCTATACCAGTTATAGTGAATCTAAGGGGACTGACATTTATGTTTCGATATATCAGAGATTTACAAATGCAACAAATTGAAAATTTCAGTTTATTCATTTGCAATTAAAAATAATTTTATTATTAACTGCTGTGTACAGTTTTTAAAAATAATTTTTGCATATCTTTCTTGAGAGGTCATGCTTTCCCCACAGTTCATCCACTTTCCACTGTTGGAACACCTTTCTTTCTTGTAACTTTTTCTTCATCGCACTCGTTTTCTTCTGTTTTGGACGAATCCTTCACAGCATTTATGATTTCCTAGGTGGATGGTATTTGAGTTCTTTTCATCTCACAGCCCTCGTTGATTAATCTTCCAGCTCGACAGAATTGCCAAAGATAAGCAGAAACTATTTCCTCTGTGGTATGTTCTTTCCACCACTTTCATTCGTTATTCATTCTTGAGACCTACAAACTCGTAATGGAATTGCAGTTTGCGGTGCTGAGGTGAATTACTTTTTGAATAGAAGTAGTATTACATTTTGTTCACTACTTCGGATGTAGAGAGTTGACTATAAAGAAATCGTATAGTCTTTATTTGTGAAGTATGTGGATCGGGACCAATGTTGTTGGTTCACTATAACCGAAATTTCACTTTAACCTACTTTCTTATACCCAGAGTTCACTGTATTTATAAGGATTTTTAAAGAGATGTTTGCTATTCACTACTACTACTCGGAACTACTATTTTATTTGTTTGTTTCTTACTATAAGAATAGTTAAAATGTTTAATGATAGCGTTATCTCTCTATTTTTTTCCCTTGGAGGAGACTGCGGCAATTTCGTAATAACACGAGGGGCGTTGTTGTGCCTTAACTCAATTGGACGCTTCCGGCCCCTTTGGCGCGCGGAGGCCGGCAACCTCACTTGCGCCGGAACCTCACTGGCAATCGAGTTAGCAGCGCGCGCTGGCACCGGACGTGCTCTCCACCCCTGCCCTCCTGCCCCTCCCCCTGCCACCTGCCCCCCTGCCATTGCCCTTGTCCCTGACCCACACCCCTGCCCCTCCTCCTGCCACCTGCCCCCTACCTACCCCCCTGCCCCCTTCCCCTGCCTTTGCCTCTGCCCCTTCACTTGCCCCTGCACCACACCCCTGCCCTTACCCCCAGCCCTTGCCCCCACCCTTGCCCTTGTCCCTGCCCCTGGCCCTGCTCTTGCCTTCGCCCTTGCCCCTACCCCTGGCCCCTGCTCTTGCCCCTACCACCCTGCACTTCCCACTGCTCCTGCCCCGGATGCTCATCACGGCGCCCAGAAGTTACGATCCGCTCGTGACGCACCCTGCTCGCTGCGGGGGAAACACTCATTTACCTATTTATTTATTTAAATTGAGGGGCCCTTCATCTATCAACATCTTTGAGGCCGCGAATGGCGTCTAGATGAGAGCCCAAAGATCGATGAAATGGGAGGTTCTAGGATACGGCGGTTAATTCATTTTGACTACACAGCTACATCGCTAGGTTGTAATCAGTCATTGTCTGGAGGAGAAATTTAGCGATCGGCTGCTCTCCCATGAAAATCAGGCACATGGCGGAGCAGTATCTTAAGAAAAGGGTCAAGGACCGCGCGCGATCCGTTCTTCCTCAATCTTCCTCTTCTTTCCCCTTACACACCCGTACATGTACAACTCTTGGAGCTTGAAGACTGAAGACCACTCGCGAGCGTAGAGGTCGTTCCACTGGCTGAGATTCTCCGAGGACGAAACCCCTCTAAGGCGAACGCGCGGATCAGCGCTGGCTCCCACACTGTCATAGAACTGAACGCGGCCGCCCCCTCCCACAAGTGCTCTGCACTCGCTGGGCTGATGAATCAGATAGTCGCCGCGCCCCGGAACACTAGAATCTCGCCGGGAGTGGTGGCTCAGTGCATCAACTGATGTCACTGCAGTCCTTCTGACCGGGAGGTCCTAGGTTCCCCCTCCCCACGGTGGCGGGATTTTCGACATTAGCTCTTTAGCTAGGTCGAATTCACTCGCTGTGTTGAAGAGAATTCTAGGGACCGGCTGCTCGGATCGGTAGTTTTCCGTGGTTTCTCCGATCAACAGGCGAATGCCGGAGCAGTACCCTAACAAACTGGCCACGGACCGCGCGCGATCTGTCCTTCCTCTTCCTTGTCCTCTCCTTTCCCCTTACACAAACACACTAACACGCACTACACTACCACACATGCCGAGATACCGGTCGGGAGCTTAGAGCTTGTCCCGGCTGGGGCTGAGCCCCGTTGGTGGGAGAGTCCTGGTTATCGGAAACCCCGCTGGCTGACGGTAGGTCGGCGCCGGATCTCGCCATCCAGTAGGGAAAAATCACAGCCACCTCACGATGATAAAACATGCACTACACTTACGGAACCAATGACCCTAGTAGTTGACGCGCCCGGAATCACTAACAACCATCCAACCAAAAAGCCAGTCGCACGTGGCGTTGGCGAGGTGAGTGAGTGGCAGAGGAAACTTTGTCCACCGTAAATTTCAGGCGGATCGAACCCCGACCTCAGCGGCGGAAGGCTTAGTGGCCACGACCAACCGGAGAGCCGCTCGTAGCCGCCTCCTAGACACAGAGAGTCTGCATCAGTGGTACGAGTCAGGCAATTCGCAGATAAACGATACCGGCAAAGGTACTGAACCTAGGGATGGCGAATTTTACCAAAACATAAATACATTGATTTTTCGATACGTCGTTACAGGGTTTTTGATGTCGATGAAAACATAGACGAAAAATATTGATTATAAACTTAGAAACGTGCTATTTTCATATCAATTATTAATTATAGTACATAAAAGCGATATATTGTATTGTTTGGTTACCAGCGTGTTGGTAGTATATTAATAAAAAATAATTATCTAATATAAAGAATAAAATTAACAATAATGAACATTGTGTTTTGCTACTGTACCCTTTAGTCACTTCCATTCATACTCCATCGAAGTAAAACCACCTAAAATTCCCTCAGAGCACGGGCGAAATGGGCCCGATTGATAAAGAGGATGACGCCAAACAACGATATTGTTGTGGATTGCTGCTACTCTACACCGTGCCTAAAGCCCTTTATTAAAGTAAATAAATAAACATCTATGTTTTTGCAACAAACTATCGATGTGAATAAAACATCGCAAGATAAATGTCTATGTTAATACATCGATGTTTCTGGTGGAAAACATTGATGTTTTAAAAATATCGATGTTGTTTTGCCATCTGTAACTATTACAAGCGTGTTCAGAAGAGTAGAAAGAAAACGTACAGTGCGTTTAAAAATATAGCCTAGAATACCAAAGCTTACCATTCGATCGCTTCCGGGTACGAGGCTTCCAGAAGTCAAATTTACACAAAATGACACTTTATTTGAAATTTAAAAACACTAATTAAAAATATCATAATCTCTTGATTAGTTATTCATATAGTTTTCCGTATGTATTCTTTGTGCTACTCCTTCACCTTTATGCAAAATTTGGAAGGCCGTTAAGTCTTAGTATATTGCGATGTACTCGACGTGTTTTCGATTGTTTATAATCGAAGTAGTGGTCACGGGAATGCTTCGCTGTTGCAATGTGCTACACTTCACATGCTTCTGGTCACGTGGTTGTTAATCACGTTTTACGCTACGCTCTGCAAACTATTTAATAGATAAAGACTTTCTCTCGAGTATGTGTTTGTTCTATAACCTGGTTTGGACATGTTTATCACGTATTTTATTGTTAAAACGTTCTCCCTGAATTTTGGATATGCATTCGTCATGTCACTGTCTTGGAGAAATTTGATTTGCTTGTCAGAGATAACGTTGAAGTAATAATTTCCACCGATATTTCACAATCTCAGGGGCAGAATATGCAGAGAAATCGCGCTTAATACTTGGGAGTTCGGCGGGTTGCGTAAAGCTTATATTCAGGGACGCTTCGTCAGCATAAATCATAAAATCAACGCACGTCTTTGCGTGACAGGCATACTCACATTCCCATTATACTGTGCCTATATTCTTCGTGCAAGTGCAAGCAGTTCGGGGTGGGTTTTGTCATAATTTACATTGTTTTGGTAGATTATACGTTTCTTAGATCGTCAGTGATAAATATAACGAATGAAAAAAACAACAAATTATGTTAATTTCATTTTTTATGAAGTTTTATATAGTATATTTACATTTTCTGCGTTAATGCATATATACCTGTTTTGAATTTCATAATTACATACAAATTTTACACTTTTAGTGCATAACTATTCGAGCTCTATTCACCAGCAACAATCTGAACAATGATTTAAAGTTAAATATAATACAAATCAATAGCCTATCTCGCAGACCATATTAACACAAACCGTCCCCAAATGCAGGCATTAATGTACTTTAAACTCGGCAAACATTACAATTGCAAAACTATATTTATTAACAATTTTCCTTCACTTAATATTTTTTTGCAATCTTCACTTGAATTTATCTGATTTATCTATTCTTGCTTTCTCTTCCACTTTAGATGTTTTTCTTTCTTTGGAATTACATAAAATTCGTTAAATTTGTTTTGAATCAGCTTCAGTTTCACGTTGCACAAGACTTTGAAAAAGACATCAAATTAACATTTTTTTCATTTATATATTAAAGTGAGTCTAGGGTGGTCATTACACATTCTTTTGGTTACTTATCCAAAAGCGAAAATTTAAATGCCTATTGGAGCTCATCGGCAGTCACAAAAGTAACTCCTCTTTCAAAAGCCGAGAAGCCCTGGTCACAGCTAACATTTGGCAGCAATTCTAAAACAAAGTTTACATAACTGCATTCATTCAGAGTTGATGGTAGTGGCGAAAAAATGGCTAACAGAAAATATTTTTCTTTCTAGAACTCTTTCAAAATATCATAATATTAGTAAAGAAAACAGAACGCCGTGTTTTTTACTGTAAAAATATTGGGGAGCACATTCTCCACGGACAATATTGAATCGACAACATACGGTAGAGGTGCGTTTTGTCGTTCGCCTTGCGAAACTGCTGCTAGGAGCGCTGGCGCATACTCGCGAGCGAGATGTGGCGCGTCGCATTTGTCAGTTGTCGAGCGCCCTGCCACCGACCGCCCGCGTCCACGCGACCCGACGAAGGGTTTATTCTTTGATGCATAAATCGCGAGACCCACATCATGCGAGTCCTTTGACTCGGGGCCAAGGGGCGCGCAAACGAGAAGAGGAGAGGAGAGGGAGTCAAGGCCTATAACGTCGCAACAGATTCAGAACCGGAAAAATAAATTGTAAGGAAGAAATTTATGTCGACGGTGCTTCCATTTGCCCGTGAAGAAACATTGTAAGCCAGTAACATTACTAAGCACGACTCACATTGGTAAAATAACAAGTACTTCCGTATTTACTCTTATTTCTAAATTGTGAAAGCTATTACACTTTGGCCTTCTGCCGTTTTCTGCAAGGGACATTTTTTTCTCTTTCTGTGTTTGAATACATCTCGTAAAAGATCCCCAAGGTATAATAGACATCTCATTTTACTGCGTCCTTTACATTATTATCGATATTCTGCTCTGCAGCTTAGAAATTTCAATTTGTTAAAAATTTTCATTTCTATTATTGATAAAGGAGAAAATCACGAAACCTCTTGACATAACCCTAATTAAATTCGTACCGGTACTTTCCATTGTGAGGGTCTTCATAATCAGCAACGAAGAGCCACCACGTGCTCCCAGGGCACGTGTCAGGTCGCTGGGTTCATTTTACGCGTCCCGGCAAACACCAGTGCCCGTCGCCACCATCTTGCTGATTAAAGTGCCAGGAAAGAAATCCGATATAGATACGAGTGCAGTAAATGTTCCATTTAGGGAGATAGGAGTTTTTCTCTGTCGCTGGATGATGAAATCCGGCGCTGACTAGTACGTCGGCTTCCCTTCCGGTGTCTCTCCCCAGCGGAGACACGCTATACGCTTCCTACTCAAATCGCACTCAATTTGTGTGCAGGGAGTGCATCTAAGATTGTGTGTGAGTGAGATTAAGTGGTGAGGGGACAAGCCAGTAGAAGGGAATATCACACGCGGACCGTGGCCCGTTGGCTCAATTACTACTCCGGCATTCGTCTGACGTTGATTGGGGAAACCACGGAAGACTACCGGTCAGAGCCGCTGGAATTCTCACGTCACTGGAACGTCGGGCTGCCCGGTCGCAGTGGGTGCAGAGGCGGCGGCGGCTGTGCTGGCGACAGCCGCATTGCGAGCGTTGTGAAGCGAGGCGACGCCGGCGCCAATGACGCGTGCGCGGCGCCCCTGGCGGCGGGCGGGCGAAACGGCCGCGCGGGGGCGCCAACAAAGGGAGCCGCCCTCGTAAAAACAGAAGACGCCCAACGCCCGCTTGCGTCAGCACCCCCACGCCCACGCCCACGCCCAAGGCAGCGATGGAAAATCTTACCAACACATCGATACATTGATGTTTCGATACATCGCTATCAATGTCGATGAAAACATCATAATTAAAACATCGATGATTTACACATCGATGTTTTTTCGTCGGACTAATAAACATGCTATTTTTCTATCCATTTTTAATTACAGTACGTATAAGGGATATATTTTATTGTTTGGTTACTAACAAGTTAGCAGTACGTTAATAAAAAGTATTATCGAATGTACAGAATAAAATTAACAAGAAAGAACATCGTGTTTCACTACCGATTTCGTGTTTCACTGTCGATTCACGCAATGACTCGCCTGGCGATAATAAATTTATAACGGGAGCAGCTCCCAAACTTCCTCAGATAGCACAGGCGAAATGTGCAGCGTGATTAAAAGGATGACGCAAAACGATGATATTGCTGTGGATTGCTGCTACTCTACAACGTGCAACGTCTATGAAATGAACTAGTTGCATAATATCTGCAACGTTATTCTTTCTTGAACTGTTTCAAATCGGACTAACATTCTTACACGCTGAGACTGCGAACGGGAAGTACAACGGTTCAAATGTCCATTGTTGCAGAAATCCTGCCAGAGGCACTTTTGTTATATTTACATTACACACGTGACGCCAGTACATGTACTATGTCGCCAAAAAATATGTATAACATACACAACAACAAGCCATAAAAAAAGCAAAAAGATGCTTTCATAAATACAAGTCAACAAACCCCGCATATATTTTTCTCAATGTTTTACAGACGCAGACTACCAAAGCAAATACATCAGCAACCAATTCTCGGTAATATCTCGCTTTAAGAATTTTTTAAAAAAAATTTTAAACAACTGTTTATTCACAATTTGTTCTTTACTTGAATATTCGGTGAACTATTTAGAAATAAAAAGAACTTGAGGGAAGAGTTGTCCTTTGACAGCACTTATCAGATAAAAATTGAATTTTTTAAAACTTAATCCAGCTATTGCATTTTAAATGACCATTGCAATTACATTGTCATCTTTGTTACTATTTTACTTATATCTATGGCTGAGATGTAGAGGGGGGGTGTCGTTTCAATCTTCTGAGGTCTTCACTGCAAGGTTATTTCGATGGTTTTCAAGTTTTTTTTCGTATTTTTTACTATATTCTGTAATGGTCTGATGGATAGTTGGAATCTGCAAATCGGAATGTAACGTATTGTTAGATACATACCATGGTGCATTTGTTATGTATCGTAGGACTTTCGACTGAAGTGTCGCTTTAAGAGCTTCCGTTTAAAAAAAACATTGGCACCGCTGCCGCGTTACGCACGCCGCCCGTGCGTTGTTGAGGCGGAGACAAAACGCGTGTGTTCCGGGGAACTGAAGCCCGTCCGCACTTGGACCTTCCGACGTCGCGCTGGGTGACGGATCGAGCGTTTCGCTTTGGCAGCGCCCGCGGCCTACTGCAGCTGCCCAGGTGAACGCTCCAAGGCGGACGGCAACTCTTTAGGTGTTGTTTTTTTCTCCTTTCCTTAACAAAATGTGCTCGTTAATTTCATGGGAAATCGTTGATTATCACTAGGGCCCGGATTTTAATGACCTAAAAATCAGCGAACTATGCAAGCATTTATTACCTAAAACCTCCATAATTGTGACCTTAAATAAATAAAATATGACGCTATACAACTTTATTTGTTGTACACGTTTTCAACCACATGACCACGAGCTCGACCCAACTCACTCCGTTGAAATTCCTTTACGTTTCAAATAATCGTTTGTGGTATAATTGTTGAGTTTATTTGTGACAATATCATACTGATACATATCACTTGATACATTTTCATGCGAGATACATTTTCAAGTTTTTTATTATTGTCCTAAAAAATATGACATGTATGCATTTTGGGTAAAATTTGGCCAAAATATGACCTTTTATTAAAAAGGGTGTAAATATAACTTTATATGCACAATAAAAAATGTTTTTTCTAATTGACAATTGGATTCCTGCATACAATGTTTAAAAATTCACTCGAAGGTTCAGAAAAAATATATGACTTGTCATTACAATCCGGGCCCCAATTATCACTATGTTAAGTGGGTATATTGTTCACACTCAGGCACCATAATGGGCAGACATACTGCGGGGAAACATTTGTCGCTATCAGGGATCCCTAATAATGCGTATGTCCGCAAAAATCTCGCGATATTTCTTTTTTCTCCAAAATTACTTTCTTTTTATGCATCGTAATCGACATATTGATCTTAGAATAAAACATTAAACATTTGAATGTAATGTGAAAATGGTTGATGAAACGAACTCGGAATGGCACGCCGTTTAACACGAGAGTTGTGGTGTCGAATTACGGGCGTTAGTTTTCTGTTATTTGGTCGTCAACATCCTATCAGAGACACTTTGCTCAAAAACGGAATTTCTGAAGAATAAAAAACTATAGAACAATTAACACAAAGTTGTCAAAGAGAAAATAAAATTTCCGAAGTCGTTAGTATTGAATATTTTACTGTCCTGCTTTTGTAGGTGGTGGAGCAGGGAAATCCGTGCGCCAGTTTCGCCCGCCATCAGAACCCACAAGGCACGACTTTCGACAGCGTGCGGGGAGGTCGGTAGCCTCTCTATTGGCTATAGCGCCACCCTTATCTGCATAGGTTATGGTTCCGCCACGATGTGCAGGAGAGAACGTGACGAAATGAAAGAGTTGCCTACCTACATCAAGGCTATAGTTCGTATAAAAAATCACAAGGCATTGCCATTTTTCAAGTAACATGCTGATGATCTATCTAGTATTCCAAAATGCTATTTACAGGCATAACTTGATAAAATTGTAATGTTAGGCATAAATGTTTTGCAGGGGATGATGGATGGCAAGCTGGTTGGTAGGAATTGAGAAACGGTGCAATATTCACGTTTTGCAGCATTCATATAACACAATTGGGAAAATAAAACACCTACACCTACGTGCTTCATATGTGCCAATTTAACTCGCTGAAATATTCAGGCCGCTGTACATTTACAATGCAATGTGCACGTTATATAAAAATTGCATTGAATGACGTGAGCAGCATTGATAATTTTAGCGTATGTGGTTTCCCCATTATCAATATAAATTGAATTCATTTCATGAATACGCTCATTTCTGGTAATGAATTATTACGCAATTCGGATCGTACATGACGTCACATCGAGGCAAAAAAGTAAAACAGAATTCACCCCAATCACTGAAGTTGAAACAATGGATATGAAAGAGTGTTTTGAATCTTTTGTAAACACACTATTATAATTCAAGGGTGAATCACATTTAGACGCACGAGGCACTTCTGGTGTTTATTAAAATAAAACAAATATTTATTATTCACTATCATGAAAAACTCAGAATCCGAAATTTATATTCGTAAAGTTCCGCTTATTGCGGTGGCGTGAATAATGATAACGAACACCATTAATACTCGAACAGTTACTTTTAATTGACTGAGTGGTTGGTAAAAAGAGTTCACTAAATTTAGTAGTTATTATCTAATATATAAAAATCAATGTTTGTCCTATTTTACGCAGTTGCTGCGGTTATATTTGGGTTTTTCTAACCTGGCCGATGACACTTCATCAGCTGTTGCGGTGTCATCCAATTGAGAGCTAAAACGTTATCATGGTGCCGTTTAAGCTCCCGATTGGACGAAACCGTAGCAGCTGATCGTCTGTCACCAGCCAGGTTACAGAAACCCATGTATAGTTTCAAATGGGTAGGCCCCTACTGCTCGCCCACCGTCGCGCGCGCGAGGAACAGTTTCTCAGGCCATCAAGGTCTTGCCGATCCTCTGGCGGGAGAGCCTTTTCATCCTGGGGAAACTCCCAGGCCGAAATTTCAATATTTTACTAAAACTATAATCAGGTTCTAATGAAAAGTAACTATTTTTTATGCGAATCGGTCATCATTGGGCCAACGCGAAACGTGCATCCTACGCGGGCTCAGACTGAACAGGGTATGTGCACGTTACGTTTTCTTTAGGGGGAGGAATCTGCAATTTACCGAGAGACCGCTCGGGAGCTTAGAGCTTGTCCTGGCTGAGGCGGTGCCCTGCAGGTGTGAGATACCTGGTTGCGGAAAACCGCGCGCTAGGCGACGGTATGTCGGCACCGAATCTCGCCATCCATCGGGGAAAGACCACCGCCACCTCCGAGCAAAAACACGTACTACACTTACGGGACTAATGACATTAATTTACACACCCGGAATCACTTCCAACCAATCAATCTAAAAAAAATTGGTCGAAAGTTCGTCTAACGTGCTCCTATCACCTCGTGACACGATCCCAGCGATCGCATTGGACAACGTTGTCTGCCGGCCGGCCAGCCAGCTGCCACCGCCACGCCGCCTTCTCTTGCCGACCAAACACTCGTGGCGCGGCGTGGGCCGGAAGGCGGGCGCGTTCACTTCGCCCTGCGAGCGAGGCACCGCGTTGACATTTTGACGGCTGTTTTTATAGGGCCGTCGAAAACTAAAGGGTAAACACATCGGCTTGTTTTCGTGGAACGCGTATCGATTTTGGAGCGCTTGTCTTGGGTGTGATGTCACCACATGGACGGAGTCCAGATATCTCTCATACCTTGTGGCTCCTTCATTAAACATTATAAAACTGCTTTAAATTCGGTATGCTTGCGAAGATACGTGGTTTGCTTGAATTAGATATTTAATGTGTTCCACAAATTTCATGGTTAGCATGAAAGAACATGAGGGTGTCTTCGTTGGTGAGAAATTATTACTTAAATTACATTTTTCTTTGAGAGAAAATATCGAAAACTTAGGAAACGGTGAATCGTAAATAGAATGTTAATTAATCACAGTAGTTGTAACATGTATTTTTGATTACATAAATAAACATTAATAAATACGCAATGGTTATTTATCTACTAATGTATCCTTATAATGAAACTCATCTAGTATTTTCTTCCTCCTATCCTGTGATATGTTTGTCAGTTTTGACAGAAATGAATCGGGCTGTGAGAAAAGTCGTTTCATTAAAATAACGCAGTTTCCGTACCGATGTTAGGAGATAAATGATTTTCCTAAAAATTCCCATGAACAGTAATATTTTAATAGTTCAAAGGTTTAGTGACTTTTTTTCCTCACGATTACACGACGGTCATTCATCATCGCAATGCTTTACACTTTGCGAAAATTAAGAGAGTTCAACAAAAATTAGACCTGCGTGATTCTTTTAAAGGGTTTCTTCTTCTATCCTTGGAAAAATTTGAAGCGGTTTTTGAGAAATTGCTTTTTATAAATTGTATTATTTTCAAGCTAAATTACGCGAAAACTTCTCTTAAAAAACAAAATACATGACATTTTTTAAACAACTGATTTATTGGAAAAGACTTTGTCTAAGCCAAAAATTTCTATCTTGAATTTTGTAGTTTTGAAATGTGAGCTTTTTGCAATTGTCGAAAATACATCGTGTTCGCCGGTAATTGGAAAAAACACCATATTTTTTACTGTCCCGTGATACATACGAAACAATTTTGTTTTATATAGACAAATTGTTTTAAAAATTAAAAATTGACTACAGCCAAATTATGTGAAAACTACTTATATTTTTCGAAAAATTGTAGATGATCTTATCTCATGATCTATCTTTAAGGAACACTTGTTAAGGAAAAAATCTCTGTTTGGTATTATAATTGTAGGAAGACGCCCCAAAACTGGGATTTCAACGAACATGAGACCGGAACAAAACCCTCTTAAGTGTCTTTTAGTCTATCCGAAGGCAAAGTTTAATAAAAACTTTGCTGCTATTTTTTAGAAAATTTTGAAATTTTCTTGAGACTTCTTGTAAAGTATACTCAAAAATAAAAATATGCATTTGACATTCCCAAAACCTCGAGTTTTGGAGAAAACTAGTTGAACGGTTTAGGCGCTAGCGTTGACCCCGGACAGACGTTTTACCGTCAATCGATTTTTCCGTGACAAGGACCCACAAAACATGGATTCTGGCTACAGTACGTGTTGGAGGAAGTAATTTACTATATTTAATATACTTACTTAATACACACAATAGTTTACTAAATACTTACAATAATTACTATATACAAGTAATTTAGTATATACAATACTTGTATACGAACAGGAAGTATCCACTTTTTCGTTACCGGGGCCCGGCAATAAGAGTTTTTCTGCCAAAAATTCGCCGTTTCCCGGTGCACATAACTTTTTCTTCTTACGAAATAAGCGCGAGAAAGTAATAATGTAGATCACTTCGAGTGTTCAGTTGTTAAAGTACATACTTCAGTCAATGTTCCCGAGGCTTAACTCAAAGTGATGACCGTGCTTACAGATCGTCTCTGCTGAATTTTGTCATAAATTAAATATATTATCCTCACTTATGCCAGGCCAGCGAGAAGGATGTCAGAATCCACATAGTGCCTGCTCTAGTGCCTGCCTAGTGTGAGTCCGCGAGCACTCGCCCCTGAATTGCACGCTGTGAACCTGCGGCGCGCATACGCTGCTCGACCTGGAGATCCGATTGCGGCTGCGGCGGGCAATCGGATAATTCCACGGCTCGTGTGGCTCCGTTGCTAATGGATTTCGAACATGCGCAGACAGGAGAAGGAGAAGGACATCCTAGTTGTAGCTCGTGCGCACGACCGTACAATCTCATTTTCGTACATCTGATATCAGGGCACGCACGGGGTGCTGTGAAGCAGCGTTCCCCAATAAGCGAAGTGGAGCTGAAATTAGTTCTTCGGATGAAATTTAGGAAGCCAACCTCTGTTTTAAAGTTAGGGAACATCTGTTTGTGAAGGAGGATGCATTTTTAAAAAAAATGGATATTATTTTGTAATTTGATTTGATTTACAAAGCTTACTTATTTTTATCAGTCTTACCCGTTCTTTCTTGTTATTTTAAATAAATATTATTCTCATTTGTTTATTAATTTCAATCTGATTACTTAACATTAATTAGAATAATCTTATCTTCTTACGCATTCATAGATCCTCTCTTGATTTACGGGAATAGCTGGTTTTTATCTCATATTGTTTTTGCTACTCTTGGTTGTCGCTATTTCTTTTCTTTTACTGTTCATTGTTTCCCACTTTATCTTTTCGTGCCATAAATTGTGATCGTCTATAAAATATAGGCACACTGTAGTAATCGTATCCTTTCATATTCTATTGAAATTGCCTTTCCTCTATTTCTTCTCTTTCTTATAAAATTCTTCGCTCTTCTGTTATCGTACTTTGTTACTTTTCTAGTATATTCGGGTACCATAATACTCCTTTCCACTTTGTCTTTACATGATTTCTCTAAAAAATTCTATAAATTTCCTCTCATGTCCTCTTCTTTTACGTTTCTCGTATACTTATGCGTAGAAAAATGGAAAATTATGTAATGTTCCAGTGAAAAGTACAGATTGTTTTTAGAAAATACTCATTTTGTCAGTCTTTCATTCCCAAAAAGTTTATTTTTCTGGTTTCTTTATGTAGTAAATTCCATTTTTGAGTACGTAGTTTAGACAAAATCAATGTTGTGATGCTGAAAATGTGGTTTTCGGCAAAACGTCTGGTCGTCCATCTATCTGTGAACAATGCTAGCGTCTAAACTTTGCTCACGATTTTCACCAAATTTGGGATTCTAAGATCGATTTGACGAATGTCGCGCCCCTTGATTATTAAAACTGATATTTTCATTTTTGATTAAATTAAGCATTAACGACATTTTCGTAAATTCTTCAAAAACCGCTCCGTAGATTTTAATCAATATGCCCATGTCTACTTATATCAACGGGAAATGCTCGATCTTCCTTGAAACTTTTCTTTCTGAAATGCAAAAGACAATTATTTATTCAAGTACTTTGAGCGTGGCTTGCGAGATAGTCTCGTGTCTCAGTGGGAAGGACGTCGTTCACGGAAATACGAGTCTAGGTTCGCGCCGCAATCCCGCCAAATATCTTTTCGCTTTGGAAACAGATTTGTGGGGTCAACTGGTCTTATAATACGCAGTGGGCGTTTATGCGTCTTCAAGGCATTATAAATTCCGATTGATTATGCCAATTATGCTTAAGTGTGCTATTATTGCAAAAAAACAAAAATGCAAAAAGCTCACACTTGCGTATGACAAGGAACAAAATAGTCATTTGCTTCATATCCGCTGTCTGTTGTAATATTACACAAACGTTACAAATAATAATAGAAAGTATGAGCTGTTTTAGTTTTCTTCCTCGTGCCGTAATTTGTATTCCCGCCGCGTTTGGATCGTAATCCTGCCCTGCAGGGTTTCTGTACCTTCCGCTAGTCACTTCTCGCCCCTCTTCATAATGGAGGAAGGCAGGCCCAGGCCCAGACCCGCCCGGCCACGCCCCCCTCGCCGGAGAGCGCTCTCAGGCGAATCAATGAGCTGAAAGATTGAGTCGGTTCCGAGAACCACGCGCGCTCCCTGTGGACTGGCTGTGGCGGCAGTTAAATTGGGATGAGGAGATCGACAAGGGATAAAGGTTTCTTGGGAGTTGATATGAAATTTCATGCGGGTTATTTTTAACGCGTTAAGTAATCGGAGTGTAATGCAATATTTTCAAATTGAATACCATTATATGTTATTACCTTTTTTCCTCTGTAATTTAATACTACAACAAACCCTTCGGAAAGGTGTATTAATGTGTTCCTCAATGAATGTAATTTTTTTTCGGAAGACAGTAAGAATGAAATACGATAATTGAATATCTGATATCTTACAAAGCGTTGTACTTTTCTAAACAAATCCTAAATTAACTTCCTTTATAACTGTCCATGCATTGCTCTAACGCATAACATCATGTTGAGGAATAACGACTTCCTGTTCCTGTTCTTTGGCCCGACAGCCCGCTACAACGTAGGCCGACCAGCGGTGACTAACCTCTCCGCCATGGGATAAGATTCGTGTGGTTTATCCCTCCACTGGTCTTCATAACTTTAGTGAGGGCTTTCTCATCGTCATACAGCAATAGATACTGGGACATTTCTAAGGAAAGCGCACGGGTATAATTTGCCTCGGCCGAGAATCGAACCCAGGGTTGCACCGTGGAAAGCGAGCACGCTAACCAACGAGCCACCGACGGACGCATAAAGGAAAGTACCTTAACAAAATTCTTATAATTCCCTATTGCCACGTTTTACGGCAAACAGTGATTCACCATCCCATTCGTTTCTTAATTTATTATTTTTCCAGGTTTCGTAAGGAGAACGTTACTTTTTCATGTTGTCTCAGGACTATGCACTCGGATCTAGAACTCTTTCACTTTATTGAAATTATTCGGGATTATTGAAATAGGAAGTTCCTAGTATGGATGATATCGTAAATTATTGGTATTTTGAAGGGACCTTTGAGAAGAGTGCATTTTTTCTCTCTCACCTAAATGTCTTGTGAGAGTTTAGGAACTCGGAATCTTTCAGTAGAAGATTCACTTAAAATTAAATCTTTATCAGTTAACATTCTTTCTGAGAAAAGGTAACTTAATTTTTCTGAGGACCTAGCTCGTAATTATAATCATTTCTTCTGATATGGAAAAAGAACTCTGCGTAAATCGGTAGGTGATGCTATTTGATACTATTAGTGGAAATAGTTTTGAAAAAATTTCGTACGATATGCAACCTGTGAGCGAATTTTTTTTTTTTTTTTTACTTCTCGATACTGAGGGATGCTTTCCTTCGTTCGTCGTACGTAATACATCTTAATGAATTCAAGTGCCGGGAAACAATTCAAATTAAAAAGTGAAGGAAATTACTTTTTGAGTTTTGAGGTTCTGAATTGTCGAAATGTTCGATTCGAAAGAAAGAAACTTTAAAAAAGGTTCCATTACCAAAGTTATTGAGGTTATGAAGTTTATATTCAATATACTAAAAGAATATTATTCTTTTAGGAATATCTGGACCAAAGATGGGATTACTTTCTTTAAGTAGTACAGCAGTTCGAAATAGAATGATTCGAATTAGTTTCGAATTAAAGTGGCTAGAATTAAAGTTATTCGAATGTAACGTGTTCATATTTAAGCTTTTGAATGCAAGATGCAGTTGGAGTGCACGAGGTTGGATTGTGTACGAGTGGTCGGGGGCGATGCCGGTTAAGAGCGGGGAGCGGAGGCCGGCGCGCCATAATTCATCGCTTGGCTCTCGCGGAGGAGACGTCGCCGTGCAAGCGCGCGGCCGACGCACGCGCGTCGCCACGTTTAATCTGGCGAGGCCAACTGACAACGCGTGAGACGCCTTGTGTGCACGCGCGTGCGCGACAAGGGGCGGGGCAGGGCGGGGCGGCGCACACTGGCTCAATCGGGCCTAAAACCTGGTCATAATTGCAAATGCGAGTGGATTTGCGTAAAAATGGGTATCAATGGGATTTTAAGGATGCCGAATTTCAATATCATAAAAAATCAAAATTCAAAATGGCGGCTTCAAAATGGCCTATCTACTTAATTTAAAACAAACAAAAATGCATAAAAAATATACGTACGGGTTTCTGGTGATCACCGATTTCCAATATCATAATGAAATTTCAAAATTCAAAATGGCGGTTTGAAAATGAGTAACTGCCTCATAAAAATGTGTGTTGAAATATCGATACAATAGTTCTCGCGTTCGCGGGTTAATATTGTTATCATTCCAAAAATTCATTTTAGTAATTGTCTTATTAAAAGTAATTATAAGAAGATGAAATGGAAAAAATATATAGAGAAAATAATTCCTTGTGGCGTAGAAGGCAATTACGGAATATCGAGTGTTAAATCTTACTATGTAGCATTGCAGTAAAGACGTTATAAAATAAAAGGGAGCAGATATGTGCAGCTAAATGTGTGTTATTCTGATTAAGGACATTTTACTTGATAAATAAAAAATTGATTGAGGCAGGAATACGCAGGACAAAAAATATAATCCACAATATACGTGACTAACATTGTGACGCTTTATACGTGAGAATTCAACCGTATTATTCATAAAAGTATTTGACACTTTTTCTTAAATATATATCCAACTTATAGTAAAAAATATCTTCTATTCGGAAATACAAAAAGGTTCAACAAAAAAATTTAAACATTTTTTTTTAAAATTTCACGAATAACGTTGACAAGAATCATTGAATTCGAGTGTTTCGAGGTACGCTAACTTTACGAGACCGTGAGGACGACAAAAATGATTTTAATAACGTTCTGGAGTTGAAGTAGTCTGCTCCAATGTCTGTGGAGAGTCGATAACTAGGGCCCGGATTTTAATGACAAGTCATATTTTTCTGAACCTTCCGATGAATTTTGAAACAATTTATGCACGAATCCAGGTATTGTCAATAAGAAAAACGTATTTTTATTCTGCATATAAAGTCATATTTACACTCTTTTTAGTAAAAGGTCATATTTTGGCCAAATTTAGGTAGGTCATATTTTTAAGGACACAATAATAAAAAGCTTCAAAATGTGTCTCGCATATATTGTATTGTCACAAATAAACTCAACTATTATACCACAAAGCATTATTTGAAACGTAACGGAATTTGAACAGAGGGAGTTGTGTCGAGCTTGTGGTCATGTGGCTGAAAAAGTGTACAACAAATAAACTTGAATAGCGTCATATTTCATTTTTTAAGGTCACAATTATGTAGGTTTTAGGACATAAATGCTTGCATGTTTCGCTGATTTTTAGTTCATTAAAATCCTGGCTCTATTGATAACTCAGAATTCCGAACGCGCACTCTGAACTTCGTCATTATGGCCGGGTTTTAGGCCCGACTGAACCAGTGTGCGTCGCGTGGGGATGCGCGCGAACGGCGCCTGGCGGCTGAATAGCCACTCCGCTTTATCTCCGCCCGGCGCGAGGCGGCGCGCGTGGCAAGTAGCTCGCTTAGCGGGCGATTACCTGTGCGTCTGTCAGCTCCGCGCCGCCCGCGTCTGCTTGAAAGCACCGGTGCTTCCCGGGCTGGATGCGTGAAGCAGGAATGTGCCAGTCAATACCGCAGCCATAAAGTGCGTCGAGTTGGTCCGTTAAAAGGAGCTTGCGGTACAATGTAACCAATTCTACGATGAAAACTACAATGAAAAGTAAAAATATTGCAATGAAAGTATCGTTGGCATGAATCTGAATAATTGTAATTTCGCAATATATCGATATTTTTCATTTTCCCTTACCTAAACAACAAATACGACTTTCAATGACTCGTACTTCGATTATTAGATATATTATTCAACACCTTATCTTTTTCGTTTCTTCTTAAGATCCGAGATTTTGTGATATTGTGACGTACTAGCTTTGTTGTTTGTATAATCATTAAAATGTATCTAAACTTCAGTTTCAAATTAATTAAGTCGACGATGTAGTTAATTATTAGTTCGATTGTCTATTATTAAAATACCGACTTTACTGTGGAAATGAAAATAACTATATTTTAGGATGTTATTTATTTATTTATTTATTTTACATCAAAAAACAGTTAAAACTGCGTATGACGTGCTATGGGGAAAAATGAATTGTGTGCACATTTTCAAAATTCTGTGATCCCTACACTAAGTCATATACTACTTAAATTTAAAAAAAGAAAAGTTAGGCACATTCTTTGAAGAACCACCCATTACTAGTACTGCCTCTGAGCTTGTAAGTGACTCCTGCTTCTGGATTGGCAGCCACTTGGAGAATGTCGAACAAATCGCGTTCCTTTGAGGAAAGCTTAGAACAAAGGACGGCGGTGCTCAATCGAGGAGCGCTGAGCCACGCTGTCGGAATGCCTTCTGTAGGCGCTCACACTCTCCGCATTTCGTGAAGTCATCTGCTCCCCCATCTTCATTGCGCAATCATCCTGCATGACGTGCGAATCGCGCGGAGGATCTCTTGTCGGTTGCATGGCCTTGCATCCTGGCATTTGCGCGCGCTTCGAGTGGGCAGCGGTTGTTACATTTTCATTCAGGGGACGTGGGGCGAGGCACAGATGGAATTCAAATGTACGATGATACCCAGTTCCTAATGTTCAGTTCACTATTGTAAATACAGAATGTCTCAGAATACGTGTTACATTTACGCCGGAGAAAGAGAGAAGTCATTCTGATAGATTTTTGCCGGTGGAGATATATTGGGAAATTGCATGTAACGGAGTTATGTTTTCATGCGTGTGGCATTTGCTCCACAACTAAAGGCGGCTCCACACATTCGGCATTCGCCGAGCAGCGAGCTACTGCTCGCCCACTCCCGAACAACTGATGGGTTCTGCGAATGTTCGCTCCCTTTGATGTGTCTTCAAGAGCGACACGTGGTGGGTAGGGCGAGCACCGAACGTTCGTCACTTGGCACATAGCAAGCAACTCATCCACACTCGGAATATATCTATATAAACAATATTCATATACCGTGGTTCGGGAAAGATGAACGCAAATAATTCTCCTGAACCTAAAGAAACGACGTTCGGTTACGAAATTGGCGCAATGACTTCCAGTGGCGACACCGTCACATCGTCAGTAAATATGGTTACCGGAGCAGTTTCATTTGATGGAATGTGAGGAAAATGAGGTTAATTTACCTTATATACATTTTTCTATTTGTACTATTAATATTACAATTAATAATAATAGTTAATCCTCCAAATTAATGTGAATTACTTCTGAATTGTTTAAATCTGAATGGTTTTGTACATCGCCATGTTTTTTTCTTAAGGAACATTTGCTTTGTGATGAATCTATGGTTGTTTACGTTGCTAAGGATGTTAAAAACCTGTTGCTAAGGAAGTTAATTTTCTTAACATACAGGTAAGTACAAGTGCACTTAACAAACCTGCAGGGTTGCATGTCACCAGTGGGGAAAGGCGCATGTGACCGATAAAACATTTATTTGCCCTTTGGATGCATTGCCTTTGAAGCGAAGCAAGCCATGGGCGTGAGGGCGAGGGCGGGATCGCTCGTGCGGCTAAGAGGATTTCCTTGCGGAGGAGAGATGCAAAGTACACTGCGAGCGCCAAGGCATGAATGGGGCAGTAGAGTGTGGAGAGCTCTCGGTTAACAAGACGTTGGCACCGTGCTCCTTCAAAGCTACCCGTTCATACACTTTCCGCACGTGATGCCTCGGAACGATGATTTATAGAGGAGACTGAGCACAAAATGACCCCATGGCTGAGAAAGAACAAATGCTTTGAGCGAGACGCGAAGCTCGATGTTTATCCGCAGTGGATGATTCATTAATCTGGAAGGCACAAAGTCCGTTCCCTGACCGGTCACAAAGGAAGAGTTTTACGTCGACAAAGCACATAAACCACTACTAAATGGAAACCGCTATTTCTCTTACGATACTGCAATCATATTATGTCAATTTGAAGTACGATCCATGCTATGCAATCGAAAATAAAAGAATGAAAATAAATGCCCATTCCGCAGAATCCTTAAAAGGTTTTCCGAATAGGATTACAGTCGCGGAACCTCAATGGGTCACTTGTCATGTTAGTCACATATTATTAGTAATTTTTTACTTTCTCGTGTACCTACGTATATACGGGAGTAATATACGTGATATAGAGAGTAATGGAATGCTGCAGAAAATCGATTTCGAGATTTTATCGGAAATACGTTTTGGGGTCCCCTGATACCACAAAAGTAGTTTTTTCAAAACATCGGTCTCTCCGCCTGGTCTGTTGGGTCTGTCTGGCCTGTCCTGACCGTCAGATCGGTTCAGGTCGAGTGTCGAGAATTCTCCACTGTCAGGACTCGAACCTAAGACGTCCCGGTCAGAGATGCTGCAGATTCAGCGGCAAGGCTCCCTCTGAGCTAACTCAGCCAGTTGGGCTCTTTCGAGATGTTCCTCTGTGGAATCCCATATGTTATGTGATCGAAGGAGTGTGGCTGAAAGTTTCGATGTCGAGTCATGATTGCATAACTAATGCTTTTGCAACTTGTGTGATTTTCCGGAGACTATACTATTTATAACCATGTCTGTAAAGTACTGATGAAGTACGAGACAATGAGCAATAACTTAGAAGTGCAAAAAAATGCGTAGTTTTTGTTTGGCATCCAACAATTCAATTTTAATTCATTATTCAATTTTACGGAGAACGTTTGACCTCGTTACATGCTGCTGCATCCATAATTCAAACTTCCGTTATGTAGTTGCGTTCTTATTGCCTTCTTTGTGAATTGTGTAATACTTCCTATGTATGCCACAAGTGACTTCCTTTCTATTTTATTTACTCTATGTGTGAAATACGTCTTCGTTGAAGTTTGTCTTCCCAACCCTTATTCAGGCGGTGTGAGTGTAACACTTCGTCCTGACGCATGACGAGGTGTCTGGAATATGCAACACGGAGAGGCATTAGTCATGCTGTGAGGAGGCGACAAGACAGCGGAAACGACATACGAACGGAGACGGTGATTTCAGAAGTGACGTAGTACTTAACGTAAATATCCTCTTTGTCTTTCATTCTCTTAGAGACTGTTATTAATTTTAAAATTTTTTGAATTTTAGCGCATGGTTTTGTATAAGCTGATTCCGTTACTTCTTCAAATCTGTAGACTCAATCAACAATGGGCGTTGCTTAGGTAAAAATTATCATGAGTAGCGGGCGGATTTTGATGACCTACAACATCGCCAAAAATGATCAATAAAGTGATCTTAAAATGTTTTTAAAGTGCCCTAAAAGCAAAGAAAAATGACGTAAAAAATGTGATCAAAACCAGTTCTGATGAACAACATAAGCTGTTGGAAATGTTATGATGTAATCGAGGCTTCCTGCATTCAAGTGAACTCTCCTTTCAAACTTTTGGTTTGGACTGTTCATCACCAGGAAATCTCTGTTTTTAGTTATCCCGAAATTGGCTAAACCGCCAATGGCGCTGACAGGCGTCTCAGGAACGTTAGATTACATTCTCACAATGGCTGACATTACAACTTCTCGGCGAAGAAATCGAGTAGGTTACCAGGTATAGGTATTCAGAAATTCGTTGGAAAACATTTTATGCATCTCGTAAATATTACTTGAAGCAAGTGACATTAAAATGACATTAAAATCGATTAAATCAGCGAAAATGCATTAAAAATGACGGAAAGGTTAAAAAATGGCTTATTAGCTGAAATTGATAAAAAATGCAAAAAATGATGTATAAAAATAGGTCATTACCTTTTGCCATAGCATAAAATGAATTTCTATACTAAACGGCATTGTTCTAAAGTGAAAAGAATAAAAAAGACATTTCATTAACTTCCGCCCCTTAATTATGAGTGCTGATTGTGAGAAATTTATAGTATGCGTAATTACGTGCTTTGAAGAGTGTTTAATCCCTTCTCCTCATTCAAGTAGGAATTTAGTGGCGTGGCACGTTGTGTGACCCCGAACGCTCCTGGTGACTCGTCCGATTGAGGCGCCGCCGCAGATGACTACAAACAGGATTTTTATGGAATTAGTCATTTTTTACCTTTCTATTTAACGTTCTCAAAATTGAAATCATGGCGAATCGTCACCATCCTAACACCATAGCAAATTTTTTCGTTACATATTTTTACATATTTAGTACTATAGTACATACTTTACATATTTTGCTATTTTCACAAAATAAATTTTAATCTATCAATTTTCTTCAATTTTATTACCTTTTTTTTTTTAAAAAAAAGGTATTTTTTAAAAATCTGAAGTTTTTCCTACACAATACTAAGTGCTCTTGACTCGAGGTGCGCTACATTAAGACGCGGTTGGGTGTTGTTACAGCCTGCTTCAGTTAGCTCAGTGATGGGAAAGTACGCGACTGAGATCATTTCAGCTTTAGGTGAGAAAAATATTATGGACGTTACGTTTTGTGATCTTTAACCTTAATTTACGAAAAACTTTGTCGATCGCCGATGTGTAACAATTCGATGAGAGTGCTTCACGCTGCAATGCTTGTTTGCTAGTTGTAGATATTGTCAGTTTGTACGAGGGCTTCTATTGCGTCTAGTTTGGCTGCTATGTATGGTCCTGGATTGCGATAGATTATATTACTGACGGGAATGTTGTTAAGTTTAAAACGTGCATCGACTTGTGCTCTCCCAATGATTTTTAAAACGTTAGAATTATTTTTAGAATTTGTTTGGGAAATTTTTGATAAATGTAATTTCGAATTAGGCTAATGTGTTTTATAATTTGTGTATTTTAATATTGCATATTATATCTGATTTTACATATTTATTACATATTTTTATCGTTTTCATTACATATTTGTATACATGTTTTGACGTTTCATACTACATAGTTTTCGGGTCTCTACTGATGACGCATTGAAATTGGCACATGGAGGCAGGGGCTTGAGATAATCTTTGGGCGGCTTAATCATGTCACACAATGTGAATCATTTGGATTATTATAATATGAACAGAAGAGAAATTGAAGAGTTTTTGCCGTAGTGACGTATTTCCATGACAAACAATTTTGCAGGAAGAGAAATTATTTGCATTCAGCCAGATTGCTCATGGTAGGATTCAACCGTTTTCCGATACCGTTAGATGCTATTTCTAACACAATATTTAACAGGATGTTTGAGAAGCATGGTAAATATATATTGATATGTAAAACCACAAAACAAACTGAAATGAAGCTATGTCACTTGTCAGCTTTACACTTACACTAGGGAAATGTGTTAAATAATAAACACAGATCTCTTATAGAATCTTAAATGAGATGATGGAATACAAGACAGGGAAAACGAAACAGAACTGTTTATTTTCACGTCACCTTCCTTCTGCACACTTCGTTCTGCACCTTCTACACACTTCGTTCGGCACTTCAATTCTCGTGAAATCGAAAATTTCGACAACCGTTTAATTTCGGGGCGTCTATAACTGTGTAATTTCTGTTTGAAGACATTAATTGTGAAGAGGCTCATTATGGATTTATTTGTTTGTAAATCTTCATTTAAAAGAAAATGAAAAATTTAAGAATGAACTTAGAATACACTTGGCGACACGGCGAAAAATGTACATATGTATTCGAAACGGAAGTAATAGTGTTTAAGATAGAACGCCTTATAAGAACTTTCATAAAAGCCACAACAGTGAAAACTGAGGATGGTTCTATTTATGGCAAAAATGGCGTTTTGGCAAGAATTGTTAATAAAGTACGCACCTATTGTTGCCACCCCCCATTTCCGCGTATGTGAATTGTTGCCATCGCTCTTTTAATTTGTTGCGCCTTGTCATGACGCAACGCGTCTCATATCCCTCATTGGGCGTTGAGCGCTTGGAGTAATCCTCCGTTATATTTTGCAGTCATTGTCTTAGGGTGTAACCCTGCATTACATAGTCCAAGTCCGTTAGTCGTCAAGAGAACCGCCAGGTAGCATCGCCGCGTACGCGCCTCTCTCTTGCGCGCTCCTGCGTCACTACCCAGCGGCCAGAATTGGGAAGGAATTAGGACAGGCATAGGGTTTTAGGACACTTCACTGTGGGTGGACTAGCGCCTGTGAAGCAGTCAAAATCGTTTTGTTTTAGTGTGAAGTTAATTTTTTTCTGTCTTATTTATATATTGACACCTCAAACGAAGCACAGTAAAATAAAAATTAAGTTAGTATATTAGATCGACCACGGTGAAATACCCCCCCCCCCAAATATTTTAAATGACAGTAAAATCTCTGTTCTTCAAGACGATAAGAAAAAATTTGGCCCTTACGGGCATAATTTTTCCCTTATTACATATGTGGAGAAAATTTAAAGAAAAAAATTGGAGCGGTTTTTGAGAGAAAAAAATCGTTAAGTTCAAGCGGAAATTAAGCAAAAACTACTCATTTTTTCTAAAAATATAAACATGACCTTCTTTAAAAACCTAATTTTGTACAACAGACTTTGTCTGAAGCAAAAATCTCTATCTTCGATTTTGTAGTTCTAAAAATATTTTTTTGCAATTTTCTAAAAAACCGAGCAATATCCGAAAATGGGACTACCACCACATATTTTACTGTTCCTCATTACTAGGGCCCGGATAATTATGTAATAACATATTTTCGTAACATATTTTCGTCAAGTCGAATCGACGAAATATTCACGTTTCATATCGGTTAGTGCCCAAAAGGGTCGACTTTCTAGTACATATTTTTATATATTTTACCCGAAAGAACATATATTTACATATTTTAGCCAAAATAACATATTTTTAAGTATTACTGCATTTTTTTGTATTTAAGTATTCCTTTTGCCTGTATGTTTTTGATAAGGAATCTTCCAGACAAACAATTCAGCATTGTCAAACATTTTTCTGTAGCCTCTAAAATACCGCTATTGCATTGCGCTGAAATAAGTCAGTCCATAAATACCGAAGGCATTGTCAATAAAAGGACAAGGCGATGGCGCAATCCGTAGCTTCTGGTGTGTTAGTTTTCAGCGCGAGTATCGCAGAGAACAGAAAGGAAGTTTGGTTTCTGAAAATGATACGTTTTGAAGGTGATATCGCGCACCCACTACGCATCTTTCAGGGGTCTCCCTCTACCTTGATACCCTTCGCCAGAAACTCCCACGCACCAGCTCTAAAGGCGGCATTATGTTTGTTACGGTGATCGCTGTAAATAATAGGGTTATGAGGAGATTAATGTTTAATATTGATCTTTATGTTAATGAAACAGAAGAATATACACTAACATAAAAGTGTTTTAATGAAATAGAATAGATATAACGATAAGTAATATTACATATTTTTTACTTTTTAGTACATATTTTTGTATATTATAATACATATATAAGTACATATTTTCCCTATTTTTATTACATAATTATCCGGGTCCTACTTATTACATAAGTGGAGAAAATTTAAAGGAAAAATTTTGAGCGTTTTTTTCTTTTCCCAGGAAAAAGTCATTCATGCATTCGGCCAGCATGCATTCATTCAGTCATTCAGACATTGATTCGAGTGTCGTGTATCGTGCGCTGTGGGCGGGAGTGGCGCGGGGATCGGAGCCGTCGGCGCGCACCTAGCGGCGAAGCGACGCACTGGGGCAGGGAGGGGAAACCGGTTCTCTGCCAGACGCACCCTGCGACGCGCCGCCAGCCAGTGCTACGACGCCCGAGAAGAGGAAAGGAAGGAAAGAAGATTACTTCAACCTTCAATTAACGAAATTTCAAGGTTCAATGCAATTGTAACTTACTAGATTGCAGTCGTGAACCAGTCGGGGCTATAGAATGGCCATTTCTAAAATAGCTATATATATATATATATATATATATATATATATATATATATATATATATATATATATAATCTGTATTTAACGTCCTCGGAGGACAAATTTGCCCAACCAGAACAAATAAGGTTTAAAAATCAAACAGCGTAAGAATACAGCTGTTAAATACAGTTGGTTTATTGGTGTGATGTTTGTAATCGAATAGTTCAAATAGTTTATTCTTTTCTATAATTCGTGTTAGTTTGATTATCGACTTTCGGCGTCGTAGACATAGTCTTCAGATCTCAAGAAAGCGTAGGTTTCCGCGGCCGGACCCAGGAGGCACACTTACTAACTGCGGCCTTCCTCAGGGCGAAATGCTCAGAGGTGGACTGCGCACGGGTTTATAAACAATTAGACTCCCCTCCACCCGGTTGGTCGGACCAATGCTGAGGAAGCGTCGGCCAATCAGACAGCGGTCCCCCTTTACGGGGTGGGAAAGGGGACCGCCCATGGTCGGACGTCAAGGAGCAACGGAAGCCGCACCCCAACCTACAAAGCGTCGTGGTAAAATAGATCTCACCAGACCTCGGGGAGACGTAAGCCTTGGCCAGCATTCTAGGTTTGGGCACGTTTGATGATTTCCAATGCCTCTTTTGCTCTCCTTGGCCCCCAGTGATCTTTCTTGGTCAACAGGCGGGTGTTGTCGAAAAAATAGCGATACCAGTTTTCCATGGGTGGAAACCTATGGCCGATTCATCAATATTATTATAAAAGTACTTGTCATGGTGAATGTATTCAAGGAGGCGCTCGTCAATGGTTCGCCGTGTCGCCAGTGTATCTGTGGCCGCCGCTGCATGGGATCTCATACACCCCTCATTTCAGAAGAAATGGGACACAACCTTTGACGCGTAATAGCATTTGCCCGAATTTTCCGTGGTCTTTGTAAACATTTTATGAGGATGCGTCTCAAACGCTTCCCAATTTAGCCTGTAACCCCTTGTATATAGTGTATAATAACCATCTTTCCATTGGCATCGTCGGTAGGTGTAGTAATGTCAGCAGTACTAGAGGTGATCGCTGCTAGCCTTACAGCTGGTTGGCAGCGTTAGCAGTGTACCCGTTAGCTGGACAAATGCCCCTCAGGAACTCCATTCCACAATCTAAAGATTCATCACATACTCAAGTTGCTCTGATGGACAGAGATTTTAAACCGCTCCCGTTTCGTTAGCGAAAGCATTTTAGGCGATTTGAGGTCAGGTGTTTGCCGCAGGGAGCCCACGCTTGATGATGGAAGCACGTACACTATTTGCTTGATATTTGATGATCATGATCTTTTCTGCACGAGCACTACAGGTAAAGAGAATACTTTAATATATGATGTAATGTCACCCTCACTGAGAAAAAAGATCTGATCAAAAACAAAGCCATCGTCTGTTTTTGTTGTTGTTATTTTAAGGTTGCAACAACATCTAGGTCATTAGCGACCACTATTGGACTTAACGTTGTGATAACAGAGAAGATGAAACGCTAGCATGATAAAGGGTGAAAGGACGAACACAAATACAACCGTGCCCGAGGCGAGACTCGAACCCGCCTCCCTTCGGTCCGAGATCGATACGACACTACTTTACTGCACTACTGCCTTAGCGATCTCGGCCACCGGATCGGGAACAAAGTCTTTCTTTTAAAGTAAACAGAATTTTCTTTCACGGGTAGATGAAGGTATGCAAATAATCCATGAACCATTTTAATGTCTCGTGTTTCGCAATAGATCTTCCGTATTTAACCGTTTAATTCGTGGGCTCACTTACAACCATTGATTGCCGCTTTGTAGTTGAAGCATTGGAGAATAAGCAATAGGAAATTATCAATAGTCATAGCACGACAGTTATTAGAATACAATTTTAGGGCGAATCCGTTGTTGACTGGAGTAGCAGAGTTCGAAAATGTCAAATTTTTAAATTCAATGTGGATTCAATATGCTGATTTTAAAAGATTTGTGTCCCTAAATTTGAGTTTTACATTTATTCCTGAAAATGATTTATTGAAGTCTTCATGTAGAACAAATAAAATTACCAGTATACTAAAAGTAGTGAGACAAGTTTGTTATTTAATTTAATTAATTCATGTTCAGAAATGACACTTCTGGAAACGTTCGACTTGGAGATTAACAATAGCTCTCTGAAGGTATTATTGAGTGTAAGGAAGTAATGTGAAAGTGTAATTTTGAAAATAACATTCTTTCTGATGTTATTCTTATCAAAACAATAACAATCTAGAAGCATGTATTATTTCACGAAATATTTATTTCTCCATCTGTCAATTGGAACCACCAATGACAATTTTGAAGTTTTGACATCGAATTCTAAGACGCGTAAAATGTGTTTGTTTATGTAGTTGTTAATGCATGTCAAAACGCCAAAAACTGTGTAACGGATGGGAGTGAAATTCATTGCGCTTTAAAATTCCATTCAAACAATTCGTGACAGCGTTCATGTTTCGAACCACTGCGTGGCTTCCAGAGGGCCTTTCGCGCTTGCTTACGTGCCGTGACGCATCTTTGATGCGCATAAAACCATCCCGACCATCGGATGGCGCGCGTCCTGTAAACCAGGGCAGTCGTATAACCCGGGCTGCCATAACCTCACAAGTTACGTAAGAAATAGAAGAAAGAGGTCAGCCATGAAAGAAAAAATAACGTTATTAGCTAAGGAAAGCTTTGTGTATACCTGCTTTTGTAGTTTTTTAATAACATGGAAAGAAATAGCATACTTCAGATCTGTTCAAATTATTAGATTCAGCATTTCAACGGATTTTATTTATTAAGTAACAATACTCTGTGAATCGTGGGTACACCTAACCGAATTTTAATTATAATGAGTTGTCTTACACATTTGCAATGATTGAAACATAAATTTCTCAAATTCAATAAATAAAACATAGATATAAATTAAATATGTGTAATATAACAGTATGTACTAATTTGTTTTTCAAGAACAGTCAAAAAAGTAGGATTTTGGGTGGAACCCTTTATATTTTATCAAGATTTTTGTTATCAGTCTTTGTGGAAGCTTTCCACAAGTTTCATTCACATGAGCTTCAAACTCGACGCTAGTGTGCAGTAATGAATTGATTTCCTCAATATACTGTTGGGTTGAAATGTTTTTTTCAGCTTGTTCTTCATGAACCGAGCGAAGTGGCTCAGTGTTAGCGCGCTGACTTCGCAGTCGGGAGGTCCGGGTTCGATTCTCGGGCCGGCCATCTTGACAGGGGTTTTCGTGGTTTCCCTCGGTCGTCAGGAGCATGCTGGGATGGTTCCAAGAGCCCAGGTTACTCCCTTTGACAGTAGTTCTTAAGAACTTTGCAGTATTGGTCTTGTTTCATATTTTTCTCTATAATACAGACTGCCAGAATTCATAAATGGCATTACGCCCCACATCCTACCCTATGTTGGATGTTTAACAGGTTGTCGGTCACATTCTAATTTGAACGCCAAGCCAAACATTCGTGAGATGTAGTGTAACAGGCTTCAACACTGAAACAGAGTTTCTTCCAGACTTCGCACGTGCAGTGTTTCAGACAATTCGACGCGTTTTTTCGCAGTTGCAGCTGTAATTCCTGCGTTTATCCTTGGTCGTCTTCATGTGACGCCCTCTTCACAGAGTATTCTTCTCTCACTTGCTGGGGAAACAGGAATGAATGTATGCCTTAATTGACGTGGTGAGACTCACGCCATGAGGCCTGTTCTTCCGTCTGACCACGTAAATTTCGTTACGCTCCTTTCACCTACTAGGGGAAAATAAATGTATTACTTGGGCGACGAAACAGGCAATTTGAATTTAGATCAGAGGCTTCATTTGATCAATATTCGGCTATCTATATATTTTACAAAATCCTCCGGGGCGAAAATGTTAGAATTGAAAAACATATTTCATGAAGTCGTTTGTTTGCCTGTTGCCAAAACAACTTCATCTAGGGGATTTCCTAGAAACTCGTGATAAGAAATTAATTTCTTCACTTTTCCATGATTCGTGTCGACAAAGAATTGGGCAGTTGATTCGTCTCCCCCAAGTCGATAGGCGGCTGTCTCGTAATTCGATCCGGGGCGAGAAACCGGCAAGCCGAAGGCGGAAACGAGGAGTGGGCGCTGTTTGGCGCCTTGTTGTCCAGAGCGGCCCTCGGAACGGGACTGCGCAGGGGGAGGGGAGGGGAGGGGGAAGGAGTTGCGCAACGCGCGGGCAGTTGGCACATTATCGCCGCTGGCTGCCGCGCGACAACTGCCGCCGCCGGCGACCTCTTTCGGTGTGGCGCGGGGGAGGTGGGACGAGGGGGGGCGAGGATTGTGACGGGCGGGGAGCAGCGGGCGGCAGAGGACGGCCGAGATGCGGGCAGTGAAGGAGAGTGGCGGGCAGCGGGGTCGGGGGCGGGCCAGAGCGAGGAAGGGCGGGGCAGCAGGGCGGGGCAGGGCGGGGCGGGCAGGGCGGGGGCAGGGCCGGGGCAGGGGCGGGGCAGGGCAGGGCGGGGCGGGGGCGGGGCGGGCGGGCGGGGCGGGGGCCGGGCGGAACCGAGCGGGCCGAGGTAAGGGAGGGGAGGGGCGCGGCGTGGAGGGGCAGGACAGAGGGTGCAGGGCGGGGCAGGGCTGAGCGAAGTGGATCAGGATGGGGAGGGGAAGGGTCGGGTTGAGGGGTCGGGAAGAGGCCGAGCGGAGCGGGGAGGGGAGGGGTAGGGTATACAGCAGGCAGTGGGCGGGGCAGGGCAGAGGGAACGGAGCGGGCGGGGCGGAGAAAGGCAGGCAACAGGCAGTGCAGGGAAGGGGAGGGTTGAGCGGGGAAGGGCGGGGCGGGGCGACATAGGGTAGGCAGCAGGCAGGGTTTGGGGGGCGTGGCCCGCCGGTGTCGGGTTGCGTCCGCTTCGAAGCCAGCGCGCGCCCGCTTGCGAAGGCGAAGGAGAAGGCCCCGCTGGCGGCGCCCTGCGCGCTACGGAGAAGCAAAACAAGAGCAACGAACATCCTGGTCGCGAATTGGGTCGGCTCACGTCCACAGCTTTTCAATGTAGAGGTCGTGCTCCCTACCACACCACAGGCGCCATATGCCCTACACGACTATCATCGCAAGTTAGGAAATGAAACTCAGTGCGTCAATATTTCATTTGCCTTGTGTACCCCTAGTGGCAGTTTCGCCTTTCTCACGCCTCAGTATTCCGTCAATATTTCAGTGCAACCGTTTCGAAGATAGATATTTGTGGAGAACAGATCCTGTCTGGAGTATGAATGCTCCATGCAATCTTTAAACCTGTTTTCTACACAACGCTGTTATAAAACACTATCTTGTTCTCGAAACCGAATACTGTTGATTGAAAAATAGTCAGATACCAGAATAAAAGAGTACAAATCACGAGAGTGTTCCGTTATGAAAGGATGTTGTGTCTAAGGAAGTGACTGTGGATGCGAGAATAAAGATCGTTGGAAGAATATTCGGGTGACATAAAGATAGAAAGAGATGGATTCTAAGGAACCTCGATATCTCGACTTCATCAGGGTTTTGTCACAGTAGTGCAGGATAGAGGGGAAAGAAAAATTTTAAAAATGTTCTGATGGGGAAGAGTTCGAGATATCGAGATTCTAAATATCGCGGTCGTTATTTGTAAGGAAGGTTTTAATGTTAGAAGAAGAATAAAATTCTGAAGAATGAAGATTCGGAGGCGGGGAACGATGGAGAAAAGTACTCGGGAACATCTGCCATGGTCCAGTTTCATGGGGCTATCTATTTATTCAGACATACTGAGTCTTCATCTTCATCGCTATGAAAAGCAAACTGACGTAAATTCATTTGAAGGTGTTAGAGGATACATTTAATTCTCATATCATTCTTTAATTTACGGAGAACGCATAGTGTTAATTAACGCCCCTACCGAAACATAAACTAAATTCATGTTGTTATCATGGATGGCAGTGAATAAAGCTTGTAAAGTTTTATATTTTATGTCTCGTGTCGGCGAACGTTCATGCATAATGTTTTTCACTCCTTTCTTACATTTGTATTAAATTTTGTCGCCCCCTTGTAATGTAATTATATTTATAAATATTGATACGAATTGTTGATTGACGGTTTCCAAGGAAGTTGGGTGTTTAGCGATGTGAGTCAGAATTATTTTGATAGGCGCAAGAACCTTCATTTCGTGTTGCTGGGCGTGCTTTGTGGGTGTGGGACGAACTATGAAAGATCGCCCTGCTTTCGAAACGGGCTATTTTCAAGCTGATGGAAACGAATGTTGATGTCGAACAGCACAACCCAGAGGATCGCGTCCAACATAAATCTGGAGGCAGCCTCGTTACAAAGAGATGTTATGCCGTTGGAGGGCACGAGGAGAATGTGCGTCGAATTGAAGAACAGAACCTTGCCGAAGTCCTTTCGGAATCATATGACCTCACGAAATGGAATTTCTGGTGGTTTTTGAGACGGGGTGCATAATGCCAAAATGCGCTCGTCGCATTAATTGTTAACAAACAATTAATTGTGAGTTGTATGTTTACGGTAATGAAAGTCCAAATAACAAAATGATGTTTTCCTTTTGATGAAGATGATTAAGTTTCATAAGAAATAAATACTATACGCACATGGGGAAATTGCGATTACATTAAAAATTACAATTCGGAAGACATAATACCTTATATATTCGCTTTAAAGACGATAAAATTGTATGATTTTGAAAAGAGAGAGTGACCGTCGATTCTAGAGATTTTTCAACAATGTCGATAGTACCTATTTACTTGTAGTGTTTCATTTTTGATAGGCCGGTAGTTCTTTGACAGTTTTGTGATCACATTAAGAATGTTGATATCGTTGCCTAAAATATTTTAAATTCCCTTTTATGAACATTCCCTGACATTCAGAATGTCAGCCGGCAGAAACCAACGTAAGCGGAACTTCTATAAACGCGTTCTTTATTTTCTGAACAAATTTGCAAAATGCGGTGTGTTTGCATGAAGAAAGGGATCGCAAACTGTGCAAACGCCCCCTCGCAACAGAGTTCTTCGTGTGGGCGGAAAAAGACATGTTCACCGAAGCGCAAGCTCGGTTTCTGGTTTGGTTGCATAGTCGTACTTCCTTGCATTGATTCTAAAGTCATTCAAATGTTATTTTAAATGGATAGATAATGACGTAATATTTATGCAGTAGGGTTTTATTGTTTGAACAGCGTTCATGTAAAACGTGCGTTCTCACGGGCAAGGGTTGCAGACGTGTCTGCAAACGGAGTCATTTCTCTAATTCGTACTAGATTTTCATGCGCGCGTAAATTTGAGCTTTTGTCAGCTTCATCAGCGTCTCGAGATGAGCTGCAGGGTGTGCCATTAACCCTTGCAAACCTCGCTCCAGCCACTGCGGAAGAAGGGCGTGCGAGTATAATAGTTGAATTGTACAAGTGCGAATGAGTATAATTAATTTATTCGTTCAATTCGTAGTTCATTTTTCAGATATTCCTATTTATTAATAAACGGACATTTTAATGTTTCCTTTGTTTGTGTACTGATTCAGTCTATATTACGTGAGAGTAATATTTGAGTAGTGCTTTGATTCTCTCTGTCATATCTGCACTCGCCTTGAAATTGTATAATAATAATGCAGTATGTCTAATATTGTTTCATTTATTCATGTTAAAGTTCAATGTGTGGTTTGCTGGTTGATTCAATATTGGTTTGGGATTCTATTTCAGTGACGCGTCGATTGTGTTGTTTATATGAGTAACCACCTACAACTGTTATCATAATAACGAAGCGATCTTCCTAACACTGTTCCGTTTCTTAACGTGAAGGGGACTGGTTTCGATTTCACTACTCCTCGATTCATTCTCAAAATGGCAGTACGTGGCGTGGCGTGGCGTGTTGCGTGGCGTGGCGTGGCGTGGCGCGTGGCGTGGCGTGGCGTGGCGCGTGGCATGTCGTGTTGCGTGGCGTGGCGGGGCGGGGCGTGTTGCGTGGCGTGGCGTGGCGTGGCGTGGCGTGGCGTGTTGCGTGGCGTGGCGTGGCGCGTGACGTGGCGCGTGGCGTGGCGTGTTGCGTGCCGTGTCGTGTTGCGTGGCGTGCCGTGCCGTGTCGTGTTGCGTGGCGTGGCGTGTTGCGTGGCGTGGCGTGGAGCGTGGCGTGGCGCGTGGCGTGTCGTGTTGCGTGGCGTGTCGTGTTGCGTGGCGTGGCGGGGCGTGTTGCGTGGCGGGGAGTTTGCGTAGCGTGGCGGGGCATGTTGCGTAGCGTGGCGGAGCGTGTTGCGTGGCGTGGCGGTTCGGTTGCGTGGCGTGGCGGGGCGTGTTGCGTGGCAGGGAGTTTACGTGGCGTGGCGTGGCGGGGCATGTTGCGTGACGTGGCGGGGCGTGGCGGAGTGTGTTGCGTGGCGTGGCGGGGCGTGTTGCGTGGCGTGGCGGGGCGTGTTGCGTGGCGTGGCGGGGCGTGTTGCGTGGCGTGGCGGGGCGTGTTGTGTGGCGTGGCGGCTGGCGTGGCGGAGCGTTTGGCGTTGGGGGTGGCCGGGCGGCTGGCGTGGCCGGGCGGGCGGAATTAGCCGTCCTTGCCCCCAAACGCGGCGTGGCGCGGGGGCGGGGGCGGGGGCGGGGCGCGCTGGGCGTGGCTCGGGCCTCGTGGCTGTCGCGCTGCTCTAGCGTAGATCGACTCGCCTCTCGCCGGGCTATCGACCCGCCCACCCACGTACAAAAGCCTACTCCCCGCTGATACGTCACTTGACAGGTTTCTCAGTGTGATTGAACGTTTCCTCTAAATACACTAATTAATGATTTCTAAAGTGAATTACTGATTGAATGAACGAGAGGGCGTTCCGAACTTACTTGTTTCCAGAGGCCATCCTTCATGAAATGTTTTTTATTTACGTATTGCGTTTCGAAACATCAACTTTTTTTATACTGTTGGTAGGTAAAGAACTGTTGCACTGTATATACTGGGTGTCCCACCAACTATAGGCCACCCCCATATCTTCTAAACGGTTCACGATTTCCAAATGCAGTTTCGGTTCAACAATGCGGAATCATGGGGGCAAGTAATATGCTGCAGCGAGAGGGGAGAGTGAGAGAGAGGGCATTGTGGGTAGAGGCGCAATTACAGCAATCCGTGATCTGGATTAAAAGGTCACGAAAACAAACATCAATATTAAGGATCAGGATGAAATGATTTTCTATTGATTCATCAGAATTGAACTTTTCTTCCATTGATGGAAATTCCAAAGTATGCGTCTTTAAAATGAACATAATAAAGAAATTGGCAGAATAAGAAAGATACTAATAGGAGAAGTCGTATGCGGCCTGTGATCTTGGCTGTGCGAGCGACGCCGCGTCGAAGGATGCGGTGTGCATTAAATCTCCATGAGCCTTAAATCTCGTCTCGTTCTACAAAATGACAGGAAATCATAACGGTTTCTTTCTGTACATTGTACACTTCTAAATGAGTCTATAAGATTATTGAATGCAATGAAGAAGTTCAAATGTTTGGTGGGTACGTGATGTGTAGCAATGCTTGGTGTTTTGTGGTGAGAGTAATTGTTTTCGATTTTCACATTGAAAACGTCATTAAATTATGTTTCAAAATTTAGTGATCCGAAAGGAACATTAAAAATAATATTATCAATAGACTGCTTAGTGAAAATTGTAGCCATGAAAAGTCGATTACACTATTCGGTAATGATTTTGCCAAATAAATAATTTTGGCTAATTCTTATTTATATTCATCTTCTGGTTCGAAAAGTAAAATAAGAAACGTTCCCTCACCCACCATTTTTTTGTAATAATAGAGTTGTTTCTTAAACTTTTTAAGGTCGCTTTGCAACTAATAAGGTCATATAGCGACCACTGTAAGTAACATTGTGGGTAACGGTATAAGGACACTCAAACATTCATGCCCCAAGCGGGATTCGAACCCGCGACCCTTCCGTTATGAGGCTCTACGGTTCTTAAGTCTTAGCGATCTCGGCTACTCGGGCCGGCAAAAATTGTTTACAGATTTTAAAAATGCAATATGTCTTTTGAAATATGTATGTTGTTCTCCAAACTTAATTTTTAATTTGAAAACCTCGGCGCTGTCAGTGACGAAGATTGAGTGTGTTTACACCAAGACATCGTTGAAATGGAAATTATAGCAAATGATCTCCAAATATGTTGGGAGACTATTGTTGGAAACTCAGGAGAGATGCTCATGCGATGTATAGCCGAAAATCTAATTCGCATACATTTACAGTAGTAATAAATCATTCCAGCTAAGATATAACGCATAATTGACAGAAACGTTTATAATGCAATTACACACATATATAAGGGCGATAGAAAAGTACGTGAAGAATGAAATCGGAATAATAAAATCAGTAATAATCACCCTTTGTTTCACCTTTTTATCATAAAAACTTAAATTTCGTTGACCAGTGTTATCGGAAGATAAAAAAACACAAAAACAACATCGTGAGTAAATAAAATTGATGTAAATAAGACAGCTCGACAGACTTTAATGCATTTTCCAAAGATATTCTTCTCCAAACTACCACACCCTTGTACTTCAGTTTGCGAAATAGTGATACTTCCAATCATTACAACAGAATACATCTACAAAACGGAAGGGCTGATGGGCAGGGAGTCAAGATTTTTAAACAGATAAATCAAGGCTCTGACATAGTGGTGCGTTAAAAACCTCACAAGCCAGTGAAACGGTGAACATTTGTTGAACCTGATCCAAGATTTAGAATGTAGAATGAAAGTTTGAATGAAGTTTAAATCAATATACTAAATACTGTAAAGTAATCATAATTATTAAAAAATAGTGTTTGAATTAATATAATTGCTGATGTTAAGCCGGTATTTTAAGTTGAAGAGCGAACAATTGTAATAGAAATTTCTCACGTCTTTTCAAAATCTTGTTTAAGCTATAAATAAAGAACCTTCCCTTCATTGTATGAAGATGTTAGTCATATTCACAGGTTCACAAAATGAAGCAGAATGGTACATTTTGGAAAATAATCATATTTACTGTTTATATGTTGGATTGTTCTCAAAGTTATGTCTGCCACGGTCGGACGGGCGGTCGGACGGTCGGACGGTCGGACGGTCGGACGATCGGACGAACGGACGGGCGGTCGGACGAACGGACGGTCGGTCGGACGAACGGACGGACGGACGGTCGGACGGTCGGACGGTCGGACGGTCGGACGGTCGGACGGTCGGACGGTCGGACGGACGGTCGGACGGACGGTCGGACGGACGGTCGGACGGTCGGGCGGTCGGACGGTCGGACGGACGGACGGTCGGACGGTCGGACGGTCGGACGGTCGGACGATCGGACGTCCGGTCGGACGGACGGTCGGACGGTCGGACGGTCGGACGGTCGGACGGACGGTCGGACGGACGGTCGGACGGACGGACGGTCGGACGGACGGTCGGACGGTCGGGCGGTCGGACGGACGGACGGACGGACGGACGGACGGTCGGACGGACGGTCGGACGGACGGTCGGACGGACGGTCGGACGGTCGGGCGGTCGGACGGTCGGACGGACAAAAGGCGGGCGACTAGGCAGGGTGTGGAATGGTCGGATAAACAAATGAACCGAGAGACAGGCGATTATGAAAAACACCTTGTTTGATATGAAGGCCTGCGTATAGTTGACATTGTTGGAGTATTCTCAGAGATTTAGAAAAGCGTTCCGCGCGCGGGCGTGTGGCCTGCTGTGCTGGGTGGTGCTGGGCGCGCACGTGGCGGGGCGGGCGGCGCCTAAAAATACGTCCCGTTGCGTGAATGGGCCGCCGCGGCGCGGCACGGCGCACAGTGGCCGCACCCACCTCCTTCAAGAAGGACTGTTTTCAAATTCACTACAAAACGGTTTTATCTGACAATAAACTTTCAATTCTAACAATAAGGGGACGGATTTTGATGCCCTAAAACATTGCCAAAAATGATCAATAAAATGCTCTTAAAATGCGTTAAAAAATACCCTAAAACCAAAGAAAAATGACGTAAAAAATCTTATCTAAATCAGCTAGGACGAACAACTCAAGATGTTGGATACGTTACTGATGTAGTAGAGGCTTCTTCATTCGTTCCAGTAAAGTCAGCTTGCGAACTTTTGGTGTAGACTACTTTATACTAGTAAATCTGTCTTTAGTTATTCCGAAATCGGCCGAACTGGGAATGGCGCTGATGTACGTTACAAGCATTAAATACTCACAACGGCTGTCCAAACAATTTGTGAGCGGACAAATCGAATAGGCTACTGAGTAATTCTGTGAAGAACATTTGTTGCATCTCGTAAATATTATTTCAAGCAAGTAACATTAAAAATGAAATTAAAATCGATGAAATCAGCAAACAATGCATTGAAATATCGGAAAAAGGTAAACAAATGACTTATTAGTCGAAATCGACAAAAATGCAAAAAAATGACCTATAAAAATGTGTCAATTCCTTTTGTCATAATATAAAATGAATTCCTATACCGAACGGCATTGTTCTAAAGTGAAAAGAACAAAATGACATTTCATTAAAATCTGCCTCTACTAATAATAATACACACCTCATACACCATAGATATTGATTAGGAAAGCAGGATTGCTTATTACGTCTTAACGTGATTACTCTAATGTGGATCAATCATGAAGAGTTGGGAATATCAAGTGTTTCCTAAACCAGGAACTTACTTTTTTGCGTCGTAAGTAAAGCATAATAAATTATGTACGTAATATTACTATTGATGTAATTGTTATTACTGTTATTATACCAAAATTTCCTTAGTTCTTGTAATCTATAAAGGTGTGTCTGGGTTACATTTCTTTCTCAGATATCTCCGTAAAACTCGTGGATTTAGTTCATTAAGAATGTCTCTTAAAATTAGTTTTTTTTGGCAAACTAATAATTGTACATCAAGTAACAAATTTACGTCCATTGTTAAAAACTTCGTTCATTATTGAATTAAATACTGAAGTTGTATAACATTCGAACTAAAGGTTTTTCTCTATGAAAAGCTAAGTTCCTTTTTATACTTCAAAAATTCTTTGAAGGATAAAATTGGAATTTTTTCTTTTGAAATTTGTCACCAAAACTGTTAATTTCCGTAACGTGATAGAGGGACATCTGATCTTAGTTTTCCGTTACCCTTCTATGACGGTTCGCTGTCGGTGGAGTGTTGATCAAACTGAAACGACGGGGCCACGCGATCTACGTGACGTGGCCGAGCAAGCAGGAAAACGATCCTTGGTGCAGCCGGACATCTGAGCCTGCCGCAGCCAGCGCAGCTGCGGCGACAATATTGTCCCACCAGCTGAGGCTCCGAGCCGCGCGCGCAGCTGCCGCAGCCCTCGACGCGAGCGGTCGCTGGGTACGTTTTCGGAATGATGAGTACATCAAAACGCGCCCTAAATGAGCGTCAATTTCCGTGTAACGTTGGGAATGCGAAGTTCATTTCCAGTATATCATTCAAGGGCGAATGAAGTTTGGGCAACACACAACTTCACCGAAGAAACTCAATCAACGCGGTCCTTGTTTCATCGCGTGTGGTATCTCTGAGTTCTGTGTATTCTCTCGAGAAATCCGAAGCCTTCAGTATCATTCAATACCAATAATAATAATAATAATAATAATAATAATAATAATAATAATAATAATAATAATAATAATGATGATGATGATGATCGCAAAATCTTAATTGGTTCAGTGGTAGCAATAGTATGTTTACAATTAAGTGTGATGGCAGTAATTTAGTTTTGCCTCAGGACTGAAACGAGATACGATCACAAGCGTTGTTTGTCAGCACGGAACGCACAATGAATTGGACTGAAATGACAGTGATACGGTGTTTTGTATAAGCAAAATCAATCCGGTAACCTAAATTCTTCGACTTTCTGTGTCATCAAGGATGTAAGCCACAATTCTATATTCCCTGTAATGTGTTTCTTGTACTTAATTGAAATGTATAATGTTTGAAAGGTACGTACATTCCGTATCTTTTCTAGGGGAGTATCAATATTTGGAGAACATCGTGCGAGGAACAGTTTCGTTACTGTGCTAGTGCGTAAATCGTACGATCGTGATTGGAAATGGATGAGCAATTTTCATGAAGTAGAAACTTTGAAGATGTGATAAGAGTGGTAATTGTCGAATGAATAGCTGGGGAAAGAGGAGAATTTCGAGATAGAGCCTCAGTGTTCATCGCTCGGGAATTGAACTCTGATCCCAGAGGCGGCTGGCGAATGGTCTGAACGTTAATCATGTTAAGCAGAGCAAGGCTATTCACACGCACACACTTCCCAACAAACAACTATTAATTACTTTTATTAATGGTCCAGACAGCGTTGAAAACATTTTTTTGTTTAAATTAATGCGTTGTCAGTTGAACAAAACAAATCCGTGAGTACGTGAATCCAACAAATAATGCAACGACAAAAGAGCCCTGGGGAGCTAATCTCAGCTCTTTCTGGAGGTGCCCGTGGCCACGGCTCCCGGTCGCGCGAGGAGCAGTTTCGCGTTGTCAGCGCGTGGTGGCGCCGCGGCAGCTGTCAACCGCGACGCCCCTCCGCCTCACGCCCCGCCACGCCCCCGCACTCTGCCCCGGGCCCCGCCCCACCCCGCCCGGCCCCTCCAGTCTCCGCCCGGCCCCGCCCCTCCTGCCCGCCGCGCCCCGCCTGGTGCCTTGCCCCCCGGCCCGCCCCGCCCCTCCCCGCCATGCCCCGCCCCCACCCCTCCACCTCACCCCGCCCCGCACCCCGCCCCGCCCCCGCTCCGGCCTGCCCCACGACCCGTCCCGCCCATTCTCTCCCACCCAGCCCGACCTCTCCCGTCCCGCCCGTCCTCTCCCGCCCAGCCCCGCCTCTCCCCTCCCACTCCGCCCCCGCCCCCCGCGCCCTGCCCTGCCCCGCCCCGCCCCGGGCTCCGCGCCGCACGCCCCGCCCCGCCCCGCCCCCTGGCCGCTGGCGACGGGGCCCCGCGCGCGTTCGTCACGCGCGTATTTTTACCTCGGCGCACAATGGGCGCGCTGTGGCCGCTTCCGGTGCCGCGGGCGGGGGTCGATCGGCGCTCCGCCGCCCGCCCGCTCGCTCGGCCGCTCGTCGGAGGTCTGGCCGGCAGAGAGTGGCAGCAGACGAATGGACTGCGAGGAACGATGGAAGGCGCCCGCGCCTCACACACAAACACGCACCCAGGCGGGCGCGGGCCGCCACTGCGTAGACCACTCCCAGTAGAAAACCTCACTACCGGAAAAATCACTGGATAATTACAACTTCTATAATATATTAATACGATCGTAATATATGATTATATATATATATATATATATATATATATATATATATATATATATATATATATATATATATATATATATATATATAATATATATATATAGTATATATATATATATATATACATGCCCGACGTTTATATGTTTTGCTAGCTCAGTTAATTGGGGTTCGAAGTTCATAAGTGTTGCTATTTAATCTGTAACCAATTATTCAATCTGTCACCCATACGGAGTGGCAAGGAATCTGAAAATATTATTAAAATGCTGGATTGCACGTAACGAGCAATGATAATCAGCTTTCTTTCCACTTAACAAATTGGAATTTATTATATTGATAATCAAAATGAATTCATCTCTTATCATGACCAGTTTTCTTTATATTCGTACTATAGTTATAAAACCTTTTTATTTATTAGTAGGTCTTCGCGCGCTCTTCACTTCTTCGTTCGATGGCACTCCGTAGAACCTTCTCCGTCGACGCAGCAGAATCTTGCTTCTGGATTAAGTCCTCGCCTAATGTCCGCGTCTGGTTCCAAATTCTCCCGGCGATACTATTATAATCCGTGACTTCCCTCACAAACGTCTCGAGTGAACGCCTAGATACGTAATTTTCTTCTTACAAGAACCTCTATTCTAATATAAGAAACGATAGTTAACTTTATGCAACTGTCAATTACAGTCTTTCCTTAATCTAGTAAAATATATCAAGAGCCGACCCGCTCATCACCGCGGTGCTCTAGCGAATGAATGTTTTTCTAAAAACTCGGAAGCATCCGAATTTTATATTTTTTCTTTTGTCTCTCAAAACAATGCTTATTCCGCCTCTACTCTGTCATTTCAACCTAACGAAAATGATCCTTAACGCCGGTTGTTTATTTGTCACATAGCGACCCCCTCGCGATCGTCTATTGACATTCCTATGATTAAAAATGAAGGATGAAATATTTTAACATAACATTTTATTTCAGTGGTTGGGTCTTAAGTGCAAAACACTAAGTATTTATTTGTTTCTCACACTTCACACTTCTAACGAAATAATATTCGTTACAACCATAATTGTTACCATCGTTGCGTCCCCCAAATTTTATTTTTATTCCTTAATTTTTTTCCATAATTAACTTCTTTTTGACTTTACTAATATAAAATATTTTTACTGGTCATACTCTTCTCAAAGTCAACATTTCATCAATATTTTCATGCTTGCAAAAAAATCATATGCATCGTAGCTTATTCACTCAGTAATGTTGCAGCACATGCCACCTTTTCATGACAATTGCATACAAGCAGCAAGAAACTCAGAATCAAATTTTGTTGGATGCTGCAATTCGCGTTTCAATTAATTATAGAGTAATTGTCATGTTATGGTGGGGCGGGGCGAGGCGGGGCAGCTGTTGCCCGAACGCCACGTGGCCGCCGGCAGAGCGCGCGCGAGGGCGGACGGCGGACGACCACCGCCGCCCTTTGTTTATTTCGAGGCGGTGATGCTGCGGTCGTGGAGTCACGTGGCTCGCCCCCGCCCACTCCCTCTGTCTGCCTCGAATAGTTCCCCTTCTCCATTGGAGTTCCGGACAACTGGCGGCCTCAAGCACTGAAAAGTGCCGCAAGGAGTACCAGAAAGCATATTTATAATCATTTGTGGTTTCTCCTGAAAGCATTAACGGAAGGGTATGAATAAGGTTATTGCCATGAGGTTTGCTAATACTTTTTACATTTCAGTACAGTAAGAATGTCCTAATATAGTAGTAGAGTAGCCGGCGTTCGTCTATCCGTCACATACTGAACTTGTTTTGCTCAGACGTCCAGAAAATTCTAAGAAATTTCTCTTAAAACATGTGCATTTTGGTTTTCTTTACTAACGAAAACTCGTTTTTTATGACTTACGGCAGCCTGTAGTTGATCTATTGCTCATTCTATTCCTCTTGACAAGACAAATTAATTGACACAATTCTTAGCCGGTTACCTCTACAGTGTTCTGGAGAAACAAAAAAAAAACACGTTTTTTATCGTTTTAATGCAGTTACATTGGGCGGAACATTGGCGGAACGTTGTTAATTATTGTATTCTCTTATCGACACTTACATGAACCGTTACGTCCTGAATCATGAGACTGACGATAGTTAAATTAATTTTATTATGGAACAAAAATTTAAAGAAGTAGTTTAATCAATAATTTTTCATGTAACACTCAATTTTTCAGGTAAGACCGTAAGTGAAGAGCCAGGTAAATGTAATGTGTTTAAAATTTATGTTGCTAGGAATTTTCGAAACACAAATTTAAGTATTTAACATGAAAATGCATCTCGCAGACGCCACGCTAAGCCAGTTTCATGATGACTAGATGCCAATTATATGCGGATATTTGTAAAATAGTTTTCACGTGTAAAATTAAATTATGACGTGTGAAATGTCGTAGCTGTTATCTCAATACCCTCAAACAATCGTTTAAAATTTAGTGTGAAATCTCTTTTTGATTAAAAACGGCATAATCGAATAATATTTCATCAGTTTGTGTTCAGTCATCGTATACTCATTGTTTCGTTTATTCATTAGTATGAAGACTGTGATAATTTTCGATAAGCATGTGAGTAAAGACATGCACATTTGTTTTGCCCAGCGTGCAGAAATGATCGCCGGCGTTTAGTCGCGTAGTTGGCATTCATGTTCAGCCAGGGCCATCTGCAGAGCCCCTGCAGCGATGAGTGTATACTGGCCCGCCGCGCAGGGACGGCGAATGGGTTGCTTAGTGGCGGCACGTCACGGCGCTCCCGCCGCGTCCGTACCTGTTGCCCGCGGTGAGGGGCGGGGTCTCCGTGCTTGTAATTGTGTTACTGCCCATCGCGGCGCTGGGGAGCCCTCGGCGAAGCGCCCGCAAACGAGGCACGAGGCGGAGGCCCTCGCACCACCTCTCTCGCGACGGCGTCGAGGCCGCGCGCCGCCTCCAAACGGCGCAATTGTTTAAATTAAGAGTATTATGGTCAATTCTGAACACTTTCTGTACATTTTATTGCAATGCCTTTTTACTTTAATAAAACAGACTCAGTACTTTTATAACATTTTATTTCTGTTTGACGTTTCGACCCTATGTGAACCTAATAGTAAAACATATCTAATAAAGTAATGCAAGAGGAGGTATCAAACCATAGTATTAAAAAATATTGTCACATACCTATTGTCCAGGTTTGATGGTATTACATCATAAAGAGAATTTTGATAAAAGATTGTCAGTGGTATAAAAAACGTGGCCAAGTCGTAAGTATCGTCCGGTCAACTAGTATGACACACTTAGCTTTTTTAAAAATTGGTTACAGATTCTGAGAGTTTACATATGTAAGAGGAATTTTTTTTAATGTTCCTGGGGCTACATGTAAGGTACATTGCAAAATTGAAATATCGGTTTCAAATTCAAGGGACCGCAACATCAGCCAGATCAATTGGGGAAAATAAATTTTGAGGAAAATAGGTGAAGAGGTGTAGCCGCTAGCGTTGTGCACGGACGAGCATACAGACAGGCAAGCGGACGGACAGTCAGATGTTTCGGTGTCAATTGACTTTACCAAGATACCAAGGACCTACAAAATAAGAATTCTGGCTACACCACGTGTTAGAGATTTCTTCCCCTATATTTTGCAACTGGATTTATACATTTTTATTATTACCCTCTCATAAAAAAATTTTCTGCAGAAAATTCGCCGTTTTTTTCGCGCAGCACGACATCACTTTTTCTCTGCTCCGCCGAGTACTTCCGGAGATGCGCAACGAGAAATTAAAATTGTCAATTTGAAGACGGGCGTGTGGCGCTCCCGTCCCACTGTGCCTCGAGGGTGTGGTGGGGGCGGGAGGGCCGCGCGCCGCCCTGGCAGCTAAACAAGCGCCGGTGTTTGCGCAGGGTCGCGCCTCGCCTCGTGCCGCGCCGCAACCGGAAGGAGGCAAACACTGGGGCAGTGTTACCACCAGCCGCGCGGGGCTTTTATTGCCTCTTGCGACTGAGACACCTCGAGACCGCACGGGCGCGTCGCACCGCTTCTCACGCTGGCGGGGGGGGCGACGGCGACGATAGCGGCGGCGGGGGCCGCGGTCGCGGCGGTGGCGGCGGCCGCGGTGGCGGCGGTGGTGGCGGCAGTGTGGCGATGGGGGGGGCGACTGTGGCGGCCGCGCTGGCGGCGGGGGCGGCGGCGGTGGTGGTGGCGGCGGCGGTGGTGGCGGCCGCGATGGCGGTGGCGGCGGGGGCGGCGGCAGTGTGGCGATGGGGGCGGGGGCGGCGACTGTGGCGGCGGTGGTGGCGGCCATGGTGGCGGCGGGGGCGGCGGTGGTGGCGGCCGTGGTGGCGGCGGGGGCGGCGGCTGTGGCGGCGGTGGTGGCGGGGGGCGGCGGTGGTGGTGGTGGCGGCGGGGGTGGCGGCGGGGGTGGGGGGCGGCTGTGGCGGCGGGGGCGGCGGCGGAGGCGGCGGCGGTGGTGGCGGCGGGGGCGGCGGCGGTGGTGCCGGCGGGGGCGGCGGCGGTGGTGCCGGCGGGGGCGGCAGCAGTGTGGCGATGGGGGCGGGGGCGGCGGCTGTGGCGGTGGTGGTGGCGGCCGCGGGGGCGGCGGCGGTGGTGGCGGCAGTGTGGCGATGGGGGCGGGGGCGGCGGCGGCGGGCGCTCAGAGCGCGCACCTCCAACGCAGGAAATTTCTCTTTATTCGCCGCTTATGCTGTTTGCTTTTGTGGAAATCCTACTTCCTGTTTCTCAAGCGGGTGTTTGCTTGTTTCTTTTATATGGGTTGTGGGGTCCTTCAACAGCTCAAGTCAATGAGGCCCACCGGTGATGATCTAATACGTTTTAAGTGAGTTCGCGCTAATGAGGGTGAGGGTGATGATGGAAAAATGGGTGGAATGAGAGAGAAGGGTAACGGAAACCTCATGGAAATCTGTTGCGATCTCGCTTTGTGCGTTACAAATTACAATAGATTTATTGTTAATTCTGCAATAAACTGTGAGATCTTGGTGGCAGAATACTTTAACCTTACATTAATTATCCACATTGATCACCAATAAAATAGTTTACAAAATGAAGTGTAATTTTTCCATGCAAGCATGCACATCACTTCACTCCGTCTCATTGCTCGTACATATTAATAATAATAATAATAATAATAATAATAATAATAATAATAATAATAATAATAATTTTTATTTGGCGTTATTATGTCGGGAGTCCGACTTTGCCGGCCATCTACCGGCGTCCCCCTTGCCTGGGCTTAGTTAAACTACCATGCTTGGGGGTAAGAGCGACATGAAGCGAATATGACGTCATTTAATTCTATTCAATATTGTCAAAAATTTGTTTAACTATTGTAAAAATAAATATATTTTAACGTTTCTTTTTTCCGGGAGAGGGGGCGCCAATTATCTTTCATCGGAGGCGCCAAAATCCTCAATCCCGGTCCTGAGACGTCATTTGCTGTGCTGCATCCCGAATGAGATACTGGCGGTCAAGTACAGATCACGATGTTTTTTATTGGAAAATGATGAAGTAAGGAATAAAAATGTACGGCATAGTTCTCAATCGTTTTGTGCAGCCTTCCACGCGTCCATCATGAGGTGAAATCGTCCGTGTCCATTGCCATGTAAGGATTCGCTCTCCTTGCCACCGTAGTTACCTGTGATGGTCAGGGCAAAACGTGCGCTGCAACATGATGTAAGGAGATTTTGCCTGATGGGATGTCGTCGTGCAGTAATAATGATTCGTTTACCTCAACATTTCTTTTTAAATAGTGACTTGGGTATCAAATGCCCGAATCACCTCGCGCACGGGTTGCGAATGCTATATTTAACATGTCAGCGAAACCGATGCTGTATAACTATTTTCAACATACCGTGAACGAAACCGATGTCGTGTAGCACACGATCGCGATTTTCGCTCACGCTTCGAAATGTCTCACAAAATGGGATAAAAAATAGCTGTTAGACAGATGGAAAACAAGGTCGAGATATTGTACGAGTATTTCGCGCACGGCGTATGTTTTTCTTCTTTATACAATTTACTCAAGTAATATGTGTCTTTGAATATAGAGTGTATCAGTGTAGTTTCTTAGTGAACGTTGGAAATACCTTGTCCATCGGTAAAATGCTACAGGCTTGCTATTTTTTAATTTTACGTATATTAGCGATTCCAGTATTTCCTTTCTGATTTGTGATTTTTGAAGTATTTGTAAAATATTAACGTGTGGTTATTGTTTTGCATTCTTGAATACACGCCATACTCTGAAAGATATAATAGTAAGTTACTGTGTTTGGGTTTTGGTTTTGAACGGCCTTTCCAGGTACCTCCTAAACCGCAAGCATTCCGGTGATGCAGGTCCACTATATTACACTGTGGCTCTAAAATTTAATTATAGCAGCTACTGGCAGGTTCAAAGAGACCTCGTAACTTTGACAACGTCATTAGAGGCCGCATTGGCTGTGCGTCGGCGGCCGCGTTTATTAATTTCCATCAACTGGTCCTCGATAGCGCTGTGTGTCAAACATTAACATAATAAACATCATGCACGTTTTGGCCCGAAACCAAATCTGGCTTGTGATTGAGTTTTTTTTTACTTCATTGGAGAATTAAAATTGGCTATTTTTACCAGGAAAATGAATTTTTGCTTTGGGGATGTGACATACAGAACGAATGTTGGTTGTTTTTGGGCAAGTTTAATTTTGATACTGAATTTCACTGAATGGACATGGGACTTTGTTGATTCCGTTTATCCAATGTCAAACACAAACCAAATTTATTAGTTTGAAATGTGTGACATTGAAAAGCTTAATATTTATTTCAAACCCCACGAAATATGGTAAAGTGTGTTATGTGAAATCTGTGAAAAACTAGTATTTTAAAATGTTAATCATAATTTTTATGCTGTCGAAGAAATGTTTTTGTGATAAAATTCTAGTGTTTATTACTAATTTGCATTTTTGTCACGAAATGCTGTACTTGGAAATATACTTACATCTGTCTTCTTGAAACGCATCAGTAATTACGAATAAGCTCACGTGACATAACAGTAGTTGAGATAAAATCTATTATTTTTAGTATAAGTTGTCAAATATACCTATTAAGCGAGTCGAATACTATTTTTTTCTCTTGCAAGTATCTGCTATCGGGTGAACTTTTATATTGCATACATTACTTCGCTGCCATATTATAAAAATTGGTGTTAGTGTTATATGGATTTTATTTTATGGTGCTTATTTCATGGCACTGACTCGTTTCTTTCTTCTCGCTTTGTCAGCATTTTATTACTACTTTTGATTTTGCGATCTTCCTTTCGTCGTTGATTATTGTTTAATATAACAGATTATTTAAATATCTTGCAATATTTGTAACAGCTTCGTTTGCGTAAGTTTAAAATGTAAATAATGATTTCAGCTTTCAATGAAGTACGTTATTTGATAACGTACTGATAACGTTTCAGCTTTCACTGAAGTATGTTATTTGATAATGAAATAATTATTGTGGTATTCCATGTACAGCCTTGTGGTATTCGCTTGCGGTTGGTACAGGCGGAGGAAAACACAGCGCAGGGCAAACAATGGAACTCATCGCGACGCTGGGTGAATGCGACTCATTTCCATCTTCGTCTCAACTTCATATTCGCGAGCGATTCATCTCTTACAGGCATCGGCAGCCGCCGAGTGGAAAAGCACTCGATAACAAACACTGAGTACACATTGTGAATGTAATGGTTCTTTTCAGCGGCGCGCCTGCTTTGCATAGAAGGATTTACCTAAGGATGAGCCAAAGTGACACTTCGCGTAACAAGTGAACATCTCATGTATCCCTCCGCCGCGACAGCTGTTCAGCCACGCTTCTTCGTAAAGCGTTTATGCCCCCCTATGAAAACATCCCTATTCAGAACTCTAAGAGTTTCGTTGAGGTATATGCACGTACGCGAGTCCGGGAAATATTTAAATTTAATTACGTGTGTGGAAAATCTCTTAACATGCTCTCACCATCAGTAAAAGAAAACTGTCACGAATGTAAATAAGAAGAAAAATGATTTTAAGCCGGAAAGACGTGCACCGGTACGCATCTTGCATTGAAGTCTCAGTTTTAAAACATAATATTTATCACACAAAAAGTAAATGTAATGTAATATATAAAGAAAGAAAGAATTTTTACACAAGAGCACACAACACTACTTTCTAATTTCAATTAATTCTCGCGGATCACTATATTTGTGTCGGACGAGGACATCACAAAAGGAAGCGTCGAAGCCATTCACAAGTTAGCCAACTGTAAACGAACGAATGCGGGAAGGGAGTCTAATGGGCTCGAGGTCAAAACGACCACAGAACCTTCAGTGGTGTTGCCAGCACTCGCTGTCACTTCGGCTCATCGTTAGGAAAACCGTTCTATACAAAGCAGGCGGGCCGCTGGAAACAAACATTCCATTCACAATGTGCACCCTGTGTTTGTTATCGAGTGCTCTTTCACTCGGTGGGTGCCGATGAACGCTGTAAGAGCTGAACCGCTCGCGAGTATGAAGTTGGGAGAGGCTTCACCGAGCGTCGCGATGCGTTTCATCGTTTGCCCTGCGCTCGTGCCAGTCGCTGTGCGGGGCCGCGCCTGACGCCGCGCTGTGTCTGTTGCAGTACATCGGCACGCTGGACGTGCCCCGCCCCACCACCCGCGTGGAGATCGTGGCGGCCATGCGGCGCATCCGGGTGAGTGCTCCCTTTGTGCGCGCCCCGCCCCCTTCCCCCCCCCCCCGTGTGCGTGTGGAGTGTCTCTGAGGGCGGCAAGCGGTGCAGGGATGCGTGCGAGGCGGGGCGTGTTTGAGATGGATGGGATTGTTGGTGGGAGAATGTGCCGTTGGTATTTCACTGATTTACAGCTGTGCACTGGGTCTAAGCGTGCACAATCTGAGCGTCTTAAAGGGCACGCTGTAATCAATTGGTTACTACGCAAACTAACGCACAGAATGAGCCTTAAATGAGCTCTCCTTAATGATATGGATGAATCGGTTTCTGACACAGCTTGCCGAATAAAATGACGTACACGTGTTTGTTATGGATTACACACGCACACAAAATTTTTAAAAAATGGTTGTCAGACCGAAAGACTTGGCACATGTTTCTGTTTGTCGACGCGCTGCACCGGGAGCGGTAGCTCAGTGCATCAACTGATGTCACTGCAGCGCCTCTGACCGGGAGGTCATAGGTTCGAGTCCTGACGGCGGCAGGATTTTCGACACTAGCTTTTCAGATAGGTCGAATTCAGTCGCTGTCTGGAGGAGAATTGTAGCGGCCGGCTGCTCTGATCGGTAGTTTTCCGTGGTTTCGCCGATCAACACCAGGAGAATGCTGAGCAGTACCCTAAAATCGGGCCACAGACCGCGCGCGATCTTTCCTTCCTCTTCCTTGTCCTGTCCTCTCCTCTCCCCTTACACACACACATACTTCACTAACATGCACTTCACTAGCACATATTCCGGGAGACCGGTCGGGAGCTTAGAGCTTGTCCCGGCTGGGGCGGTGCCCCGTTGGTGGGAGAGTCCTGGTTACGCGGAAGGCCCGCTAGCCGACGGTAGGTCGGTGCCGGAGCTCGCTATCCAGTGGGGAAAGATCATCGCCATCTTCCAATGAAAAAAACATACACTACACTTACGGGACTAATGACCTTAGCTTTTTGATGCGCCCGGAATCACTAACAACCAACCAACCAGCCAATCCACGCACTGCATCCGACAATCTGACCCCAGAATTGCGCCAAAATCCTCCAGTTTATTGCTCATGAACCCCCCCCCCCCATGAAATTGTATTTTTTGTTTTTGGAGGCTGTTGTCAGACCCAAAGGCATGTTTCACATGTTTCCCTATGCATCTCAATGCGCTGATTCCGAATCCAGAATTGCGTCAACACCCTCCAGCTTTTTTAAATCGCGAAAATGACATGCGAATACTAGATTTTGATGTATTGTAGCATTATACTCTACTGTGAAATACCCCCTTTACTGATTGATATTAATACTATTAAATCTTGACAATATTTCCAAACAATTTTTTAACTATTATGAAACGATTAATCTATCTGATTTTATCAATGTTATTATTTATTTTGTTTGCCCTGCTATACTCTACTGCATGTTTCTCATCCAAAGCAACGAAATTTGTTTTTAATGGCGATGCGTTGAGATACGTTTTAACCAATCTAACATGAAAGATGTGATGATTGTCCAGGTACTGTGGCAGGCTACCGAGATATGTCATCCCGTTTGAGTAGGTAATGTATATTTCTGGCACAAGAAGTCTCACTGAATGCACGTCAAACAGACAATCCCATTAGCGAAGCGTGACATTTTTGCGTAGTCATTGTAAAGCGTGTCGAATATCTCGGCCTGAAGCTACTGGTAGTTGGGACATTCGAAATATTTTTCACCCAACGGAAAATTTCAAATAATTGGCGGCGGTGACACGCAATTCTTTGCTTGTTTCAAGCTTGATGTTACTTGATATTCCTCGGGACGAATCGCGCAGTGCTTTACGTAGGCACGACTGACACAATCCCACAGCCTGGCGATATCCGCTGGGCAGCGCGGAATCAGTTTCATTAGCTGCTTTCGCCATCCCGCTACCGAAAGAATCTCGTATGTTATTAGGCGAGTAAAGGGACTTCGGAGAGGGGAACTTCCAGTGTAAGAGGCATTGAAGGTTGTCAAAACTTCATTACGATACTTAAAAACAATACACAATGCACAATCACTATGGAAAGAGCACGAACTCGGGAGAAAGATCTAGAAATTACTAATGAAAAATGTACGAAGCAAACAATTGAAAATAATTGTTTTTTTAAGGGCAAATAAAACATTTATTTCGTGCTGTTAATGTGATTTGCTGTATCTCTATATTAATAAAATCAGTCATTGGGGAGAAATTCTGTTTAATTTTCACGTCTTGCGATATAGTGAACCTCTGAAATAGTGAACCAAAAATGTTAGTCCCCAGAAGTTCACTGTAACTGGAGTCAACTATATTCAGCTATGTCGGGTTTTTATTCCTGGACTTAATTTTGTATGGATGATCTCCTCTTCCGAAATATTGAGGGTGCCCTATCCTAGTTCGAATATCTTTTAACGCTTTACATCCAGTGTACGGTTTGAAAAGATTGACTACCCCCTCCCTTTCGACATCTGAGTTTGATCATGGTTTTTTCCTACAAGTTTTATCGCTCTCTTTTGCATACGGTCTAACGAGTATATCTGCGCAGCCCTATACAGGTTCCAACAAGCGGAACTGTATTCCATTACCGCCCATACAAGGGAAGTTTACGCTAAGCGCTTTGTGTTCGCGTTTCATTCTTTAAAATCCGCATGATAGAATGGAGTGATTTCCAAGTTTTGTGCGCAGCGTGATTTGATGTGGTCGGATCAGTTCAGACCGCTTCGAATAACAATCCCCAAATTCTTGAAGCTACTAACCTCAGGCACCGGCTGATCTGCAAGGGTGTGTATTTTAGTGACATTTTCCCACGTTCCCTACTGAAGGTTACCGCTTTACATTTCTTAGGATTAATTTTCATTTCATTTTCTTCCACCCATTTCATACTTTTATCGAGATCCTTTTGCAAGTACAGAAATTTGATTCACTGATCTTTCTGACATGATTCTTCGGATAAATCTCTTTGGATAAATCAGTATCTAACTCGGAAGCCATGCCGTTTGGTTCCATATGTTCCATAAAATTTTAATTTAAATTAACGAATTTCAACTGAATTTTCAATTTAACAAAGTGGAAGAATTAATGAGAATGGTAGCTTGTTTCACTAATAACTAATACCATGTAAAATTTGTTTTCCTCCAGTTATCAAGAAAGCGGTCAGAAACTTCCATATTTTTGATTTTCTCATTTCTCCGTAGATTACAAAATTCTGAGTTATACTTGAGTTTTCCTAATGTGGCAGCTGAGGCTATTGTCTTTGCTTTCACGGCTTTTCGCGTCTTTCTCGGTCGTACCGCTAGAGTCGCAGCATTGTCTTGATACGGTCGCGATCAAACGACATCTTGCGGCAGGAGCGAGAAAGACGCAAACTGTCGTGCCATATTCCATTTTGAAGATAATGCCGTCAGCTGCCACGATACGAAAACCCAAGTATAACACGCGATATCACTGTTTCCATTAATAACCCAGTAAGTAAGGTGCGTGGTCGTGGTTCTTTTTTCTGTGAAGTACAGATGGACTTAACAGCTTTTCTTCAATAACTGTTATCACAAAATAATTTACTCGAAATAGCTGCTATTAATAACAGTTGAAAAATAACAGGTCCATGACCAGCAACCTAACATGGCCGACTGCTAAGAGTTACCGCACAAAACGAATAACGTTCAAATCTATAATTTAAACACTGGCAAATCATGATTGATTAGCTGCAGTGAAGCTGTTATCGTACAAAATGGTTGCCAGAAAAGCTTGTAGGAGTTCGGATCAGGCCCAGTAGGTTGCAGTTCTTTGCATTTCAACCGATAACCGCCAGTAACAGGATAAACGAAATAACAGTTATTTTGCGTAACAGTTACGAAACGTAAACGGTGAAGAAATAACAGTGTAGCTGTTACGGGCACATCCCTACTGTGAAGCACAGCGAGTGAGTGATCCATTTTTAAGAGGCGCCAAACGCATTTGAAGCAGATAGGGCGACAGCGACCGCTCCGGGCAGCGGCGCCGTCCCTCCAATTATTTCCTCTTCTTTCTTCCCACATGGCGGCGCCCCGCCCCCCGCCCCCGCCGGCCCGGCCGCGGCCGCCGCTCGTTACGTAATCTCTTTCTCTGCCCCCGCGCCCACTGCGCGCTTCACTGTGAAAACGACGCGTCATTTCGCCCCAACGCGCTGACGTCGAGGGCACTCCGCTCGACCGGCGGAGATAGAATGCGCGACCACGCAGGACGCGGTGTGGGTACCCCGGGATCGCGCGCGCTCATGGAAATTATAGTGCGCCTGTCGGATCTCGAATGCACTCTGGTGCTGTTCGTTGGGCAGAAGAAGAAAGAGAATTGTAATCCGAGTTTTTTGAACCATTAAACGATCCTCGTCAAATGAAAACGAGATTAAATCTATCATTTTTCTTCTAGTATCTCTCTAGCGATGTGCTCGCGACCAAAAACAGAGTACAGATCGTTGGATGGTTGATGATTCCGGGCGCGTCAACAGCGTAAGTCGTTAGTCCCGTAAGCGTAGTGTATTTTTTCCTCGTGAGATGGCGGTGATCTTTCCCCGCTGGATGGCGAGATCCGGCGCCAACCTACCGTTTGCTAGTGGGGTTTCCCCCTAACCAGGACTCTCCCACTAGCGTGGCACCGCCCCAGCGGGGACAAGCTCTAAGCTCCCGACCGTCTTGCGGGATAAGTGGTAGTGTAGTTCATGTTAGGGTGTGTGTGTAAGAGGAGAGGATAGGACAAGGAAGAGGAAGGAAAAATCGCGCGCGGTCCGTTTGTTAGGGTACTGCTCCGACATTCGCCTGGCGTTGATCGGAGAAACCACGGAAAACTTCCGATCACACACACACATATACAAACACACACATACATATATAAATGAACACATACACATGTATACACATGTATACACATGTACACACGTAAGTGTTCATTAAATTTGCCGCCGCGCTGTCGGGGGAGGACTGGCAACGCCGCGGGCCCGCCCGGCCCGACCCGGTGCGTCAAGCAGCGAGTCATCCCCTGAAGCGACCCGTTCCACTGCCTGGACTCGTTCGCCTCGCGGCCCCGCGGAGCGCACTTCTTGCTCCGCCGGCGACACAACGCCCTGGCGACAGCCGCTGGCCTTTTCTTTCTTCCTTCCTTCCTTCGTGAGACTTATGTGCGGCGCGAGTAGAAGTGCGACGGCGTCGCTCGGGTTTTGTTCCGTTTGCCGGCCACATATCTGCGTCTTTTCGTGCTTACTTTGTTGCAGATTTTTTCTTTTAATCCTCATAGAAATGTTAAAACGAATTGGCCACTTAAACGGTAGTGTGCATACTTATTGAGTTCTTATTCAGAATATGATATAATTTTTCGCGAGTACCTATGTGAAAAACCCTTGTGGCCAACTAGATAGGTCAGTGATGTTGGATCGTACTGCTGGGATTTAGTACTTCAGATAAATTATACGATCTCCTTGGATGATAATGATGATGATGGCTGATTATATTGTGGAGAACAGAATCATAAACAAGAGGGCGAGAACGAAATATAAAAACATAATCATAAACATCAGCGGCCTTTTTCGCCAAGTAATAAGTTATTTGCTATTAATTACAAATATCCAATTCCAGAAAGTTATGACGTAAATTCAGAATAACAAAAATAACAGACTGACAAAGTGACTAACTAAAAACTAGAATTTCAATTTCTTTTGCAATGCAGTGCAGACATGTTAGAGAATCATATTTATACCACCTAAAAAGCAGGTATACTGAATAGGAAGCAATGAATTAAAAACCAATAAAAGAATTGTGATCTTGTAATTATTAAACTCGTTATAATTCGCAAACCGCAATTCAGAAACATTCAGGATTCATACGACGTGACGGCCATTTTGCTTCTCCGAGCACTTCGTGAAAATGTTATACCGGATGTTCACTGTCACGTTCTCTTTCTACCCCGTGCATTCTTCTTCTCCTTGTGACCTCATATTTCAACTCCAAGTCGCCCTGTGTCAAGTGCCTGGCGTCCTTGCTCTCCCCGGCTCCTCATCCCTTCGGCCGCCTTTCCCTCGGTACCCCCGCGCTCTGCCCTTCTCGCTGGCCAATCGCCTTGCGCCCAACCCGCCCCGACTCGTTGGTCGGTTCATTGGTTGGTTGTTAGTGATTCCGGGTGCGTCAATTACTGACGTCATTAGTCCCGTAAGTGTAGTGCATGCTATTTAATCGGAAGGAGGCGGTGATCTTTTGCCGCTGAATGGCGAAATCCGGCGCCGACCTACCGTCGACTAGCGGGGTTTTCCTTAACCCGGTATTTCCCACCAGCGGGGCACCGCCCCAGCCGAGACAAGCTCTAAGTTGCTGACCGGTCTCCCGGCATGTGAGGTAGTGTAGTGCATGTTAGTGTGTCTGTGTGTGTGTAAGGTGTGAGGATAGAACAAGGAGAGGAAGGAAAGATCGCGCACGGTCCGTGACCCGTTTATTAGGGTACTGCTCCGGCATTCGCCTGGTGTTGATCGTAGAAACCACGGAAAACTACCGGTCAGAGCGGCCGCCAGAAGTCTCCCCCAGACAGCGACTGAACTGGACCTAGCTGACGAGTTAGTGGCGAAAATCCAGCTACCGTGGAGAATGTAGACCTCCTAGAGGCAGTGTAGTGACATCAGTTGATGCACTGAGCCATCTGTCACGGTCGGAACAGACTCGTGACGGTTCAACTCAACCCATCTCGAATCAACTAATTACGTTGCAGCTACTCCCGACTTGCTTGGTTCGGCCCCTCCCACTTTCGCTTCTCCTCAACTCGCCTGACTTCGCCTGAGCTCAACTTCAGCTCTCCTCACACCGCCTCGCCCCAGCACACATGCACCTGACCTCACCTCTCGCCATAGCAGGTAACTGGACGCAGCCCATACCTGCTCATTCCGGCTCTCTCCCTCGGCCGAGCCCGACCTCCAGCATCCTCTTTCGCCAGTGCACGAAATTCCGCCGCTCCCCGCTCCATCCCTCCCAGCCCCACGTCGCCCCTGCCCCGCCCACTCTGGGATGCAGAGCTGCGTTGGGGTGGGGCGCGGTTGGGGGTAGGAACTGATGTCACTGCAGTGCCTCTGACCGGGAGGTCCTAGGTTCGATCCCCGACGGCGACAAGATTTTCGATACTAGCTTGTCAGCTAAGTCGAATTCAGTCGCTATCTGGAGGAGAATTCTAGCGGCCGGCTGCTCTGATTGGTAGTTTTCCATGGTTTCTCCGATCAACACCAGGCGAATACAGGAGCAGTACCCTAACAAACGGTCCACGGACCGCGCGCGATCTTTCTTTTCTCTTCCCTGTCCTATCCTCTCCCCTTACACACACACTTACACTAACATGCACTACACTAAGATGCACTACACTATCACTCATGCCGGGAGACCGGTCGGGAGCTTAGAGCTTGTCCCGGCTGGGGCGGTGCCCCGCTCGTGGGAGAGTCCTGGTTAGGGGGACCCTACTAGCCGACGGTAGTTCGGCGCCGGATCTCGCCATCCAGCGGGGGAAGATCATCGCCACCTTCCGATAAATAAGCATGCACTACACTTACCGAACTAATGACCTCAGTAGTGTACGCGCTCGGAATCACTAACAATCAATCAATCAACGTCCTGGAGTAGGTCGCATACGTGGGGCGCTTCCCGAACAGCCAACAATCCGCCTCCCCTCCCCCACCCCATTTGGACTGCGAGCCTCATACACACGAGGCAGAGTACTCAAACGGTGTCAGCAAAGACCGCGAGTGCCAGGCGGCAGATTGATGGAGGCGTGAGTGATCGCTTCTATTTGACGACTTGCTTTTCCTTCGTTTCGCTACATCCAACAATGCCAAACCACACCTTTTGACACTAATATTTCATGTCTCCTATTAATACACTTTAATTACACTTCTATTTCCCGCACTTCTGACATATCTCGCAGTATCTCTTGAAGATTTGTCTCTTTAAGGAAGTTGTTACATTTATAGATATTTCTCCTAATTACATACTAACCAACGTTTCCGACAATTTATTTCCAGCATCCGAAACGTCCAAAATCAAGTAATTAGCACATATTCTTCTTGACCAAGTCCCATGATACAGCTGCATCTATTGTTGTCTAATATCCTTAAGGTTGTTGTCGTAAACAGGATGATCATGGAGAGTCATTAACCTCCTTCCATTGAATTCGTCATAAACAACCAGAAATAAATAAATAAAAATACATGCCAAATTCGACTAAATAAAATTGTATTTATAAAAAACATCAAGTCAGCTAAACACTACCCTTTCAATCCCCGTGCCCGCCCCCACTATCGGAGACTCGTCCTGGTAGCGCCACTGCTGAGTCGTAAGGAAATCCTCCTCTTCACGAATGCACTCGTAGTTCATTCGCAGCGAAAACGTTAAAAGGTTAAATTCTGTCCGTAGTATACCATGTCACCAACGTGATGGGGTATTTATTTGTTTGCCCGTTTCTGATGCTTTGAGATGTATGTGCCGATGGCCTGCTCCGCTCTGTCACCTGAAGGGGGTGTGTGGAGGGGGTGGACGGGGGAGCGGTGTAACCAGTTCCGCGTTTGCGAATCGCGTTGTGATGCAAATGGCATTCGGGGACGACCCGCCCGCCCGCCCGCGTACACTGCTCCCGCGCGCCCATGAATATCTATGATGGCGCGCCGCCGTGTGCGGGGGCGGTCTTGTGACGGGGGCGTAGGAGACGGTTCCGCCTGTGGGGCGCCCGTTGTTCTTCACCCATCGACTGCCAAAGGCACAATGAATGGATTGATTGATTGATTTTCGTGTTTCCGGGCGAGTCAACTGCTTTGGTCATTAGTCCCGTAAGTGTAGTGCGTGTTTTTTCACGGGAGATGCTGTGATTTTCCCCCTAACCAGGACTCTCCCAGCAGCGGGGCACCGCCCCAGCCGGAACAAGCTCTAAGCTCCCGACCGGTCTCCCGGAATATATTGTAGTGTAGTGCATGTTAGTGTGTGTATGTACGGGGAGACGATAGAACAAGGAAGAGGAAGGAAAGATCGCGCGCGGCCTGTGGCCTGTTTGTTAGGGTACTGCTCCGGCATTCGCCTGGTGTTGAACGGAGAAACCACGGAAAACTACCGATCAGAGCAGCCGGCCGCTAGAATTCTCCTCCAGACAGCGACTGAATTCGACCTAGCAGAAAAGCGTGTCGAAAATCCTACCGCCGTGGGGATTGGGAACCTAGGACCTCCCGGTCAGAGGCGCTGCAGTGACATCAGTTGATGCACTGAACTACCGCTACCGGTAGCACAATGAAGGATAACATCTGGGGGTCATATGCTAGAGAAGAACATGGTCTTTGGGGGCAACACCATTTTTTTTTTTTTACTTTATTGGTAAAATCATTTTTAAATGTTCCTAAAAATAGTTTAAAAATTAAATTAAAAATCACTATGTGATTCACATATGAGGGACACCGGGGGCCCTCGTGGCTTCGCGCATACATATTTACATGAGGGTCACCAGTGGGCCGCAAGTTTTGAAAGAGTGAGTAATCATTTAAATTCAGTGATATTCAGAATATTTCATAGAAAAAACTCATTAAGTGTTTTTAGCAAGAAAATAAACTGTATTAAAGAAAAAAATGCTTTGGTTATTAGTCCCGTTAGTGTAGTGCGTGTTGCCGTTAGTGTTAGTGCGTACGAATGCAGAAATTACTTTTGAGTCTGAAGATATTTTCGAGATTTGCATTTCAATAAACTTCATTTGTATACACGCCTCGTGGGATACAAGGGAAGTAACTTACACGACTGTCACGTGTGGATATTTATGCAATGAGCCGTTCACACTATGTCTAGTTTGTTTTGCAGAGCTTTCCTAGAAAGTTTCATGATTCATGATTTGATTACCTTCTTAGGAAATTACTGATGATATTTTATTCAAACTCCTATGTTTGAGATTTCTAGAGAACCACAGTCCCGAGATTTATGATCCGAGTTGTTCGTCGTAATGCATCAATTTTACAAATAAAATACAAATTTAATGATAAATTGTGTGAATAGTTGTCGTTTTTACCATTTCGTTTGCTTCGCATACCTTTAAATTTAGTCTTTCCTCCAAGGACAAGACGTATGACTGAATTTTGTGAATGCTTCGGTCCGGAATAGTGTTTTATACTGAAACACACACCCAACATCGACGCAATTGCGTTTGCATTGTAGGAGAAACACGAGAAGGAAACGTCTCTCTTCGCTATGTGATCGTGAAAATCAATACTCAGATCAAGACATATCTCTGCATGCATTTACGAATGAGTTCGTTGTTTGAAATCCTGTATTATTAAGATGCAGTTCTATTCATTGTGTTCCGGTATTATCTCGCTGCAATAAATACATATTAAAATTCCAGATTAGGAATAGAAATTGGAATAATATACCACCAATTAGTTTTCTACCTAATGGTTGTGTAAATTTTCACTCACTACCCCGTCAAATTTTCCCTTTGTAAGCTAACGATCTATTTTCCGCGTGGCCGGAGCGACACGAAACACCCTGCATTCCTTCCGTTGCGCTGTCCCTTGTTTTAAATTCAAACGCTGATGGCGTTTTAATGAAATACTCTCTGAAAGAGTATTGGGTATTTAACGCGCAGCGAAACGTTAAATAGAGGACCCGGGAGGTCGGACCACCGCAGCTGGGCCGCTCGCCCGCCCGTTCGGTGGCCTACTGCAGCTGGGCCGCTTCGCTTTTCCAGCGAGCGCACCGCATCCCAGCTCGAAGACCGCTTCGCTAAATATTGTCCTCGGCGACCACACACATTCCTCCTATTCATTCATCGTTCCCCTCTGCTCGTCCTGTCATTGGCTAGCTTCACCTCTTGTCTTTGGATTGGCCGTTGTCTGGTTCACCCGCCCATTCGCCGTTCACTTAGTCGCCTTTGCGACTGAGTTTTAGCCATCTCCCTGTCCTCCCTATCGTTCTCTGTCTAGCTCTTCGTCTGATCCGCTCTCACGCCTTGCATCTCACCTTCCCTCTCGCCTTCTCTCTCTCGCCTTCTCTCTCTCTTTCTCTCTCGCCTTCTCTCTCTTTCTCTCTCGCCTTCTCTCTCTCTCTCGCCTTCTCTCTCTCTCTCGCGCGCGCCTTCTCTCTCTCTCTCGCGCGCGCCTTCTCTCTCTCTCGCGCCTTCTCTCTCTCTCATGCCTTCTCTCTCTCGCCTTCTCTCTCTCTCTCTCTCATGCCTTCTCTCTCTCTCATGCCTTCTCTCTCTCTCGCCTTCTCTCTCTCTTTCTCTCTCGCCTTCTCTCTCATGCCTTCTCTCTCTCTCTCTCTCTCTCTCTCGCCTTCTCTCTCTCGCCCACCTTCTCGGCCGACAACTTGCTCACGTCTGCGAGCTTCCCGACGTCTGCCACCTCATTCGACCTTACCTTCTCGCCATCCCTCTCACCCTCCCTCTTACCCAACCCTTCCCCCGCACTTTTGGCCGCCTTCTCTCTCTCTCTCCTCTGCTCTTCTCCCTCCCATCTGTTGTCCTATCGCCAATATCTGGATAGCGCATTCGACGTCATCAGCTAGGCTGCTAGTGAAAATCGACAAAGCACTAAATTGCGAGACAAACCCAATAATGTGCTCTCCCATCTCGAAAAAAAAACGGTTTTTAATGAGCGGCGGCGTTACATTTTTTATCGCATTCTGACCTGCGCCCGTTTTCTCCTGTCCGTCTGCGCAAGTACGAATGACTGCTTCCGCTGCTGCACCGCTTGTCCGTCTTCCCCTGTCGCCCTCCGCCCTTTGCCCAGGGCAACGCCCTCGCGCTCCGGAAGGCGTCGGCTCTAATCCCCTCCCCTCCCCTCCCCTCCCCTCCCCTCCCGCCCCTCCCTTCCCCACCCCATGCCCCCTGCGGACACCGCGCCGTGCGGCTGACGTCACGACAGACGAGAGCTGTTTCGGCGCACGATCGATAAGAAATTGCGTATAGATATTGCCAGGGGAAAGGGACTACTCGGCCGGTTTAAACAAAATCGTTAACGAGATTATTTTCGTAGCTATGAAGGCTTGAATCTCGGAGGGGAAGAAGTTCTCATTTGGTATTTATTTTCATTATTACTTTCTAATTGTATTGAAACCGTGATATCATTCTACGATTTAAAGATTTCAAATAGCACTTTTACTTAGTGTCTAATTTGTGGGTGAGAAAAAAATTCCCGATATTAATTCTCTTATAAATGAGATTTTTCCCGTTTGCAGGAGTTAATAACATTCGTGTACGAAATTCGAAAATATAACAGAAAGTATTGGGATGCTTGTTTTTTCATTTCGTTTTCTTCTAACAACTTCCGTTTACCCTGTCACTTATCCAATGGTTCATTTGTGAGCCATACACTAGACAGATACATAGGGCATCCTCCTTATTTGTGCTGTTCAGATGATAAGTGTGTGTGTGTGTGTGTGTGTGTGTGTGTGTGTGTGTGTGTGTGTGTGTGTGTGTGTGTGTGTGAATGACAGTGTTTATCATACCATGTCGTAGCAAGAAATTGAGCTGGCTTGATGTTTTGTAGTACAATTAGTGGTGCTAAACAGCACACACTTTCTCGCGTTATTTTTACCTTCTCCGCTACATTATACTATTACTACATAAACGTGCAAAAGTGTTTCAACAAGCAAAATATATTTTCCGCATCGGCTCCCCAACTCAGAACCTTAGAGTTAACTCGCCGTCAGTCGTAACTCTACGCTACAGAAGCACCGTACGTTTTGAACTCCGGACGACGCTTAAAAATGTGATTGTTTCGTCCCAATGTTTCCAAAAGACAATTCTTGGAATTCTTGAGATTCTCGAAAATACGGAAAGTTCGCCGAAAATGGGAATAGTCTGTTTTACCGTCCGTTGTTACATACGAGGAGCAAATTTAATGACAAATTCGGCGCGGTTTTCGAGAAAATATTGTTTTTTAGAAAATGCATAAATTTCAGACACAAAGTATGCGAAATCCACTAGCTTTTTCATAACATTGTAATGACCTTTTTAAAGAGCTGATTTTTACTACAAACTATATCTAAGATTTTGGAAGAGACTTTCATATTTTTAAGGCAAAACTCTCTATCCTCAATTTTGTAGTATTAACTGTTAACTTTTTGCAATTTTTGAAGAAAAAAAGAGTGATAGTCGAAAATGGGACTAACATATTTTTGACCGTTACATATGAAGAGAAATTTTAAACAAAACATTTGCGTGGTTTTGGGGGAAAAAAATTTAACGTGCGTATATTTTGCACAGAATTACATGGAAATTTTTGAAAAATTGAACATTAACTTATTGGAAGGTCCGTCTTTAATGAACATATTTCATTCAGAGAAAAAATATTTTCTTCAATATTACAGTTGTAGGAAGACGTACAAAAAATTGCACTTTTGCAATTTTCAAAAACTTTCGTATTCCAAGGAACATGAAACCTTACGCGTTCTTTGCGCTCTCAAAGGAGAGAGTTCGATAATTTTTTATTAGAGTTCGAAAATGTTTGTGAAGCTTATTGTAAAATACCCTGAAAAATAAAAATATCCGTTTAGAAATCGCAAAGCCTTGAGTTCGTTCAGATTGATTGGGGGAATATCAGTTTTGAAGAAAATCGGCTGAACGGTTTAGCCGGTCGGCTGACGGACGGATAGACGGATAGACGGATAGACTGATAGACGGATAGACTGATAGACGGATAGACTGATAGACTGATAGACTGATAGACGGATAGACTGATAGACTGATAGACTGATAGACTGATAGACTGATAGACTGATAGACTGATAGACTGATAGACTGATAGACTGATAGACTGATAGACTGATAGACTGATGGACGGACGGACGGACGGACGGACGGACGGACGAACGGACGGACGTTTTGCCGTCAGTGGATTTTTAGATACCAAGGACACAAAAAACAGATTCTGGCTACACCACGGGTTAGAGGAACTAACTTACTATATATAGGAACATAATTTATCCATTTTTCGTCACCAGGGCCTCTCAGTAAGAGTTTTTCTGCTGAAAATCGCTGTTTTCCGACGCACGATTACATAACTGTCTTCTGAGGAAGTAAGTGCGAGAAAGTAAAAAGTATAAAAGGAAAAAAATTGGTACAGTAAAACTTGCTCAATGCGGAACGTGTATAATGCGGAAATCTGCCTAATGTGAACATAAATCGCTGTTCTGCCAATCGTAAATTCTGCAGTATTACATTGCATAAAGCGGAATCTTCTCTAATACGGAAAAAATTCTTGTTCCTTGAGGTTCCGCTTTGACCAAGTTTTACTGCATTTGCATTGAAACTACAGAATTTGCCACTTGAAACAATTTTAAAAGAAATATTTCGTTCGCCGCTTTCGCTTCGTAAGTTACGGTATCTTCTAGGTAAACGAACCAATCCTAATTTTGCTTCTTCTTTAAACCTCTACATTGAAGTGTCATAAGTGTGATTAAATAAACATTGCCTAATATTGATGATTATTGTTGAACTTGCTTTGGAAAATCTTTGAATAAAAATCATCAAAGGTAGCCCTGCACTGCTTTGTCTTAGGGCTGAACATAGAGATATTTTTGAGAAACTTAATTTAATTGTAATTTTAGTTGAATTGTATAATTTTTATTGTCAGTGTTTGACGCTTCATCTACCAACACCCTACCAGCAATAATCTTGAGAGAATATTTTTAAAAAATTATATGGTAATTTCACAATGATGTTTTAATTGTACATAACAAAATTTTTATTTAAGGAATCTAGTATAATGATATTCTTACAGGATCTGAAGATGAAAAAGAACATCTTCGAAACGTGTTGCTCTACAAAGAATTTTAAATAGAAAAAGTGAAGTTAAATAAATATACAATATGTACAATTAAAATGTGCTACAAGTTTATTTGGTTGTTAGGAGAAAAAATAAGGTTTATTAAACATGAAACTAATTTTGGATAATATACTAGTAACAGGAAATGACTTTGATAATTCAAATCAGTACGTTATATTACGCGTAGTAATTGCATGACCAATAATGTAGCTATCTAATGTACCTCATCAACCTTCTGTGCATAAATTCGCAATGTGCCTGTAGTCGGAAAACATTATGTGATTGTAGGATAAAGCGATTCTGTGCAAACTGCGTTTCAGTCATTGTCACCAGTAAATAGTGTACCCATATTGGATAAATGGAAATAAAGTTGAGATTAGTCTTTAGCCGGACTAATTGCAATTGCCATCTAATAGCTTGGGACAGAGTATAATAGACGCACGAGCAATATTAAGTTCGAGTGAGAATATTTTGAAACTTTATGAGCATGCTTCATCTAATTTTCTGACTTGGATAATTGATCCTGCAAATAACATTTCCGAACATTTGCTTTTCTCATCAATTTCTGTGTTTGTTGTTGCAGCCAATGTAAGTATCATGGCTCCAGGAGTTTTTTTAATCACTATTAGTTTTGTAAATGTATATGAAAATAATTCAGTTGACGAAGGTTAAATCATTTGCAAAGCTACATTTTCCTAGTCACTTCAATATTTCACATCCATTCCACATCTAATAATCTTCGATTTTGTAATCAGTAAGATTCATTTTTGTGTCAGTACTTGCTTTAAAGGTAGAAAGAATGCTTTCTAATTTTATCATTTAGGTTTAGAGAAAGTCAGTAATGTTTCGTTAGATCGTGAAAATTGAATTCGAAGAAAATGCGCAAGTTTTAATCAGTGTGGAATTCTCAACGAAGAGAAAATTATGAGAGAGCGAGGAGAGGAGCAGGGGAAAGAATAGGAATGCAATTTAATCTTCTACTTCGTTGGCAATTTTCTACCTTGGACCACCAGCGTTGTCGACGTAACAGAAGCAATTTCACGCAACTTCTTTCGAATTAATGTTATTACACCTCTGGAATTTTGAAATTCATCTCGTGACCTTAGATTCTCCCCATTTACGTGAAAGTTTGGTGGAAATATTAGAAATACGTATGACAGCGGTTAGTTTGGAAAGATACTGGAAGATTCTACACGGTAAACCGAATGTTTTGTGAGGGTTCAGGGAGTAGCGTTTTAATGTGTGAACAGAATTGACAGCCCATTCGAATACTCCCGAAATCGACCCCTGCATCCAGCGTAAATTTTCTTGCTTTGACGTTCATGTGTGTTATCTCGGATTGTGCTAATCTGTCATCCTAAGGGTAACGATGTAGTGCGTTGGACATTTGTACACTTACATTTATTGGTAACTTCTACTGCGTGTCTCATCTGAATAACCCACTCCGTAGCACGGTGTTCTGAACGTGCAGAATCTCGAAATCTATTTATAATTCAATTTGCTATTGTCGTTTTTGATGTTCTGTGCCACTTAATTTCATAGTATGTTTTTGTTTATTAATAATTAATTAGCAATATCATAATACAGACTCACGCACAGTGTCAGGCTTTCGATGTGACCTGCAGTTCATCGCTTGACCATTGGAAGTGGGTTTTCAGCAAGAAGCTTTTAAAAAAACAGATTATTTACATAGCGCAGAGAGTTTGCAAATGATAAATTATTGTGGGAATAACCAGGAATACAGTAAATATTGACTGCCTTTATATTGTAGCAAAATTTTTTATGCGTTTGATGTTTGCGAAATACATGACGCCCACAGTAGTTCCTCAGAGATACCCAGAAGCAACGTGGCGTCCAGTCATGCGTAGGTGTACGTGCAAAAGGAACAAGACCCCCTGACAATGTGGAAGGGGTCCTAATGAAACATTTTGTTTCTGAAAATAGATCAGCGATTCTACGACGCTCTAATGACGTCCAATATCAATATCATTAAAAGTAGACAATACGAATGTCAGAGTGCAGGAATCAGGCTGAAATCTATCAAAGGTGTGGCACTGAAATGTAGTTGTCGCTTTGGATAGCCTGCAAAAGAACGTGTTGTCAAGCCCGACTGCCAAGCCCAAAGAAGAATGGGACAACCGCGTAATGTAGTACATGCAGTAAACAAGCTGTGGGTTATTGTGTGCGTGGTTTGAGCCGTCGCGAGTTGAGTGGTGAGATCCCAGCGGCGCGGCCCGGGCCATTTCAATGCCCGGCCACTCACTCCCCCTGCCCCCCTGCCCCCCTCACCCCGCACGCACGCAGGCCCTCGAGGGAACAGCACGGGCCCCGCGTCACCGCCAAGCCCAGCGCCAGCGCCGGGCTCGCAGCCCGAGAAAGGCACCTTCTAGGTATGGGTTTAGCGGTGAAGTGTCGTTGGCATTTAAGTAATTGAAATGATTCACGGCGTTGTCATTGCCAACAATATTGTTTACTTCAATGAGAGCAGCTTTCGGTGGCTTAGCCTTCATCATCAGTTTTATGATACTAGAAAATATAAACAAGAATTTTCTTTCTTTCTTTCTTTCTTTCTTTCATTTCTTAAGATGTTTTTAAATTAAAATTATGTAATATATAACAATTTGCTTGTCGTACTCTGTCAATTTCAATGTTTTTGTTTATATTTTCTTGTATCAGGAAACTGATGATGATGGCTAAGCTGTCGGAAGTTATCTTATTGAAGTAAACTATATTGTTGGCAATGACAACGCCTTGAATTATTCACTTACTAAGTACCCAGCGGTCAATGAATGCATAAGACCACCTCCCATGATTTTAAATAAAATTTCATGTCTATTTTATACGTTTTTGCGTTAATCTTTTAAATGCAACTGATATTGTGTTTCATTGTCATTTTGAACACAAACGTTCAATATTACAATAATAGGGGGCCCGTACTTAGGCTTCCTTAATGTATTAATTCGGCTCTGGAAGCACGTTTGCTTTGGCGTAGAGTACGCGCTTGTTCCGTTGGTATTTCTTCTGGTTACTTTAAGAAACCACCAAATGAAGCCCTATTAAATGCATACTACATACTTCAAGAAACTACTATGTCCGATGTGAACTGTTAGCTGCGGGTGAAATTAATGATACTGATTTTGACAGAGGACATGTTTTTGAACATACTTTAGAGTTCTAAAATACAGCTGTTTGTCTGAAAAGAAATCTTTGTGCACATTCGTCGATAGAAAATAATTTCTTTCACATGTAATTAATTAAGATAATTTTAAAATTGTCATCACAAATGATATTAATAATCACAACAATTGCTCTGTTTACTTATCGGTTGCATTTGACGTGTGAACAGCATGTAAAAATTAGAAGGGGTTTCTTTTGTGTACGTGGACAGTGAAACCGGGGGCGGTGACTCAGTACATCAACTGATGTCACTGCAGTGCCTCTGATCAGGAGGTCCTAGGTTCCCACTCCCCACGTCGGCAGGATTTTCGACACTAGCTTTTCATCTGTCTGGAGGAAAATTCTAGCGGCCGGCTGCTCTTATCGGTAGTTTTCCGTGGTTTCTCCGATCAACACCAGGCGAATGCCGGAGCAGTACCCTAACAAACGGGCCACGGACCGCGCGCGGTCTTTCCTTCCTCTTCCTTGTCCATCCTCTCCCCTTACACACACTTACACTAACATGCACTACACTACCACACATGCCGGGAGCTTAGAGTCTGTCCCGGCTGGGGCGGTGCCCCGCTAGTGGAAGATATCTGGTTGGGGACAACCCCGCTAGTCGACGGTAGGTCGGCGCCGGATCTCGCCATTAAGTGGGTAAAGATCACCGTCACCTCCCTATGAAAACCATGCATTACACTTACGGGACTAATGACCTCGTTAGTTGACGCGCCCGGAATCACTGATCAATCAATGGACAGTGAACGGTGGAGACGGACGTTGAGGGGTGTTGAGTGGCGGGATCCTTATCCTTCAATATCATTGTCGACGCAGCTCCTGGAGCGTTAGTTCCGAAAAATATTGCAATATCAACAAGAAATTTTTTCAACCAATGAATATCGTGATGTTGTTTGCGCAAAAACATAGTAAGAAGACCTGTAAGTGTGGATACACCATTTCATAAAGAAGATAAAAGAACAAGAAATTTAAAGAAAGCAATTCTACGTTTTTGAGAAAAATTAAATGGCATAAATAACATCGTCCCCGGAAAGAACATGCACTTCAAATTCACAGGGTCTCAAATTGAACGAAATCGATGAGAGTATACGAATCCAAAACATCCAAAGGATTTTTTTGTTTTTGTTTAGGCGCTCATCTTTTTCAGAGGCAGATAGACAGATGATGGACAGGCGGACGGGGAAGAGGCACAATGACATTTTTCAGACGAACAAGACTTTTTCGGAATCAGGGGCTGTCAAAATGCGTATTTCTGCAAAATCTAGAGACAGTTTTCTACAACATTACTCAACTTCCTTCCACCTGTCTGATAAGTTAAAAACTAGAAAGTCTGCGTGTCCTACAGAAACCTTTCAATCGATAAATTTCATAAAATTTTCAATACATGTACCATATCTTAATGATTGATTGATGTATCTGGTCTCGCCAAATGCGATGGTCATTAGTCCCGCAACTGTAGTACATGTTTCATCGCACGAAGTCGCGGTGTTCTTTCAAAGCTGGATGGTGATGTCCAGCGCTTACATACAAGTTGGTTTGCGTTTTTTGTATTTATTTTTTATACCATGGAATTATTTCTCACCAGCAGGGCATCTCTTCAGTACTGCTTATCTTGGAATATACTTGAGTTTCTTTAACCTAGCTGATGACAGCTGATCATCTGTTACGTCACATGAGATTTTAGCTCTCGATTGCTTGAAACCGTAGCAGCTGATGAGGTGTCATCGACCAGGTTAGAAAAACCCACGTATAGTCGTGGTACGTGGACGAGAAAGCTAAAGAGAGGGCAATGTCGTTATGAGCCCTGTGCTCGTGGCTTCCGGAGGGGGCGAGCGCGCAGCTGCGGGGGCGGCGGAGCGGAGCGGGGCGGGGCGGGGGCGGGGGCGGCGGCAGCTGGCTGGCGCTTGCCCCCCTCAACGTGGCGTTGCACTCGCGCACGGGGCAGGGCGGGGCGGGGCGGGGCGAGAGACGCCGCCACGCGTTGCCACTTCTGGGGCATAATAAACACTTGAATAGATTTTTTTCTTGCTCGTATATCTGCGTATATACGGAGTAATATACCGACGATAGAGAGAGTTAGCATTTCTGAGGTTTCAACGGAAATACACCCCCTGATACGAAAAAGTGTTTTTTTAAACGTCCGTCCGTTCGTCTGTCTGTCCGTCCGTTCGTCCGTGCGTCTGTCTGTCTGTCGGTCTGTGTGTCGGTCTATCTATCTGTGTGTCGGTCTATCTATCTGTGTGTCGGTCTATCTATCTGTGTGTCGGTCTATCTATCTGTGTGTCGGTCTATCTATCTGTGTGTCGGTCTATCTATCTGTGTGTCGGTCTATCTATCTGTCGGTCTATCTATCTATCTATCTATCTGTCTGTCTGTCTAGCGGGCTATCTGTCTGTCTATCGGTCTATCTGTCTGTCCGTTTGTTAACAACACTAGCGCGTAAACTATGCGTACGATTTTCTCCAAACTGAATAAACCCCTGTCCATCTGATCTCACTCAAAGCTCTACGATTTTGTAAAACATTCATTTATTGTTGAGGGTACTGTAAGTTAAGCCTCTGGGACATTTTCAAAAATTTGTGTCATAACGGCCACTTTCTGAAAAAAAAAACCTTAACCCAGGTTTCACTGTATTTGCTTTTCTTGGAATAAACACGATAATAACTAAGAGAGATATTTAGTTTCTTTTCAAATAATATGAAGAGGTGTCTTGTAAACGGAATTACACTTTTTAAATTTTTTCAGTGATAATGAATGGCTAATAAAATAATGATTACTCGCCAATCCTTTTCATGGAAATAATCATTAAAACGGAGCACGATTTTAATTATTAACTCAATGGAGAGTGCTATCATCTTTATTGAACGACTCATTCAGACCCATTCCTCGTACTTTAAAGATTTTGTTGTGTAACCGCTCGTTGGGACAGCCCAGCGAAAGAGACCGGGCAGCTGATGTTCGCTCTCCCCAAGTGACGTGCGTCCACCCCGGCGCGTCGCATGCGCTGCCGCTCGCCTCTACTCTTGTCGCCCCCCCTTCACCCCTCGCCCCCCCCCCCACCACCCACCCAGCCCGACCGCGCTGCGAAAAAAACGTGTGCGTGAAATCTGAGTTCGCGCCAGCTGGTCAGAAGAAACGTTTCTCACAGTGTAATCTAGAGGATAATACCTACTTGAACATTCTAATAAAGTTTTGCTGGTCCGGCGCTTCTCGATATTACCCCACCTGCTCAGAGACGTGCAGAATCTGCAACTAAATGTGAATGAGAGGGACAGAGACACATAAACTGAGACAGGGACAGAGAAAGACGGAGAGATCATGAGAGAGTGGGAGACGGAGAGAGTGGGAGACGGAGAGAGTGGGAGACGGAGAGAGTGGGAGACGGAGAGAGTGGGAGACGGAGAGAGTGGGAGACGGAGAGAGTGGGAGACGGAGCGAGTCACACACACGGAGAGAGGGAGAGTCACACACACGGAGAGAGGGAGAGACACACACACGGAGAGAGGGAGAGTCACACACACGGGGGCGTCAGCGTGTGGTCTAATTCCCCGCCATCATCAAGTCATACCTTTCTTTCCCAAGCACCGACTGCACAGAGCGAACGCGTCCTCGGGCGCCGCCCGCCCGGCGCCTCCTGGGTCTCGTGGGCGTCCTGCGGCGCAGGGCGCGAGCCCTTACAAGCGCCGCGCGCCGGCCAGGCCTTCGCCCTTTTAATCTGGCTGCGGCGCGCGCAGCTCAGCCGCGAAACAAGCCCCGGCCCCTCCGCGGGCGCCTTCTCATGGAGCGCTTTTGCGGGGATTCGCCTCCGCCTCGCGGGGGCGCCCGCAATGTGCACTGCATGGGAATAACTAGTGGTGCTACAACAGCACGCACAGTTGCCCGCACAGTTTCGCGGAAACTCACATGATCTTATTTCAAAATCTATATTTAAGAAACAGATTTCACTAAGGGAAGAATTTCTATCTTTAATGTTGTAGTTGTAGGAAGACGCCGGAAAAATGTTGAACTTTCGCAGTTTTCGAAAAATCAGGGTACATGAGATTTGCACCATTGTCTTAAACGTCCTTCACACTATCCAACAACAAAATTTAGTAAAAAACGACGGGGCTTTTTTCTATTTTGGAAAATATCCCAGTGGCTTCATGAACTGCACAAAATTAAAATATCGGTTTCAAATTTAAGGGGCCGCGAAAGCAGTCAGATGGATTCGGGAATATTAATTTTGGAGAAATCAGTTGAACGAGCCACTAGCGTTGTTCACAGACGGACAGACGTTTCACTGTCATTACATTTTTTGGTATCAAGGACCCACAAAGCGTGGATTCTGTCTACACCACGTGATAAAGGATATTAGTTTCTAAATTTCGCGACTTGATTTATTCACTTGTTCGTTTCCCTACTCTGTAGCGAGAAAATAAAAATGTTGTGGGTTCTCTACTCGACCGTTACCTTCACGCGTGGAAAGCGTCGTCGCCTGTTAGATCGTCTCGGGAAGCGAACGGCTCGCAGCCGCCGAAGCCTCCGAACTGGTGCGTGCGAAGGGCGGAGCCTTCCACAGGCGCACCGGGAGCGGTGGCTCAGGGCATCAGCTGATGTCACTGCAGTGCCTCTGGCCGGGAGGTCCTAGGTTACACTCCCCACGGCGGCAGGGTTTTCGACACTAGCTTTTCAGCTAGGTGGAATTCAGTCGCTGTCTGGAGGAGAATTCTAGCGACCGGCTGCTCTGATCGGAAGATTTCCATGGTTTCTCCGATCAATACCAGGCGAATGCCCGAGTAGTACCCTAAGAAACGGGTCACGGACCGCGCGCGATCTGTCCTTCCTCCTCCTTGTCCTATCCTCTCCTGTTACGCACACACACACTTATACTAACATACACTACACTACCACACATGCCGGGAGACCGGTCGGGGACTTCGAACTTGTCCCAGCTGGGGCGGAGCCCCGCTGGTGGGAGATACCTGGTTCGGGAAAACTCCGCTAGCCGGCGGTAGGTCGGCGCCGGATCTCGCCATCCAGCGGGGGAAGATCACCGCCATCTTCCGAGAAAAAACACGCACTACACTTACGGGGCTAATGACCTTAGCTGTTGACGCGCCCTGAATCACTAACAACCAACCAACGACCGTTAACTGCTGCATAAGCAACTCCCCCTGATGAAAATTTGAATTGCTTCCGCCAAGTCCATATGCTACCGCACCTGGAGACCAATGAACGAAACTATTGGAGCCGATGCTAGTATACCAGACGAGTTTGCGAATTCGCATCAGTCACGTGATTGTAAGCCCATGTACCCAGTAGGCAACCTTCTCGACAGTTATTGGCCTTGCAGCAGAATAGAATATAGGAAACGGACGTGATTCTCTTATGCGAAATCACGGTGTTACAAAACCAGGTACTGCAGCCGACGCAGTGGTCTGAAGCGCGCAAAGAAAGGACAAAATTATTTTTGAATAGAGAAAATGAGAAGCATGTACTGTTAAGGTTAAAAAAGCATAAAACCAACCGAATAACGAAAGAATTCGACGAATCACTCGCATCCAGTGACGCTACGCCACTGGTGTCAAGTTATCTATTATTCTCATCGATTCCTGTGGACAAATTACTCTCTGAAGCGTGACGATGGGCTGTGTCCATACTGAGTCGATGGATTCTTTCCAACCCGAGTACACAATGGTATTTGTGTTAATTGTAGCGTGGGCTGATTTCTGCGAATCTAGGACTGTGCTTCTCTGCATCAATGGCTGCAAATGCCATCAGTTATGTCGTACTATTCAACTTGATGATACATGCAAATTAAACCACATCTGCTCCCAGAGAGATTTCCTTGCCGCAGAGATCATGACGGTTGAAGTTTGATGAGGAAAAGATGGAGAGGGACTAAATGAGGCCATTATCTTCTACCAATCATTTTCTTTGTTAACTGATTAATTCATTGGACTTTCAGGGAACAATCCAGGTTTCGTAGGTAGTTCGTTTCATCTCGAGCCGTGCGATTGCGCGCAATCCGGGTATTCCAATCTGACCGCAACTCACTTGCGGTCGAACAGTGGGATTGAATCAGCTTCGCTCAATTCTGCGAATAGAAACTGATCTCGCGAGTATCAAGCGAATGACCTTCGCACATTTGTTACATGTTCGGGTACGTTATTTACATTTCTGATGCCGGTTTCATGTAATCATCTTTGGCGTAATACAATCTATGAAATTACACATGTCGTGTGTGCTCCAATTATCGTTGGCAGTATGCATGCAGATAATCCATATCATCTGACAATTTTCGAGTTCCATTCTGGTTCAGTTACTCGTATTTTGCTTTATCCGACTTTTATTCGTACCTTCATCCCTTCGATATGTCTCCACGGTTGATTTATTTTTCGTAACAAAAAAAATAAATCAGTGTCTGTAACGTGTTGGGAAGAAGTATGGGGATTCCGAATGATAATGTATTTTTAAGGATGTAAAATCGGTAACAGGAACAAGATCAGCACAATTCCTTTTTATTTCATCATGTTGACAAAGTTTTCAAGTTTATGTCTACGGTACAACTTTGAAGTTTCGGGTTACCAATATTGTTGCGTTGTCTACTACCGAACTTTAAAATTAATTTACAATATTTCAAGGGATATGAAATATTATTTTTTAAACTTTGAGGATGGCATAAGTCAGTTGACAGAAGTGCAAAATATGAAATTTACCTTAAAAGTGCAGCAGGGATACAAATAACTCGAAGAGATAGGTCCAGAAGTTCATCGGGAGCGTGTATTATTATTATTATTATTATTATTATTATTATTATTATTATTATTATTACTATATAAATTGAATTATATCCTGAATTAAGATTTATTTCATTAGTATGCGAAATTTTTAATATTTAAAAATTAAAATTAATTGAAAAACACACAGTGTGGCATTGCAAGAAAGACGGGAAATATTTTGGAGGGTTAAAAAGAAGTCAATAAGTATTTCAGCTAAAATGATTAAAAACAGGCGACGATGTAGAAGTAAAATTTTAAGATTTTCTCCATTTTTTGACTTTTTAGCGATAAAATGATCTTAATTTGTTCTAACTTATTTGAATACTTGGGAATGATAAAGCAGCACGCCGAAGTCGAGTCTCTAATTCACGTACTTTAAGCATTCATTTAAGAGTGAATCATCTAAAATCGTTAAATTTGGAGAAAGGGTTTTACATTAATTTCTTGTTAAACAATCTTTTTTTACTTTATGAACGTGTTTTCCGTTGTATTTACATCTAAATAGATCACAGAATGCATTAGTAGCTCAATAGGAGATGTTTGTAGAATCATCGTTTTCGAAAAAGAATGTCCCAATCTATTGAGTCAGGTCACTAGAAGCGAAAATCTTAACAAACACGACATCTACACACCCTGAGGTTAATAAATATGTCTGAAAGATGTAAGTATGTTTTTACACAATAATGTGTATTAATATATCCAGATCCTCATAGGTATATTATATACACGAGGAACATGTACAATTTCTTTAGGTATATTCCGTTAAATTGTACAAGTAGATAAAATTGGTGTAGTCGATTGGTTGTATACAAGATGATTTTTCGTGCTAAGGTGCATGGATATTACGAATTTTAAAACAATATATTACACTTTAACAATACGGTTCGTTTTACTTTTCACTTACCGCTCTTTATGGCGAAGAAGGTCCTACCTACTCCTTTCGTAATGTCTGGACGATTCTCCCCCCCCCCTGCCCCCATTCATCTCGCCCCAGGGGGCGCCGGCGCATTAGAGAAGGGTTATTCCCTGGCCTCAAACGCCGCTGTACTTGGATTTTCGTAACGTGGCAGCTGAGAGTATTATCTCCTAGATGTAATGTGACACGACTTTTTGCGTCTTTCTGGGTCCTCCCGAGAGATGTCGCATGATCGCGACCGTATAAAAGCAGTGCTGCACATCAAGCGACACGACCGAGAAAGTCGCGAAAATCCGTGCCATATGCCATAGATCTTGAAGATGGGATCCCTGAGCCGCCCCGTTACGAGAACCCGAGTGCAGCCCTTGGCGCTCGTCAGGTCTCGTTACGCAATGTGCGTAATGGGTTGCAAGGCAGCTGCATTGTTGGCGGAAGTAATTTGACGGCTACGTGGGGGCGCGGCGGGGGCGGGGCGAGACGGGTGCGTGGCGGGGCAGGGTGGGGCGGGGAGGGGGCGGGGAAAGGTGGCGGGATGGGGCAAGGCGGGGCAGGGGAGGGGCGAGGCAAGGCCGGGCGGAGAAAGGCGGGGGCGGGGCGGAGAGTGGGAAGGCGGGTGCGGGGCGGGGAGGGCGCGAGGCAAGGTGGGGGCGGGGCGGAGCGGAGCGGGGAAAGGCGGACGCGTGAGGGGAGGGGAGAGGGGTTAGGCGGGGGCGGGGCGGGAAAAGGGGGCTGGACGGGGCAAGGCGTGGGCGGGGCGGGGAGGGCGCGAGGCAAGGGGGGGGCGGGGCGGAGCGGAGCGGAGCGGGGCAAGGCGGGCGCGCGAGGGGAGGGGTTAGGCGGGGGCGGGGCGCGGCGGGAGTCGCCTTCCCATTACGATGGCTTCGCGTCGCGTCGCGTGGGGGTTATTTGGTGCCGCTCCTCGCGGCCGATTTCCTTCCCGGGACGCGCAGCGCAGCGCAGCGCGCGCCGCCTGGCGATGGCCGCCGCAGATAAACGGGAGGCAATTTCCTCTCGGGGGGCCTCATTGTTGCCCAAATTGACGGGCGAAAGCGAACGCAATCATCTGCCGTCGTTTGGAGGAGGAGCGTGTTCCCTTTCCTGATTGGTCGAATCGCCTCTTTAGAGTAGTCACTCATTTCGATATTAGAGCGGTAAAGATCCTGGCGAGAGCCGGTCATCGAGAGTCGTTTACAATGATCAAATTCAGCCATTTTTAATTCATTTGTATTTCTGGAATTCGAGATGACTGCAAATAAACTTAAACTTTCGAATAAAACTTTGTTTCCATTTTTTAAGGCTTCATTTTTGCTCAAATTTGAATCAACTGAGATTACATCAGCAGCGATCCCGACTGCGAGGGCCTAGGATTTGAGTCAAGACGGTGGAGGATGTCGGCGATAGCTTCACAGATGGGTCGAAATCAGCAGCTGTCTGCAGAGGAATTCTAGCGGCCGGCTGCTCTGATCGGTAGTTTGTCTTAGTTACTCCGATCAGAACAAGGCGAATGCAGAAGCAGTACCAACAAATGGACTACCACCAATGGGAGAACCACCGCCATCTCGCGAGATAAAACACCCACTACATTTACGGGATTAATGAGCGCTGCAGTTGAGGTGCTAAAAAGCATCAATAAATCTGTTTCCAATTTATTTAAATTTTTCTCCCATATTATCGCAAATTACGTTTTGCAATTTTTTTAATAAATAAATGAATATCAAATCAACAGCATTCCGTTGAGAGGGTTTCATTTGTTGCTCAATTTGTCCGTTCATGAGCGTACACAATTATCTACGTTGGTTTGGGAGAGAGTCAATCTTTTTTTCTTTATTTATAGTACATTTTTTTGCGTTGATTCGGAATAAATTTCTGTGAGAGAATTTATTAGAAACTCCCAATCAACTTGTAAAAATATTTTTTGCGATGTGCACAACACTCACTGAATGCAAGGCACATGACGTACCAGGATTGTCAGAGTAGCAATCGACAGATGAACTGGACATCTTCGTTGCTTGGTCTCTGTTGTTGGTTGTGTGGAGCTCCAAAGTGACCGTCAACTGAACACGAAGTTCCTCCGCCTGCACCGTCAATCATTCATAACGTAATTAGCGTCACAGCGAAATGCTCAGTCGTTTTGCTTCAGTGTGTTAGGCTGTAGGAATATGATAATGAGCCTCTCATAGGGTCGTAACACAGAAGGCTGGGAAAAGGAAACGCGATACGGCCATGATGTTTCCTCAGTAGCACAGCTGCGTTGCTAATGTGTCATAATGTTCTCAAAGTTTACGATTGTACTGTGGATTCGGCTGATATTATTTGACGTTTGCTTTGTCCTGATCGTTACTTTGTGCAACTGCTTTGATGTAATTTTTAATAGAACGTTATGAAACGATGATGTACTGTGCTGAATTACTCGAATGAGCATACTTCATGCGAGTGTATTAATACTCATTACATTGAGTTTCATTCAGTATTTTTTCAATCACTGGCGAAAACTAATAGATATAATTTTCTCGTACTGCTGGTTGTGTTAATTCAGTGCATGATTCACTCGTTGAACAATTTACGAGTAGTATTTGTTCGATCCCTGTTTACCACATTTCCCCGCAGGACGTCTCAATGGCATGAAATATGTATTAGAACGCTGACCAATGGTTAATTACGTCTCAGTATTTCCCTTAATAACATCACTGTTATTAGCCGTCAGTAGTTCTATAATGAATCTGTGTTATAATGACTTTCATTGTAGAATGAGCTGCAGTCTTGCAAGGCAAAGAGATATACGAGAAAAAATTGTATTGGTTTGGAACGAAAGTTATTTATATTTCGCTATAGTCGACTAGCAGCAAGCGCCTAAGAACTATGTTACCGGAATGGAATATTAAGAATGGCTGTGCAACCAATCCTAATATGCCTAGGCATCACAGTTCCCTGTAAGTTCTTCCTGCCAGTTTCCTGAAACATGATCAAACTGTAAGGCCTCCTTATCACTGCAATAGGCCGCAACCCGCTCGTCGCAGCTCCCTGACAAGTGATGTTACACGAACTTTCGTTTCAACACAAATTGCTTTTGGAAGATGCCGCAAATGTTCCTGGGAAGTCGCAAATCGCTTGGTATTTTGGCGATCGTAATCGATGTATTGATCTAAATTCTTTTTGATTTTTCCAATTTATATTAACAAATTTCGAAAGTAGAAAAAATATATGATGGTCGTTCTTGAGTATTTTTAATCGTTTAGAAGTGTTAAAAGAAGTCTGGAGGACTCTGTATAGACGGCCAATTCTTCAGGTCGGTTTCGCAGTTTCTTTGATCTGCGACGGCTGAAGGAAGAGAGCCAAGTTCACGGACCACGACCCGCGCGCCGTCTAATCTGATCCCATTCTTTAGCGAGTGGCCGTGCGTTTGGCCACGTGCCCCGTCCGAAGACCGACAGGAGGCAATTCACAGTACTCCCACACACGCCATCACATTCGTATGCCAGAATTCTTCGGATCTCGATACTAAACTACCTAATCCTTGTGTTGTAATCGTTCAGTATTGTTTTACGTACAATAATAGTCGTGTTCTTAAAGGATTGAGATTCGTTTACTACTTGACAGTCTATTTTCTACATTTGTATATAATCACATAAGTTAAATTCTTCCTTGTCTGAGTAATATGCGCATTCTCATTTTTCGAACACAACTTGACCTCATAAAATACCACAACGAACAACCTTCATAACAAAAATCATCCGATTTCGTCAGATTATCATTAGATTATTCATTCTCTAACAATATTTGATATCGTTGTTTAATATCAAATAAATTGAGCTGATTCTATTGACACTGAAACGTTAGTTCAAATAACCACGCGACAGCAAAAGAATTTTGTTCACCTGTCGATTTTAGTTGCACTAACAACTTCTTCTCGAGGGAGGCTCTGTCGGCCGCTGCGGGCACTTCCTTGGCGGGAAGCAAGTACTTTTGGTAAACAGCTAAAGCATGCGGATAAATACAACCCGTGTGGAATAAATGCATTTAAGTGAAACACTTTTAGTATTTGTTACGCAAGGAAAATGAGTAAACAAAAGCCCTATGTGCATTTTCTTTAAACACTTTGCACATTTCACGTTGGCTGGTTGCAAGGAGAAGAAGTTTAAATTAATAAAGCTAATATGTTGACGAAGATGACCTCTTTTATTTCTTCTCATAAGAACGTCAACAACACCAAATCAGAATTCCCACAATTGGTTGCAAGGATTTGTTATGTTTGTCTCGAATCCCGCCGGTCGAAGTCTCACCGTCGACTTGGAAATGCGTGAACGAATCGTGTCACTTTGGCTGCAACAAGAGGGCGATGATAACTGAACCCAATTATTTTATTATGTGCCACTGTTGATAAGTAACTAAGTAATTTATGGACTTTAACCTCAGTTATATGCCAGAATACAATAATGAGCAAAACGTAAAAGAAACAATGAGAATGCGGTTTCTCAAAAATACAAAAACTCAATTACAAAATACTTAAAATAATAGAATTTTAAGATATTTACATTATACTAATATTAACAACGTTCACAGGTAACAAATCTTTGTAAAAATTGCCGAATAGTGACTATGAAATAAGAATTTCTTGACAATAATAAAATTGATGATTCGGAGATAGGTGCAAAACAAATCTAATTAAAAATGAAGAAAGCCAAGTCGCGCATCGTTTTAGACTCTTTGTTTCTATATTCATTGCTGAGCGTAAAGCAATTATTAAGCAGTAGCACGTATAATTCATGTAGGTTTTGGGAAGTATGTCAGTTTCTTCAGATATATCGACGTAGATGGTTTTGATCACTATTTTATGATGTTCATCGTAAATTTTAGGGGGCAAGTAATGCGTCGTTTTCTTAAAAATATTGTGAATTTGATAATGAAAGTGAAACGTGGTATGTGAGTTGTGAGTGTGAGCAGCGTCGGCGCAGACCCAGTGGGCGCGCTGCCCCGGCGCTGGGCTCCCCGCCAGCGCCCCGCCCCCTCAACGCCCGCTCAACGCCCGCCCCACGCCCGCTCGCCCAACGACGCGCGAAATTGCTCGCCTGGCGGACCCTGACCGCCTTCCTCCGCCTCACCTGCGCGCCGCCTCGCCCCGCCTCGCCCCGCCTCGCCCCGCCCCGCCCCGCCCCGCCCGCCCCGCCCCGCCCCGCCCCGCCCGCCCCTCCCCGCCCCACCCCATCCCGCCACGCACTGCCACACACCGGGCCCCGCACCCTCCCCGCACCGCCCAGCCCAGCCCCGCACCGCCACGTACCACCCCGTTCCGCCATCCCGACCTGCCCCGCCCCACCCCATCTTGCTGTACCCCGCTCCGTCCCGCCACTTCCCGCCACGCCCCGTCCTGCCCCACTCCTCACCGCCCTGCCCCCCCTCGCCCAGCCCAGCTCCGCCCCACCCTGTCTCCCCCGTCCCGCCCCGCCTCTCACCTCCCCGTACCGTCCCGGCCCGCACCGCCCCACCACGCCCCACCCCGCGCCACCCTCTTCCCGCTACGCCCGCCCCTCCCTGCCTGACTCCTCACCGCCATCGCCCAGCACAGCCCAGCTCCGCCCCGCCCCACCCTGCCCCGCCCCTCCCCGCCGGGGGCATCCGCGTCTCGTCTCGTCTAGTCGCGCACGCTGCTTCCCGAGCGCGGCGCGAACAATATTCCCTCGCACCTGCGCTCGTCCTCCTCGTTTTACTCTCGCGCTCAGTTGCTGCTTTCTTGCTAGCGCTTGTGCGGTGCAGGGAAAGTTATGGAATGTTCCGCCGAAAAACTCTACAGGGCCCTCGTAACGAGAAAGTGTATAATTCCAGATGCTAAATTTAGAAACAAAAATTCTCTAATACGTGGTGTAGCCTAAATCCATGTTTTGTGAGTCCTTGATACCGGAAATAGATTGACGGCAAAACTTATGTCCGTCCGTCCATCCACGCGTCCGTCCGTCTGTGAAGAAGGCTAGCGGCTAAAGCTTCAGCCGATTTTCGCCTAAACTGAGGTATTCCAATCGATCTCGCTAATGTCACGGCCCCTTGAATTTGATACCTATATTTTAATTTTGCGGAGTACTTTACAAGAAGCCTCTAAGACATTTTCAAAATTTAAAAAAGAGTGGGACCTCGACCTTGATTAAATATTGTTATTGGATAGTATAAAGGGCCTTTAAGAAAACAGCGAAGGTCTTATTTTCGTAAAAACTCCTACTTTTCGAAAATTGCTGAAATTCAAAATTCTTTCGGCGTTTTCCTTCAACTACAATTACGAATAGAGATTTTTCTCTTAGTGAAATCTTCCTTAAAGATAGATTTTGAAATAAGGTCATGTACAATTTTTCGAAAATTTGAGTATTTTTCGCGTAATTTTGCATAAAAATAGGGGAGAGAAATTTCCTGATGTTTTAGCGCCACTAGTTGTTGTTCGAGTTGTGGGTCAAAAGTGCGATGGCGCATAAAATATTCGTTTGTTTTTGCACTTTCTTCTTCTTCTGCATTTCTTTTTTGTATTGCGAACCACCCGTCTCTACTCAATTCATTTCTTAATATATAAATTAGTTTACTCTGCTGGTAGCTCGTTGCGGTTCTTAGAAACATAACTTCATCATGAGAATGATCTTGACTGTCCGGGTGACGCCACGTCGACGTTCGACTCCGGCCGCGGAAGCCTACGACTTCACATAACTTCATCATGATTTCATGATCTACAGGATCTTGAATATTAACGAATAATGGACACGTCAGGAAATATTTACTGTAATACGAACTATACAGCCACATCATGTAAATGGCATTTGGCAACAACGCTTGTTGCTATTGTGACACGCGATTCCTCTTGTACCCCAAATTTTACTACTTTCTTTTATAATCAAGCCATTGGTTTTCGCCTGCTGTCTCACCCAGTATTTATTACTATTATTTCTCAATTTATCATCACTCCCATTACGTTTTCAGAGAGTAATCGCTCGTGGGTCTAAGAAAAATAAATAATACGTCGACAGACCTGCCCATATGGGAATTCATGTTATGAAAATATACGTAGGATTGTTCTCGTCAATTTTGAATTATTTGAATAAAGCAGTTTAATCGTTCTGAATTATTATAAATTTGCTTTAACGATTGACCAATTTAGCAGCTCCATTGTTGCCTCTACAAATAAACGTAAATAACTATGACAATACAGTAAAATCGTAACTTTCCTACTATATTTGCAACACATTCGCACAATTCATCATTCGCCCGATATCTATTACTTTCTCTTTCTTCGATTCTCTCTCATAAATACTTCTTACGTCTAAATTTAACCCATCCTCGTCTTCTTATATGAATCACTTAATGTTTACACACTTTCCTTTTGATTGCCCTCTGCACTCGGCCGATGAAATACGTGTTAAGCACCTTTCTGAGTCCACAAACTCCACGCCATCTTATTGCTACGGCCGAGTTTGTGACGGTCCAGACAGACACGTCACAAAACCAACATTTTCGAAATATTTTTTAATAAGGAAAATACGATATATTTGCAGAAACAAATGACTGTTCGTGAGCGTAGTGACATTTATTTATTACGCCGGAGTTGACGAACTAGTGAAATCTAATAAAACCAGTATAAATAAATAAATAAATCATATTTTTGGAATTACAAGAAACAAATCTATATTAGGTTTTACAAAATAAATTCAAGAAAAATTATAACTCTTATCGTGAGACAAGTGAACGTAACAAAAACCATATGTAATGAATAGGACCCGGATTTTAATGACCTAAAATTCAGCGAAATATGCAAGCATGAAACCTATATAAATATGACCTTAGAAAATAAAATATGACGTTATGTAAGTTTATTTTTAAAAGGTTTCTGTTGAATTTTTTAGGTATAACAAATACAAAATTCACTCAAGAAGAGATTGTGAGTACGGTACATACGGTTTGCAGTTTTGAACTTACTAGTATTTAAAAAGTTTGCTTGTGTCTGTAAAACAAATCAAGTACAGTACAATAAAACCCATCAAATCAAATGTCTTGCTTTACTACTGCACACTTCTTGTTTAATGTTTTCTAATTTCCTCTCAGTCTTCAGTTTCTAGAGACTTACATTGGATCACAAGGTGTATTTTCAGGTTTTCCATCGTAAAAACCTACGGTAGTCGCTGAGGATAGTTTTTTATCTGGATAATCTCCTCTCCACATCACATGACGTCACGAGAGCGTATTTGAAGGCGGCGATGTCACTGCAGAGCAGCTTTGGTTCATCGTATTCAAATGTGGTGGCATTTCCAGAAATTATATCACTAATTTTGCACATTGTAGAGTATCCAGGATTTCGCTGAAGAACACTCAGCAATTTGTTGTACACTTTTTCAGCCACATGACCGAAAGCTCGACCTAACTCACTTCGTTTAAATTCACTTACGTTTCAAATAATCCTTTGTGGTATAATTTTTGAGTTTATTTGTGACTATATCACCAGATACACTGTCATGCAAGACACATTTTCAAGCCTTTTATTCTTTTGTTCTTAAAAATATGACAAATACATGCAGTTATGGCAGAATTTGGCCAAAATATGACCTTTTACTAAAAGCTGTGTAAATATAACTTTATATGCACAATAAAAATACGTTGTTCTAATCGACAATACTTGGATGCGTGCTTAAATTGTTTTATAATTCACCCGAAGGTTCAGAAAAAATGACTTGTCAATAAAATCCGGGCCCTAGTAATGACATAAATTAAATTCAATAGAAAAGTTTAAATCCCAAGTGAAATCGTTTCTGCTGCATAACTGTTTCTATACAATTAGAGACTATACTGAGCATCACAAGAAAAGTAACATTTATTTTAACAATGATACATATTGCATTATTTACCATTTGGACTGTATAAATAAGTATAAACAACCTGTAACAACTATTGTACTACAGCTTCCGGGTCAATGACCCCCATCTCGATCAGGTTTTTCGTCCAGTTTCCCTGATCCATTGAGCAAATGCTGAGATGGCCCCTTGTTTTGCTTCTGGACATAAATGTAACTTCATTTTTCTGTGCACGTCTTCTAGAATTCAGTGGGAAATACAATTATTCAAATTATCGTTTCCATGTTGTCGCGGCAGGAAGTAATAAGAGCCAAAATTTATTGCTTATTTATCTTTGAAAATAGATTTTATTACATGGGAGTTTTTTTTGTTGTTTTTCTCTCCCTTTCAAAATTCAAAATTTATTGCTTATTTACCCTTGAAAATAGATTTTTTTACATGGGAGTTTTTTTGTTTTTTTTCTCCCTTTCAAAATTCAAAATTTATTGCTTGTTTATCCTTGAAAATAGATTTTATTACATGGGAGTTTTTTGTTGTTTTTTTTCTCCCTTTCAAAAATTCAAAATTTAAGTGACTTAGTGTAGGGATCACAGAATTTTGAAAATGTGCACACAATTCACTTTTCCCTATAGCACGTCATACGCAGTTTTTAACTGTTTTTTTGACATAAAATAAATAAATAAATAAAATAAATACATTTATCTATTTTCATAAACTGACTGTAAAAAGACACCTGAACATTTGTAAATTATAGGAAAATACGTTGTTAATTTACGTATAGAGCAAAATCAAGTGCAAGAGAAAATTAGAGAGAAAAACGTAATTTTATGGAGATGTGCAAACGACAAATGAAGGAAAAGGATGGCAGTTGTTTTTCGAACACTTCAGGGAAGTCAGGAAAAACTATGAGAGAGTGCTTGTGGACTCGGTCGAGATGGGATGGCAGGAAGGAAGCCATATTTCAGTGTGGTACGATAATTAACGGAGATGGACGTTGCAGTATAAATATGGAACGAACTCAAAATGATTGCAACATGAAAATGATAACAAGGAAGTGGAAATGATGAATAGATACGTGCCAGGCAGTTACAAAAGACATTGCAAAGGGAAGTGATCATTTCAGACTTTTCTTTTTCTTCCTATACGACGTTGTGAGAAGGAAAAGACCTGTATTTTTTAAGGGGAAAAGCATTTTAAAATGCATAATGACATGGTCATTAGTAAAGGAAACAAATGCGCGCTAATGTGAATGGGTTTTTTGCAAATATTAAACGTGAGTGATGTGTAACCTACGGTAGTTTGTTTTCATGGGTATATACATATGTGTTTCTGTGTTAAATTGTTATGTTTTGTTATGTCGTGTTATGGTTATGTTGTGTTATGGCGGCAACGACGCCGAGTAAATTCTTGTTATGAATAAATAAGACTGCATCAGCATTGGCAATGACAATAATTGTTAGAAAAAGTTTTGGGGTTTTATTAAATTGGGAATGAGGAAATGGCAAATTACGTATAAAATCATAAACAATCGATGATAAATACCCGTTTCCCGTACAAGAGGAGCTTTGTGCTCTCGAAACCCAAATAAATTTCTTAAACGATCTATAGTTCCACCTTGTTTTAATAATTTTTTGTTTATAAATAAGAGGAATAAGGGTCTGTTTCAAGTTCCAAGTTATAACTTACATCCGACGTTCTGAAACTACCGTCTTCAAAAATCCATTGCCTAAACTAATGGTCCGCAAACTTAGACACACAATCCGATTCTCTTTTCACAAATTCAGTAACAACGACAACGAATTATTCCGCTAGAAAACTGCGCTACCGTCTCCACGGCCGAAGCCTTGTGTGGCCGAGCACGGTCTCTTGCGCGTATCATATTGCCCGCCTTCCAACTGCCTCCCGACCCATATATCCTCAATTACGTGTCTCTTTGCTAACTACTACGCATTATCTTCAATTGTCAAGCACACCCTCTTCTTCCCATTGGGTGTCCCTTCGAACAGTATATAGTTTATTCTTTGATGCTCTGCCTTTTTCTATTTATTCTTGTGCATTCCTAAGCACGCAAATAACTCACGTGTCACATCCCCGAACTTGTGCACTTCATTTTCCACTGGTTCTCATGGCAACCACCTCCTACTCTCGCCTCTTTTATTTGTATTTTATTTCTCGCGTCCATCGTGTCTTTTTTGATCTTTTTCACATAATCCATTTTTACTTTTGTGGTGATCAAAACATGAGCCAGAATAAACCATCACACTATTCTTTATTCTGAAATCAATTATATTAGTACAGCAGTGGGAGTAGGTATTCCGAGACTCAAGAAAATATGTGCGTAGAATACATAATAGTGTCTCATCTTTCTTCTTAAACGTCATTTCTTCTTTTCCCTGTTGTCGAAAGCGTCTTTAATCACTTTTGTGGTTGGTTGATCAGCATTTGTTTGCTTAAAGTGATTATTTTCATTTTCAATTTAAAAAATATTTTTAAAACAAAAGTTTTTCCTTGTAAACAAACAGTTTTAACCTAAACATGGCGAAATTTATTTATATGGAGGCGGGTGTTTACTCATTCCACCATATTTGCTTATCAACGACACTTCTAACATTTTTATGAGGTATGAATTACTTCAGTGTATTCCGACAGAGATGGAAGGCTCAAAATTACGACTTTTCATGAGTTTTCAGATAATGTCAACATGCAGTTCGTTGTAAAGTGTACTCTACTCGTTTGTTTACTTTCTATTTATTATGTGACGAAGATGAAAATTAAATTTGTGATTAGCCATGAAGTTACGAGAGTAAATACTGGTCGTGGTGTGCTTTTTCCATCAGAAACGATTCATCCTGTGTGTTTTAAATTTTATTTTCTCACCAACCTCATTTGTTTCCGAATTTATCTCATGTCTTTCTAGTAGTTTCCTCCAAGTATTAACAAATTAAAGAAACCCTTGGATTCGAGTTCCAATCAAGTAAAGTATCCTCTTCCTATTTTCATTGTATAATATTACTCGGGCAACCAATTGCAGAGTCTCGAGGATGCACGTTGTACTTTTCTTTATTGTGCACAGTGAAAAAGGCCCTAGTTAGGGGACGGATTTTAATGATTTTTTTTTCTTTTCACTTTAGAACAATGTCGGTTAGTATGGAAATTAATTAATATAAGTTAATGGAATAGGAAATTACCCTTTTATGTATAATGTTTTGCAATTTTCGACGATTTCCACTAACAAGTTACTTTTTACCCTTTTTCATAATTTTAAATGCCTTTTTCGTTCTTTTCATCTATTTTAATATCATTTTAATGATATTTGCTTGAAATAATATTTACGCGATGCAACAGATGTTCTCTACAGAATTACCAAGTACCTTATTCGATTTCTTCGCTTAGAAATTGTAATTTCAGACGTTGTGAGTATGTCAACTAAGGTTCTTGTGACGCCTATCATCGCCATCGTCGGTTTGGCGATTTTGGGATAAGTAAAGACAGAGATTTCCTGGTAGAGAACAGTGTTAACCGAAAGCCTGCAATCTGAGTTCACTTGAACGAATGGAAAAATCCTCGATTACATCAGTAACATATCCAACAGCTTGAGTTGTTCTTGCCAATTGGTTTGGATCACAATTTTAACGACAATTTTCTTTCATGGCATTTTAAAAAATTTTTTAGAGCATCTATTTGATCATTTTTGGCGATGTTTCCGGTCGTCAAAATCAACCCTCTAGTCCTGTCTCTTCCGATGTCTTTCATGTCATAAAGTCGCTGCCATGTTTTTTCCTAGTTACTTTAAGAGCTTACTAATGAATGGAGGTACTCGTCAATTCTGAGGTCGCGCATGAGCGACTTTTGGGCAGGATCTACTGGACTTCATATTTCCTCTGCTAGCAGAGCTGTGTTAAGCAATATGTAGCCCTGGCTCTTGAATTTAAAGAATATTTTAAGCATTTGAAATTTAACTCTAGGAGGTTTAATATATGTATAAATTACGAATGGAAAACCACAAATAAAAGCAATATTATTGTATTTATATATACTTATTATCCTAAGAATTTGAATTGGTTAATTTTTTGTAAAGAATATTGCTTACTCGTAATCAGTCAGTTTTCAAGTTCTAATTATTTTCAGATCTTTCATGAAATTTGCTTCTTTGACTTCTGATGCAGGGATGATTTTAAGTCTCGTCTTAAGAATTATTCCGCGTCTTTCTCTCGTTGCATTTTTCTTTCCCAAGGATGAATGATTACAAACATTATTATATACATGAAATACTCAGATTGGTAATTTACACACTACCAATATTTTTATTATAAAAATGAAACTTTATTTTGAAATGTACTGTGGATCGTGGCTCATCCATCGAAGGTTTCCCATCAAATATTTCATTAAAATTTAATAAAGGGAATAAACCTGATATTTAAACATGTTTCTTCTTTTCCTTCTGCATTCGAGTAAAACACAGTTACTCCAAAAATCGTGGAACCTCGTGTAAACGTAAGGAAAAGGTTCTGGATGTGAGAGAAGCCTATCCGGATCATATATTCACGTACACAAACTGTTTGTCGTACAATGAAGCAGTAGCATGTAGTTTTTATTGTATCAGTCACCAAATCATATCGGCTTCAGTGCAGTGTATTCTCTGCTGAAATGTATGCAACACTCGAAGCCCTAAAATTCATGGAATCAGTGATATTGTGGAGAGCCGTTCTCTGTACTGATTCATTCAGTTCTTTTCAAGCTGTATCCATTCTTCCTCAGATGACCTGATGAAATCAGTTTAAACCTGATTCATCGTCTTCTGTCTCGCCAGTGTGATCTGGTACTTAGATGGGCATGTGAGAACCTCAGGGAATGAATGGCTGGCCGACCAGGCAGCGAAATGGGTGATGTTCGTTTTGTACCATCCGCCGACGTTAAGGCGTTTTTGAAACGATTCATCGTAAGAGCGTGGCAGAGTGGCTCAATAGCACTTTTAAACTAAGTGCGATAAAGGATTCTGTTAATCCCTGACGTTCCTCATCCCGCTCTTCTAGGCGTGAGGAAGTCATTTTAGCCCGTCTCCGTACCGGACACTGCCACTTCTCTCATAGTTTCTTCCTTCGAAGTGAATCTCTTCATATCTGCTACTCATGCAGGACAGTTCTTTCTGTCGAACATGTCCTCGTGCATGTATGAAATTTGTTGGCAGTTGACGAAGACATGGCCTGCGCAAATCCCTGCGGGAGGTGTTAGACGACGATTCTGCGCTCTCAAAACTTTGTTTTCAGAGAGAAAGCGGAATATATACTCGTATTTGACAGATAAGGGCAATGTTTTATTTTGGTTGGCCCCTTAACATTTTATGATAATTTTATGTGTTCATTTAATCATATTTTCCTTTTGCCTTATCTACTTGTATATTTTATGCGGTATTGAAGCCCTGATTTTAGGTTATGTACATGTTTGCAATCAGCGGGAAAGTTATATCTGCAACATTCCTTTTATTAGATCTATTTAAATTGTTAAAATATGCTCTGACATGGGCGCGGAATACCAGAGTATTTAAAGCGTCCTCTAAGCCCCAATCGTTTATCAGCCAATCAATTTCACTCTGCGTTCACACAATCGGGTTGAAAACTGAACTACTGTTCCATTTCCGCTTTCCTTTGGTTGTGCAAAACTATGGAGGAGCGTGTTCAACTCTCGGAGCAGAAGTGGAGGTTGAGATTTCGTCCTCGCGCTGCACGTGCGAATTAACAGCTAAGCAGACTGTCTCAGAACAAATTTTGAAGGTACGTAGGGGGGTTAAATACAATAAGTTTTTGTCACTGAGCATGTGATAGGAAGATGCCCCTGGTTGGTAGGGAACCCTCCATGACCTGGGGTTTGGCGGATCGACGAAGCGCAGAATGCGACCTGCAAATCACCAACGCGCTGTGGGATATCCTCGGTGAGGGACAACGAACAGCGTGATAGGAAATATTACGCCAAAGGGTTGTTGGAAATGATCCTTAGACGAAGCGAGTTGCACCTTGACTTGCCCGTGAGCAGCGGCGGCGGCCGGGAGGGGGCGGCGCCCGGCGCGGCTGCGGCTGCGAGCGCCGGCGTCCCGCGTTCGTTACAGGGGATCGATACGGCGCGGCGGCCCGCCCCGCCCCCCGCCCCCGGGCGCCCCCGCTGGACCGAAGCAGGGCTGCACGCCCATGCACCCGCCCCAGCGCCACCTACCTACCACCGTCCCGATCTCCCCTCTCATGCCCAACCCCCTCACGCCCTCCCCCTCACAATCACGTCCTCGCGCCCTCCCCCTCACGCCCTCTCATGGCCTCCCCCTCGTGACCTCCCTCGCGCCTTCCCCCACACACCCTACCTCTCGTACCCTCCCCCTCACGCCCAACCCCTCTCGCCCTCTCCCTTACGCCCTTCCTCTCATGCCCTCCCCCTCACGCCCTCTCCCCACGTCCATCCTCCTCGCGCCCTACTCATCACTCCCTCCCCCTCACTCCCCTCTAACGTCCTCCCTTCTCGCCTCTCCTCCCTCGTGCCCTCCCCCTCACGCCCTCCCCCAGGCGCCCTGCCCTTCACGCCCCTCTCACGCCCATTCCCTCGTCACCTGCTTCGCGCCCCTCCCTTCTCGCGTTGCCCCTCCCCCTCACGCCCTCCCCCTCCCCCTTGCACCCTCCTCCCTCACGCCCTCCCCCTTCTACCACCCCCTCATGCCCTCCCCCCTCGCGCCCTCCCCACGCACTCCCACCCTCTCGCCCCCCTTCACACTCCACCCCTCTCGACCCTCCCCTCTAGCCCTCCCCCACCCCTCTCGTCCTTCTCTTCTCGCCCCTCCCCTCTTGTCCCACACCTCTCGTCCTTTCCCTCTCGTCCCTCCCCCCACGCCCCCACCGCTCTTGTGTCTTCGCGCCCTCCCCCGTGTCCTCCTCGTGGCCTCCCTCACTGGTCCGCTTCCGGGCCTTCCGAAGGCCTTCGCCCCGCCCTCTTCGGCGATGGCGACGTCGGCGTCGCGTTTGCCTGTGCACGCCCCCGTGCCAAACCTCGCGCTCCACCCCCATCCCCCGCGTGCCGGATTCCTTCAAGCACATGGTAGGAAACAAACGGTCCTGGTGAACCCCAACGAACTCTGCTGATGGTGTCAGAAAACATACGCCGCTGAACTTAGATGCTATTTTTCAATAGCAGCAGATGTTTGTTTTCGGATACTTCCATTCCCCGGAAATATCAGCTGGAGAGTCAGGACAATCTGTAATACATGTAGACGGTCTTGAGCGGGTTTCCAGCTAATGATTCAAAAATCAACTGTGGAATTATGGGAATATTTACACGACTTTGGGAGTAACATTTGGACGTTTTCCGGTGTAACAAGTGGGAGTATTCCGGGTGCAGGGTGACCCACAGCCTGCTCTGCCCGCATGCCTCGCGTCCCATTGCGGGCCCCTCCTTCCCTTGCTCTCTGCTGTGCATGCTTACGTGCTTCTCCCACCGTCCAATTCAAAATTTTACCTGTTTCTCATCCTTTTCCCTTTCGACATTTTACTTTCGCTGTTCCTTCGGTCCCTCCCTTCTCGTTTCTCTCCGCCGTCTTCCCTCCATTTTTCTGCATTCTTTCACACTTCCTCTCTTTCCTCCTCCACCTTGACCGCCCTCTTTCCCTTGCCACCTTCGTCCGAGGTTCCTTTGCCTCGTTACCTTTCCTCTGTTTGCGTATCCTCCTCTCTGGTCGGTTGATTGGTTGGTTAGAGATTCCGGGCGCGTCAACAGCTTAGGTCATTTACTCCCGTAAGTGCAGTGCACATTTTTTCTCTCGGAAAATGGCGGTGGTCCCCTAACCAGGACTCTCCCACCAGCGGGACACCGCCCCAGCCGGAACAAGCTCTAAGCTCCCGACCGGTCTCCCGGAGTATATGTTAATGTAGTGCATATTAGTGTAAGTGTGTATGTAAAGGGAGAGGAAGGAAAGATCGCGCGCGGTCCGTGGCCCGTTTGGTAGGGTACTGCTCGGGCATTGGCCTGGTGTTGATCGGAGAAACCATGGAAAACTACCGATTAGAGCAGCCCGCCGCTCGAATTCTCCTGCAGACAGCGGTTGAACTCGACCTAGCTGAAAAGCCAGTGTCGAAAATGCTGCCGCCGTGAGGAGTCGACCCTAGGCCAGAGGCGCTGCAGTGCCATGAGTTGATGGTGGGCGGGTCCGGGCGGCCGCAGCGCCGCGCGCGCCTTGGCCGCCCTCCGCCGTTGGGAGGCGCGTCGCGTCTCGCCGCCCGCGCCGGAGGGTCACGGTGTCAGCGCGCGTTGCGTCGCCCCGCGTCGCCCCGCGTCGCCCGGCGCCGCCCCCGCCCGGCGAGGGCTGAAGCGCGCGCGGAGGCTGCGTGGGCGGCGGCTGATCAATACGCGCGCCCGCCCCTCCCCGCCCACCCGCCCCGGAAACAAACAGCGTTTTATTGCTCGCACCCGCAGGCGCCGGAGACGACAAGGCGGGACGGCCGGAGCGGGCGAGGAAGCGACTCGGGGAGGGGGCGGGGCGGCGCGGGCCCCCGCAGCTGCCCAATTATCTCTGCTGCGAGCACGGCAGCGGCCGCTTCGCGTGCGGCGTTAAGGGCTTCGACTGAGCAGTTGAGCTTCATGGACGCCCCCCCCCCATCAAAATGCCCAGAATGTAGAGCGGGTTCCCAAAAATCGAAGACCATGTCAAGGTGCAATGGTGGGTCAAGCTGTAATAGTTTGGTCCAACGCGATCGCTATAACGAAACAGCTACAGGCAAAAATTCTTTCGTAATGTTGTTCTATAGTCAGATAAATGTTACAATGTTCGTATCTTGTAAATATTTCCAAAATGTTTTTTTAAAAAATTAATAAAGGTAAGTAAGGACTAAAAGTGTGACCAACAAAGGAGAATTACCGGAGACTTTTTTTAAATACTAAAAGTTTATCAAATTGTTTCCTGAACTTGTTCATTTCAAAAGTTCTGAAAGGTTTCTCCCAATCTTCCTCTGGCCAATCAAGATAGAGTTAGAGGTGAATGGGGGCAGCGGTAGGTTGCAAAATAGGAAAAGAGCGATCTGTATCACCGCAGTTTGTTTGAGTTGTCAATACAATGCTACTGCAAAGGTGGTCCATAAAATGGATGTATGAACACCAGAGAAAAAGGGAAGAAAATACGTCCTTCAGAGCGTCAATATTAATCCATGAAAGGGAATTCTAACTACTCGAAAAGTCAAGGCAAACGCACAACGTGACGCTGGTAAATATGCGAGCGTATGACGATTGGAATGGCGCGAAGCAAACGGTCATCAGTGATTCCGTGAGTGGAGAATCCGTGAGTGGAGATTCCGCGAGTGGAGATTCCGCGAGTGGAGATTCCGCGAGTGGAGATTCCGCGAGTGGAGATTCCGCGAGTGGAGATTCCGCGAGTGGAGATTCCGCGAGTGGAGATTCCGCGAGTGGAGATTCCGCGAGTGGAGATTCCGCGAGTGGAGATTCCGCGAGGGGAGATTCCGCGAGTGGAGATTCCGCGAGTGGAGATTCCGCGAGTGGAGATTCCGCGAGTGGAGATTCCGCGAGTGGAGATTCCGCGAGTGGAGATTCCGCGAGTGGAGATTCCGCGAGTGGAGATTCCGCGAGTGGAGATTCCGCGAGTGGAGATTCCGCGAGTGGAGTGTGAGTCTGGGAGAGTGGTTGTGTAAGCACCGCGGAGGTGGAGGAAGCAGGACGAGAGTGTTTACAATGACATCGTTCCCATAGGGATCCCAAACACACTGCGACACACCGCGCTCTGCCTTCAGCCACGACCTGCAATGCGGGCTCGATGCCACCATCACCGCCTACCGCCGCGACTGTTTAATGTCAGAGCTGCCCCCGCATCGTGCGTGGCTGCCTTGCCTTTCATCGCAGCTGTCCCTTTCATCGCCACTGCCCCTTGAAGCAAAACTCTCAACGTCCCGCCCCTTTTACTCCCATTTGCCATCGTCTCTTTTATCTTCACAAAGATAGCCATGCCACCTACGTTTGCGGGCACTTTACCACCAATGCGTCGAGCACTGCTTGTCTTCCGAAATTTTCTGGTGCTTTTGCCGACGCCGCGATTACAGTGTAGGCTGCCTAGGCATCGCCACCCCATCAGCCTGAGTCCCACACGGAGCCTTGCTTCGCCTGGCGCACTACACTTGGTTGGTTGTTAAAGATTCCGGGCGCGTCAACAGCTTTGGTCATTAGTCCCGTTTGTGTAGTGCATGTTTTTCCCTCGGGAGATAGCTGTGATCTTCCCCCGCTGGATGGCGAGATCCGGCGCCGACCTACCGTCGGCTAGTGGGGATTTCCTCTCACTAGGACTCTCCCACCAGCGGGGCACCGCCCCAGCCGGGACAAGCTCTAAGCTCCCGACCGGTCTCCCGGAATATTTGCTAGGGTAGTGCATGTTACTGTCTCTGTGTAGGGGGTGAGGATAGGACAAGGAAGAGGAAGGAATGATCGCGCTTGGTCCGTCGCCCGTTTGTTAGAGTACTGCTTCGGCATTCGCCTCGCGTTGAACGGAGAAACCACGGAAAACTAACGATCAGAGCAGCCGGCCGCTAGAATTCTCCTCCAGACAGCGACTGAATTCGAGTGGACTGCACCGTTGTCGTCGCTGTGACTCAAATTCACACGCGCGTAAAACAAACGGGTGGTGATCCGCACCGAAGTTGACTGAGCATGTCCAGCTAAGATCAACGGTTTTTTCTATTTTTAAGAAAACAATTCCCAAAACAGATGAACAGTTTGTCGTTTACGAGCGCTCTATTAGTACAATTTCTCAATATAGCAATTCGGCGAAAAAGTTGCAAAAATGTTGCTAGAAAGCTCCAACAATGCTCCTGGCCCTCTCGAACCGACAATAAGCGCGCAAAGTGTAGCGAAACTAGTATGGGTTTTAATTTGGTATTTGAATGGTGACCTCACATCGTCTGCGGCTGCATTCCCTTTCGTCCTAACTGTTTCACCTAACACCTCACTCGTTTTTGTGCGTCTCGGACCCTAGCCAACGTATCTTATTCTTCCCAAGGGCGGGCTCATTTGCCTCTCTCGCACGTCCATTTGCGTGCACTTGAACACCAATTTCTCCAGCGCTGCCTGCTTGCCTCGTGTGGTGGCGGAGCTTCTGCCGACGCCACGTTTGCTGCTTGTGCAGACTCACCATCGCCACCTCCGTCGTCCGTTTCTCAGCCGTCTCGGCTCCCATTCTTCACCGCTGCCGCCGCCTGCACGCAAAATGTCCACGTGCCCACGCACGTAGCCACTCATGTGCCCGCACGTACACACGGACGCACGCGCACACACATACACACAGACGCCAGAGGGAATGTTGTCGTTGCCACTTCGACGCTCTCTCTCTCTCCCTGACGCCGGCACGCCCACCCCTCTCGCTCCCTTGCCATTGCCGCCGACTTCCCCTCTGTCCTCTCCTCACACCTTTCTCTCGGGTCGTTCCAGTTCGCGATCATGTTCAAGCAATTAAAGTATGTGGATACATGGAACACGTGTAGTGCGCGTAACAGAAGTTTACGCATTGTAGTAATAGTTATGTGAAGGAAGTGTGTCTAGATATGTGGAACTTGTATTTTAATGTACAATGTATTGTAAATTTTGCGTTGATTGACCCAAGGACGTTTTGCGCTAATCGCGACTGCGTGAAGATGTGAGCATCGCCGTGGACTTGGAAATGCGCGAGTGGAGGCCCTAACAAATTGACTATTGTTTTCCTAACTACATCAACAATTACTCTCTTTTGAATCACCGCCCTTTAAATGGCGAACGCCACTCGTGTCCATTCCATGCATTTGCTTTAGCCGCCCACTGGCTGCTGGCGTCCGTCAACCACTGCTCCATACCCACTCCGTAAGGCGCCCCCGCCACTCGCACTGCGCATCGGGAGCGGTGGCTCAAGGCATCAACTGATGTCACTGCAGCGTCTCTGACCGGGAGGTCCTAGGTTCCCACTCCCCACGGCGGCAGGATTTTCGACACGAGCTTTTCAGCTAGGTCGAATTCACTCGCTGTCTGGAGGAGAATTCTAACGGCCGGCAGCTCTGAACGGTAGTTTTCCGTGGTTTCTACGATCAACACCAGGCGAATGTCGGAGCAGTACCCTACCAAACGGGCCACGGACAGAGCGCGATCTTTCCTTCCTCTTCCTTATCCTATCACACCCTTACACTAACATGGACCACACTCCCACATATGCCGGGAGACCGGTCGGGAGCTTAGAGCTTGTCCCGGCTGGGGCGGTGCCCCGCTGGTGGGAGAGTCCTGGTTGGGGGAAACCTCACTAGCCGACGGTAGGTCGGCGCCGGATCTTGCCATCGAGCGGGGGAAGATCACCGCCATCTCCCGAGAAAAATTACGCACTACACTAACGGGACTAATGACCAAAGCAGTTGGCGCGCCCGGAAACATGAAAAAGTCGATCAATTAAAAACCCCCTCCAACCCCCGCCACGGCCGCCGCCACCCTCCCACGCGCCCGCCAGCGCTGGCTCGCCGCCCGCGCCGCGCCGCGGCGTCGCCGGGAAGCACGCGAGGAGCGTGCGGGGGCGGGGCGAGGGACAGGGCCGTTGAGGCAGCGGGGTGGGGGTGGAGCCGGGGAGGGGAGGAGGGCCGCTCGCGTGTTGCGTACGCGACGTGGCTGTCGCCACCGGGCTTTGTCCAACTCGGGTGACAATCCGGGCACGCGTCGCCCTGCCCTGCCCTGCCCTTCTGCGCTCGAGAATTCTGCGACTTTCGCGAATTTCCCCGACTCGCGCTCGCGAATTTCATTACGCACGACGAGACTTACATTGCGACACACTGTTCGCGCTCTAATTCGTGATACGCTGAAATTATACCTACAGTCGTTTCGCGTGAAAACGTGTGTTAGCAACAAATGCGATACAAAAATAGAATGTATCGTATTCAACATGAACACTTGTAGAGTAGTTACGTAAATATACACGTTAAATAATATACGTAGAATAAACGAAAATTAGCCGGTCTGGTGGCTGAGATTGCTAAGGCAGTAGCGTCATAGTGATCTCGGACCTAAGGGTCGAGGGTTCGAGTCCCGCATCGGGCATGGCTGTATTTGTGTTCGTCCTTTCACCCCTCGTCATCACAATTTTGGTTTCATCTTCATAGTTACGATACTGTTCACTCCAATAGTGGTCACTAATGACCTAGATGTTGCTTCTACGTTAAATAAGCAAAATAAACAAAAAAACTCATATTGGAAGAGTGGAGTCAGTTCTAAAGGCTTCAAAGAAAAATAAACGATTCCAGCTTGAAATATTATCACATTCGATTAGAGGTAACTACTACATTACAATATGTTTGCAATAAAATTAAACATCTCTTGAGAATCTAAATCAGGATAACCAAACGAAACTCCTGCTTTAATTAATTTAATTAGAACAAGACACAACGAGTATTTGTATCTGCTCTCGTCCTCTTTTTTATTATTGCAACCAAATTGGTGTTGTGTAATAATGTCCTATTATTGCTGATGTGTACTTCGTAATATTTGATGAAGGATCTCATGATTTTAACGTATACATGTTTGTAGAAACATTTCTTTTTTAAACTTACAAATTGCAGAAATCGAAAAAGATATGTCATAATCCATGTTTTTTTGAGAATAATTTCAATACATCTGTTGATGTCGAGTTACAGTCGACTCCGGTTATAGTGAACTTCTGGGGACTAACATTTTTGGTTCACTACATTCGAGGTTTACTATATCCGATGATGTCAAAATTAAATAGAATCTCTTCATAATTATTTATTTTATTAATATAGAGATAAAGTAAAATACATAAACAATACGAACTGAAAATTTCAATATCTTTATTTGCCCTTAAAAAGTGAAATATTTTCAATTGTTTGCTTCGTACTTTCGTATTTTGTGATACAATATCGTGTTTTGACAAAAAAACAACTTTTTATTGCGCTTTATTACTGAACTGACGAATCTGGTATTCATGTTTTTAGCGTTTCTAAAGCTGGAATTTTTTTACATAATTTATAAAGATAAACTGTTTGACAGTCATTATGTATTATGTATGTATGTGTGTATGTATGTGTGTACGTATGTACCTGTTAGCTCTTTACTTTGTCTTATGTGCTTCTCTCCCTGCGGGCCCAGACCGGCTTACCCTCAGGCCTTCCCGCGTGACAAAGTGCCTTTCCATCAGGGGCGTTTATTCCATGGAAGCATGGCTTCCCCCGTCATTTCCAAAGATATCTTACATTTTAATACCACTTGACTAGTAATTTAGAATCATTTACTTGTAATACAAGACCAAACAGTTTAAATTTGGCGCGTACAAATTTATCTTTACAAAATAAGCATGTAATTATTATTGTCACCAATAGATAGGGTAGAGTTCGCCTGTAAAGCTCTTTGGAAGCACTGGGCTGGCTGCATCCAGCGTGTCATAGAGAATGCTGTGATCAGCAGATATGCTGGCGCGTGTGGTGGGCGCGCGCAGGCTCATTCTGTCGAGCGCGCCTTTGGAAGCAATCGGCCAGCTGCATACAACGTGACTCACTGCGTGCATGTAGTGGGCTTCGCATGTGCTTATCGGTTCAGTATTTAAATTATACATTTGCCGTCTTATCTATTGGAATAATTAAAAATCTCCCATCTGAAATGTAATGGATTCCCTAGAAAAATATTCCCCACACGCTACTCCTTCCATCGCCTGATATATTGTATTCCTCTCTACCGCTTTAACTACCTCGGCCATGCGGGCGGGCTCCTCTCTTATGTCCGGTATACACGGTACAGTTTTCGTGCAGATTGGACGTACAGAAAACGTGCAGTTCAGACTGCACGTTTCCTATATGAGCATGTTCATAATTTTTCATGCAGAAAGCCTACAGTTTGACTCAAGCGCCCCTAGCGGCAGAATGATGCACTAACGGTGATCGGCCATTGCGATTTTGTGGTTAGGTGTGTCAAAGTGCGATTGTGTGAAGTGATATATTGTTGTAAACTTCCTTTTTCCCAATTCTGGACTTCCTATTTATATTCTCTATGCTCCTCATGGTTAATTAATACCAAATAAAGATCATAACCAGAACGCACACACAGAAATACCACCACTGACAGTACTCGGACGGCGCAACTCAGTTGTTTCTCTTTAGACCCCTAGCGGCGGCCTGTGGCGATTCGTTCAGAAAACATATAGACAGTGTACGCGCGACTTCTAGCTCTAGTATGGGATCTTGAAGTTTCTGTATAGAAACTGTATGAGAATCTGCACGAAAACTGTACCGTGTATACCGGGCTTTAGAACATTTGTGCTCTAGAATAATTTGCGCAGTTGTCGAATAGAATGCGTCTGAGTGTTGCACCCGCCCTGACCGCCCGCCCCTCGTGTGTTGCAGTACGAGTTCAAGGCGAAGGGCATCAAGAAGAAGAAGGTGACGGTGGACGTGTCCGTGGACGGCGTCCGCGTCTCGCTCCGCAAGAAGAAGAAGGTACGTGCTGCTTCCCGGGCGGTGGCTCAGGGCATCTACTGATGTCACTTCAGCGCCTCCGACCGGGAGGTCCTAGGTTCCCACTCCCCACGGCGGCAGGATTTTCGACACGAGCTTTTCAACCAGGTCGAATTCAGTCGCTGTCTGGAGGAGAATTATAACGGCCGGCTGCTCTGGTCGGTATCCTATCCTCTCCCCTTACACACACATTTACACTTCCACATATTCCGGGAGACCGGTCTGGAGCTTAGAGCTTGTCCCGGCTGGGGCGGTGCCCCGCTGGTTGGAGAGTCGTGGTTAGGGGGAAACCCGGCTAGCCGGCGGTAGGTCGGCGCCGGGTCTCGCCATCTAGTGGGGGAAAATCGCCGTCATCTCCCGGCAAAAAACATGGGAAACACTCCACTTACGGGACTAATGACCTCAGTAGTTGACGCGCCCTGAATCACTAACAGTCAATCAATCAACCGAGCGCGTCAGCTGCTGGTAGACTGGGATGTATGTTGAGTTCAAAGCTAAAACGTTTTGAGACATTAGCCAGTGTTATGAGGAAGAGGGAAACGCGAGTATGACTGTCTGTAGGTGTCGGCATTGCACTGCATAATTTTTTAAATGTATCGCAAAACTCTATGCCATTGGGGAATGACTACACAGATAATTCTTGTTGTATATTCGTTAGATAGACAAAGTATGAAGGAGTTGTATGACATACCGATGTGGCGTCTGAAACTTTACACCATATTGAATTCAAAGTGTCGTTTTTAATGCCCTCTTGTATTACGAGCTCATAGCTTATTTTTGGCCTAATGGTAGAAAATTATTTTTCATTGCCGAAGATGACCACGCCATACCGTTTCGGCGTCTCTAACTAGACGCTATACTGATTCAAAAATGTCCACATCGGTATGTCATACATCTCCTTCATACTTGAGCTAGTGCTCGCCCAATCCCCAGCAGATGGCGTGTTCGGCGAATGTTCGCTCCCTTTGATGTGTCCAAAAGACCGACACGGGGTGGGTAGGGCGAATGTTCCTTACTCGGCAAATAGCAAGCAACTCATCCACACTACTCGGGATTCGGCGAGCGGTTTCTCGGTGTTCGCCAAATAACGAATGAGTGGAGCCGCCTTAATACACGAATAGAGAGCTCTTCAAGCCTTCTGTGTAGTATATCTTTCGTGGCCAGCCCAGCGAAGGTCGCTTGGAATTATTATGCCCAGATATTTACAATTACGTGCCTGAGGAGTTTTATTTCTATCTAATGTATAGTGGAGCGTTGCCTGTGTTTGAACCTTCGTAAAAATATTTATTTTCAAGTAATTATCCGATTACACTGGATTTATTTTATTGTATTTTGAGCCTACTACATTTATCATTAATAAGCTTCTTTATTGACAGTCACTTAATACGTATTGATTGTATAATTTTGTTTCATTTTTTTGCAGAAGAAACAATGGCTAGATGAAAACAGTTTACTACTGATGCATCATCCTATCTACCGGTTAGTATTCAGTTTAATTATTGCCTTCACATCCCTTGGAATAACGTAAACGTTACCACATTTCCCTCAATAATTTTTAATTTTCATTTACAGTATCTTTTATGTGTCTCACGACTCGCAAGACCTCAAAATCTTCTCTTACATCGCTCGAGATTCATCATCTGACCTCTTTAAATGCAACGTCTTCAAATCGAACAAAAAGGTAAGTTCTACTTCGTATCAAAGTTTGGTTTTTTGGAAGAAAATATCTTAGGATTTTACTGTAAACTTCTGACGCTACAATTTTATTGAAATGCTTGCTTTAAGATTGTTGGTATTGGAGTAACATTACTAGGACGTAGATATCATACTCGTGCCTGTGATTAACATGGGAACGCTTTCTTATTTCAATCATATTTTTCCGGGTGCGTCTAACGGGTTAGGAAACTCATTGCAAGTTGGATAGTGTCTTAGCCAGATATGCGGATCCGTTCTATTTGTGATTTGTGCGAGAGTGCCAGTGCTTCGCCCATTCACTTCCGATAATAGACTGAACATGGAAGCGCTGCATCCGATTGTGAGGCGCCTTCTGCGAAGTGCTCGGTGCGGGGTCTTCGACCGCATCGCTCGCACCGGGCAAAACGCCCAGCCCAACCCGACCCGCCGCCACTCGCGCCGGCTTCCGCGGTTGCGCACCACTCGCGGTGCGTGGCGAGGCGAGGCGAGGTGGGGCGTGGCGTGGCGTGGCGTGGTGTGGCGTGGCGTGGCGGGGCGTGGCGGGGCGGGTCTGGGCGTGGAGGGGTAAGTCTGGGCGTGGGGGGGAGTGGCAGGACGGGAGAATGGCGGGGCGGGTCTGGACGTGGGGGCGGAGTGGCAGGACGGACGAATGGCGGGGCGGGATGAGGCGGGGAGGGTCTGGGTGTGGGGGCGGAGTGGCAGGACGGGAGAAAATCCGGGGAGAGGCGGGTCGGAGCTGAGCGGGGTGTGGTGGGCGTGGCGGGGAGGGACGGGAGGGGCGAGGCGGAGCGGGGCGGGTCTGGGCGGGGCGGGGCGTTGCGTGGCGTGGTGGGGAGGGGCGTGGCGGGTCTGGGCGGGGCGGGACGGGTCTCGGCGTGGGGGGGAGAGGCAGGACGGGAGAATGGTGAGGCGGGGCGGGATGAGGCGGGGCAAAGCGGGGAGGGGCGGGGCGGCTCCCGGAGGAGCAACGCAGCCCACCTCGCGGCGACGGCGGCGCCGGTCCGCGCGCGCCTCCAGGCAGTGCGCGGCGCGCCCGCGCGATGGCAGCACCGGCGCGCCTCTTAGCGACGCCAGCGGCGCCCTCCAGCAACTGCTCAACCGCCGCTGGATGCGCGCGCGTGGTTTGTGTTGGGACGTGACGCCGCCGCCGAGACGCCATCGTCGTGGGGAGGGAGGGGTGCTGAAGCGATTTTCGCGATCGCGCGGGTCCTTCGGTGAAGCGTTTCGCTGGCGCCCGCAGGAACGCGCGCCCGCCGCTGGGCCCCTGCCAGCCCGCTGGCCTCCGGGCGCCGTATTTTTACCCGGCGCAAGGCCGCCCCTCGCACATTGTGCGCGCGCGACAACAACGGCGGCGTCGCCCAGGCGCAGCCCAGGGGGGCGGGGCGGGCGCTGGCTGACGCACATGGCTTCTTGGAAGCGCCGCGCCCCGCGCCAAGTGCCAGCGACCCGTCGCGCCGCCCCCACCCCCACCCCCACCCCCACCTCGCCCACCCGTGCGTACTACGAGCGCAAGAGCCCGCTGCCTCCGGGCGGCGCACAGGGCACGTGCGCTGCGAAGGGAGGGGCACTGGCCTTCAATCTCCATTCCTCGAGTTGTACAGCTAATCGGCTGTTGCTTTGCTGAGTTACCATTTATGAAGTTTTTCGTTCTGTTATTTGTTACTACTTGAGGTGGATATTAAAAATATTAGTGTTTGGGTAGGGTTCGTAATTTTAATTCTGGGTCGACTGCGAGACGGAAGTGTGTGTACGCCCCCGCCCGTGCGCCCACTGCCGCCGCGACGCCTCGCACGCTGGGCGTGGCCCTTCCCACGAACGCAAGGGCCAGGGCGCCCAGGACGCGGATACATCTCACAAAATTTAATCTACCGAAAATTCATAGTAGAATAATGCGTTTATTTCAACGATTCTTGTAGATCGAACCGTTCTTTAGGTTGCTGTTCGGCTGCTTCTTGTGTGGCTGAGGTTCCATTTGTTTATTTTGAAGTTTTATCATTTCTTAGTTCTCTGTATAGCTTAAAAGAACAAGGTTACGATTCTATAACGATCGATACGACTTGATTAATCGAGTTGTCGATATAATGTCTGTGAGACGAAAATGTGCCTGCGCGGTTTAATGACGTGTGCTGTGCGTGCTACGACGGCGGTCTGTTGTGTAGCAGTCGGATTACACGCATTTGAGGGCAAAGCGGATTCGCGGCAGGTGTTCTCTGGGTCCTCCCGTTTTTCCTGCCTCTTATTCCACCGTTTCTCCATAAACATTCATGGAGAGATCACGACAGGTGTTGTCTGGGTTCTCCTGTTTCTCCTGCACTTTATTCCACCCTTTCTCCATCATCATTCATAGAGGGATCGTGGCAGGTGTTGTCTGGGTTCTCCCGTTTCTCCTGCCTCATATTCTACCGTTTCTCCATCAACATTCATGGAGGGATTGCGACAGGTGTCTCTGAGTTCTCCCATTTTTCCTCCCTGCAGGACAAGTCTCACTCTTCTGTAAAACTCCCTGCAATTTCTCTCTTTTATTGAGTTGTTCGAGATGGACTCACATTCTTCAATGCCCTGATGTTTGTAAGTTTTACCTGGCTGAAGATCTTGAATCACAGTGTGTATATTAACTTCAATGATCTTTGCTGTCATTTTGTCTCTCTTTAAGTTGATTTTGCACACTTGTCAAGACCAAACTTCATGCAAATGGAATTTCTAAAATGATTGGTGACAGACAACATTTGGAAGCGAATCGCTTCATTCTTGGCACACACTTTAAGATCATCCATGTAAAACAAATGTAATACTGATCTTTCATCACTCTCGAACCTGCAAACAAAGTCAGTGTGCGACGTCTAGATAGTGCGATGAAACTAATGCAAAACAGAAGAGGGGATACTAAATCTCCATGGAATATTCCCCTGGTAATCTGAATACTTCTTGTTTCTACTACTGCTTCCTTTCCGCTGTGTATTAGTTAGCTGGTGCTCAGGGACTTCAAACCGACTTCTACCCTTGCAAAACTCAATATGTCTAGGGTGAAATCGATATATCTTCAGAGTCTTCAAAATCCAATCGTATGGTGCACTGACAAAGGCCTTTGGTAGTCAATCCAAGCCAATTCTTGAATTACATTTTCGTTTCCTTACATCATTCAAGATGACTTTATTTCGTAGCAAGAGTTCCTTACACCCATAGGAGCCTTTGCGACTTCCTTTCTGTTCGACTGGCATCAGGTGGTTCTTCTCTCAGTGATTTCACATTTTGGTAACTATGGCTGCGGTTATAACTTTGTACAATACTGGCAGACAAGTAAATGGTCTATAGTTCTTCGCCCAAGAACTGTCTCCCGTTTTGAGGAGCAAATAAATGATGCCATTCTGGTAGTTCTTTTGGATTTTCTAAAATTTTATTAACAACCTTAGCTAGATGAGAATGTAATGCTATTAATTTCTTAATGCAATAAATCTGGATCTTATTTCCGGGGGACTTCCAGTTTTTCATGTTCTTGATTGCTTGGAAGAGGTCCTCTTCCGAGAATTCGTGAACATAATCCACTGTTTCCACGAGTCCATTGGGAGCACCAACTGCAGATTGCAGCCAAAATGCGTCTTTATTGTAGAATCTGCTTTCTTCCCAGATTCCTGCTCAAAATGTTTAGACGTCATCTTTTGAAGGCGGGATGTTGCCATTCGATTTTTGAGTCAGACTACCTTAGAATCTTTTCGCGTCTGTCTCAAACAACCGATTCTGTACACGGAAATCTTGTCTACGTTTGAAACGTATAATTCCTTGAGCCCATGCTTGGATTTTCTCTTTTAGCTTCTCAGCTATCATTAGCTCTCTTGTGTCATTTTGAATTTGGTGTTTGTGTTCAACATGGATTATTTTTTGTTGAACTTTAGAGGTGTGAGTTGATTTAGAGGATGCCTCAGCTAAGAGTGATATTTCCCGCCGAGTGTCGGCTCCGTTTCATAATTCTTTTCGCCCAAGGGGGTTCGGAGCTGTTTCTCTGTCTGGCTGGCTGCCGGCCGTTGGTGTTGTTGGCTGTCCCCAAAAGTATGTGATAACTGATATTGAGTTGCATACACGATATGATTTATTTCAATAATATGGAGATAATCGAGAGATCGATCACTACCAGGGGTCTATACAACCATTTTTAAGACGGTGTGTGCTGCCTCTATCACTCTCTTAGCTTTCGTATTTTCGTTTATTCTCGTCAACGGTACACGGAATTGGAATGGAACTTGACGAATCGTTCTATCTCGACGAAGGAGGTTCGGCATCATGTCCTAATCGTGTGATTGATAGCCACCTCTGAAGGATATTTCACTGGGAAGAGATGAGCCTTCCAGAGGACCATCGTTTTCAGGAATATTAGATGGTTCTAAATGTGCGTCATGTGGATAGTTCGATTGAATAACATAGTCCCCCGTTTCTCTGAAAGTCTGCAAGTTGTTCTGCTGTGAAATTTCCACTGCTGAATATGTATCCGTCGTTGACTGGCATGCTTCTTTGATTCTAGGGTAAATCTCATATCTGGGTTCCGCACTCTCCATACCTTGAAAACTTGTGTTTCTGAGCCCCCACTTTCCGCTTTTGCGTAGTAAACGCCTGCAGTGGCTGGCGATCTGTCTGCTCGACGCTCCACGGGTGGCCCATTTAAAGGAGATGGATTGATTGTTGAGCCTCAACTTGTGTTCAGTTCATGTTAAGTGCAATACTCATCATTACTGTGCTTCGATAGAGAGATGGCTTTACGTGTCATGAATCTTTAGGCTAACACAATCAGTTCTCCAATTCTTTTCTTTTCCTTTGCACTTAATAATTGGAAATACGTTTTATTTGTTTTTTGAGTTGCAATAATCATGTAATTATGAAGAAAAAAGTTCATTAAAGGTAAATACTGGCCACATTTTGCATGTTTAATTATTTTAGAGTTTTCAAATATCGTGGTTGATCTTCCAGCGCAAATCAACTTTATTTCGGTTATTTCTGGTACATTACTTTAAGTATAATAGTATGTTGTTTATTCTTGTCGCTAGATTTTGCATGCGAAAGGATTTATAGTATTCCCTTTGAATACGTTAATAAAGTCTTGGTTTTTAGCATTGCACACAATGATTATCACCGGATAAACTGCGGTCAAAGTTTCGTAGAAAATTAATTCGAAGTATAGCTTTCATTTATAGTGTCATGTAATAATCCAATTTACAACAGTTTCTTGATCTGTCGTTCTCGTAGAAACAAAGATGAATCCATATTATTTGTAATTGGAAGATTCGATGTTCATATCAAGGTTCTGCAAAACATTGACGAAAAAGTTTATTTTTCAGCTGAATCATAACGAAATGACATATTACTTTTATGAAATATTTTAAATAAAATTATAATATATTAAATAAAAATATATTAAATAAAAACCAAGTATTGACTGAATTGGTGTTGGAACATGGAGCTTGTTACTGTCCGCCATCTAATGATTTTAATTAATTTTATAGTGTTGTTTATATCGCTCTCATGTTGATTATTGATCAATTCTTCAAAATCGGATGATTGGATCTAAGTTCTGGAGTCGGAATTAAGTTACCCACAGTCCAATATGAAGAAAACAATCATTCCTCCGCAGAGTTGGTTAAAAATGTTAATTGTCCCCCTTTAACTTCTGACTAACACGAAAATGTCCCCAGAATAAGCGGCGCCGCTCGCGAAGGGTCTGAAATATCAAGGAGGCCTTGTCCAGAATCACGCGTGCCAGGAAAGTTGTGAAACGCTGCATTAGTTGTCTTCTGCAATTAGCTGTCCGAAATCTAGCGCTTTTCTACAGTAGCTCGGAAAACGGGTTATAAGAGTACAGTTATGCAATACTGATAAAGAAGTATACGATAATTATTTCGTTTCCTTTACGCCTTTTGATATCTACACGAGGACTGCTAATCGTATACGTGTTGATCTCCATTTAAATAGAGACCCCCCCCCCATGCGGTGAAGTATGCTCAGAATTTAAATTCTGGACTTACGTAACTACCTTTAGATTGTGTAAGTCTTTTTAGCCTTCCTAGCTCTTATACCTCCTTTGTAGATCTCATCTTTGGTGGAACACGTAATGTAGTGCAACATTCAGGCAAGTTCGCCTGTAACTTTATTTGAGGAATCGTGCTTTGGGAAGATGTCTGAGAACAATATGATAGATGGAAGGGTCAATGAATATTCTTGAATGTTACCACTAGTGTCTTCCATAATCCTTTAAGAGCCATCAAGATTTTCTGCATCATTTCCCGAGTGTCTTGGTTCATTTGAATTTGTATCAACATCGCTTAAGTGAGATATAATTACTCATCCCTGTATTTGCAATGATGCATTTTTCACGTTGATAGGAAGTTTGACGATTGCATTACTGAATAATTACACTTGGAAACAAGATTTTTACCCCCAGAGAGGTAGAGCGCGCAACATACTCAATTTTATACATCGATTACGAATATCTCAATAAAAACGTCATATAACGTCACAGTTTTTAAATATATCGTATCTTGATGCCGCTATTAATGGAAATACATTTAAACTGCATCTGTGAGATATGTAAAATCAATTCGCATACAATCTACTTAAAAATAAAATAATTGTTGAACTCATGTATGGTACTTTCGTAAGATATCAACAAAATTAGGCTTTCGTGGGTGTTTTTTTTATCTTCTGTATTCAAAGATTGCCGCCTTTGTTCTTGCTTGTGGTAGTCGCGCTCAATTACGAGTAGGTTGTAGTGGTCTTTGTAAATCTTAGTGGATGTTTTTAAAACAAGTGACGTGCACCTTCATATTTCCTATTGCCCATCAGTCACCGAAGGGAATTATTTTAGGCCCTTACCTCATCGCAAGTATCCAACGGGTGGGGTGGCAGATTCTGAGTCAGTCAGTGTCTTGCGGAACTGTACCCGCTGTGCGCTTGAAGTTCATGTCTGCTTTACGTGTGTCTCAAATACATTAACACATTACAGTTCTGTGTTTTTTTTAAAGTGAAATTCACCACATGCTACGTTCGAAATATATCTACTACGTACTTTCTTGCATGCATATTCGCAAATAGCACTACATTAAATTCTCCAAACTGTTGTCATATGGAATCCTGTCATTTTGTGGACCGACTTTGCGAATGCATTGATTCTACTGTTCCAGTATAGTTTAACATCGAATTCAGTGTTTCCAATCGGAGCCATTGTGTCTGTGGCGATTCTGAGGCCCTTCGGTGACGGATCATCGACGCTTCCCTCGTCGATTTCAGTCGGCGTCTGGGATGGGGTTCTCACTGCGGATTGCTCTGATTGGTGGTTTACCGTTGTTTCTTTTCACAACACCAAGAAAATGGAGGAGCAGCAACGCGCGCGATCTTTCGTTCCTCTTCCTTGTCTTATCCTCTCCCCTTACATACACACACGCACGCATCCGTGCATCACTCGGGAGACCAGGTGGGACTTAGAACCTGTCCTGGGTGGGGCGGGGTCCCGCTGGGGGAGATACTTGGGAGGGAAACCACGCCCACCTGCGTGCAGGTCGCCGCCAGATGTCAGCATACACCGTCACCTCCTTAGAACATTTAGTACGCTATGGGAACTTTTTACCACTGCAATTGACGTACCCGGAAACAACAACAACAGTGAAGCGCCTGCAATGATTTCTTGGTGGGTTCCATCTCTTTGGAACTGAAAACCGTGAACGTGAAGAGGGGAAGAGGTCAGGGTGAGCAAGGGAGAATAGCGTGTGGTCCTTGGCCTCTTGGTTTGCGTGCTGCTGTGGCATCCGCCAAATTTATCGGAGGAAACGAAAGAAAAGACCACTTGGAGCAGCGGCTATCTAGAACTCTTTGACAAAGGCATTTTTCGATCCCCCCACCGCCTGCGCAAAAACTCGGCCATCGCGACCTGAATTTAAGCTCTCGCAGGGCGGAATTCCGCCAACACTTGAATTAGCTACTTTCAAGCGATATGCGACTGCCTCGAATCAGTGCTCGCTTGTAGAGGTTCTTATTTCATAGACGTTGGGATGTAAGATGAGTGATTCTTTATTGTTCCGATTCGTGGCAACGAGAATTTGGCTGTTACGTGGTTGAGTGACGAGGGAGTGTTCAAACTCAATACGAAGTATAGTTTTAGTATGAATAACATCCAACTTGGCTTGTGTGATTACGAGATCGTTCGTAATTGTACAATGTATTATTAGTGTTTCTTATCTACCTTTTGACAGACATATCGTAGAATTCAAAATATGTTGCGTAATGATTGTTATCGTTTTTCAAGTCATGTAAGAACAGAACCTAAGCCGGTAAGACGAAAGGTGAATGAGAAACACAGAAAGGAGGTAGCGTACGGCGCTTAAACGAATGCGTGTTAAGTTATTTGGCAAAAGGAAGTGGTTTGCGGACAAGAATCTCCGGCGGATTCGGTGGTTGTGGCCAGCGTACCGGACTGTTGTACCCGAGTTTGCGGGTCCAAACCCAATCGAAGCCGTGTATTTTTAAGTGCGAAAAAATCCTTCGCACGCACCTTGCTTCGGAGGGGAAGTGAAGCCGGCTGTCTCATGTAGTAGATTTACTGCAGGTAAAAGATCCTCAAGCCTAAAAGAATCCTCTGAGCTAAATTCGAATTGCCTATTTCGTCTCCCAAGATAATACTCGTTTCTCCGCTGGGTGGTGAGAGGAGCGTAGCGAAATTTGCGTGGTCAGACGGAAGAGCGGGCGTCATGCCTCGACCCTCGCCCCATAGAATAAGGCATTAACTAAGTAAGTAAGAATCTGCTCCTTGCGGGACACCCGTGTTAAGTGGCCGCTACGAGGTCGCTGCGGAAGGATCTGCGAAAGGCGGCGCTGGAGTCCCTAGATACAGCGATGAGCGCCTGCCGCCATTTAGTATCCTTTCACTCGAAAGCCCCGCCAGGCAGCATCCACAAGTAGGAATGGGGGCAATCTTGATGAGGTATTTCCAGTATATTCTAACTAGTTATCGGTAGACTGGTGGTTCGTACCTCACCCACAATGCCGATATCCGTACCTCACCCACAATGTATATCCGTTCAACTGGATATAAAATGGCGTCGCCAAGGAATGCGCTGCTGTGTGTGTGGAGGGCGTCTAGGCGGCGCTGGCGAGCGCTGGCTTCCGCCGCCGGGCGGTTGTTCCGCACAACAAACGCAGGGGCGGCGCCGCGGCTGGGCGCGCGAGCAGGCGACGGGCGGCGTTTCGTCAGCATGCACCACTTAGCACTTCAAAGCGCGCCGCGGCCGCCGCCGCCGCCGTCGCCGCCGCCGCCGGCTATTTGCGTTCGCGGGCGGGCGGCGCGCAGAACAACGCGCGCGCGCGAGCGCCGCCCCGCGCTACTACAGCGGCGCGCGCGTATTTTATTATCCGGCGGCGGTCGGCCGCGCTCACCTTGCCCTATAAATATTGCGGCGGGGAGCGCAGAAATAGCCCGCGGGCTGCGGCCGAGCGCGAGGGCCCGGCGGGCGCGCGGCGGCGACGCCTGGCCGCCGGTTTGGCCGCCGCCCCCTGGTCACTGACCAGGGGCGCGGGCGCCGGCGCGGGGGCGGGGCCGGGGGCGCGAAGACACCACGGGGCGCGGGCGGCCGCCGCCGGAGGACGGCGGTCCCTGGAGGCGGGCGCGCGGCGCGGGCCGCCGGACGGTGCTGCCGCCTGGCGCCGCGCCCGCGCTCTGACGTCACGGCGCGGAAGTGGAGCGCGGCGTGACGTCACGCGGCGGGGCGGCGAGAAGAGAAGAGGCGCGCGGCCAGTGCAGCCGGAGCGTCGGCGCCGAGCGGTGGCGCGCAGCAGGCGAGCGCGAGCGCGAGGGCATGGGCGCACGCGGCGGGAGCGCCTCGCCAACCCCCGCGTGATGCTGCGCCACGGCGCCGCCCCCGCGCCCGCCGGCGACCAGCCCCCGCCCCCGCAGCCGCCCCCGCACCAGCGCCCGCGCAAGAAGCTGTCGTTCCGCGAGCCGGAGGTGATGGGGCGGCCGTCGCCCGCGCCGCCCCCGCCGCCGCCGCCGCCCCCCGGCGCCCGCCGCCACGCCGCCGCCGCCGCCGCCACGCCCCTCGCCGCGCCGCCGCCCCCGCCCGCGCACGCGCCCGCGCCCGCCGCCGACCCGCTGCGCCAGCTCGGACACAGCGTCGAGGACCTGGATCTCGAGGTACCGCCCGCTCGTCGCCGCGATGACAGGAGCGGAGCAGCCCGCGCCCACGTGGCTGCCCCCGCCCCCGCCCCAGCCGCTCTATGTGCTTGGTGTGGAGTGCTCGCTGCTGTAGATTTGACAATCGCTGTAATCTGCTTTTTGTGCTAATGAACACACAACATTCACGGTTATTGATGACCGAATTCAGTGGTCTGCTGTTACACCCCGTCATTATTTTCCTTGTATTTTAAGTTACGTTGTGCAACAAAACCTTCAGAAATAATCCGCGACTATTGACATTTTTTACGGACATGTGCAACTAGTTTTAAAAAATTAAGTTAAAATATTTTCAAAACAAGTCAGCTTGATATTTGTTATAACATTTACGACAAAACGTGTTGCATTCTGAATTAACGAACTATTAGTAAATATTTCATATTGATCTTTGGTTCATTAAAAAAATGTTGAAACGAAATAACTTAAGATTTTAATTCGTTTTTACTTCAGTGTTTTATTCAAATTCGCATTCTCTGAGAATTGGAATGCAGGGAATCGTTATATTCTCAAAAATGTACGTGTGATTTAAAACAAAATTAGTGTCAATAGTTTTATTTTTGACTTAAGGCAATGAGCGACATCTCAGTGCCTTTAATGAACTTATTTTATCGTTATCGAAATATTCTATGACTAACGTTACTGAACTAAGCATTTGTAGTGTGTAAGTACTTCCCTTCGTACCAATATTGTTTCAAAAAGAAGAAATTATTTATTCACGTCTTTTCACTTAGTAAATGAGGTACCTTCCACAATTCTACACGGTTCAATACAGAAACTAAATGTCCGTTATTAGACAACAATGCAGTCGCTTTTCTCAATTCTAAGTTCTAATGGCGCGCTCTTGTTTGTGTACGCGCATGTCGCTCACAACGCGAATGATTGCATTTTGAACGCGTCTTTCCACAGCTCCAGTGGCACATTTCTAAAGGAACGGCCAGTCGGTCGATTTACGATGACCTGCAATAAAATTCAATCGCCACAACCGACGTCTGCTACGTCACAGACAGATCGCCTCGCTGAAGGAGACGGACTCTCAACCTTCGACTGAGCGACATCGCCCAGAAGCGACTTCAAGTGGCTCGTGATTGCACAGCAGCATCCGTCCAGGGATTTAAATTGAAAAACGATAAACTGTCTTCATAACATAAACATATATTTACATTCATTTGGACTTTAAAATACAGTAAAACTTTCTCAATGCAGAATCTCAAGCGTCCAGTATGTTCTGCAGTATGCATTATACCCTGTAACATTACTTTTATACATTATAGAATGTGGAATTTACGTTTGCCACGGCCGCAATTTATGTTCACCTAGGACATATCCGCATTAAACACGTTACGATTTGGGCACTTTTTACTGTAGATTAATGACCATGCACTTCATTGAGTTTTAAGATTGTTTTCAAATATTTTAACTTTGATTTTTGCACTTGACTTCTTCGATGTATTTTCAAGATATTCAAGGTCGTACAGAATGGAATACGTCCAAATGTACCATATATTGCATTTTTCTAAAGCAAGCATGATCGGTTTTCGAGTTTACTCCGATGGAATATTTCCTATGAGTTGCCCCTCTACCGCCGGACAACAGGTGCCGGATTGCATGAATAGGTCACAAACCAAGGCTCGACGTTTTCTAGGTAACGGATCGACCAAGGGATTTTTCTGAGCTGAATCGGATCATGCTGAGATTATCTCCTCAAAACTCGAACGACAAGATATCTTAGCGTTCTTCGTATTTACTTTCAGGCTGTAAAAAAATATTTCAATGATTAATTTCAGAAATACTTTTCTTTTCAAAATCTGTGTGGGTGTACATTGTAGATACACTGTTTAGAAAGGATTTCTAAACATTTGGTGTGAATTAATCTGTAGAACTGAAATTTTTCATTTTTTCATACAATTTTAATTTAAATAGACCTACAGAAAAGCAACTTTCAAGTTCGGAACATTCTAAAGAAAAATTTACTTCGTAGGTAGCACTCGCGATTTATCAAAGACAGCAACAATATCGGTTACTCAGAAATCGATGACGCTTCAGGGACGTAGTCAACAAATTGTCAATCTCAAATTATAATTATATACATACCGAATCTATATTAATCTAACTGGTTCCGAATTATTTCACGCACCTGAATTGTAAACAAAAGTCATACTTTATTGACCCTGTAAAGCTAATATAATTGGATATTTATTGCGGTGTGGCGATAAGAATCGAAGTTTGACTGGCTCTTGGTCTTTTCGGATTACCCAACTGACAATAAATAAACGTTTGGTAGAACCGGACACCGGTCAATTTCTACCCTTTTCTGAAAACTTCCAAAAAAATATTAGAATGATCGAGACTGCCAAAAGGCATGACGTAAAAGTGTGAAATCAACTTGATTTACCGTAACACAGGTTAAATAGTGTACATTGCGGGATTATTGTTAAATTTTTAATTATAATATTCTTTGTTGGAGCAAACATTTGTAGTTCTTATGTGTTTCGAAGTTCAGGTTTAAGTTCGTTTCGGAGAGTAACGAGATTCCTTGACATTTATACATTTACTAGCAAAACATCCGGCTTGTCCGGATTTTCTTCATGTCTAATCCTTGTGAAAGACGAAAAAGATCAATTTTATACAAATCACTATGTTTAAGATTATTATTTTAATGTAATTAGTTTAATATCTAATAAAATACTAAAATTTGCTTTCATTTTATTTTAAAGTACATTGCTATTAGATAATGATTTGATTCGATTATGAAATTTTCAACGTAGTGTTAAAATATTGTTCTACGTTTTAAATAAGTAAAAGTACTATCTTTACCATTCATTTAAAAACATATCAATAAATTTTAAACCACCACTATTCGAAGTGATCCAAAATATATTAACTTAATGTTGATGTTGTTAAAATAAACCTTATTAATGTGTTAACTCCAACGCCAAACACAGCTCGGTCAGAGCTCGGAATCGAAACTGCTTTTGATCAGAATGGCATCTATTGAACAAATACATCAATGATACATGCACTGCACTTTGATAGTGATGTCTGCACGCACTCCACCGACGGCGTATTACAAAAACTACTACCGTGTGCACGTTTTTAATTTATATTGTTTGTTAATAAGTTGAAACTAACAGTTAATGATTGTTTACAAAATGTTCATTTCATGGTTTAAAGTTTAGAAATACGATCAGTACGTTAGATTTTGAATCAAGGAATACAAATGTTTCCCCGGAATTAATTGGGTTTCATCAATGCACGCTATATTAGTTTTGTTCGAACATACAAAATGTTGTAAGATGTTTGTGTGTTGTTTTTTAAATTTCATCGGAATTCCAGTTCAGAAAAGAAAATAAACATAAACAAATATTTACATTCATTTGGACTTTAAAATACAGTAAAACTTCCTCAATGCAGAAGCTCAAGCGTCCCGTATATTCTCCGCATTAAACAATGTAACATTGCATTTGTACATTATAAATATGGAATTTATTTAAATTAAGTTAATAGTAAGTATAAAGTACTATTTAAATTAATAGACATTGTGAAAGAAATGTGGAAGAAAACTGAAGCAAAATTTGGATATGTGGTATAAGAATCGAAATTTTTTGGTCCACTGTGTTGGCAGTTAAATGGGTATAGGCATTTTTTGCCGTTGTTGCCTTGCAATGTTTGAATAAGAAATATAATTATTATCGTTTTTGGTGAACAATAAATTTGTTCTGATAATGTTTGGATTTTGTTGTGACGAATTAAAATTTGTGGAGTTTAGCGAATGAGATAATGATGGAAAATTTTGATGATTTAAAGCAAGGAGATTATCATTAATTATTGCAGAAGGTTTATCTTTATTCAATGTAACTTGATTTGATTGTAATATATTTTTAAGTTAGAGCAATGGAGAAACTTTCTGAAAAAGAATTATTTGGCAAATCTTCACTTACACTGCACAATTATTACGTGGCCCATCTACCAACATATTATTTAAATTATTAATTTTCCGCATTTTTGATGTATTAATATTTACTAAACTTTGCAAGAACACTGTGACAATTCTGAAGAATAGCTCTTAAAATTTTCGTATATATTCATACACCACTTTTGTGGTATCGATGTCAGTTACTTGTCGTTGAATTTACTTTTATTACTTTATATAAGATATCCGATGTTCTATAATTCGAAAGTAGTTTTTTAGTGCAAGACTAAGATGAAAAAGTAATTGTCCCATTTTAATATGTAGGAATTGCTGTGCACTTCGAATGCACGTGTGGCAGCCTCGTAACCTTGCGATAGCCCGTTGTTTTCCCCGCGTATGCAACCTGCTCGACATATCAGTTCGTAGGATTGCCTACCAAAGAATTTCCCTTTCTTCATTTTACTTCTACAAGCATTTGTTACCAGAGCGTATATTTTCAGTATAATGTATTATTGTTCATATTAGATACTTACATTCTTTGGTAATTCTCTACATTCTTCTACATTTAAAAATCGATTTTGGACCTTCAATAAAATGTGGGAAAGATTCAGGAATTAGTGGTGTTACAATGACACATCTCGCACATTTCTGAATTTGAAATTTTCGTAAAATCCGATAATTCAACAAATTGAGGCCCACGACATTTTTTTAATTTTCTTTTTTTCCATTCGTGTAAATATGGAAGAAAAAAATTTGAGCTATTTTTTGAGAAAACTATTGTTTTTATAAATTGCATTAAATTCAAGCAAAAACTACTCGTTTTTTAAAAAAGTGCATGACCTGTTTTAATAAACTGTACTTTTAATAAACTGATTTTCTTTAAGGCCAAAATCTGTATCTTCAATTCTGTAATTTTTTTAATGTTAAAATTAAGCAATTTTCGAAAATCGTTTGCCGGAAATGAGTCCAATTGCACCAACTCTTTGCTTTCCAAGTCTTTTGATACGTACGAGGAGAAAATAAAACATTTTGGGGCCTTTTTGAAAAAAAGTTTTAAAAAATTAACCCTACCTCCAGATAGAACAAACTGCATTGAAAACTTACTTACAGATTAATCAAACATCATTCGGCAATCCTGCATATTGTTCCAGTTCTTAAGACAAAGAGAAATTATATCCCTATAATTTTAATAATAGTTTAACAGTTTTAAGAATTATTTATTTTAGTATCAATATTTGTTTTATATAATTGCCAGCTAGTTTTTTATTAATAAAGCATGTAAACGAAGTAATGAATTAGTTTAATGTGTAGATGTATCTTTCATTGTCTCAGAAGAAATTATTTCAGAGGATAGTGATAACTTTCAACCAAAGTCATTGTAATAGTATACTAGACACACGCCTAGAGCCCATGTTGCATTATTAATTGAATCGTCTCCTGGATACATTGTGAGGGAAACACGTGAATACTGTACCGGAGTATTGTCCGATTTAATTCTCACTTGCGTGTTTTTTGCATTAGAGGTAGTAGGTGTATTTGTAAGTTTTACCTGGCTCAAGATCTTGAATCACAGTGTGCACATCAACTTAAGTGTTCTCTGACGTCATTTACCTCTCTCTAAATCGATTTTTGGACATTTGTCAAGACCAAAATTCATGCAGATGTCATTGCTTAAATCATTGACGACAGGCAGCCGTTGGAAGAGGATCGCTTCATTTTTGGATATCACTTCAAATATTCCATCTACAGCAAATGTGATGCTGGTCTTTCTTCACCATGGAGCTTGAAACCAAAGTCAGTGTGCGACAACCGACTAGATAGTGGGATCAAACTAATGCCAAACAGCAGAGAGAAAAGCGAATTTCCCCTGCAAAAGTCCCCTGTTAATCTGCATACTTCTTGTCTCTACCACTTCCTTTCCGCTGTGCATTAGTTACCTGGTACTCCACGACTTCTTACTAGCCTGGCAAAACTCGATAAGTCTAGGATGAAATCGATTGATCTCAAGACTCTTCAAAATCCAATTGTGTGGTACAGTATCAAAGGTCTTCTAGTAGTCTATTCAAGTCATGCTTGAATTACGTTTTCGTTTGCTTACGTCTTTCAATATGACTATTTCTTAGCAAGATATCCTTACAGCCATAGGAACCTTCACGACATCCTTTCTGTTCAATTGGCAGCAGGTGATTCTTCTCTCGGTGTTTGTACATTTTGTTAGCTATAGCTGCAGTTATAACTTTGTACAATACTGGCAGACAAGTAATTGGTCTGTAGTTCTTCGCCAAAGAACTGTCTCCGGCTTTGCGTAGCAAATACGTGATGCCGCGTGCGAGTCATTCCGGTGTTCCTTTGGGTTTTCTAAAATTTTATTAAATTATTATTATTATTATTATTATTATTATTATTATTATTATTATTATTATTATTATTATTATTATTATTATTATCTACATTTACGAGTAAACAAGTTAGGTGTAGGTTAACACACAGGCTGCCATAGGAACCGCATGCATACCACGGTAACATGTTTCCGTAAGCCCCGTATGCTATCATGTGATTATCGGGTCGCTTGTGTCTCTGGGTGTCGCTTGCAATGAAGCCCCTTCGATCTCGAGGTCTCGTCTCGACACCCACTTGCGCACGCTATGCTTTTTTGGAAGTTATTTTATCGACATGGTTTCACAGTTTACTCTGCGATAGTTGGCATTTACGAAAGTGATATTGAGAACACTGATGGAAATGATGTTCATTACGAGACAACTATTCTGTAGAAGGCCGTGGCCTCACCCAATTATTTGTTAAGAGAAATGCGGACCAACGATGGTAATCATTGCGTTAAATACAAAAGGTATCCCAGGATGTCATGAGTCTGCCATCGGATCTGTTGAGTTAGTCTGTTCTGACTGGTACGTCGCACCCTGCAGCACTATTTGATACTCATCTGCGTTAGTCTTACCTCGGAAAATCGTTGGATCTTGGTGCAAGGACCTTGGAAGGTCCTTGTTCCTTGGAGATCCCTAAGCAGGATGTCAGCGCTGTCAAGAAATGCGTTCTTTTGCAGTTGGTATTCTACACGCGTTTGAAGACCGGGTGTTTTGGCAGGTCTGTGGACATAGCATCTGGAGAACCGCCATTATTGTCCGTATCCGGAAGGGATGGAAATTTTGGAGATCGCGAGCTTCCGTTTGTTTTCGACTTCTTGCTGACCAACTTGAGAATCTTTTGGGGTGGCTACAACCTGTATTCATATCTCCTTCTCTTCTGCGACAGCTGTATTTGAAAGGTTATGACCCAACCAGTGATTTGACTGGCTTTCGAAATCTCAATTAGGCATTTTTAACCACCCTGGCGGGCTTCAGTATCAGCCATTTAGTTACCTTCAATCCATACTATTGTGAAGTAATATTCACAGGCTCTGATTATCTGTACAATATTTACATTTATTATTCGTGAGAAAACAACATTGTACATTGTGTTACCCTAAGGTTACCCTTGTCGATTCGCTCAGCCGCAATCGAGTTCTATTTTCCCCATCGAGGCAGGCGGCATCCAGTGGAAACAAAAGCCTAGCAGCAGACGCCGTCCCGCTCCCTGTCAGAGGAAGATGACCCCGTTCCGTTGTCTGCGTCATATCGCTCCTGCAAAGGCTATCTCCAGAGTCATCGCTTGCTCTTTGCGCGGAGTCGCGGCCGCGAGGGGGAGGGAGGTGCGCGGGCAGTGGGGCCTCCGAAGAGAGCCGAGGAGTCTGCATTTGGCTCCGCTTTGTAGCTGCTCGTGGCGGTTGAAGTGAATTGAATTTGCCTTATTTTACGTGGCGAGACTCAGACATGTGGCCTGCTCTTCCGCCTGACCACGCAAATTCCGCTACACTTCTTTCACCAACCATGGGAGAAAGACGAAACAGGCGATTTGAATTTAGCTCAGAGGCATCATTTAGGCTTGAGGATCTTTTACATGCAGTAAATCTACTAACATAGGACAGCCAGCTTTACTTCCCCTCCGAAGGATTTTTCGTCCTTAAAAATCCAGGGCTTCGATCGGGTTCGAACCCGCAAACTTGGGTATAACAATCCGATACGCTAACCGTTACACCATCGCCGCCGTGTTGAGTGATCTGTGATCTGATGTTTTTTCCCTTCTCCGCCCCGGGTCCTTGCAGCGCTGCTCCCTCGCTCACGTTGAGCTTCGTAGCCCGATTCGGCCCAGAGGGGGATCCAGCCAATTATTTTGGAGGGAGGCATCGTAGATTTTTGATAAATAATAACTGTTTGTTATTATTCAGGGTGTCACGTAACTTTAGCACCTCCTGTAACTTTTGAACGGTTCAAGTTATTGCAATGCAGTTTTCACGAAAGTGCATGAGGAAATGGGTCTAATTGATAAGTGTATTTATTTATATTTTATCACTTGTATTTTGCGAGATATTTGAAGTAACTTTGTTTTTGTTTTTTTTCAAATGGAACAATACATAATTTTTCAGTGTATTATGACGAGCGTAAAAAGAGGAATTCAATGATACACTTATTGTTATATGTTAGATTAGCATCTTTTGAGTAATTGTGATTTTTTTGTGTCTCGTGTTTAACGCATATTTTGAATGTAACTGCCGGCACCGCAAGGCCACGCAGCGCTCCACCCGCAAAGTAGCGCTCGGGGAAGGGAAGCTGATTTTAGTATTTCATTATACCAAACATATTCCAAATATTCACAAAACTGTTGCATTTTTTTAATAATTATACCAAAAAATAGTTCTAATTCATTTAGAATATCTTGTAAACTCTAAAAAATATACCGGTAGCGGTAGCTCAGTGCATCAACTGATGTCACTGCAGCGCCTCTAACCGGGAGGTCCTAGGTTCGAGTCCTGACGGCGGCAGGATTTTCGACACTAGCTTTTCAGCTACTTCGAATTCAGCTGCTGCCTGGAGGAGAATTCTAGCGGCCGGCTGCTCTCATCGGTAGTTTTCCGTGGTTTCTCCGATCATCACCAGGCGAATGCCGGAGCAGTACCCTAACAAACGGGCCACGGACCGCGCGCGATATGTCCTTCCTCTTCCTTGACCTATCCTCTCTCCTTACACACACACACTTACATTAACATGCACAACACTACCACATATTCCGGGAGACCGGTCTGGAGCTTAGAGCTTGTCCCGACTGGGGCGGTGCTCCGTTGGTGGGAGAGTCCTGGTTAGGGGGAAACCCCACTAGCCGCCGGTAGGTCGGCGCTGGATCTCGCCATCCAGCGGGGGAAGTTCACTGCCATCTCCCGACGAAAAAAACATGCACTACACTAACGGGACTAATGACCGAAGCAGTTCCCGCGCTCGGAAACACGAAAAATCAATCAATCAATCTAAAAAGTATAATTGAACGAGGGCATCTAGTTCCTGTAAAAATATGTAATTACATGGAAATCCGTTTCCTAATTATTATTAATATTAATATTATTATTATTGTTGTAGAAAGATGGTTGTTTTTAAATTTATTTCTACAATATTAAAGCGGGATCAACAGGAAGATATTCAACCATTCTATTATTATTATTGTTGTTGTTGTTGGTGATGTTGTTGTTAATGTTGTTGTGTGTGTGTGTTGCAGAGCCAGGCGATGCGCATCGTGCGCACGGTGGGGCAGGCGTTCGAGGTGTGCCACAAGCTGAGCGCGGGCGCGCCCGGCGCCGCGGGCTCCCCGGGCGAGCGCGACGGCGACGGCGACGAGGACAGCTCCAGCCGCGGGCCCCTCGACGGCGGCGACGCCGACGACCCCGCCCCCGACGACGACGCCGCCCACAGCGAGCGCGGCTCCCAGCGCGCCCGCAAAGGTCAGACACGTTGCGAACACGCACCAGGAGACTCGGTTACAGTGGACATGAACATCGGCTGGAGTGAACGGAGGAAGGATGTTAATTGGATCTCTTATGTTATTGGGCTTATTAGGATTAAAGGGGTTTTCAGCGAATAGGATGGTATTCCATCCTATGCAAGAGGCATTAAAGGGTGTCATGACTGCATGATGATACTTGAGAGTTAGAGGACTACAGAATAAAGTATGGAGAGAGCATAAGCTCTCGAGAAGGATCGAATGAGAAATGTACGAAGCAAACAATCAAAAATAGTTTTTTTAACGTAAAAATACTGATATTGAAATTTTAAGTTCGTGCTATTAATGAATTTTGGAAAGTGTTAATAAAATCTATCACTGTTGAGAATTTCCATTTAATTTTGACATCATCGGATATAATGAACCTCACATGTTAGTGCCCAGAAGTTCACTATAACCGTAGTCCACTGTATACTTTTTGAAGGGATTTGAAACCTATTTGATTATCCATGTTTGCCCATATTTCCAGGTAGAGTTCATATTTTAACGTGACTAACGACACATATATTTGCATATTTCACCATTGTACTCCCCCTCTCCAGGTGTACTATTTTATAATTAAAATTATTTTCCGACTCCATTACTACTTCTTATGTGGCTCAGGGGGAGTTTTCTGTGGTGTCTGTGATTAACACTAGGGGAATGCTGCAGCAGCACCGTACCAAAACGGCCAAGGACCGCCCACGATCTTTCCTTCTTCATCTTTGTCATCTTTCTCCTTACATCACACAGTAGTCCCGAATGCGGCCGTGCCCCCAAGACACATGGAGGATAAAGCACTGCAGCCGACGGAACGGGCATGTCTGTCTCGGATGTCCCGTTTGAGCAGGGGAGGTACACCGCCACCTCCATGGATATAATATGCACTAAACTTATGGAACTAATGACCTAAGTAATTGACGGTCCCCGCTCCATGCTGCAATCCCGAGGTGGGGAATACATCCGCGTTTTAAGCGGAATTAAGATCCCTCAATCTTTAATGGCACTCGCGAGTCTTTCACTTCATGTCTTCGTCAACCAACGTCACTGTTCTCTTCCGCCTATGCTTTTCCCACTCCCTGTACTACTCCTGCTAGTGCTGGATGACCAACGTCCCCACATTCACGGACTAGCTGTTTGTTCCTGTGACCCTGTTGTTACTAATTGAGTTAATTGTTTTTTGAGGAGTTTGCTATCAAAATCAGTCCATTCCATTATTTCCTAAATTCAATTTATTTGAATGTTTGCCCCGTCTAAGGGGTACTTCATAACTTCCCGAAGGTGTTTAGTCAAAATCCAGCTTATTCCCATGTAAAAACGTCGAAAATATAGCCTGTTCCTGTCATATCGTGTGTGGACGCGAGAATTTTCTCTAGTAAAATCTTCTCAGAAGGAATGAGTTGTTTTGATAGTAAATGACTTTCATCAATAGTTTTCCATAATGCAGTATGAAACATCCAAACTCCTAAACTAACCATTCGAGTTCCAAGGTAATCATTCAATTGTTAGATAGGAAGTCTCAGAATAAAGTTGTAGGGTGTGTAGTGTAGTGGTGATGGTCACTTTTTGCCAACATACATATATTGTGAAATTTCATTTAACGGAGTTAATAGACATCCTTTGCATGTTAAGCACTTGTGCGTGAGCAGTTGCCTACAGCCGATGGCTAATGTCTCAAGCGCAACTCCGGCAGTTGAAATTTCCCGTTGCTCGTTCATCGACAATGCGCGATCATGTTCAACCCCTCTGCATTCCCAAAAAAGTGTATAGCATTTATTCTTAGACATCCTGTGTATTTAAATGTCCTTATGAGAAAAGTTGTATGAAGATGTAACAAGTAAATCGGAATGTTGCAGCTTTAGCAAACTAGGACGAAACTTCAGACATTGTGATTCGTAAAATGGCAGTTTATTTATTTCAAAAAATAAAATACTATTACGCTTGCTTTTAATATCCTAACGCTTATCATATTAAACGACTGACTAAAGGAAGCAGTACTACTTACTGCTTCCTTTGAATGACTTAAAATGTTTGCGTAAATCATTTAATACCACTAAACATCGCTGTGATTTTGTTTATATTGGCAGATAGGCATCTTCAAGCGCCAGTAAATATTTAGTTTTCCATTAGACTTGTTGGGTGTCGTACCATTCTATTGGTGCCGTTTCTATACACTGCTTCTGTGAGCGAATAAGTCAAAGACTGTTGATCATATCTACAGAATGAATGTGTTTGCCACAAATGAACAGTTGCTCTTTAGACTGAATGACAAAGGATTGATAAAAGGTGATTGACAAATTGTTTCCGATTATTTAATTAATGAATATATCTGAAAATGAACTGTCACTTAAGGATTCTTTCGTTGCTAGAATATTTTATATCACTTTATTATCATTGTCTTTACGCAATCCAATTCTATTTTATTCTTCGATTGTTACTTTCTCAGATTAGAGATGCATATACTATTCTTTCAATTAATAATTTGTTTAGTTTCAGTTGTATTAGGACAAATTCGTCGCGTAATATGTGAATAACTAAGAAAGATTTAGATTTCATATCGTAATTTTATTTTACATTCAGTGAGGTAAAATGCCTTGTAGTCTTAATGTCACGACATGAATCGTCAAATTACGTGAAAGTTGAACCAATGCATGTCTATACATAATTTGTTTCATTTTTATTATATCAATTATTCTATTCTCAATGCCGACCGAAGTAATAGAATATCAATGGTGCATATATTTTTTATTGATTTACCTCACTCGTGTCCGGGCTTTCTTGATGCATGAAAAGTTAGTACAGAGGTATTCCAGATATTAACATAAGTTAATCTAAAAACTGACCATGCAAATACATGTCTATCATGATCTACACGAAAAACTGACTTTCCACCTATTCTTGAACTCATAGTCTCTTCCTTCCTTTAAAAAGGTTTCGTTCTCCATTTCAGCAATCAAGGCTGACCTTTCACTGTGTCCGTATCATGCAGATTTTATTGGCGACTGTTTTAGTAAAAGGTCAGTGGAATGCAATCGAGGCAAGACGTTCAGAAGCTCTGGTAGAAATGCTGATCGCCTGTTAGGTATTCCCTTCCACAGAGTTAAATAAAAAAATAATATTGACATAGTCTACACATAATTCTCCATTCGAAATATGGAAAATAATTGTTATTACACTAACGCACAATTATTTATGAAATTGTCTGTTATTGCCTGAGGTTGTGCTAATCTATGTACAAAGGAAACAAGGAAGTTCGAAGTCACCTTCTCCGTGCCAGTCTGAACGAAGTTTGCTTCTGTTAGCAGTCAAGAAAAAATCGCTTTGGCGAAGGCTCTAGAAGATGGATTGCGTCTGGAATATATACTAACAAACTCTTCCCTCACAACTGTTTTAATTCAAATTGATCGGTATCACACTTTGACTGAGAATTTGCCTCACTTTCACCCCTCATGATCTTCGTTGGAAGCAGATCATAAGAGAACTCTCCATGCCCTCGAAAACCATGAATTTCAGGAAATAGAATGTCCTTGTTGTCGTTTATAATGATCCCAACGTTCTTCTTGTTCTATGAAATTGAAGGTTGGTGTCTTAGCACTGCTTGTTCGCCATTTGCAACCCGTCCCATGTTGTATGTGTGTCGCTATACAGTGATACGTCTTTTAGAAGAAAATGTAAGATTACCTCTTTCGAGAGATAAAGTGGACCGAAGAGAGTAAGAGAATATTACGGCTTGTTCAGCATTTGTTCGAAATCATTTGTTCTTTATTCATAATCGTGCAATTCTCAGAATATAAACTTAAAAATTTGTTTTAATCTACAAATATATGCATGTGCATGTGTATGTTTGTATGCATGTATGTATGTATGTATGAAATGAAAATTGTCAACATTGGTTTGAGTAGAAACTGGGAGGACACTTGTTTCGACACAATGTCGAATTATCTAGATTTCTGTGCTGTAGTTTTAAATAAAATATTTTGTGTGTTCTATGCTGATTGGGAGGTCGCGTGTTCCATGAAAGCGAGTGCATATTTATTTTAGGGTTTATTAAAATCAGCGAGTTTGAGACGCCTGCCGGAATCAAATTCGTAAGCAGACTGCTGTGATCAATGGTTTCCCTGATCACTTCCAGGCGAATGCTGGAGTAGCTCTCAAGGACACGGGCCAGGGCCCGCGCGCGCTCCTTCCCTCTCCGTCCACCCCTATCCTTAGGGCTGAGCGATCCCCTATCCTCTTTCAGCCCAACGCATTGATTCAGATAACCTCTGCCGACACACTAAATGTGACTCGTGGTGAGGAAAACGATAAATGAATGCTGTGCGCGCTATAAAAAGTCTGTGTGCTCAGGGCAATAGTCGTTGCTACTGCAGCGCGTCTGACCGGGAGGTCTTAGGGTTTCATTCATTTCGACCCTCGCTACGTATCGAGGTAAATTCAGCCGCAGTCTGGAGGAGAAATCTGTCTGCTCTGATCGGTAGTATTATGTAGTTTCTTCGCTCAACACCAGGCGAATGCCGGAGCAATAAACTAATGGGTCACAGACCGGGCGCGATCTTCACTTCGTCATCGTTTCTCTTTCCTCTCCCCTCACACACACACACACACACACACACACACACACTTACACGTACCTACACTACACTACAACACTGCCGGGAGACGGTCGGAGCTTAGAGTTTGCCCCAGCTGGAACAGTGCTTCGCTGGTGGGAGATACCTAGTTAGTAAACGCCGGCAGGCCGAAGTGAAAGTCGGCGCTGGCTCGAACGTTCCAGTGGGGGAGGAACCCAATTCCCGCGATACAACATTCACTACACGCACGGGACCAGAGCCCAACAAATCCATAGTACCCTAACAAATAGGCCACGGACCGCGCGCGATCTTCCCTTCTTCTTCCTTACACATTTACACTAACATGCACTACACTACCACTCATGCCGGGAGACCAGTCTGGAGCTTAGAACTCGTCCCGGCTGCGGCGGTGCCCCGCTGGTGGGAGAGTCCTGGTTGGAGAAAACCCCGCTTGCCGGCAGTAGGTCGGCGCTGTATCTTGCCATACAGCAGTCCACCACCATCTCCCGAGCAAAGCCACGCCTTATACGTGCGGGACTAATGACCACAGTAGTTGACGCGTCCGGAATGAGAAACAACCAATCAAACTCTTGGAGCTGAACAATAATTCCGCGCGCGTCGCGCCCGCCGGGTGAAGAAGCGCTGATACTAGAGCGGTCTAAGTGGCGGTGTCGACCTAAGCGACGAAGGCAGTCTGAGTGACGATGTCAGCCTAAGTGACGAAAGCGGCCTAAGTGACGGTGTCGGTCTAAGTGACGAAGTCGGCCTAAGTGGCGGTGTCGGCGCCCGGCGCGTCCGGGGCCGGCTCCGCGGCGAGGCATGCAAATAGCGGGCCGGGGCCGTATTGACCAGGGTTATGGCGCCATAAAGCGACTGACCCGTGGCTCGGGACGCACGCTCCGCCGTCGCCCTCTCCCGCCCATCTAATTGCCGCGCCTCCTCGTGCCGACACGCACGCCCCCCTCTCCCTCGGTCAGCACGTGCCGGTCCGCCCTCCACCCCCCACCCCCACCCCCACCCCCCGCCAGCCGTAAATTCACCCCATTGCGGAGCCGAGATGAGACCGCGAGGTGCCGGATTCCTGCGAAAGACTCGCGCTGCGCTCACCCAACGCGCGTCTCGGACACGGCTCGTGTTACACCTGCGTGCGGGCGTGGGTGATTTGGCCGGTGGTTCATGTTGCTGCGTTCTTTGGGGAGCACGCCTCCCCTCCCCTCTTCAAGATGTTTGTGTTCAAAGGGTTAGTCAGGAAAAATAATGTTGGGAACCTTTAATGATAATAAAGTGTGAAGCGTGAAAATTGTGTAGCCGCAGGCACAAGGCTAGCTTTAATCTCAGATTAATCGCATCTGTTATCATGCTTTGTTTGGATGCTATTTCCAATAACGTAGATTGGTGAGTTCATCACATTCTCGAAATAAATGTAAAGAGATTGTATGCTGGTTTTTGTATGTTTTGTAAGTTGTATGTATTTTTGTATGTTTTGTATGTTGTTTTATGTGTGTATGTTTTTCACACAGACTTCTTAAATTGTGAGTTCCATTATACCAATTTATACCGTCTTGTCGTAACTTTAATATCATTGAATGAAACTTATTACGAGTGATTTATGTTTGTTATATCGATTAGGAAGCAAGCAAAAATTTTTATCCTGGGGTTCCTGACCGAAAACTGAGAGAATATATTTTATGCCCGACACACGTAAATTTCAGACGCTTACAAAGTTAGCGAAACGACACCGAACATCGTTGAGAATAACTTGCAACTCGAGCCCACATTTAATTTCTTTCATGTGAACAATTAGAATAAAACGAATATGGCACTTGACAATTACATTTAGTTTGAGATTTATTCCAAATATCATTAACTTGAGATGCGCCAATACGTGCATCATGTGCCAATATGTGCATATGCTATGGGTCATCTAATGCTCTATTTCAGTAGAAATGTTTTACAATGCAAATTCTCCACATCCACGAATCTCTGTCCTAATATACGCTGGTTGTTCATTTCAGACATTTATTTATACGTTTATTGCTTTCTATTGTGTGTATTATTGTGTAAATCAATAGGCTTTTCTTCCCCAAAATTTGTAATTTTTATCACAGTAAATAATTGATTTTCCTTATCTAAACACACCTACAAGTAGCTACTACAAATGTTTGCACTTGAAGAACATTCATTTTTGTACTTTTCTCTGATGATCTGTATTCTTTCTAAGTTCATGTCATTCTTTCTCAGAAAATTAATTTGCCCTTTCCTTGTCAAATGTAGCAAATTCATTATTTCTTTCTTTCTTTAGAAATTTCCATTTCTTTCTACTTAATTTACACTATTAACTCTTTCTTTTATCTACTTTATCTCCGCAATTGCGTTGATTGAAGCAGCCAAATTTCCTTCATGAGAGAGCAACTTATTCCTCTGAAATTCATTCTCCTATCTGAAGTCAACGTAATTTAGAATGTCAACATAAATTATATTTTGATGAGGGATGTTTACGTTATTCACAAGCCGACTGTGACACTTTGTAAAATTTTGTGCATGTGATACAGTCGAACAAAATGAAGCAAAAAAGGTTGGAGGAAAAATAACTGGCATATGTTGAACGTCATCTGCAACAACAGGTTCAGGATCTCATTCTCTCGATTGGGTTCCTCTCCCAAGAAACCACTGCTTTAATGCTGTACATGGAAACCGAAAGGTCTAATTAATGGTTGGTGTGAGAGGATGTGATATGACTTTTTGAATAAGTAATAGACTTTAAAATAGTTCGTTGATATTGAGCGAAAGCCTTCATTTATTGGTATTCACAAGTAAAAATCTTTCGTCACGTAAAAGAACACAGGGCAATTCTGGAATTCACCTTGATCTTTAAATAATTCAATATTACAGATTCTAGCTTTTTTTTCACCTGTACGCTAATGAAGCTGATGATCCGTTTTATTGCGATCTCTGGTGTTATGTCTTCGTGATGATATTCAGGGACGAAAATCTATCTCAGTGCATGCAAAGTGCTGCATATTCCTTCTCGCCATTTCGGTATAAAATGATAATGACTGACCACAACTAGTGCAGGAATGAAATGTCATTAAATAAACATTATTTACGTTTTCATAATTTACTATGTGAATTTACGTGCGTTTCAGTGAACGTAATATAATAATAGTGGTGTATTTTTTCACAATTCAAACGTACATTGTCATTTGTTTCGAAAATGAACTCGCGCCGTGCCTTTCGCAGAGTCCTCCTCCTTGGCTCTTCTCCGTACTCTTACGAAACTCTTGCATTTTATTTTTATAGCCAACGTTAAATTTGGCAGATAGTGGCCTCGCTCAGCCTACGCATTATTAGTATAAAATGTAACTTGCGAAACAAATGACCCGGCATCGCATTGTCTGCCAAAAAATGTATGGATTCGAGAAAAGTCAAATTTCTAGGTGAAGGTTAATTATTTTTCACGTAAACCATGCTGTAGGTTTCAGACATTTTATTCAAAAAACGTTATTGCTATGTCTTTGAGTAACATCATTTTTATTTGCTAGGTTGCCGTGTAAAATACATCGGTTGCGAGACCTATTAATTTGGTTTATTTACGTGCGAAGGAAGTATGAGATATTATTTCAGAAGCTCATAACGAGAATCAGTTTACAAACTATGCCTTCTATAGTAAGTAGGGAGGAAAAGGAAACAGAAATGTGGAACTTTCCTGGAGAAGGCTTTGCATTTTCGTCGGCCACAATAGGTACAACCAATCCTTCATTTATACAAGTTTAAGACACGAAGTGTGGCACACGTTAATTAGTTAATAATTAATATAAATCGTGATGTATACATAATAAAATTAAATAATTTTATAATTATTAATGTTAGTGATAAAGGTAATTATTAACACCAGCAAGCGTGCTATCAGAAAAAAACTATAAGAACATTATTATTAATTAAACAATTTAATGTGTTTAATGTTTTATGAGTTTATAGTTATAATTTTATTAGGTAAAATTATGTATTTTTGGGTTTACGAACATCTAAGTCGCCAAAAGTTTACTCTGTAATTCCGGAGGTATCGAAATGCCGTTTCGCCGCGTTTCACTAATTTTCAATATCGTTTCGAAAAAGTACATTTCGTTTGGAGTTCAAAATCTCAAATTTGTTTTCTGTCGTGAAATTTTTTCTTCTCGCGATAGTAGTCTACATGCATGCCAGATAATGCGCATATCTACCTTCTTCGCTGTTGTAGAGTTAATATAATTTTCTAATGTATTTCGGAGACAATCAAAAGCTAGTTACTGTTGATTAACAGTTTTTACATTTTTTTAATAACTTACTTTGTTTTACTTCCGCACTGAGGACCCTCACGTATTTTATCTCGTTGATGCGATGGCTGTTTTCAGAAACTTCCAACATCTTCCCCTTTTATCGTCCGCAGCCCGTCGCGCGTTGCCTGCGTTGAAGGACATCTCCCACAATTCCCCGGAGCGCTCCCCTCCCCCAGCGCTCCAACGCCTTCTCCTCCTCCTCCCCCTCCACCTCTTCCTAATCATCTTCGCCGTCCTTTTCTTCCCCCTCTCCTAGATCCCCAACTACTTTCCTGTACTTCTTCCACCTCCTCATCTTCTTCTCGCTCCTCCTCTCCCTTCATTTTCACTTCGTCGTTCATCTCTCTTCCACCTCTTTCTCTTCCAATTTCTGCTCCTTTTGATTCTTGCTCTCTTCTTTCCTATCCGTCTCCTTTCTGCTCCGTTCCCCCTCCCTCTCTCTGTCTCTCTCTCTCTCTTTCTCTTCTCTATTTTTACCCTCCTTTCTCCCCTTACCACCCCTTCCTTCTTCCCCTCTTTTTCCTCTCTGCCTTGTGTCCTTTTCCCCTCTTTCTCTCTTCCTCCGCTTCCACTTCTCCCTCAACCGACTTCCCCTCCTTCCCCTTTCCAGCGCCCAGCCGACTGTGACCGGGAGCGGTGGCTCAGGGCATCAACTGATGGCACTGCAGTGCCTCTGACCGGGAGGTCTTAGGCAGAATTTTCGACATTAGCTTATCGGCTAGGTGGAATTCAGTCAGTCTGGAGGAGAATTCTAGAGGCCGGCTGCTCTGATCGGTAGTTTTCCGTGGTTTCTCCGATCAACACCAGGCGAATGCCGGAGCAGTACCCTAACAAACAGGCCACGGACCGCGCGCGTTCTTTCTTTCCTCTTCCGTGTCCTATCCTCACCCCTTACACACACACACACACACACACACACACACACACCAACATGCACTAGCACACACGCCGAGAGACCGGTGGGAAGCTTAGAGCTTGTCCCAGCTGGGGCGGTACCCCGCTGGTGGGAGATACCTGGTTGAGGGTAACCCCGCTAGCCGACGGTAGGTCGGTGCCGGATCTCACCATCCATCGGGGGAAGATCACCGTCACCTCCCGATGAAAAAATCTGCCCTAACCGTACGGGACTAGTGGTCTCAGTAGTTGACACGCCCGGAACCACTAACAACCAACCAACCAACCAACCATCTTCGCTTTTCCTCCGAGTGCTGTTCCACTCTCCGACACCACAACGCCGTTTGCACCCCTTCGCCACGCGCCGGTCAACAGGCTTGCATCGAGGATTTGCCTCGGCCCCAAATATTAGCGTGCTCACTCCCGCTCTCTCCGTTAGCACAGGGAGAAAGAGGAGGGGATTGGAGACCTCTCGCCACGAATCTTCAAACGGCAGTCTCTGCTGTCTTAAATTGTCGCGATGCCTCTTCCGTTGGATATCAGAATAAATGTTGCAAATTTCTAGCGCATGTACAGGGTCGAAAATGATCACTTTTTGACAGTAAGTTGTGTTACAAAATGACAAGATCCAATGGCGCAACTTTTTGTCAATAATTTTTAAGAAAACTATTATTGGCATAACGAAAAATGAATTGTTGAGATAATCTACTGACTATACACAAATTATTTCATTTTATTTTCCTAACAAAATTGAAAATAATAATATGGTTGTTGCAAAATGATAAGACCCATTCATTTCAGTGTCCAATAACTGACCCATTTCTCTTAACAACATTCAAAAGCCTAGCCTTCATACTTCCGACAAGCTTTTCTATGATGGAAATTTTTTTATTTCTCCATGCTGACAGAAAATAAGTCTTAAATTCCTCAGCATTTTCATACTGCTTCCCGTCTTTATAAATTTCGCTACACCAGATTCCCCAAAGGTTCTCCATGGAGTTAAGGTCTGAAGAAGCAGCTGGCCATTCTATTACATTATCATCGTGACAATAAAATCAGTGTTGATCTTCGTTGACCTGGCAGTGAAAATAGATGCGTTATCCTGCTGAAATATCCAAGCCTCTGTATCAATTTCCTCTGTAACTGACAAAAAGTATTTTTCAAGAAGATTCTGAGAGTCTGTGGCGTTCATCGGACCAGTAGGAAAAGCTAGGGATGTTGTTTCTCTGCAACTGAACCCACTCCAAACCATGACTCATCGTCCCCCTGTTGTCTTTTTGAAAACATTTCTTCTTCCTTTGTGAGACCGGGCCAATAGAAAGAAAATGCACCAGAACCATCTAAAATGAACTTCTTTTCATCACTGAACACCGCGTTTCCATTTCTTATCCCACATCACATGCTCTTGTGCCCATTCAAGTATTTTTTGCTTACGAACAATGGTCATATGCGGTTGCTTTATCTTTTTCAAATTTTTCAGATATTGATATTTTTTTTACTGACATAGACATTGATACGAACGTATGTTTATGAACATTGATTGAAGGATCCTGTGAAATTTGTCGGATCGATGTTTCCCCAGCAGAAAGCTTTCTAACCACTAGACATTTTTGCCTATTTGTCAGTTTATGTGATCTTCCAGAAGATTTTTTAGTTCCATACTCACTTCCCAGCTTCAAAAAGTTATTAATTACACATGATGGTCTTCCGAGCTTTCTTGTAATTTATCGGGAAGATAATACCTCTTTCTTAGATCATTAATAAGCCCTTTCTCGAATCCTGTAAAGACACTTCTGACCCATTTCTCATCAACTTGTCACTGTCCCATCAACAGCTTAACTGATAACACAATATTTTACTATTTTTGTAAGGATAACACAAGATTTGCGTAAATACTCCAAAGTCGTAAAATACAGTTTGAAAAACAGAATGATCCTGTCATTTTGTAACTCTCATTTCTTAATAATGGCGATCTTCTTGTTTTAAATATTATTTACTGGCGTAAATGAAGTTTTAAAGATATTATTTGGCTGTTAATTCAGTGGTATGCGTAGTTACAGAGCAAGAAATTTTGAAAGTGGATGCTAAAAACACAGAGGTCTTATCATTTTGCAACACGCATTAGTGGGAAATTTCATTTCACAGAGTTACACATACGATACTTATATATCCCCTAAAAGTGAGGCGTAGGTGTTGAGAAGGGATCGTAGACAGTGATATGTAGGTGCGGAGCACGTCTGTATACGCGTCTGCCTAATATTCATAGGCAAATGCCATATTTGTAACTCTGTTGTATGAAATTTGCCACCGCAGGCAAAATCATTAGCATTCGATCCCTCTGCATAATAACACTTAATCTGAGATACCGTATTGTATTTGATCCTCTGAAAACCTAGACGAAGATTTGGGCATTCTCTTCCTTCGTCATTGTTTATTCATTTTTAAGCCTAACTTCTCTCCTTCCTCTCCTCCTTACCCCTCTTGCTGCGTGTTGCCCCTTCAACCATACCTTCTCCCCGTTTCATGTGGCTCGTTTCCTCCCCAAAGAGGTGATTTGCCAGAGGTTAGGGCCCTCTTGATGCGCCTCCGCCAGAGCAGAGGGTGAATAAAGTTGCGGAGCCGAATGTCAATTGTTACCGCTTCCTCCCTGTTGACAGATTCCCGACGTTGTGTAATCGCCTTGTTCAGGCATCGTAATAGCGGTTTAGATGCGGTTTCGGAAGTATTCGAAGGGAATTTCACACACTTGCTGAGATTCATAGTTGGAAACATCTTCCGCTTGGAACGCAGATGAAACGAGTCACAAAAGTTTCACTAGGAGATTCTAAAGCACAGTTTGATGTTTTGAGTCCATCCGTTTGATTTAGATGCTTTGATAAATCGACAGAAATTGAATGTGCTCAAATAAAAAGACTCTGTCGCAAAATTACTTTCTATTCACGAGATCTGTCGGCAGTTGTCCTACGCTTCTTGCCTATTGAAGGTTTTGCATTGTTTCCTTATTGATCTGCCTGAAAGGATTCTGAAGCCGGCAATAGTTTAAAGTAACGCAATTCCCATCACATTTCAGTAAATAAATTTCCTTCTCTACACTGATGATCTTCTTGACCAAGCACATATCAAATTCATTGATTTCGGGGGAACAGCAACGTGAAATATGAACGCATTGCTTACCGACCGAAATGCATCGATGAACGTATGTATTAGAATATGCAACTGTGAAATTCAAAAGTATCGATCTCCGTCATTATTAGTCTCATTTCAACAAAGAAATGAAATGAGCGATTGGTTCACAATGAAAGCATTGCCAAATTCATATTTTAATTCAGAATGTTAATTTCCAAGAAGACGTTTTCACGATTTTGCAAAAATTACTGAAAGAATAGTCTGACGGCAAAAAATTAAAGATGACAGAAGATGAACTTTGCAGATATACAAACATAGTAAATGAGTTTACAGTACAGTAGCTGTAGTTCAGTTGTAACAGTTATAAAGTAGTAAATGAAAAACTCGAGGTTTTATATTAAAAAAAATAAAAGCAGTTATCTTTCTTATTACAGCAGACGTCTTTTAAAAGTGCTTTCATATTAGTCTTCGTCACTAGTGTCGTTATTCGAATTGAGGCACATCATGGCTTGTTCACAATTCAGTTTACTTGATTATTAAATCCTAAAACAACTTGTTATTTAAGTAAGTTAAGAATACCAATGCTACACAAAGGGCGACTGTTTTCCGCTTTTGATCGATTAATAATTTTTATGTAGTAATTATATACGATACACTATTTTGTAGGTCTCTGACTTCACCTTTGGGTTGAGCCTTTGCGCAAAAAAGAAACACAATGGTTCCTATTGATGTCTTCTGTCTATCGACCATAATGCATTTACTCAGCATCAGGAAAGGTGCTTAAATAGATTGACATATTGCGTGCAATGAAGGCGACGACCAACTACCAAACTTCGTCGTGTACTGTTAATACCATCTGAACTTCTGTTCTCCATTCCTATTAATGCAAAGAATTGTCAAACTTTCGTTTCGCTAACGAAAAGTCTTTTATTTTAAGAGCTTTGGTTCAATTTGAGGACTTTAGATGAAATTATATTTTAACGTTCAAAGAACTTGGTTTTAAAAGTTTTGTCCCAGTGAAATCTTTTCGTGGACCTTTTTGTCACTTTACAGCCTGTGGCAATGCTTCGATGTAATTATCTACTTTCCTTGTTGTTATGACGATCGTTTTGTATTTAATATTGGCTTGAAGAAACGAAGACACTTCAAAACCTTTAGAATGCACAATAATACACACGCTCTCGTGGTATATGTAACGATTACTTAGTATTATAATATTGCAACTTGTATCCTACTAATTAACAGTTCAGCGGCTTCTTGAACCTCTTCACAAAACGAACCGCGGGAGATTCGAAAACCACACATACCTTCAATTTAGGAAAATTTCAAAGTTTTAAAGACAGTGGACCCTATGCCATACAATGCAGTATACATACAGTGTCTTCATCCCTACATACAATGTTTTATTCTTTACCTTTACAAAAAAAGGTTGAAACAAACATGTAGAGTTGGTTTTGAGAAACGTTATATTTATTCGTGACAAATTGTCTCGAGTTCACTCAAAATTATAGGAAAACTTGGTATAAATTGAAAAGTATACATGAAATGATTTAAAGATATTGAAATCGTATTATTGAAAAAACATTGCATTCAAAAAATATCTATCTTGAATAATGTAGTAGTGTCGAAAAAAGTTTAACATTTTTAATTTTGGAACTTTTAGAGGTGAAATCTCGCCCATGTCATATTCTGAAGTTAATTTTACTCTGTATAAGCAAAAAGAGAAAAAAGAAGAAGAAAATGCATGCCGTTGTTGACAAAATTTTGAAAATGTCATAGGGACAGTGTAAAATCCCCCCAAAGGTAAATTATCATGATCAGCTTCAAAATCGATGGGTCATGAGTTCAGCCAGATCGATTTGGGAGTATCAGTTTTGGTGAAAATCCTTTAAATGGTTTTGGCTCTAGTGCTTTTCACAAACACACGGAGCATTAGACGTTTTGGGAAAAAAACCTTTCATTATCAGGGACCGTCCAAAACGTGTATTTCCATCAAAATCTCAACATAATTGTTTTTACAGAATTACAATAGTTCCTTTTCTATTCTACCTATTCCAGAAAATAAAACTATTCTTCTAGAATAGAGAATGAATGGATTTGAGTTGAAAGTTTTACCTTAACAGGTGCTAACTATACTTTTGATCCGCTGTGTACAAGACGTGATAGAGAAGCCGTCGATGCCTTTTCAGATCTTCACAATATTGCATTATTGGGCGTAGGTCTCCATCAGAAGACTCTGCCTTCTTCTCTTTCCTGAGTAAAGTTTGCAATTTATTAGCCAGACTGTTCCACTAGTGCAATTAACACTAATGGTCTTGAACAATACGTCTGGAATGCACCAACCAAGAAGCGTATCACCTCCCTCCCCAAAAAATGAATAAATAAATCGCTTCTCTTACCATCTCCTCCCTGCTGGCCTATAACACGGAGAGAAATGTTCAGTTCATGCAATTTAATCACATAGTAGATTGAACTCTACAGTATAGAATACTTTGAAAGAACAAAGTGCTTAGATACGTTCACTAAACTGCTGGTTACTTAAACACACTAATTAATGCACGTATATAGTAATGGTCATTAAACAGGTCGTGCCCCGTGACGAATGGTATCTAGTGGAGATAACTAAAGGAATCGTTGCGTTGACGAATTGAGTAATATTTACTAGACACATTGCGGTGAAAATAACTAAACGAGTAGTTGCTTTTCATAAGTGACTAAATGCTGCTGAGTAAGCCTTATTAAATAGAAACGTGAATTGGTTTAGTGGTGAGTTATAATTGACATTTACATAATTGAAATGATTGAAGGCATTGTCATTGTCAACAATGCTATTTTAATACTATTTTAATAGTATTGTTGACAATGACAATGCCTTCAATCATTTGAATTAGAAACGTGAAACGTAATTCTTTCTTTCAATCCCTTCAGGCAAGTAGCAACGGGGGTTCCGGAGCGGTCACCCATCCAATGGCCCCGTGGGCTCGTGCTCCCTTAACCTCGGTCACGTGACAGTCCCTAACCAAGCAGAACAGTTGCGGACGCTGCTGAAAACGTTTGGCTAACGACGTCATTTGTACCATTCGTTTAGAATGTAACACTCAAATATTGTAAACCAATAAAAACTTAACACGCCAATTGTATAGCGTTTAATACTAAACACAGCGTTGATTTCTTACAGTTCACAGGGGCTCTATAACCATTCGAAATGGTCAGATTGCCGAGAACGCGCTCTTAGTAAGCAGTGTTTAGTGAGGGTGATGACATGGAACGTAATCTCTCCGAATGATTTTATCTACGAAACAAATAGATAGTACTCTTCTGCTGATCTTTGTACATTCATTTACGATTTTGTATTGTCTGATTTACTAAACGATACTAAATTATGTTAAGTGAATCTTAACCACACGAATAATTGTCATTACTATATGATCGCTGCTACACATATTTAGTGCATTGTACTACAGCATTTCTTTCAGTGCACAATCTGCTGGCGATACTTCAATCACAGGAAGCGCTGTCGTGTGGACTTGGAGCGCGAACACAAAATAATTAATATTTGGCGCATTCTGAAACTTTTTTCTGTGTAATATCACTCGTGGAACGATCTTATTTAATCCCACGTGCATTGGAAATATGCAGATAAAATTTTCGGAAATTTGCAGTGAAATCGTGGTATTCCCTATGACATGTCTTGTTGAGCTTCACCATTCTATCTTGTCGACTACCAACATTTTTGTGGTCTTCAATAGTCTATACAGGAATCTTGTAGGAGTGCTTTCTTTGTAGGTTCATCGAGTCTACATGTGGTTTCGTATATAGTTCATCTCTTTATTAAATCTTGATCTCCATACATGAATTCTCTAGACTTCCAATTGAACCTCAGAATATTAGTATTTATAGGGATAATGTAGCCATAGAAGTTGATTTCCTGAATCTGAAGTGAATGTATATATGTATAGATGGAGATGACGTCATGAAATTCAAAAACGTATAAGGCTTGCAAATAAAACAGTCTCCCATCATCAGTTTCTGAATCTGGAGTTGTTCATACACACGTGCCATGAAAAATCCAAAGCTGTGCCAGATGATCTAGGGGTTGGTTGTGGAAGCCCCCAATGGCGCCTGCCCGCCGCAATTTCCGTGCCGGCCTTGATTCGCCGGCATAATGCAGCTCGCCTGTCATCGCCTGCCGCCCGGCTCTGGCGCTTCCGCGGCCTTGGCGCGCCAGAGAGCGTGATTGGAGCGGGCGCCCGCGGCCACTTAACCCACCCTCTCCGCCCCCGCCCCGCCCCCGCCCCGGCCCCAACCCGCCCCCGCCCCCGCATCCGCTCCCGCCCCGCACCCGCACGCCCCCGCACCGCCCCGCACCGCACCACCGCCGTTCCGCCCCCGCCCCGCCCCCGCACCGTCCCGCCCCCGCACCGTCTCGCCCCCGCTCGCGTGCAGGCGCGCGGCTCACGGTGCTTCTCCAACGGGCCCGCAACTTCCACCTCCAGCGCGCCTTTTCCAGCCCAGCCCCAGCCCCTGCAGCTGGCGGCACCCACGCGCTATCCACCCCCCCCCCCGCCCTCGGCCCCACCGATCAGCACAGCGCCGTCTTCTCCTCGCCCACCGCCCGCCCCCGCCGCGGAGTAAATTTAGGCGGCGCCGCCAACGCGGCCGAGCACGGCAGTCGAGCGGCGGCGGCGGCGTGACCGTGGCGTGTGTGTGTGTTGCAGACACCCTCTCCGACCCCATCAGCTGCGACACGCTGCCGGCGGAGGACGCGTCGTCGCTGGCGGACGCGACGGCCGGCGGCGGGGGCGGCGACGCGCAGGCGGCGGCGGCGGCGGGCGCCGGCCTCGGCCCAGAGCCCCCGCCCGCGCAGCGCCCGCTGCGGCTCGACATCCTGCCGCCGCCGCCCGCCGCCAACGCCAGCCGCCGCTCGCCCCTGGTGAGTGCCCACAGCCGCGCAAGCCTCTTATATCTTGCACCCCGGTGAATAAGCTGAAAACTCAAAAAAAAACTTAATTTTACAGCAGAGCAGAAAAACTGCTTTCAACTAATGCTAAAAATATAGGATGACTGGTATTCAAAAAAACCTACACAAAAATTGTTTTGTAGGAATATAACCTTCGTTTCAATACTATTAATCTCTTATTTCATTCATTTGCACGTTGTTTTTTGCTCTCCTGTAAAATTAAGTGTCAATGCCTTATCTGCTTATTCACCGGGGTCAAAGATGTTTCTTTTTTTTTTTTTTTTTTTTTTTTTTTTTTTTTTTTTTTTTTTTTTTGCCAACAACTTCTTATCCTCCGTCACTTGTTCTACGTGTCTCCTTGTAATTGGTAACAACACAATACACCCTTGTCAGTACAAACTATTCTTAGTTAACGTATTTACCGAGTAGAGAGTTGCGCCTGTGTGATTCAGACGCGTAGAATATCAGGTAATTAGTTTAATTTAATATATACAGTTGCAGATTCTACAGACTCTGAACAGGTCAGTAGAATTGAGAAGCGTCGAACCAGCAAAAGTGTAATAGAATGTTGATTATCCTATACATTACGATGTGAGAAACGTTTCTATCTCATCCTATAGATTACGATTCTCTGAGGCCTTAGGCCTCAAAATTTTAGTTTGTAAGGCCCTAAAATACTTTGTTTAGGAGTTATTTAACGGTATAGATTCAGAGTGTTGCTGGGTGCATTTGACACGAATATTTAGATGCATTTTTTTAAAACAAATCTTTCATATTTTAAAGTCAAAGTGCAGTTCGTCACGTCTCCGTAAAATTCTCTTTATTTATATATAACATTTATAAAGATTGGTTGCGTGTGAGACCCACAAAAGGTATGTATAGTATGGAAATAATACAGGAGACGATTGGGATCCACCAAAATAATCAATTACAAGGCACGAAAAGAAACAGTCAAAAATACTTTATTAGGATAGACATAAAAAAACCTGTCAAGAAATAGTTAAGATTACATAGTCTTGTCTAGGTAACGAAATTTATTGTGATAAAAAATGCAAAATATGTACGTATTTATGTACCACTTATTTTTTCCAAAACGTGTAAGAAAAAATAGAAAATATGTAAAATATTTTTTATTTGAAATACCATACTTATTTTTATTTTTAATAATGATTTTTTTATAATTACTTTATTTGGTATACCATGCTTTAATTGCGATCGAAAAAAACATGTTGCAGCTCTGAAGTTGCGAATTGAAATTTTAAAGTTTTAAACTAATACCTTACTTGTTATATAATGTGCATTAAAGTCTCTGAATTATAATTTCCTGGTTCATAACCCTCCTAACGTAAAAATAATTAGTATCTCCATACTTGAGATTTTCGTTTAAACCTATTAGATATAAAAAGAAACATTCCATTTGAATACTGCCTGAAAATCAGAACCGCAATTTTTCTGACGCCGAGGCAGGAGTAGGTTAGGAACTTGGAAGCCTTGAGTGATTATGTCACTCCAGAATAAAACGCAATTTAAAAAGAAAATAAATTGATATGAATATTTCGATAACATGGTATACAAACAGCATTGTATGTAGTCCGCTTTTGCTGGAGAGCTCAATACTTATTGGTATCTACCCGGTATTTCAAGTCTAACTCAATCATTCGATTCAAACTGCCGTTTTTGACGTATGACTATCCCGGGGTCAGGTATGCAAGGTATGTTCGGAAAGTATGCAATTTCTTGGGTACTTTAAGTGGCTGCAGAGTGTTCCCATCGGTTGGGTTAGGTGGGGGGGGGGGGACGACTCTCGGCTTCAAAGCGATACCTTTGCCAGTCTTCTCCGAGCAGTTGGGGCGTCAGGATCTCTGTATCTACGTGCCACTGTTTAGTGTCTGTCTCACGAAAAACGCGATTCAATCTTCACTCGAGCAACGTTTCGTCGTAAACTGTTATTCGAAAGTGGACAAACCTCTTACGGAGACTAATTGATTGTTGAAGCTTATGGGGTGAATGCTCCGTCACATTCTCAAGTAAGTGTCGGGTGGTTGAAAGCGTTTAAGGAAGGCTGGGAAGAGGTGGTCGTCAACCCTGCGCTGGACGACCTTCAACCAGGGCAACCCACAACGATTTGCCTCGTGCGGGCGATCTGTTAAATTCTGACCGTCGGTTGAGTGTCCGGATGATGGTAGGAACTCCCGAACTTTACCTACTACGTCGATGTGCTGGAAGGACTGCGGGAAAGGGTTGTCCAAGTGACAAAGGAAATTACTGCTACCTGGAAGTTTTACCACGACAATGCTCCCAGCCACACTGCAATGAGCGTTCGTATCAGGTGAAGCACAACTTGACAACGCTGCTCCGACCTCCCTACAGCTCGGACATGGCTCCGGCCGACTTCTTTCTCTTCCCGAGGATCTAGACAGACTTAAAGGAATCCGTTTGGGTCGATTGATGCCATGACAAGGTCCCCATAGAAACCTTCCAATGACGCATACCGTGTGTGGCGGAGTCGTTTGAAAAAATGCCTTAGTAACCACTTCGAAGAGTATTAAACGTTCGTAACATCATCTTCAATCAATGTATTAGTTTTAAAAAAATTGCATTACTTTCCGGACACACCTTGTAACTTTGCCCACTTTATTATAAATTTTAATTTTTAATTCCTCCTGGTTTTTGTATTGGGTCTGAGCGGACGTTGGTTCGGCATACCGGTCAGCGCTCGGTTCGACTTCTGAGGCAAGCGGGTTGCAGCACTGCGCAGATAAGGGGCAGCGACGAGATCGAAATAAATAACTTCCAAATGCCCGGCATTTTTAGACAGCAAAACGAACTTTCGTTCCAAGCAAATTAATATTTTTTATACAACGTGATACAAAGTGGCATGTACGTTAGAAGTATTTGCACCCGCACGAAATTCAACCGTACGTTATGGAATTAGTTTTGCTCAGCGCGAAGCATCAGTATTCACTACTAGTCCACTTTTGAGCCTCTGCACATAGGCCAACTCCAACAGTAGTACGTAAAAAAGTGAGATCAGAAAACATATCTCCGCCAGAACCAGTCATTTAGGAACGATAAGAGGAATTGTTCCGTAGAGTGGCGTCAGGGTGTGCTATAAACTTTAGGTATATTTAAATTCTTTGTTTATTAAAATTATACCCTTATATATAAGGGTAGTCCGATTTTTTAATGAAAATGTATTAAAAAAGAATTTTTTAAAGGTAGGTTTCGTCAAAAAATATTGATATTAACCCGTGTCCCACTCAAATTGATGGGGTTATAGTTTAACAAAGGATTTGGACACTTTCAGATATGACGCGTTACAACTACCGCAATTCTTCACAGTTTTGCTTTGAGGAATTATTTTTATAATGTTAGGATCACGGAATCGGAGTGTATTACCCATTTTGTTTACGGCTTCCAGCTGTCAATCCGATTTGTTTCTTAAAAATTAGATTTTCGTTGAAATGTTTTATACTATGATATTTTTTGGCATTTAAGTGCAATTTTAGTGCAAAAAACATTTTTACCATCATTCTTATACTTGAAACGTATTTTCAAACTTGCCATTTTTCAATAGTGCTGTCAAACTTTTACATATTGATTTGTTTTTACAATTTAACCATTCATCACATAAATTTGGGTTAAATGTATCTAATTAATAGATACATTTTATCGATTCATTTTATGTATTGGTAAATGTCATTGAGCTGTGAAATTAAAGTTTTAAAAATAATTGTAAATAATGAAATTTAAAATAGTATAAAATAATATTATAATCAATATTACACTATTGACAAGCTCTATCAACGAATCAAGAGTAAGGGGCATTATTGAAATTCAGTATTAGCATCATACTCTGTCACCACTGTTCGAAACTACTTCCATTTAGAACGTAACATGCAAAAACTCTTACTTTATAGCGTCTATCCTGCGCGATTCGAAAGCGCCTTTATCCAGGTAGTTTAGCGGGTCCCTTAGCGTTTACGATAAACATCACTATTCAGCTTCTAACGGCAGTGTAATAAATTAGTGGAATTAATTTTTTACATTATACTCTGGGAACGAACAAGATATACCTTGCTGGACATCTAACGATGGTGGTACGAGTACACTGTGCTGCTACAATTTGGAACAATAAAGCATTCAAATGATCTTCGTGCATGGAACGTTAATTGGTCGTGTGGTACTCTATTAGATGCTTAATCCAAGCGCTTAGAGAAAACATTCCACTTGCAGGCGCTAACAGCCGTTCCCCCTCTGCAGCCATCGCCTGCCGCCCGGCAACTTCCCCTCTTGCCCCTGTTCCTCTACATGGTGTCGCCGCGCGTTCAGTAGCGGTGACAGTTGACGCTTGTAGAGCACCATAGCGCCACACGCGTAGGGCGCTAAAAAAATAAAATATTTTCATTAAAAAACAAGTACGAGTATTTGTGATTTAACATTCTTCTGAGACAAAAGAGGCTGTGGATTTTGAATGTTTGTTTTCTCTTTATTTGCAACTTACTACAGCATTTAAAACAATAAGATTTTCAGAAATATAGATGTTTTGGAGCTTAATAAAATGTAGGAACCAGATTACGGTTCCGCAGAAGAAAAGTGTCCTCGAAAGGGTTCCGTGATCAAAACATTTTCGAAACTTCTGGACTACGCAGGATTGCATTTATCCACAAGCAAAATAGGCAGTTTCTCAAGAACCCCGATCAGTGGAAGGGGTACCCTGTAATAATAGAAAATATTCGAGAAACGTCATAATAGTAGTTTATAATATTAAGCTTTATTGCACGAGTACGTTTTGAAAACAAGCAACGTCAGGAGCGGGTTTTCAACATTTTACGAATGCAATAAAGCAACCTTATAAACGAGTTTTTGTATAACAGCATTATAAATTTATAAGAGAATCAAACTGCGAAACAACTTTCTTGTGACGTCTCCGTTATTTGATATTTGTGCCAGAAAACAATGGTCGGCTGTTCCTTTTACCTCTACCTCCCCACGATTCTGTCGCTGCGATTGGCTGCATGTGTGATGACGCAATCTTTCGTGCCGTAAAATTTAATACGTCATCATTTATGCCGTAAAATGTCCTTTTATGAACGATTTCTTGCGGCAGAAAAAGTAATTTATAATGCTGGTATACAACAAATATACATTTGCATTTGTAACCTAGTTATTAATATATTAGTCTTGTGTATTATACACGCACGTTTGCTTGAGCCCCGGAATATCCACCCCCACTCCTTTGCCAACATTAGTTGAATGATAAATGATAGCAACATGTGACACAACAAATGATAGAAACTATTTTGCATCGAAAAACGAACTTCAAATTTGATATAAAATTCCTTGTCAAAATAACCCAAGTCCCCACTCCTCGCTCCTAGGTTCGAGTCCTGACGGCGGCAGGATTTTCGACACTAGCTTTTCAGCTAGGTCGAATTCAGTCGCTGTCTGGAGGAGAATTCTAGCGGCCGGCTGCTTTGATCGGTAGTTTTCCGTGGTTTCTCCGATCAACACCAGGCGAATGCCGCAGCAGTACCCTAACAAACGGGCCACGGACCGCGCGCGATCTGTCCTTCCTCTTCCTTGTCCTATCCTCTCCCCCTATACACATAACTTCCACTAACATGCACTACACTACCACATATCCCGGGAGACCGGTCGGGAGCTTAGAGCTTGTCCCGGCTGGGGCGGTGCCCCGCTGGTGGGAGAGTCCTGGTTAGGGGGAAACCCCCGCTAGCCGTCAGTAGGTCGGCGCCGGATCTCGCCATCCAGCGGGGGAAGATCACCGCCATCTCCCGAGAAAAAGCATGCATTACACTTGCGGGACTAATGCCCAAAGCCGTTGAAAACACGAGAAATGACTGAATGCATGAGCGAGGCGAGGGCAGCGACAGGTGGCAGCGTGGATGCGTGCGCAGGGGTGCGGCGGCGGCGGGGGCGGCGGGGAGACGTACGCGTCGCCGCTGGGCGAGCCGCTGCGCGCGGCGCCCGGCGAGGCGCTGCCGTCGGCCGGCACGCCGCTGGGCGCGCACCACGAGCTGCAGCTGCTGCGCGAGCAGCTGGAGCAGCAGGCGCAGCAGACGCAGGCGGCCGTGGCCCAGGTGCACTTGCTGCGCGACCAGCTCTCGGCGGAGACGACGGCAAGGCTCGAGGCGCAGGTACGCTCGCGCCTTATTTCAACTTGGCTCTGTTCATTACATTTACATTTATTTAGTCAAAAACTCTATGTGACGTATGGGGGAGAAAATCATCTGCGCACGCTTTCTGGACTTTCACAATCCCTTCCCAACAATTCAACTATTAATAGTTGAAAGATGAAAAAATTAATAGTAATAATAATAAATTTAAAAAAGCGAGAGATTAACGTTTCAAAAACTAGATATTTTCGTTTCCGAATTATAGAAAACACTTTTTTGTAACGGTAAATGAACTGCAATTTGATTTTTCTATTTAAGAACTGTACCTGTGTGAATGACTTCATACTGGATCCCATACTCAAATCGCCTCTATAGGCCCAACGATTGAAGCCGTCCTTTTTTTTTTTTTTTTTTTTTTTTTTTTTTTTTTTTTTTTTACAATCCTTGCAAAAAAAGCTAATTTTTTTCTGTTTTCAAAATTCAATGTAGTAGTATGGCTTAAAGTAGGGATCACGGAATTTTGAAAACGTGCACATAATTCACTTTCCCATAGCACATCACACAGTTTTTAACTGTTTTTGGCGTAAAGTAAATAAATAAATAAATAAATAAATAAATAAATAAATAAATACTTTTACATAGATTTTTAGTTTTTTCTCAATTTTGATTGTCTGTGCATGCTATAGAGTGGGGAGCACCCAGAAGAGCTTAATATCAAAAAGTTCAAAAGGCTAATTTGTAAAATACTGTTTAAAGAAACATAACTCAGGTGCTATTAGCCCTCTGCAGATTCACTGCAAGTTCCTCACACTTTCTCTGCTCATGGCCTCGCATGTTCTCTCCAAATTCCACACGTTGCCGTGCGTTCTCTCAGAATGCTTCCCTCATATTTCCTGTATGTTCTCCTCCACTTGTTTCATGAATTTATCCCAAATGTTATTCCACATGTTCCCTCACATCTCCTCTGCAAGCTCCCCACATGTTAATATGGAAATTAAACTGCAAATCCAAAAATTTAATTGGAGTCTTCTTTTATTACAAAATACTATTATTCACTTTACAGTAGAGCATAGTGCAGTGATTTCTCTGGTGGATGAGATGGGAAGTGTGAGTAGCTAGAGTAGCCAGAAGTGTGAATACTCAAAAAAATTTAATACACGTAGGAGGACCCCTAAGACTTTTTGCAAAAAAATTCAATCTTCAAAACAAGCTGTTTTTAAATCAGTGTTTTGAGGGTGAAAATAGTTTCACCCTGGAACCCAACTTTTAGTGTTTCAGACAATCTGTGTTAGAGTGAGGAAACCTAGAAACATTGTAGTGACAAAAATGGACTAATTTTTTAAACATAAATTATGGCCATTGCAGGGTCAAAAATCCTATTTTTAAGGCCATAGAATGCCTTGTTTCTGAGTTATGCTCCGTGATTTTTGTGTGTCTTCAGTCTCTTTGATGTATGACTGGAGGATAATTCCTTATCCAGCAGTTATATGCTATGGGATTCTGTGTCAATTGTTTCTTATTAACTCTCAAAAACCATCATTTTTCCAGTGTTATATGCAGAAAGGTTTAAATTTACTAGTAAAATTGAACATTCAAATTAGAAATGGAGTTAGCATTTTGACCTTTCTGAAAAAATTTTCTTCCAATTATGGTTACCTCATGGTTATCTCTAATAAGTTATGAAACATTGATTAAAATTTTTTTTTATTTTTCAGGCACGCACACATCAGTTGCTTGTCCACAATAAAGAGCTGTTAGATCATATTACAGTGCTTGTAGCGCACTTACAAGAGCAAGAAAGACATCTTGCAGCTGCACAAGCTACAAATCAACATCAACAGCAGCATCAGCAACAGAGGCTAATTCAGCAATCTCTAACTCATCAAACTCCTCATGTAGTGACAAGCGTTCCACAAGTAAGCCGACTGTTACTCCTTGTTACTTTGTAACTTGCCTTTACCCAACTGGTATCAAACTGGCTGGTATTACAGTATTATTATTTTTATTATTATTATTATTTATAACTTAATACAAGAACTAACTTATTTTATTACTTTTAAATTAATTGTTACATTCTTTAATAGATAAATTGAAGAAAAAAATGTAATAAACTTAATGATTTCTTTGGTAAAATAATGTATATTTTGAATAGATGTTTGGAAAAAGCATAGAATATGTTGCTTGATTTTTCTTTTTGGCATTACTTTTTGGAAAAAATCTTTGTGATTCTGAGATTTGCCAGCCAGTATTGAAAATAAAAATTGTATTCTTCCTCCTATTGCATCTGGCTTGCTTCTTCTGATCTTCCATAACACTACTATGTTACCATCTCTGAAATAACAAATTGTTGTTAATAAAACAAGAGCATCATTGTTCAAATATAAGGACTTAAGGAATTTCTGCTCTGAGAATTTTATTAATATGTCAGAAAGTAACCTCTGTGGCCTAAGTATTCAACAATGTTTTGAAATGTTCCATCAACGATGTTCATAAATAATATTTGGTAGTAGTTTGTCACTGTTAAAGATTTTGCACAAACTTGTACTATAGTACCTTACTTTTACATTATTCCATTCTGTGATATCATTTAATGATATTTCAAATACTACAAAAGAATTTTAGAATTTTTTCTAGTAGAATACTGAAGTGAGCAGGACAGATTATTTCAGTACCTTAGAAATCAGTGTGTTTTAGTGATACCTTGCATGCATGCTGTCATTAATGAAGGCTTTTCTGTTAAGCTATATTTCAAAGCAGTTTGTGCTTATTCCTTTACCTTTCTTTGGACTGCTGTAATACCTTATCATATGCATGGCTAAAGAGCACAAGAGAAATGCTTGCATGATATAATGAAATGTATTTGAAATCTCCTTATTTAAGCTCTGTTTTTGTAGTATCAAGTCTTTCTGTTTCTTTTTTATGTGTGAAGCTTTATAGTTGCATTATGTACTGTGCTTTTTAATATTATTGACCTGAAACAAAATATTTTTTTATTTTCATTGATCATACTTTTTCGTTCTGTGACACTACCTTTTACTTTCAACAAAAAAGTTTAATTCATTTGCCCGTCATCCGTTGTTCTATTTGAGACCATTATTTCATGTTCTATTCCACGTTTGTTTACACAATTGCATTACATAAAGTCCTCAGAAAAGGATCAACAATATTTTCATATTTGTATGAAAATAGACTGGTTTGACATTTTATTTTGCATTGCTGAATGAGAAACTACAGTGTATTGTTTTATGCACTTTGTGCTTCATGCGTTATAGAGTATAGTGTTTTTAAAAGCACAATAATGCTACACTTTGCTGACAGATAGACTATTGGTCAACTCCGTACACAAGAGGAAGTGGAAACAAAAAATGTACTGAATTTAGTTCAGTGTTAGATGGCTAAGAAAAGAACATCTAACGAGTTTGTCATACTTTATACATTATCAGAGCATTTGTGAAACAATTTGCAACCATAACATTAATTGTAACATACCAGAGTTTATAATAAGATATTGTAGATGTGAACTTCTGCAATAATAGTGTTTATATATACACTATAAATTGCAAGTGACGTAACTACTGCCTGTCACACAGTGGCATTGTGCAAGTGTTTTATTGAATGCATTGTACTGAACTAATATGTTATTCTCCTTGAATGAGTTGATGTTTTGTTTTATCCTTTACCCTTATTAAAGTTTCCCTAAAATGTTTGTTTCTCCTGTTTTTATTTGAATGATAAGTGAATTTACTAGAATTGTAAGAGACAGCACAACAAGAGGCTTCAGAACATTTAACTTAACAGTAACAGTGGTTTTTTCTTGTTATTTTAACTGAAACATTAACTGTTGTAATATCTAAATTGTGCATTTTGGGATCACAGGTAAACCTCACAGGGTGCTGTCCTTTACAGCATGCAGTAGCCAACGCTACCTAGCCCAGGCGAGTAGTCAGGTGTACCCTTGTTTGTGGTCAATTGTCCCAAAATTTGTGCCTTGTAGTTCATGTTTTTACATGCATGTGGCCTGTATGAATGTCACCACAATCTATTTAGTAAGATAATTGTATAAGCCATTTTAAATTTCAATGTAATAAAAGCTGTAATTTTTGTTGTGCTTTGGAAAGAAAAATTTCATGAGATTATGTCATTGATGAAACTATAAAACATTTGTGTGTTCAGACTACTTACAAGGGTACTGCTGCAGCTGCCACCTGGGCTTTGGTTGCTGTTACAGGTCTTTCCTAAAGGCAACTTGCTGGATCTTATATCCACGAGTAACTCTTGATTTCCTGAGGAAAGTAACTAACTCCTGTTGTGACCTATGTATAAAACAGACCAGTGAAACATATGGACTTCAATTCGCTGCCCCTTCAGAGGGTAAATTAAGCTTTTCGTTTGTGCCTCAGTGAGGGGTTTTTGTAATTTTGAAATTTCTCCATCACCTTCCATGCAAGGGCTAATAAATCAAGCTCCTGAGAATGAAGGATGAAAGGGAAATAAGATTGCTGAACATTTGCTCTGCTCTTGGTATTGCTTTAGGAATTCATTTAATGCACCTGAATGTGTTTTTTATTAACTTTGGAAGCATTTGTCTAAGCAATTTAATTGTTTCAAAATTTTGTTTTTATTTCTGCTTGAATCTGGGACTTTGTAAATTTGAAACATGAAGAACAAACTTGTGGTTAATACTTTACCTGAGATAGAGTTGCTTAAGTACTTCGATTGATTCCTATGTTTCACATGTCTGTCAAAGAACACCTTATGAGCTATTACACTATTTGAAAATAGCAGAGTTAAGTACTTTACTTCTGTACTTTCTAATAGTGCTGATATTTTGGTGTTCAAATATTGAATTAGTTCTGAGTGGTGTTTCTCTTTGATTTTTATAGAAAGTCTGAGGCATGCAGTTAAAATTTGTAGTGAGACATCACAGATATGTATCAGATTGTCTTTGTTTTTATCACATTATTATCTATTTTTAAAAACAATAATAATTTAGGAATATGTTCCTGTACATTTCACATTGTTTGGAAAATGTGATAATAACTTATATTTACCAATATTTTCACTGTAAAAAAAAAAAAAGATTATTTTGTGCAATGTACTCTTACGTAAGAATTTTGCATACTCAGCTTTAAGCCTAAAATGAAAAAAATGTGATAATGGAATGTGTGGTTCCCAATGTACTGAAAAGCATTCAATATTTTTATAAACGTTTTTGGTTCAAAAAACATATCTACAGGCAAGTGTATTAATTAATATACAATGCTACTTCCTTCACAAACCTTTCCACAGATACTTAAAATACATTATTTCTTTGCAAATGGAAAGATGGATCAGATAGCAGACAAGATGAAACTTATTATATAATGTTATGTATTAAATGACATTTTTGGTCATAGTTGTATTTGCATGAAAAAAAGATTTTAAAAAGTGATGATAATAATTTTTGCCCACAATACTGTTAATATGAGGAATAGGCATTATATTAGTTGGAATAGATAAAGCATAAATTTACAAGTACAATAAATCTTAAGTTTTTTTCTGAATTTTTACGACAAAAATTAGAAATTTTGTTTTACTTAATTCACTCAGGCATTGTCCATAAAGATTTTCAAAAATTGTAAATATGTAATAATAAATTGAACCAATTCAAGAGGTGTATTGTGCCACGTCAAATCTTAAGGTGATAGGAAAAAGTTCTTTACTCAATATCTTGACATTGACATTCATGTTGCTAACGGTAATAGTTTAAGTTGAAAATGTAGAAGACCACAATTAACAAACAGAACTCTTTTGTGCCTTGAACATTTCAACAAAAGTGCAGAATTAATTCAACACACAAATATTTACAAACATTCACAGTCTATTGAAATATTATTGGGCAGATCAAATCTGAGAAAACTGTTTTATCAAATTAGAATGATTAGTAGAATCGGGTTCTGTCAGTATTTTGCATCCAGGAAAAATTTGTTATCAAGGTTCTTATTTCATGATACTCAACTTATAGCAGTAATGGAACATTTCTAGGAAGATGGAAAGTAAACAGAAATGAAACAAAAAGAGAAATCAAAAACTTGAGAATTATTGTTTTTGAAGAAACTTTGGGAAATAAGAGTAATAAATTAAAATAAATATTTAATTTAAAAAACTCTTGTGAGGATGAGACAAGGTGCGGCAAGAAATAGGTGTTTTAAAAAAAGGGGGGGAATAAATTCTTTGATAAAAATACATGTTATAATAAATAATTTGTAGAATTAAAATTACAATTGAGCTATTTATATTGTTTTCTTCAATTTTTAATGTAAGTTAAAAAGCCAAGTTACAAAAATATTTAATTGTAGAAAATGTTTATTTTATTAAATAAATATACATGTTTGTTAAACCTAAATCATCAAAATTATGTGCACTTTTAAATTGATTTTTGTGTGCAAAAGTGGCATGAAGATCTACCCCACGTTGAATTAGGTCAGATGATAAGGAATGTGATTGTGGAGAAGGATCTTATGTGTCTTGATGGTTCTTCAAAGTCTCTTCTGTAGACTTATGACTACAAAGTTTTGCTTTAATTATATTTAAAATACAGCAATAAAAGAAAAGACTATTTGAAAAAGTGAAACATTGAAAAGAGACATCAATTACATGTCATAATGTGCATAATAGTAATATTACAACAGAAAATGGATAAATATATAATTTTGACGTTTCACATCCCTATCATAAATACATAACATGTTTACTTCTACACATATAAATATAAACCTATTTCATTAATGTAATAAACTTTTATAAAAACAAACCTATTAGATGTGTTTGTGTATAAGAACATGAGATCTAAACAATTACACCCCTAAATTAAGCTAAAAATGCCAATGTAAACACGCCTGCTTTTGGTCCATCTGAAAGGTTCGCCATGTCCTTGTCCCTTGCAAGGGTGCTCAGAAAAGGAGGGGGGGATTTGGGGCACGCCCCAACTTCATTGAATTCCGATTTTTTGTATTAATTCGAAAGAAAAGAATTATTTGCATGTAGATATGAATGGCTAGGAGGAGCAGGTACTGCTCGCGCAAGTTTTCTTGATACACAAGCTCCCTAGTCATCACCCAGCGCTGAATAACACGGCCCATTGAGATATTTATGTTCGTTTCGGAACGGCACGTATCAATTTACAATCAACCGCCTCGTACTTTAAAAACAATTGTCGCGTTTCTCGTGGGACGCTTAAGTTCATGCCCACGGTTGGTACGCCCTTTTAAGCCGTGACGTAGCCAGAGCCCTCTGTGGAACGTGAAGAAAACTTGCGCGTGTAGTGGCGTTGTTGGAAGCGTTGGGAACCACGCTGGGTCGAGCGTCGCTGAGCGTGTGTCCGCGGCGCAGATGCCGACGGCCATCCTGTGCGAGGCGCAGACGCCGACGGCGGCGCCTGTCTACCTGCCGGCGGAGCTGGGCGGGCCCGACCTCGACCTGCTGACGCGCGCCGGCCTCATCGAGAACCGCTCGGTGTCGGCGGCGGCGGCGGCGGCCGCAGCGGCGGCGGCGGCGACGCGCCCCGCCTCGCTCTACGACCAGCTGTTCCAGCAGCAGCTGCTGCAGGCGCTGGGCGCGTACCGCCCGGCCGCGCCGGCGCCCGCCGCCTTCTACCACGCCTCCGCCGCCGCGCCGCCCCCGCTCGGCTACGGCGCCCCGCCGGGCTACCGCGTGTCGCAAGCGTCCAGCTACGCCGGCTCGCCCGTGCTGCCCCGCGCCGCCGCCGCCGCGCCGCCCGAGCCCGACCCGCCCCCCGACCGCCAGCCGTCCCCGCTGCAGCCCAAGCACAAGCAGCAGCAGGCGGCGGCGGCGTCGCCCACGCGCCCGCGCAAGCCGCCCCCGCTCGAGGCCACCTTCATCAAGCCGCTGCCGCACACCGTGATCGTGGCGTGCGCCAGCGACGACCCCGCGCCCGCCGCCGCCACCGCCCGCCGGAAGAACACCGCCAACACGCTGAAGGTGGGCGGGGACGGCGCGCCCGCCGGCCGCCTGCTCAACGGGCCGCCGCTCATCTCGCGCTCCACCAGCGAGAAGGTGCCGCACCGCTCTGAGCTCATGTCGCAGGTGCAGAGGACAGCCTGGGCGCGACACACCACCAAGTAGTTGCTTACGCTTCTACGACACGAACCGATTCACGCACTTCTTTCTAGGAGGGGAGAACCTCCGTCGTTCGTGAGGTTACGTGAACCGAGTTGCAGCTCTTATGAATCCCTAAGAGAACCATGTAACCGGTGCTGTATGTTGTGTTTGGGAACGTTTAAGACTGTCTTGTGCCAAGAGGATTTCTGTGCCATCCAACGGAGATGCTATATCCTTGGTTCGTGAATATGGGTATGCTCTCTTGCCAAAGTCTGGAGACAGTAATGTCATCCGTTGCTGCCATTTTTAAAGACTCAGATGATTGTACCTTGTGAAATTGTATCGAGTTCATCATTTAACTTATTGCCAAATTGTTTTGTACATACCTTATTTTTAGCTTTTAGTATCCTAAATGTTATTTCCCCTAGTTCAGTGTGGAAAACGATGGAGATGACCAATAGTCTTAAGTAGGATACCTTGGACATTTTTGTATGCTATAGAACCCATCTTTTGCTGATAATAATACTTTGTAGAAAAATAACGTTTTTACCGTATTCTTTTCTCATTATATTATCTAATTTGATTCAAAACTTGATTCAAATAAGATATTCATAACACGATCAGCAACATTTTGAAATGTCTTACAATGTTATTGTTTCTCTATAATATGCAATTTCTCATTCATTGATGAACCGTTTGAATTTTTATCAACTTGGGACTGTCTTTGGAAAATTACTTTTCTGACATTAGAGAGAAATTTGTTATGATTTATTACGCAATTACAAAATTTGGTGAACTCGTTGGAAATGCCTTTATTTTGTCACTTATATATTTAATTTTAAATTCTAGCTGCCTCCAATAATGTTGCAAATTGTCACAAAGTGCGAACTAGAGATCTCTCTGAGGGATGTTCCTATATAACTTTTACATTTCAAATGTTCCTGTGCCTCCTTTATCCTATTTGCTTTCTGAATCTAGTTCAGTATGTAGTGTCAACACTGTGACAAAAACTGTAGTGACAGGATCCTTAATTTTCGATTAAGAGTATTTGTCATGGACATTTGAAAACTTCTTATTACTCCTTCAAATTTCAAGTCTTGTGAACAAATTCAAATCTTATACACTGCAGAATTCAAATCATTTTACCCTTACACAGAATGAGAATATTTTTATCAAAAAAACAAAAACAATTTAAAAAAAACTCGCCAATCTGGATACCAGTGTTGATGCTTAGACTGTCTTTATTATCAGGTAGGATGTCATTGTATAGTATCCATTAGTGCAGCCAGCAAACAATAAAGGTATTTTTGTAACAGCAATATACATGTGATCTTCTTGACCTTCTCCTTTAAAATGAATAACAGAAATGCTCTGTCTGCTTAATTTTGTTTTATTTTTCAATGTTAATGATAAATCTTTTTAATTTCATCACTTCCGATTATAGAGGTATTGTTTTCATAAGATTGTAAAAATGTCAGTAAACTTGAATGATTGAGTCCTTTGCTCTACAAAGCAATAAGTCTGAAAATTTATTAATTGTGATAGAAACAGCTGTTATTACAGATTCAAAAATTCATACAATTGCTTTGATGGTAAAACCTAGTTCTTCAAAAACCTAATTTTCAAGAAATTAGTGAAACTAATTTTGTATCAGTCGACCTTGTTCCATTTTCCCTTACTGAAGGTCTAGCACTTCAGATATAGACATACAGATTTGTGAAGACATCACAGCACAGCTGTTTCAGTTGTGGGCACAAACAACTCAAAATCATGTATTTTTGAGCGTGTTTGGCTATCTTAAAAATGTTATGGAATTTGATTACTTCTGCACTTCCAGAAGTTAGCCATCACTTTGTCCTTGTTCATTATCAGATAAACATTACATTCATTATCTTTCATCACCATTAATCAAACTCTGGAAGTAGAAATGTTTTGTACAAATGTTAGGGGTTTAAACAATATGGTTTTAGTCTCCCCTTTTTATGTATTATATAATTTAGTTTTAATTCAGTTCTGACTCAGCAACTTAATGACATTTATTATATTCTCATTTCTGACTAATTTGCCTTCTGTGTGCTTATTTAGATCTTTGATCTGTTTCTTTTAGAGATGTGCATGTACAGGTGGTTTGAATATTGGAAATGTTCCTATCCTTCTTTATTCCAGATTTACATTAATTATGAAATAACATCAGAAACATCTTGCTTCTTTCTTTGTGTTCATTACAATGTAGATGGAAAAGACTGGAAAATATTGACTGCCTGTTTCAGCTCACCGTGTCAGATAAGGTGAGCCGTTGGTTTGAACTGCAGCCTTCATTGTCTCGGCCTGAAAGTGGATTTGTTGATGAACAACCTGAACATCATCGTGTCGACTGGGATGCTGCTGAAGCTTTACTCCTCAAACGACTTAGATCTGGACGTAGACGCCACAGAATTCCAGGTTTACGACTAGGTCGAGTGACAACCTTCTGACGATTATGATAATTATACAGCACAAATGGCCATAATTTCGTAATTATATTGCTGTATAATTTTCTGCTCCTTTCTTACACAACACAAGGACGACTGAATGTAGATCTTTTAAATTCAGACACAACTAACCAATGGTAAATGCATTTAAGTGATCTGAATTGCTACACTTTTTTGTCAGTTTTGTTCTAGTATTACTCTTGATTGAAGGCTAAAAAGTAAAATTTTCTTAGCCAGGCCTGATTCCTTCAAGACAACCATTTCAATTGCATTTCTTCCTTTCATTTTTTACTTCAGTATGTATATTATGCTTATTTTAACATTCATGTAAGACTGTTCTTTTTTAAATGTACGGTTGTACCTCAGATACATTTTTGTCTTTGTGTCACATTTTTGTTCTTTATTATTACTATCTTTACATTACCATCTTTATTGACAGTTATGTTTAAACATTGTTTTTAGTTAGCTTTTTTCTAAATAGCGTGTAAGACTTAATACAAGGCATTCATTACAAAACTCTTTAAATAATAATACTTTCCAGTGCCAAAGAAATGAATTTTCAAGGTGCATTTTTCAATGATCCAGTCATGTTCATTTTATGTTATATGAGCAGTATTACACGAGTAATTGTAGAATTCTTCTGTACATTTTTATGTCCATCTGTCCTGTTTAAATACCCAGAATGCAGAAATCATATTAACATAGAAGACAATCAGTGTGTTGTGACACACATCTTTACATGTAGTTCCATGACAGTAGGTCTTGCTATATTTTTATATAATTAGAATAAGAAAATTTTATCAATAGTATGCAATTTGGAGACTGAAACAAGGAACTCACAATATGTTGAACGTGACATTTTAGTTCTCAAATTGTTCTTTAAAGTAAGTGTAAGCTCTTACGGGTCTGCTTTCTTGAGAAAATAGGCTAGGTGAGAGTAATATTTTTAAAACAAACAAGGAATGCATTTTATTGACTAGGCTCTCTATTCACTATGAACTAGAAAACCCTAAAACTATACTTAAAGTCTTCTTACAAAGTACTGATATTTTTTTAATAAATTTCCCATTTTTCATTACAAAGGAAGACTTTTTTATTCAGTAGAAAACAATTGCAGAATTTTTAGAAAATATCAATTTACTTTTTAATTTCTGTTTAGTTAAAATATTTTTTATTTATTCTGTTAAGGCCCATGATTTACCATTTTAATGGAACTTAAGTGTCTCAAATGTAACTTTAAGTTTGTAAAAAAATAAAAATTACTTGTGATTTTTGTAAATGTGTGTTAAATCGAAAAGTCATAGAAACACTGGGATAAGGAAATGAAAACAATTTATTCTATGAAAAGTAATGTTTTTATTTCTCTTTGCTAGCTGGTTCAGTGCTAGTAGATTCTTTACTCTTCTTTTTGCGAATACTGAAGCTCAGACTATCTTTGTCAAATTCTAACGGCATCACACCTAAATCACCACTGTAACGATTCTTGGCCACCTACAACAGTACAAGTTCATGCAAAGACTTTAAAGAAAGCAATAATTTCATGCTTAAACATCAACAACGTGCATCTCAAAACTTGCAACTTTTCACAGAGATAAAACATTGCAAACTTTCCAAGTTGATAAAAATGCGACTGATTTCCATATTTTAACAAATTTCGTTTATTTCTGTGAAAAGTGTCATTAGAATTTGGTAGAAAATGACCTTATCTTTTGAATACATCTGAAAATGGTCAAATTTCATGCTACATGTTGTTAAAATTTAGGCATACATATTACATCACAGACCCTGAACAAAAACATTCCAAAGACCTCAATAATAACACATATCAAATACAAATTCTTATAGTGGTTTTTAGTTCATTAGAAAACCACTTGATTTTTTGGATTAAGTTAAGGACTGTTTTCTCCAGATCAATCTTAAATGTAATCTGCAAGCTTTTGTCAGAATTTGAAACATAGTAATATTCAAGACTTCTTTAACATATTATTAACATGAAATTACAACCTACTTTGGCTTCATGATTGACAATCGGTTTTCTTTATAATAACATTCACTAAATTACTTAATTTTTTGGCACTTGCATTTTTTTTCTGTCACATTCAGAGTCTAACCATTCAACAACTTCTGACTCCCATCACCTTGCATCAAGGTATTAATTTATGGTAAATTAATTACATTTAGTCAATCAGTATTCAAACAATCAGAACTGTTAAAACAAAACTCTGTGAACATGCAAACAAGAAAATACCTGGAACTGCATCAACTAAAGTTGTGCAATTCCACTTTGCTTTGTATATCATGAAATTGGAGTTAAATCAAAATGATTAATTTATTAATTTTAAATTATGAGAATAAATAAAACATTCAAATAAATTTAAACAATACTGTATTTAAAATCATCTCCCCCCCCCTATAAAAATTGTAAGATTTTGAACAACCCATCTTATAAAATTTAGACACATTCCCTTTTGTGAAAATTTTCTTAGGAATCCACAAAGTCATAAGTTGGCAGTGAACATAATCCCCACATATGAAATTTTGACAAAAGTTTTAAAGCTTTTTCTAATCACTCATGCAGAAACTGATAATAAACAAAAAAACCTTAAAAAATATTTCTTAAACAAAACCAAATGCTAACTTTTGCAAAAGAAGAATCATAAAATTGTTACTTTTTCTTGGTCATCTCTGATGAGACACCTACACCCCCCACTCCCTCCACTGGAGAAAATCCATTTGCAGTTTTTACATGGAGTTGCAGTTTTTACGTAAAGCACAGAACCAAGAGAACATAGCACCATACAATATCCCATTACTTTTCTTGGTTTCACAGGAAATAAAACTCAAAACCATACATAGAAAACTTGCTCCAACTACACAGAATTAAAAATGAAGTACTTTAAACACTGTCAATACTACTATTTCCTGCTAATAAAAACAACTATAACAACAACTTGGCACTTGTAGCAGAGAGCTAAGTCACTCACCAAGGAGAGCCGGGCTTAATTCCTGGACAATCTCATGAGAAATTTATTTCAACAAAACAAATGTCTGCTTCACAGGTGGTAGTCCAACCCCTGTGAAGTATCCTAAACCCTGTCCGTTCTAATTCCTTTCCCATTCTGCTGCTGGGTAGTGACGCAGGAGCGTGTGAAATGTAAGAGGACCTTATGTGGAGACACCAACTGACAGTTCTCTTGAAAATTGACTGAGACTGACCCCTGTGACTGATTGTGATTAAATCTAGGATTACTCCCTAAAACTCTATGCTTGACAAGGGGCTTAAGAGAGACATGTTGTGTCAATAACGGTACAATGAAATCAAAAAACAATTCAACAACAACTATGAGGAAGAGAAGAAGGAAAAGAAGGAGGAGAAGAAAAACACCACCACCAGTGAAGTTGATATGCTGTGATACAAGATCTTCTACCAGGCAAAACTTACAAATATCTGGGCATTGAAGAATGTGAGAACATCTTATTAAATTAGAAGAATCGTATTAAAGTAGAAGAGTGTGACTCGTCCTGCGGTCCACTCTGAACTTGTACAATTTTGTACTAATAAACTTTGAATCGTAAAAAAAAAACAACAACAACAACAACACCACCAACAAACAAACAAACAAACTGATGGCACAATGCAACAGTCAGGATGGGAAAGTATGTGGTCAGTAGTCAAGATGACCCACTAACGAGGAAGATCATTAAATATGACTGAAGAATGTGAAACAGTCATTGTAAGTGTAGTAAGAAGCATCGCAAAGAAAACTAAAGACACAGAATAATGGTCGTTCAACTTCTGATGCTACTTAAAGGGAGGTTGTACATGTCACAGGACCAAAATTTTCGATTTTCGTTTTTTGTGTTATTTTGAATCATTAATATTCACTTAACATACTGCAATACACATTTTCAAGATATTATATTCCCACGGACTTTTAAAAGACATTTAAATGTTTAGTCATGCCAAGGGTCACACCTATTTTTACATCACCAGTCACTTCACTTTTTTTGTTTTCAAAGTCCTTTTATTAGGGAAATTTCTTTCATGGTTGTATTTAGAGTGGTGTGGCAAAGCTGCCTCACAATAGTCATTTGTTTCCTGACATTTTGATAGCATTGTTTATCATGCATTGAAGTTTGTATATTGTGAATGGTTTTGTGATGTCTTAGTCACTACAAAACACTGGCATACTACACTACTAGTCACAGGGTAAAAAATGCAGAAGAGGCGGTAGAAAAAGTTGAAAATGATTAAGATTCTAGGAACAAAGAGGAAAATTTCAGAGAATGAGGAGAAAGATGTTGATGAGCCTAATGTGCACCAGGATTGTGTTAGATGTGTGTTACAAAACCTGCATTTCCCGAAAACTATTATTTTTTGTCTTCAGGTACCTTTTTTCTCAGAAACAATTGCAAAAAATCTATAAAATTCTCACCACTTGAGTGTCATGGGTTTGCCATGATTTGTTGTTTTTTATATAAGAATTCAATTATTCAAAACTCAGCTATTGAATATATTTACAAAAAAGTTTAAAAAATTGTATGTAGGGCAAAAAATGATTAAACAATGCCAGTAACATTGAATCATTAAGGAAAAAAACCCTGCACGAGAAGAACATAGCTATTAAATAATGTCTAAAATTTCAAAGAGCTTCATAAAGTAGTTTTGGTGATAAAGGTACATAAACATAACACAAATAACATTCAGAGATAGGCTGAACAACCTCCACTTAACATGAAATATGACAGAGCCCAACTATAAGAGCTTTTCTGGTGAAAATTCAACGTTTTCCGGCGCACGATTATATAACTTTCTCTTTTTTCAAATAACTCGTTAGGCGAGAAAGTTAAAATGTTAAAGAAACTGTGGAGAGACAAACCACTCCATGGACAATAACTAAAAAGAATAGACAAAAGGCAATCAATAAAGATCAATCATTTATGTGGCTTAAAATGGGAAGAATGAACCCAGAATCCGAAGTAGTTGTAATAGCTGCCAAAGATCAGGCATTGAGAACATAACGTAATGATAAAGTCGTTCTCAAAATTTCCCAAGATGATAAATGCTGCATTTGTGAGGAACATGTAGAAACCATTGATCATTTTGTCTCGGCTTGTCCAATTCTAGCGAAGAATGAATACTTGAAAAGACACAACAGGGTGCGTGGTAATCTCCACTGACAGTTCTGTATCACCCTCAAAGTTCCAAACACATACTCTAATGAACAGACACTCACCAAAACTAGTGACACCTGTTGGACTCTGTACCATACTGAACCACCAACAAATTCAAACTGATTACACAATAGTGGCAAACAACAAAGTGTTATCTGTGATTTTGAAAAAGAAACTTGTCTACTAGTAGATGTGGCTGTGCAATGCGATCAAAACATCGTAATTAAGGAACGCAGAGAAACATTTTAAATATAGGAGTTTGGAAATCAAGATCAGCTGAATTTGGAGCAAAAAAGCTCAGGTCATTCCAATGGTTATTGAAGTTTATTGAAGTTGTTTCAATGTAGATTGTAATTGGGTTAGCATTAAAAAAACAAAGGTATAATATATTCACTGGAATATTCAGAAACACATTAAAATCTGAATCAATTTGAAAATATTTGATGCACAATAAGAGCAATACATACTTGCAAATACTTCTTTCCCCTGATTGAAGAAAGTCTCCGGTCTTGAATAATTAGAACATTATCAGCTTCTTGAGAGGCCTTAGCACTTCCAAATATTGAATGTACAGTTAGCAATTCCAAGGATTGCTCTTTGCGGGGATGCATGACCAATGTAACATGGCAATTTGCACGTGTTGCAAAGCCTCGAAATGCTGTGATGATAGCATCCTGTTTCCAGAAACGATCTGCATACTTTGGAGGTTCTTCTGATATACCCATCATAAACTAGAAAGATTGGAGGAAAAGAATATTTTTTTATTTCAACTCTTAAAAACCCAAAATTAATCTTGAAAAAGCAAGATTTCTTCAAAGCAACAGTAGTTTAAAAACTATGCCCTTGGTTACCCTCTAAACTTAATATTAGAAGTTTCTATAGGTTAGATTTATTTCATATAATATATACAACATCAAAAAAAAAGTCCCAATATAAAAGATGCACAAGATCAAGATCAATTGCAATAATACACTTATGTGTAATACAGTGTAATCAAAACAGCTGTGGTTAATGAAAACAAATGAGCAAATCACAACTTTTGGGGAATTTTTAAAACAAATTGTATACCATAAAAACAGAAATGTAGGTAAAATGGAAGAAGAAAGAAAACAAAAATTTTTAAAAGAAGGAAAGGAAGGATTAATTAAGAAGTCACAATGAATCAAATAGTTCAACACTGGTAGCAAAAAGACACAACATAATAAATGCATATTAAAACAAATGTATCATACCTGAACATTATCTATTATAACATGGGCAATATCGTGCACATAAGCTGCATGTTCCACTGCCTCCATTACAACACGAACAGGTTGTTGACCATGAAAAGTCATGAAATACACAGGTAACTTCTCAAATTCATCGGCCCATTGCTCAAAGCGGTCCAGACTGCTGTTAAAAGATATTCCAGCAAGCTGATGAAGCATTGTGCGAGCTAATCTTATATTACGAATTTCAAAGCTGCCCCACAATGTAGTGACTCCTATAAATAATTATTATAGATCACAATAAACATAAGTTTGAAATGTTTCTTTTCAAACGTGTACTAATTATGCTCATTCACTCACAACAAAGATTAATGAATAATTAATTGGAATTATTTCTATCACACACAAATTCATAAATATTCTGGATTTATTATTAAATTAATAAAACAAAATACAGAAAGACCAATCAGAAGTAACCAATTGTAAAGCAAAGAAATGATTGATCCTTCTTCCATAGATATACAATGCACATTAATATACATAAAGTGAAAATAGCACTACCTTGAGAAGCCAAATCAAGAGAGTATTCACTCATAAATGTAGTTTTGCCGGATCCAGTGGGACCCGTTAATACAGTGAATTCTCCACGGCGATGCCCCTTTAAAATTTTATTAAGCATTGGGAAGCGTTTCCATTTCACTCCTTCAACCTACAAATAACACCATTTTAATCAAAGAAACCATAATTAGCTAACTTCGTTCATTCATCATACCTGGTCAAGAGTGGTCAAGTCTCCAACATAACCACTCTTGTTTAAGATCTGTTCGTAACTTTTGATTGGGTTTATAACTTCTTCAATATTACGTATCGATAGAAAAGAATTCTCAACTTAATGAGGCATGCCTAAGTAAGAAAACTGGTCTTAATGTTACCCACTCTTTTTATAGACTACTCAGAATTCCCAACAATAAGATGAGTGCTTTACATTTTGAAGTCTCACTCTTCTCAGTCAGCAAGTAAAACCAAATGTTTAAGAATATGTTTTAACAAAATCAGGTATGACGTAGTTTTCATGCAGGTTGACTGATATAGTGTCTTCTACAGCCTATCTTCTAAGGCTAATAAAATTTAGATTTAGGGCTTACTTTTTCCACGTTTTGCAATTCGGCCAGAACATCATGTCGAAGAGATGAGAAAGTTGTTATTGCTCTATGCCATATAGGTTTAGCTTGTGCTACCATTGTTTTCAAGTCTGCTCCAACACCAAGAGCCTCATGAGGAGCTGGTTGGTCTTCAGTGGGCCTCACAAAATAGCATCGCCCTTCACCTAATTTTCTAGCCAAATGACGAGCAGCATCCCAACATTGGACAGAGTTTCCAAACCAGAGGACAAGCTTTTTAAAGCGCTCTAGAGCTGGTAGAACATGTTGAGGAAGAGTCCCTTCCCCTGACACACACAAAATTCATCATTTTACTCTTAAAATTCAGACATTTCACTAACGTCTTTATTTGTTCTATTTCTTACATTGTAGTCCTCCAACAGGCACAAAAAAGTATTTATCTCAACATAAACATTTTTCTCAAGGAGTGTGCTAAGCTCTCCTGCCCAAAAAAAATTTAATTTTTTAACTTGAAAAAAATATTTTAAAAAATCAACAGAAATAAAATGTAAAATAATTTTTGTAAATGGGTTTTTAGTTATGTAGCTATATCATCATGTTCAATTTTCACCTTGGTACTTCAAATATGCAATCAGAACACAATATTAAAACAATAATATTAATTATAACACAATATTAATTTCACAACACTCAATAACACATCAATAACAATAACACAATATTAATTTTACTTTAAGTATAATGTACCTGATTATCTAATTTTTTAAACATAATTACAAATTGAAGGCCACATAATTATTTTTTGTTTTCCAACATGCCATTCCACTGTGAATAAACTTCTGAAACACATTCTTATATATTTTTAAATAATAACATTAGAATTTTTTAATAAATTGACTACCATCTTAAAAATTACTTCATCTTTGAAATTGAAATTAAACAATTTGACATTAGATACTTCAAAAAATTAAATGTTTAAAGGTAAAACAAAGGCCAGATGTTTCTAGCATGAAATCAGTAATAATTTTTGACTACTCGGGAAAGAACTTTTTACAAGTCTTTGAATTCCTGTGGGATATCCCAATAGCCTATATGCCCTTAGTATTTGGATACACTGCATTCCAAAAACCAAGCAGGAAAGGTTTCCAAAATTATATTTATCTTCTTTAGTAAGTAATGAAAATTCTTCATTAAAAAGAGAAGATGAATTTGAAAAGCTAACTAAAACACTTATTCAAAACCAAAAAACTATTTTAACAAATGAATATTAACATAAAATATTTCATAATCTAAACAGAGATTATAAATATCTCTAAAATATATAAATTTAAAGAACATAGAGGTAATGGAAAAAAAGTTTTGCCCTGAAAGTTAAAAGTAGACATTTGAATGAGGGGTTAAATCATTGTTTAAGTGGCATTTTATTCAAATAATTTTAAGTTTGTTAATTTTAGCATTTTATTAGAGTACTCAGAATTCTAATAGCATTGGCACAATTTTCATAACTATCCTTTAAATTGAATTACACAATCTTATTCAATTATAAACAAATAGGCTCTTACACTCATGACTCAATGTAATGATAAAAACAAATAAATTTAAGTTCAAGTTCATTTCAAGAAACAGTGATTAAAACTAAAAAAAAATATTTAAGACTAAGGAGCCCCTACATAATAGTAGGTCTGGATGTTCTACACACGCAAAAACAGTGCTCACCATGTGGAAGGCAGATAGTGCTACAAGTCAGCTTCTGACTAGCTAAGGCCAAGGCATCTTTTAGTGAAGATACAATAACTGCAGTATCCAATTTACTGCATCTTTGTGGATGGATAACTAGTAATCCCCCACTGTTCACAGATGGTACAGTTTCTTCCAAACCCTTCTTTTTATATATTTTATATCCAGCAACATGGCCTCCAGCATTAATAAGGGGAAAATATAAAAGGGATTGTGATTTATCAACACGAACTTGAACTTGTTTCAAAACGGATGATGGTACATTCTGAAAACGAATTACACAAAAATATACTACAGTCAACTTTCAGAAAAATCAATGAAGTTAAATTTATAACAAATGATATGTGACATACTGGAAGACTGAATTTAATGAGTATTTCCATACGATCAACATCTGAAAACGAGTCAAGCTGTGTACTTTCTTCACACACACTATTCCATTTATCCACGTAACTACTGTTTGGGACACATAAACCTTTCAGAGCTTCAATGTCTTCAGGTAATTTGTTTTTACTTTTTTTTGATAACAGTAATACCTTTTCTAGTGAATCCCAATGACTTGTATAACCACAATTAAAACAAACTGCAAACCCTACATAAATACAACAAAAGAGAAAATTAATTTCAAATAACATTTTCTTACTTCAACACACAACAGTGCAACTTCCTACCTGTCTTTTTGTTGACATACACTTTACTGTCACTCTTTTGCGAGGAAATATGAATGCACACAGGGCACTCCACATGCAAACAAGTATAACCATCACTGAAGGCAATGTTATTATTTTTTAAGACCTTTTTGACTTGTGACACTGATAACGTCTGGGTTGGTTCTACAGAAAAGGTACTGAAATCTCTGACACACGCACTGATGCATTTCAGAGGAAGAAGTAATTGTCTGTTTAAGTATGGTGACATTAGTTTTGAAGAAGTTCTAAAATAAATTTTTGTGCGGTGTTCTGGCACTTTTAATTGCGTCTTCCCCACTCGATAAACATTTTCTCGGCAATGGCACATTTTTGAAAAACAAATATTACTTGAGCAACGTATCATAGATCTTCCAGAATTTATTGTGCTTATTATTCGCACTGTTACGGGTTCGCGCGCAAAGAGGCATTTCCAGAAATACATTACACTCGTTACTTGCACAATCACAAAGTTTATAATAAAAACGTAACATAATAAAAATATTTTTACTTGGCCCGTTTCATTGTTAATCTACCCCTTCGCACCCATGTTGTATTGCATCATTCAATGCATGTTCTCATTCTCGACAGCAAAAACTTCCGCGGTACGATCGTCAAATTCTCATTTTGCCAACCATTGAAAATATTTTACTCATCTTATTCTTTTGCGTTTGTATATACGAGTAAAATATGCCTACCGCTTTTAGAAAACGGTTTCTATTTATTTTTCCTTTTTTCATGAACGTTTAATTAAGTTTTGACATGTTTAGAGCTACAAAAATGAAGAGAGTCAATTCGTAAATACATTCCACAGACACGTTTCATTTGGGGGGCATTCAGATGAAGTGAAACGTTTCCTATTTTTACTGTCAGTCATTGACTAATTATTAAATTGACAACTGAAGGGAGCGAGAATTATTATTTTGTAAATGTACTATTTTTAGCTTTAACTTTGGACGTCGTCATTATTTCAAATTTAGGCGCTCTTCACTACATCAAAATGAAATAAATTTATTTTTTACTGCTTCCTAAATGCAATTTATATCTCTCCATAATATGTTCCATTTTTGGTCGACTGTGGTGATTTTTGGTAAAATAATAAATTCCAAAATATATTGTTACAGTAAAATTCTATTTCGAAAACGCAAAGTATGGTCATGATTTTTGTTGATTCATTCAACTATCTTTTGTAATGATTTCCAATCATTTTCTTGCGACTCGCACAAATGTTTCTAAGAACGAAGATCAAAAAACGAAGCATTAATTTGGACGCTGTTGACTACAGAATATTCTGTGCTCCGGTTCCGATTTCCCGCTTAGTTTTCCCGCTAAATTGTATCATACTTCGGGTGTACGACTGCAGCATTTGTTTAGGAGGCAGAGGTGATGCTGACAGGCAGGAACTTGTGAGAAACGCTGTTTCTACGGTGAAACTTGTCATCGCTTGTCATTATCTTTTGTCACTCTTACATTTTATCTTTGTAATCAAAACTTGGACACCAATACTTGGTTTTCGAAGAACATCGGTGTATTGAAGTGGAGAGATTTTGTCGACCAACCCAGCTTCACTGCAGTAATGAAACTTTCAGAAGGATCGCTCAGCGTAAGTTTACAGATATACAGTTTTATAATTACAGATTTAAGATTACAGCATTTTACGTAGTGACTTGCAGCAGTTGTGTAGTGAGAACAATTGTGTCGTACTTTTGAAGTTATTGTTTTTGTCATGTATTGTAATTTGGACCTGAATTGTTTAAATACTTTTGTGGGAATTGTGGGAATTCTTCTTCTTAAATACTTTTACAAAAATCTTATTAAATAAGTTCTATTATGCTTATTAAAACCATTGTTTCTTTATTGTGTACTGAACATTGTTTTGACAAAATTCATACTTGAATTGCACACATTCTTCAAGTAACTAATCAATGGACAACAATTCATTTATCTTAATACTAGCTGGTGTACTTGGCGTTGCTCGGGTTTATAGTAAATAATTAGACAGGGAGAGGAATTCCATTTTTTCATACCCTGCAGTGGGGCGTACTATTTCTTCTGTTGTATCCCTTCTCCACCCTGCTCCTCCCTGCCATGCTCTGCACGGCCACACTTCGATAGCCCTGTCTTCTCTTCACCCCCATTTGGAAATTTCAAGTCTACCTCGCTTACTTCTTCACAAAAATATATATTTTTCTTAATTGGGGTTCCAGCTCCTAAACTTTCTTCACTTTATAACTAAAAAAATAAACAATTCTAAACTACAGAATAAAATACTTGTTGACTCACTATATTTTGTGTTTTTTTTTTTTGGTGGAGTTTCAAACATTACTTCCAATACTGCCAATAAATCGTCACATTGTAAAACTTAACCTTTTTTTATATTTTGTCTTCTCTTGTATTCATAAACAAATATTTGAAATTGATCTGTCAAATCGTGACCTTGAAGGAACTGACTGTTTTAAGCAAAGTTTAACATGCCAGAGTTCTTGCACGGAGACGCTAGAAGATAGATATGGAATATGAATGTATATGTCAAAACGTTATTGACGAATCATAATCATAAAAGTAACTGAAAGTATCAATATTGAACGTAATTGCCAGTATTTATAATTATTTTGAAGACAACAAATATATATATAAGTTTAAACTACATGTAGAATAAAGCTTATTTTTTTACATAAATCAATTAATCATAACAATGAAGCATGAGAACAATACTGACCCATCAACATGTACATTATGTGTACACACTAAATTGACAATGTTCTGAACAAAACCTTATTAGCTTCATTATTTGATCTGAAGGGCTATATATTAAGGATCTTGAAATGTGAATAACAGAAACCAATTTATGCGTTGGGAGCAATTGCAATGCAAAATAATAGCACAGATTAGTCTCAATATGTAAGTGATCATTGCTTAATTACATACTATTGCACTAATCTTCTGCACATAATGAAGAAAAAAATCAACTGGGTGAAACCAAAACATACAAACATTTTACATTTTACCAATTTGAACACGAGAACTGTGTAAATAGTCAAATTGTGAGTGGTATTGAAAAGCTACCCTTCTATGTAGAGAATTATTTACATTTGCATCCCTCCTTGCAGTATTATTTTCAATAGTGCGAGTGAGTACTTCAGCAAGTCGCACTTCTCTTAATAGCCGATTCTAAACGTTTATAGACTGCCCATCTATTCGCACTTGTATAGTCTATTTTGACAACTTGACACTCGCATTGTTTCAAGAAATTCAATGTTTACAAATTTCTGTAAAAGAAGAGGTTGTTTAGAATGAATACGATATCTATATATAATACATTATAGATTACTGTATATTCTGTACTATATATTATTGTACATTGCAGTCTCAACCTACCTCAATTTCTGTACAAATTCAAACTCCAATGTTTTCTAGTTACTTAGTCCATAACACGGATTAAGGATAATGCATGTACCTTGTCATCTTTACCACTTTAGTTGCCGATTTCTTCCAAATATTCCACCAATGTTCAGAACTAACAAATTACCACCGTTCATACAGGTACATTCCATATCCTTATTCAAAGTCCAATGAATCTCGTAATAATTCTGGACATTGATGAAACCAGTAGTAGATCTCAGACGTCATCCTCTGGTGGCGCACAGCTAAACTATTGACATTGACACACTCTTGAATCTGTGATGTAAAGCTATGTCAAAAGTGTAAAGAAAATTAATTATTTTGTAAATATATTACGGTTTATGGTTGTAAATCATAGCCTATAGTACTCTAGACCTTTAAAGGAAGTTAGCATAAAAGTTTCATCGGCATTGGTTCAGTAGATTCAGAGATTACCGCATTGTAAGACAAAGCACTTCTGTCTTTATATATTAGTATATAGATATAGATAACTCGCATCTAGCATAATCAGAAGTGTAAGAAACTTTTGCAGCTAATTTGAATAATCGTTCAACCCTTCTTTTTTTATTTGTTCAGTTAGCAATAATTATTAGATCTTATAATGCACATAGGAGTTTTATTTTCCCATGTAGTTGTAAGTAAAACAACCATTCATAGTTCATTGAAATCGGCGGTGGTGAAGTTTGTTAGTAAGTTCATGTTTAACCATTTTACTGCTCTTGTGAAGGCATTTCTAATCATATGCACACTTGTTTTTGCACTTCAACTAAAATATCTTTTTGCGAGAACTTTGCAAGTGTTGTAACAAACTGAAAATATTTTCATAGGCAAGTTACAAATTACTTATATTATTTGTGCACTTGATGTTGGTAGATTACTAAGGTTTTGAGTTCCATACTAATCTATAATGGAAATTTTTACTACACAGGATTAAAAATTGAAAACTGGGAAAAATAGATAGTAAATCCAAAGTAATGGCTTAGAATATTTAACCAAAATAATAATAAAAAAAGATTTACATTGTTCAAATTTTGCACCTAGCATTATTTAATATTCAATTCACAGTAAAAATGTGTTTTATGGATATACAAAAATGTAATACTATAGGAAATTATCACCCACGCTTCACTGCACACCATTAATTCATCAAGGAGTCTAAACAATCGTCAATAGGAGTGCATGGTGCAATAACAGTAATGCTGATGTATTTGTAACTGATGTACAAAGATACTATTATATTGACTGCAAGTGTAAATTTATGTAAGTTCTGTATTGTGCATGTACAAAGGAAACTCACTATTTTTTTAGTAATTCACATTTACTCAGTCATTTTTCTATTCTTTTGATAAATGAAATTGTTGAAGTCTTGGTGTTTGTAAGTTTTAAATTATTGAGTATTTATGATCATATTTGAATAAACTGTCTGTTGTTCATTCACATAAAGGAATAAGTCCCAACTTCATTAAAGGTAGTTTGTTAAAACAGCATATTAACATAAATCACATAAAAAATAGTTTCATTTATTGTCATTCAGAAGACATTCTCTTCCAAAAAGGAGCCCAAACAGTTGTCAACAGGAGTGCACAGTAATAACAATAATGCTGGTGCATTTGCAATTTTGGAAACCATGAATATAAAAATTCATAATGTACTCAATTCTCTTCTGTACTTGGATGTATTTAGAGCTGCCTCTGCTGTAATCAGCTGTTACATTGTTATCTTATCGGAAAGTTGAACGCCACCACAGTGACATGACTAGTGATATGTAAGCTCTCGATTGGATGACACCCTAACAGTTGATGACCTGTCAGAGGCAGCTGTAAATAAATCACAGTATAGAATGCAATAAATTCACAAGCCTCTATGATAATATCCTTTCCAAGTCTAAAGAATGAATGTTGTTTTAAAGGAATCCCTCCGCCAATGCAATCCGCAACCAACACAACCCCCCTCTCTCTCCTTGCCCAAAGTGACTTTCATTTGCAGTCTTTGTCCAACCACACTCGCACCTAGGCGAACTCTGTTCACCAATTTGATGACATGCACATGGATTATGATACAACCTTCTCACAATGGTATGTCTAAGACAATGCAAGATGTCTTAGACATACCAGTTTCATATATTTTTGCATAAGATAACAGGTGCCCCTGAACCTTCCTGTAAAGAAATTAGAACCTCACTAATATATTGTCAATGTAGGTTAATACAAAGACCAAACTTAACTACCAACAAACTAAAATAAGCAACAATTTGAAACTAACCATGAAGTTTTTAAATGATAATCTGGATATTGTTGTTATACCCTGCGTTGAAGGTGGTGTAGTCACTGCTATCAACTTTTCTGAATACAAAGGAAAACTAGTATGTAACTTTGTTAAACCTACTGGGAATTTACATTTATTTCCTCTTAAAATTTGGGTGCCTTCATTGTATTGTCAATCGACCATGTTCTCAGAACATGGCTGGTATTTATGAATAGGGAAATGAAGAAAATCAGTTGGTATACTTGTAGGAATTCTCTTGTATTTTAAAATACCAAGATGTGAATTGAAGATTTTGTAATGAATGGTCATGTTGGACTATGGCCGATTTTCTAATATCTTAGCATTGTATATAAAATAATACATAAAAGGCAAAAAGTCCTCAGGAAGCTATTTACGCAACAAAAAAAGCAAAAATAAGCATTATAATACTTTTATTATCTTCATGATAATGAAACGATTAGACCAAACCAACACCAATATAGTTCAGAATATGGTAGTTTTACAAATGAAATAATATTTTATAGATTCCAACTGTATCATCATAAAGAGACCAAAAAAGTTGGAAAAGTTTCAATGTTTGAAAGAAAACACTTAAAAACTGAATTTAATACTGAAGAAACAACTGATGTAGGTGTCATTTGACCCCTGCCACTGTTCTAGTGGTAAACATAAAGACTCTCTCGGTATTTTAGAAAAACAGAATAGCGTGTTTTTTAATTTCATGTGCTGATTGTCAATTAAAATATGATGGACAAACAAAAAGGAAACCACATGAAAGGATCAATGAACACGAACCGAACATTAATCAACCCATTATGAGACAAAATTCAATAACACACTGTAGATTAAACAAAACCATTCGTTAAATTTAATGATCCCAAGGTACTTATATTGAAAACTACTACTATGAAAGGTTAACTAAGGAATCCCTGAATATAAAAATTCATACTGTACTAAATTCTCTTTTAGAGTGCAATAAATTCACAAAGAGCTATGAAATTATCCTTTCCCAGTTTCAAGAATGAGAGTGGTTTTAAAAAAATCCCTCTGCCAATGCAATTCGCAACCAGCACAACCCCCACTCTCTCTCCTTGCCCAACATGACTTTCACTTGCAGCCCTCATCTGACCATGCTCACGCCAAGGCAAGCTCTGATCACCAATTTGACGACTTCTACATGATTTATATATCATCTCACAAAATGCAGATCTTAGACATCCCAGTTTCAATGTAATTGATCTCAAAACACTGGTTTTGGACGTTGAGAGTTTCACTTGTATACTGGTGAAATGTTAATGTGTATGTATTAATATAATGTTAATTCTTGTGATTTTCTTGTGATCATGAATTCCTGCAATCTTTTGTTCTCCTCCTGTTGATGTAGTGTTTCAATTTCTTGTTAATCTCATGTTATGTTATTTATTTTGTAGGCAATTATGCGCGGAGAAAATATTGAAGAACCAATTTTGCAAATTTTGGTGAGTGTTTTTATTTGTGATAGTTCTGATACATTTTAGGAGGAATAGATCATAAAAAAAATTAAATTAAATTTTTCTGTTTGATAATACTGATTACACTTGAATAATTTTGATATGTTTTGTTAATTTCAGGGTAATAAAAAAATTATTAGTGCAGGAGCCAATGAAAGATATAGGCTGTTGGTATCAGATGGATGTCATCTGAATAGTTTTGCAATGTTAGCCACCCAGCTTAATTCAAGACTTGCTACAGGGGAACTTTCAGATTATTCTGTTGTGAAGATTGATAGATTTATAACAAGTTTGGTTAATTCTGAGAAAGGAAACAAGTAAGAAAATGCCAAAATTTGTTATCTCCTTGACTTAATTTAAACAGAAACAAGTAGTTTAAAACCAAGAAACTACTTTCTATTACAAAATTACTAAGTCTCAGGACAGTAACTAGGACAGGTAAAATAAAGGAATGTCATTGCTCTGGAAAAGTCTGAATTTACAGAATTGTTAGAAGTCAGAGAACATTTTGAGACTTGTATAATTAGAAATGATTACTTAAAAAAAAATTAGTCCAGCAAAAAATAGTCACTCAATTTTTATTTGTTCAGTAATTTTTTTAAAATTTGTACTGATTTGTAATGAAATTGAAGATTCGACAAATTAGTATTGGGCTTCCTTAACTTTTTATCATTATTAATGTGAAAATCTCTACAAATCATATGAGTGAAAAACAAAAGTATTCAATGGAAAATGGGGAAGAGTTGGGAAAACATGTACTAGGGAATCAGTGGCCACCCTGTTTACATTCTAGAAAGATCTAAACTGTACAGAAAGAAGACTTGTACAGACGTGTATACAAGGTGGCAGCAACTCGTGGAATTTTATTTGTTGAGGGAAAATGTTTCAAAGTTAAGCACACAGTGCTAAGTTCTTGATATTTTTGAAATGAATAATTTAATATGATGTGTAATTATTTTTCATTAAAGAACAAATATTTGTTTCTTCCATGATTTTCTTGAGATCAATGCTTAGGAGTCTTGCCAATAAATGCTATGTAACAATCTCCTAAATTTTTCTGAGTTTAAGTTGATTTTATTGCATGAATGAGAGAAGTGTTACATTAAATTATGTAGTTGTTGTAATCATTACTTTTGCTGAATTTTTAGGAGAGTGATGATTATTTTGGAGCTGACAGTGCTGGCTCCTGGATCTGAAATTGGAGTAAAATTAGGCAGTCCTGTTCCTCTTGTGGAGGGCGCTAATGACCACTCAAAATCTGAACCACCACGGTCAATGTCCTCTACCAATGACAGTAAGTTATTTTTTGTTATTGAAAAATTCTGCCAAATTCGCACTTCTCATAATGATAAATTATGAAAAATTTTAATTTTTGAAATAAGTTATTGTCTAATGAACTTCAGTTAATTAATTCAGGATTCCTTGTATTAACTTTTACTGGTAAAGGCCAGTTTAGTGACTGCAAATTTTCTATGCCCTCACTGCTAAAGGCCAGTTTAGAGGTGACAAACTTTCCGCACCATCTCTTAAGGCCAGTTAAGGGACGGCAAACTTTCTCTGCCCTCATTGCTAAATGTGAGTGGCCACAAACGTCACTTGCCACCTCTGCTACTAGCCTTATTGGTTGCTCTAGCATTAAATAGTACGTGGTGAGTGGTGGTTTGTCGTTAGGTACTGTTTGTTCGTTCTGTGGTGCACGAGTCAGCATGTAGGGGATGTGGAGGGTACTATAATATATTTTATTCATCACTTGATCACATGAAAGGCATAATTATTGGAGAAATATCCTCATACTACTGCTTTTTTCAGTGAAAATCATGGGTATTGGCTGAAGCAATTCATGTCTCATTGTCTCTAAAATTTGAGGTGTTTGGTGGTGGTGGTGGTGGTGGGGGGTTGCGTGTGTGTGTTTGTGCGTTTGTTTGTGTGTTTTGTTTTCTTTTTTCTTTTGCTTTTTTCCTCTTTTTTTCTCGTCCTTCAATTTAGTAACATTTATTCTTTAATAAATATTTAGGCATCTAGGAGGCTGAAAACATGTTAAAGTGTCATAGAGTTACCTCTCAGATTGTATGAAATGCATATATTTGTTTAAGAAATGCTGCTGTTCATTACAGTCATGCTTTTGTACATTGCTTTCCTCAGTCTGTCAAACATCTAGGATAGTTCCTTGATATCTCATGAATTTGTCAGTACAGTCAACTCCGGTTATAGTGAACTCAGAAATAGCGAACCCTCGGTTATAATGAACTTAAATTACTGGTCCTGTTTCACTTTCATTACAAATAAGCGTAAGTAGATTCGTTGATAGTGAACCTGAACCTTGGCTATAGTGAACATAGGAAATAAGTCCTGGAAATTAATTGGATCTTTTATGTTATTAGATGATTAAAAAGGCTTTTGGAAAGAGGGATGGCATTCCAAGAGTACAGGAGACCTTGAAAGGAGTCATGACTTGATTACAATACTTGACTGAGGACTGTACTTGACAATACTTGACTGTATTACGATACTAAGACAGAGGACAATGCAGAATCAATGATGGAGAGAGCACGAGCTCCGGAGAAGAATTAAGGAAAAATGTATGAAACAAACAATTTTAAATGATTGATTTTTTACATACAAATAAAGATATTGAAATTTTCAGTTTGTACTGGTTATGAATTTTGAGGAATGAAAGAGGAAAATCAGTCATTGTGAAGTTCCATTTAATTGTGTCATCATTGGGTATAGGGAACCAAACATGTTAGTTCCCAGGAGTTCACTATAACCGGTGTATACATGTCTGAGAGAGAACCAAATGAGTTTTCACTTGCTGCTACATGGCAGGTTATCCTTATTTAGTTAGAAATATCCTTGTATAACAGCGTCTGTGGGAGACCTCGGAGCTGCCAACCACCAGTTGCAACAGTTTGCCTCAGTGGTCCAATCAAATGACAAAGTTATAGTTTTATACCCTCTTAAAATTTTATTCCCTTGTTACTTTCTCAGGGAAGTCACCTGTAACTTGTGAGCCTCACTTAGTTTGCTATGATATTGCTGTTCTTTCATTTCCTGGTTCATTCATTGGTTCCTGTTGTTGACAGACTTCTGATTTTACAGTTTTGTCCACTAATCTTGAAGGACTGCAAGATTAAGATTTCTGTCCTTATTGAAATCTCATCATTGGCAAGTCTTTTAAATTCTCTATACCTGTGACATGCGATTTAGTTTATGGCAGCCACACAGTGGAGAGAGCGTCAGCTGTCCATGTAGATCAACCTTGGGGTCGCTTGTCTCTCTAAGCCATATGGGAATTCTCTCCCTCCCGTTTCTCTGAGCGTGGGAAGGTGTATGGGCAAGGTTTCTAATCCATGCATCTCCTTTCTATGAAAATCATAACCCCTCAGCCAAAGACACACTGCTCAAGGCCATGCAAGGATATCAGAAATTCGTAGTTCTATAAACTGTTATGCGATTTGCATTGAAAGTGTCAGCAAGCAGTCTGACTGCAGCCACTAGGTCATGAGTAGTGTGTTTTGGTTTCAAAACAATGGTTGGAGAAAAAAAAAACATAAAATTCTCACTTGAGATGATTAGTTCACTTCACTATGGATGCAAGAGAAACTCAGCAGCTATCAATGAAAAAGTTTAATATTTTTTTATTGGTGATTTCCATCCACCAATTAAATAACCATATTACATTTTATGTTAATGTTAATTATAATTAAGCTAATTAATTTACTAGTTTCAGGACAAAAATATCAATATTACAAGTGTCATAAAGTGAGCAATCCTGCATAAAACGGAATCCGTACTTAACCAGAATGTTTTTCTTTTATCCTGATCAATTCCGGCTTACACAGATTTTACCGTAGTAAATCTTAAAATCATTTCATCGATTTTTCTTCAAAATATTAGTACTTGTCATGATCTTAGAGAGAAATTTTTAAAATGTGAAAAGAGATATATCATCATTGCCTACAAAGACAAGGAGAATAAAGTGCATAACATGTTAAAAAGAGCAGTTTTCTTATTACAATATTATGTTCAATATTAAATATTATGTTTTTATGCTTTTGCTTTTGGTTGCCAGCACCCTTAGGATTACTGTTTCTGCGAAATGAACATGGCTAACTAATGCTGCATCGTCTCTTGCTCTTCCAAATTCGCACGGGTAACAAAAGGCACTTCTTGGATTGGGTACATGAATACAGTGAATTCTGTGGCAGAAAATGTGCTATTTGGGATTAAACTTCTGGATGAATGGAAGGAAAACAAGAATAAGCAGAGAAAAAATTGAAAGAGACTTTGAAAATCACTTTTCCAAACTCAAGCTAAACTTTGGTTTCCTAAGCTACTCAGAAAGCAACAATTTAGATTGGTTTGGGAAAAGAGTCCTTTTGGATTCCAAAGGATCTTTGGTAAAACTTGTCAGGATGATGCTTGTTTTACGTTATGATGAGTCTGATGTTGATATTCGATTAACAAGGAGAGCCTCATTGAAAACCTGGTGAAGAAATCTTTAGTCTCTCAAAGACAAGTTTGTGTTGGAGTTATAAAAGCAGGAGAAGTTACGATAACTAAAAGTATGATCCATTATGTTAGAAATGCTCCAATTTTCATTGAGAACATTAAATGAAGACGATGAAAGGACAAGAAGACAAGAAAAAGGAAGCTGAGAAAAGGAAAGTTCTGTGAACTGTATGGGAGGAAAAGAGCAGAAACTGCTCAAATTGCAAATATTAGTAAAGAGATTTGCTCACTGGTTTTGTACACGATTTGTAGTAGGTGGAGCAAGTACTGCTGTTTTATTGATTAAATTGTTTTGTTTGTAACAAGTAATTAATTATTGTTTAATAATTTAATTATGACTTAATTTATAAACATAACTAGGAAAAAGAAGTTTGTCTGAAAAACCTGGAAAAGTCAGATAATTTGATTTAGAAAACTTCAGAATCTCTTGGTATAGATGGTGATTGAGAAATGAACATTTATGTATATTACGGAACAGAGATGATAGGGTTGCTCGGTTCATTGATACACTAATAATGAATTATGAAAGTGATTAAATTAATTAAAACAACAAATTAAAACTGCATCTGAGAGGCACACATGTTAAATTATTTGAGCTTAACTTTCTCTCAGAAAAACACTTCACCCGGCATGGTCTTCACTTGAACCTTGTCGGAAAACATGCACTCGGTAGCGAACTTGCTAAACACATCCTTACACCTCAGCAGTATCCTATCCAAGATTCATCCCCACCTACATCTCCTAGTTCTCTTCCATCCTCCGGAACCCCTTTGGACCCAATTACCTTATCCCCTGAACCTAATCCTTGTACTACCTCTCTCATTTTTCATTCCCCTACATCTGTAACCCCTCCTTCCTCACCTCCTAACACTGCTGGGACACGATACTTCCTTCGACCACGCACTCGAGGTAAAAATGAGATAAATAAATAGCAACTAGAGTCAGATGCAGCAGAAAAGCATCCGTGTAGGTACATGAAAAATATTCAAATAATGCATCATAATGTGCAATCTCTTTCAAATAAAATTGAATTTATCGAGGCAGCACTAGAGTGTGATCTCAGTCAAATAGATGTTCTTTGCTCTACAGAACATTGGTTATCTCATAATGATCTAAACACACTCCAAATTCCTAGTTTTTACCTTGCAGGATCTTATTGTAGAGCAAGGGAATCAAATAAAGGCCCTGCTTACGGAGGTTCGTGTATTTACGTAAGAAATAATATTGATTCTACCTTCTTGTCAGAATTCAATTTATATGCAGTTGAAAAAGTTTTTGAAATAACAGTTGTACATCTTACTACGCTCAAAATTATTTTACTTTGCATCTACAGACCTCCAACAAAGCAAGCTTTAGATTATTTCAATTTCGTAGAAAATCTAGAGATAACTCTGAACAAAATTAGTAATCTCTCTTTTAAATCCATTGTTGTATGTGGAGATTTCAATATTGATTTTCTGAGCGAATCCCACGAAAAAGAGCAGTTTCTCAATTTAATTCATTCTTTTAATTTAGATATTACAGTGAACGTACCTACACGGAATACTCTTAAATCACAAACAGCAATAGATCAAATTATAATTAACAAAACCACAACAAGATATGAAATAATAACGAATAATCTAGGTTACAGTGACCACGATGCACAAATTCTTACAATTACTAATAACATGAATACTGACACAATAAATAAAACACGTATGTGCAGAGCATTTACTACAGCTAACATAAAGTTATTTACGGAATACTTGCTGAAAGAATCATGGGAGGCAGTTTATAACGCTATTGACACAAATGAAAAATATAATTTATTTTTCTCAAAGCTTTCATTTCTCTTTAACGCATGCTTTCCTATTAAAAAGAGAAAATTAAACATTTCACGAAAAAGCAATACTTGGATCACAAAAGGAATTAGAACATCGTGTAAAAATAAACGTACTCTCTACTTAATTTCTAAACGTCATGACGTATCTCAAGATTTCCTTATCTACTTTAAAAAATACAAAACATTGTTACGAAAAGTCATAAGGCAGGCTAAAATCATGAAAAACGATCAGGATATTTTGAACTCAAATAATGAAACAAAAGCAATGTGGAATATAATAAAAAATACTACCAAATCAACTAGAAAACCCGTAGAGAATGTTGTTTTAAAATATAACGATATAAATATGAACGATCCGGCAACAGTGGCTAATCTCTTTAACCAATACTTTTCGAGAATTGCTGCCGATCTCACTAAGGGTCTTCAGCCACAAAATTCAAAAACAGACAGTTCACCCAAAATTTCAGACACAATGTTCGTTTCCGAAACTTCTTCCTATGAAATTCTCAAAATAATCGGTAAACTAAAAAATAAATATTCGTCCGGTTTAGATGAATTCCCGGATTCTTTGTTAAAGACTTGTGCGTATGCCATTATATACCCGTTAACTCACATATTTAATGCATCTTTATGCACTGGAACGTTTCCAAATATTTTCAAAACAGCTAAAATTAAGCCGCTTTTCAAAAAAGGCAACAAAAATGAAATTCAAAATTATCGGCCCATTTCTCTCCTATCAGTTTTTTCAAAAATATTAGAGAGACTTTTTTACGTACGAATGGAAACCTTTCTCACTAAACACGACGCCCTTTCAGATTGCCAACATGGATTTAGAAAATCAAAATCAACGGAAACAGCTATATTTTCTTTTCTTAAAGATGTCGCCTCATCATTGGATCAAAAACGAGGCACCTATTGGATTATTTTTAGATCTCTCAAAAGCTTTTGACGTCATTGATCATGACATTTTACTTTCAAAATTACCTTCATATGGAATTCGTGGTATTGCTCTAGATTGCTTTATGTTCGTACCTTAAACAACGATCTCAGAGAGTTGAAATACCTTACTGGAATGATGGAACATTACGTACGCACCTTTCCGACTCTTTGCCCATTGCATGTGGAGTTCCTCAAGGATCGATTTTAGGCCCTATTCTGTTCCTACTTTACGTAAACGATATGCCCTCGACGATTCGAAACGGAAGAACGGTTCTCTTTGCGGATGATACGAACATCCTTTGCAATAAAGAAACCGTAAATAGTACAATATCAGATGTTTCAAATTGGTTCCGAAATAACAAATTAATAGTAAACGAAAAGAAAACGGTTTTAATGCAGTTTTCCTTATCAAATAAACAATTCTGTGCTCCATTGAAAATGAACAGTGTACCATTAACTGATGTTAAGGCAACAAAATTTTAGGTCTCTCAATTCAGTCAAACCTTAAATGGAACGTCCATTTAAATGAATTGAACACAAAATTAAGTTCATTATGCTACGCGTTCAGAATTCTTGCAAATTCAGTCAGCCTTCATACTGCTCGTTGTGTATACTTCGCGAATGTTCATTCCCGCCTGAGATATGGCATAATATTCTGGGAAATACATCTTATAGCTCCCAGACTTTTAGATTACAAAAACGAATTGTACGAATAATAACCAAATCCCACCCACGTGATTCATGTAAGCCTCTCTTCATTAATCTAGGAATTCTACCATTACCGTGTCTTTTTATTTACGAATCAGTGGTTTTTGTAAAAAATGACTTGCTCAAGGGCGGGAATATTTTTTCAGAAAATGCCGAAGTCTATTACTATAACACTCGACGTAGAAATCATATTCATCAGGTGACAGTATCAACAGCTTATTACAAAAAATTCACATACAATACATGTACATTATTTTACAACACTTTGCCAGATGACATTAAACGATTAAATTCAATAGAAAAGTTTAAATCCCAAGTGAAATCGTTTCTGCTGCATAACTGTTTCTATACAATTAGAGACTATACTGAGCATCACAAGAAAAGTAACATTATTTTTAACAATGATACATAACGCATTAATTACCATTTGGACTGTATAAATGAGTATAAACAACATGTAACAACTATTGTACTACAGCTTCCGGGTCAATGACCCCCATCTCGATCAGGTTTTTCGTCCAGTTTCCCTGATCCATTGAGCAAATGCTGAGATGGCCCTTGTTTTGCTTCTGGACATAAATGTAACTTCATTTTCTGTGCACGTCTTCTAGAATTCAGTGGGAAATACAATTATTCAAATTATCGTTTCCATGTGGTCGCGGCAGGAAGTAATAAGAGCCAAAATTGATTGCTTATTTATCTTTGAAAATAGATTTTATTACATGGGAGTTTTTTTATTGTTTTTTTCTCCCTTTCAAAATTCAAAATTTATTGCTTATTTACCCTTGAAAATAGATTTTTTACATGGGAGTTTTTTTTTTTTTTTCTCCCTTTCAAAATTCAAAATTTATGTAGTATATGACTTAGTGTAGGGATCACAGAATTTTGAAAATGTGCACACAATTCACTTTTCCCCATAGCATGTCATCATGCAGTTTTTAACTGTTTTTTGACGTAAAATAAAAAAAAAAAAAATAAAAAAAAATCTCCATTGTTGCCAGTTTTGCAGGTACGAATTCATCCAGTTCTACCAGGTCTGGTCTGACTGCAAGAGAACTCTGGAGTTTCCCCGAAACGATTACTCATGGCGATTGCTTGGAGTGTTTTTTACAAAACATCCCATGAGCGTGGAAAGACGAAACTGTCACTGACAGTTCAGAATGTTTCTAATAAAATGTAGGTATGTATGTGGAATTTTGGATCGGCTGTCCGACTTCGCCCGTTAGCTAACAGTGCCTGTACCTCGTACTGTCCCACACTTGGGGGGTTAGAGAGAGTTATGTGGCGAACAGACGTATTCCCTTCACTGTAACTAGCAAACTCTGCCTGCCTGAGCTTTTCTTCGTCACACAGTTACAGAAACTGTCACGATTTTAAAGGAAATCTATAACTATTTTTGCCTCGACCGTGAATCAAACCTAGGATCACACCACGGGCAGCTAGTAATCCCAATAAGCCATTTCTAATAATGAAAAGCCTACAAAATAACCAAAGACTCTTTACCTAAACAAGGATATTGGAAGAAATCTTCGGCGGGGTCAGTCGCTGACGCCTCTCGGTATGCTTTGTGACATTTGAAATATTTAGAGAAGTTAGATAGTTGAAGTTTGCTGCTACTACAAAATGTCTTAATATGTTGTACGTATTTTATGTAACTGTCGAGTAGGAATAAACAGGAGTTTCGTACGACATGGTGCCTGAAGGATACAGTGTTTTTTTGTTAATGCTAATAATTTGTTGTAGCTAAGAAACAGTTTGATGGAATCATAATTCTTTGCTGTGCAGTCCTTTAATTGGCACAATTAGCTTCATGATGAATTAAATAATGCACACAATAAAGCGAGATATGTATGCAAGAAGTAAATTATCATAAGTAATATCACGAGAAGTGCTGGGATAGCCGGTAAATGCACGACTCGCATAGTCAGGAGTGAATTTACCAGCTAGCACAGCACTTCGAGTGATATTTAGTGTGACTATTTCACGAAATAACACATTAAATTACTCTAATCTATACTAATATATAAAGACAGAAGTGCGTTGTCTACCAGCGCGGTACTCTCTGAATCTACTGAACCAATGCTGATGAAACTTTTGTGTTAGCATCCTTAAAGGCCTGGAGTATTATAGACTATAATTTACAAACATAACCAGTAATATATTTTCAAAATAATTACTTTTCTGGACATTTTTCGACTAGCCTTACATCACAGACTCAAGAGTGCATCAATGCCAATAATTTAGCTATGCGCCACCAGAGGATGACGTCTGAGATCTACTACTGATTTCATAAATGTCCAGAATTATTACGAAATTCATTAGAGTTTGAATAAGGTTATGTAATGTCCCTGTGTGAAGATTTGAAAGGAAGCCGTAACTGAAGTGGTAAATAATGTCAATGTTCATGTATTGCTCTTTGTCCGTGTTATATACTAAGTAGCAAGAAATCATTGTGAGTTTGAAAGTGTTTAATAATTGAGGTAGGTTGAGAGAATAAAAAGTACAATGATATACAGTACAGAATATACAGTAATGTACAATGTACAATATACACATATCGTATACAATCTAAACAACGTCTTATTTTACAGAAATTAGTGACAACTGAATTGTTTGACTAAACGAGTGTCACAATTGTCAAAACAGATTACAAATGCAAAGAGATGGGCAGTCTACTAAAATTTTGAATCGGTTACTCAGAGGGAAGATCGACTTGCTGAAATACTCACTTGCCCCATTGAAAACAATACTGCAAGAAGGGGAGAAATGTGAATAATTTTCTAAGTAGTAGGGCAGCAGTTCATTAGGACTCTCAATTTGACTATTTACACAGTTCTCAGGTTCAAAATGGTAAAATGGAAAATATGTATATGTTTTCAGTCCATTCAGTAAACATTTTTCTTCAATATGCGAAGGCAGTTTGAACAGTGGTGTGTAATTGAGAAATGATCATTTGCATATTAAGACTAATCTGTACAGTTGTTTGTCATATTACTTGCAGTTGTACTTTTTTCTTCTACATGCGAAGAAGTTTACTGCAGTGGTTGGTAATTAAGCAATGATCATTACAATATTAAGACTAATATGTGCAGTTGTTTTGCATGTCACTTGCTCCTAATGAATGAATTAGGAATTATTATATATTTTTCAATAAATAATTGGAAAAAATTAATTTATCTCAAAATATTTTGTCTAAGCAAATAAAAAATCTGGGAGTCCTTTGTTTCTATTTTTCAGTATTCATGTTCATATTGGTAAAATGGAAAATGTTTGTATGTTTTCATCCCACCCAGTAAAAGTTTTTCTTCAATAAGTGGAGTTTTGAGTAATGGTATGCAATTCAGGAATAATCATTTACATATTAAGACTAATCTGTACAGTTGTTTGGCATATCAATTGCAGTTGTACTTTTTTCTTCTATATGTGAAGAAGTTTAGTGCTGTGGTTGGGATTTAGGCAATGATCATTTACATATTCAGACTAATCTGTAAAGTTGTTTTGCATATCAATTGCTCCCAATGAATGAGTTCATTCATATTTTTTCTAAAATAAAATAAGCAAAAATTAATTTGTCTAAAACTATATTTGTCTAAGCAAATAATATCTGGGAGTCCTTGGTTTCCATTATTCATATTTCAGGATCCATAATCTCTATCATTTGGGATAAAATAATGATGATGCTAATATTGTTTTGTTGTGTGGTTCAGTGCATTGTCAATTTATTATTTACACATAGTGTAATGTTGGAGGATCATTGGTTTTCTAATGCATCAGTCGTGTGATGAATTGATTTTCCTGAATGAGTTTTATACTACATGTTACTAGCACATAGGACATTAAACATACATATTTTTGTCGTGTTCAGAAGTATAAAAACTGGTAATTATGTTTCAGAATAGATACAAGTATTTTTATTTAATTTTATGATTATGATTCATAAATTACGTTGTGACATCTATAACTATTACTCCGGATCTACCTACTACCGTATACGTGCATGAACTTCCGCATGTTATACACAGCTTAAAACAGTAAGTCACAAGTTGACAGATCAATTTCAAAACTTTCTTTATGAATACAATAGAAGAAAAAATATAAAAATAGAATAAGTTTTTCAACGTGTCAATTTATTGATAGTGTTGGAATGTTATATAAAACTCCTCAAAAATTATATATGTGAGTCTACAAGTATTTTATTTTGTAGTTTCGATTTTTTATTGCTTTTAGTTATAAAGTGAATGTTTAGATGCTGGAACTTCAAATAAGAAAAATGTAATTATTTGTGGAAAAGTGAGCGAGATAATCCGGAAAATTCCAAATGGGGGTCAAGAGAAGACATCTATCGTAGCGTGGCCGTGCAGAGCATGGCAGGGAGTAGGGCGGAGAAGGGATACAATGGAAGAAATAGAGGTAGGTCCCACCGCAGGGCATGAAAAGAATGAATTCCTCTTCCTGTAAAATAATTTACTATAATAAATGCCCGGGCAACGCCGGGTACTTCAGCTAGTACATAATTAAAATCACAGGAATTACGAAAATGAGAAATATTACTCAAAATGGCTACCAGAATAAGTGAAACCTTTATTCAGATCCCAGTTACCACTGCTTCCTGGAATAACATATAATGAAGTAAAATATGAATAACAGTTTAATACAGAAAAATATTTCAACTACGTTTTTATTTTATTGTAATAAAAATTTCAAAAAACAAACAAAACAATTATAACAAGCAACTTACCAGAACATTTATTAAAAACACAATTATTAAAGTAATAGGAAGTTGAGTTTTCCATGTCTTGTTATTCTATGGAAGTATTTGAAATAGAAGATGTACAAGCTGAATAAGAAGCGGGATTCGTCAATTTCGAATGAATTGAACACACGTGTGCACTCATTAAAGTATTTTTCTGAATAATTTTGGTTGTAACATTGCATATAGTTTTGATAGCATATTCTTTGTACTCTTCAACATCTAATCTTCGCGTATTAACAGCCTAAAATATGTGTAATTTCTTTATTTGTAGTTTTTGCTGTCCATTTGTAGGTTCTTTCTTCACAAAATTCTTGAAATTGCTTCCATACACTTTATCTGTTTCTTTTTCTTTTTTCCGGCACTGAACCTTTTATAATAGATTATATTTCAGAGTTTTAAACAATACCAAACCGATACATTTTAATATTATATTGATGTTAACATGCCATTATGGACATAAAACAATTGCTATCTTTATCTTAAAAAGGTAAACAAAGTGATTACGGCGGAGTGCAAAAGGTAAACAAAGTGATAATCACATGGCGATAGACATCTGGGATTGGTTTATTTCGAATATATTCTTGCTTAGCATTGGTTGCTTACGGCACGACCAGACATGAGTAAAATAGTCAAAGAAGATTACCAAGCTGTCTATCGATAAGACATTGCGAGAAATTATTCCATTTTGTATGTCTATGCTGCTTCCGCGTACACTAAAAATTAATATATAGAGGTTGATTATTAAAACTTCCCTGGGTGGCTGGTTGGTTAGCGTGCTTGCTTTCCACGGCGCAATCTGGGATTCGATTCCCGGCCGAAGCAAATTATATTTGGGCGCTTTCCTTACAAATGTCCCATTATCTATTGCTGTGTGGCGATGAGAAAGCCTCTCCTAAGGTTATGAAGACCAGCATATACGGTGAAGGGATGTCTTCGTGCTAACCACACGAACCCATTGTCCCATGGCAGAGTGGTTGGGTCATCGCTGGTCGGCCAAGACCCGTAGCGGGATGCAGAGCCAGAGAACAAGAAAAGGAACAGGTTGGATATTGGGATATTAATCGAATTCTAGTAAAACGCATATGCTGATGTATGTAAAAAAAAGTACCTACCTGATATCTGTACATATGTCACGTGACCAACACTACACTATCACTGACAGCAAAATACAGAATCGGCAAACGATCACGGAAAATTACAATAAGGAAATTCAATGGTTTGTAACTCAAGATCTAAATAATAAACAAATCTTCAGAAAGGAAGATTAATTATTTAGAAAATATTCCCAGGACAGCCAATTGTTTACCAAATTATCAAAATTCCTCAATAAATTTTAAAAAAACTAACTATCCTGGTCAAATAAGCAACAAAGACAAGCAGTTTTTGCGTTGCCTGAAAATTAGCGGCATCCCAACTTACATTTTACTCATCACCATTCATCCCAAAGCAACCAGTTAAAATCTGCATGTTTGTATCTGTCAGTTCAAGACAGGGTCGCATCGGCTTTTACACCATCTCTGATCACGAACCATCTATCACCTCTTCCAGACTCTCTCTCGCCGGAAATAAGTGAGTGTAATTGAATATAATACCAGACTTATCACTGTTTACCCAACACGCTACGAGCGAAAAACCGCTCCCCGGGTGGCTTCAATGTAGCAAGCCGCTCTTCCCTCTTATGAATCACCGATCGACGAGTAAAAAACGATGGCTCCGAGACGAGCACGCGAGGCCGCCACGCCGAACCAGGCGCCGAACGCTCTCGGTTACGAGCGAAGTTCGCAACGAACCGATAAATCGCGCTGAAGAGCTTTAAACGAGCCCTTTCTCAAACCGTTCGCCGCAGCTAACGACGATTAAATTACGTCCAGTAATTAAATATTAGACAAGCTACATTATATTTAATTGGAAGACGGCGCTATCGTTGGCGTGACCCTTGTGGGCCCTGGGTGGGTGGTTTCTGGGTGGATGGGAGGGACGCATCGTCCAGCTCAGCGTGGCGGAGGGAGATATACACCAGCGGACAGCGTTGAGTCATCCTTTGGGGAGAATAGAGAACACTCTACAATGTTCACTTTCGGGTGAGATTCTTTTGACTGGCTGTGATGGTAATCATGTTAGGTCGAAGATGTCGCATCAGGAGTGGTGATTTAAAAGCGGCGCAAGAGACTTTTCAACCTATAGCCGAAGAGAAAAGTTGGACTATATTTTCGGCGAGTTTGTATGTATGCGAGTTTCCTTATTGCTCTACTGCCTGAACAGTTTGACAGAGAAGGAAGAAATTGTTGTCGAGAACTGGAACTCTCGAGTGGACGAAGTTTTATGAAATCAATTATATACTGCTTTTCAAACTATTCTTTCAAATGAAAACTGCGTTGGGAATGCTTATATTTAACAAGAAGTTTTGCGAGTTGTCATTGTATCACCGACGTCCGCGACTAGGCAAATTAGCTCTCTTCTCCTCGCCATTCGAACAATGGGTACAATGCAGGAAGTACATAGCACTTTCATGATTAAATATTGTCCCGACCATTGACGAAAATCCACTCTTTTCGTCAGCAGAGAAAGATAAAAAGTAAATGATGAAGGGAATATTATAAAAGCAAATTTACATGCGTTACTTGATCTTCAGAACACCATCGTACAGAAATGTTCTTTAGAGCAGTCAGTTTTTTCTTTATCGAACGGTAATCATTTTATTCTTATTTCATGAAGTCATATGTAGATTTTGATTAAAAATATAATTCAAATGAGTTTTTCAAGAACCGACCCGATTAATCAGTACTTTACTTCTAATAATTACGCCTCGAGTCAACGCAACATCAACCATCTAAACGTCACTGAAAGAACATAGACCTCCAACAAATATTAAAGAACTCTGGGAGAACTGCATGAAAGGGTATAGCTGAATAAGGCGGTGAAAAGTGCCCTCAAACCAAATCGATAATTGCGATGCTCGTTTGAAAGAGAATACAAAACGACTTAGATTTACACAAAATCAGCCTCCTAGGGCAATCTGTTGCAGAGATAAAATGAGAAACGTGTTTTGTATGTTTTATTTTTTTTCTCGGCATCTATTGCGTGTATCAGGCTGGAAAAAATTGCAGAGCCGGGAAACAAAGTTAGGTTTGAAGGTATTTTTGTCAACAAATTTTGACGCCGAATTCATATAAAAAATAAATAATTTTTTGAAATTCATTTTCGACGTGATAACGTTGGAATACTGTCTCAATTCCCCCCTAAAATGGGTCTTATAACATCCTATAACATACTTTTCTCAGATTTTTAAACATTGCGGACGGTAGTGAAAAAAAATAAAACCACTTTTTTCAGTTGAAAAATTTGAAATTAATTTAAGTTTTTTTCACTACCGCCCACATTGTTTAAAAATCTAAGAAAATATATGTTATAGAATGTTATAAGACCCATTTTAGAGGGGAAATTGAGACAGTACTCCAACGTTATCGCGTCGAAAATTAATTTCAAAATGTTTTTTCTATAAGAATTTGGCGTCAAAATTCGTAGACAAAATTACCTTCAAATTGAACTATGTTTCCCCGTCATTAATTTTTTTTTTAGCCTGATACAGCAATAGATGCTGAGAAAAGAATAAAACATGCAAAACACGTTTCTTGTTGTATCTCTGCTACAGATTGCCCTAGGAGGCTGATTTGTTGTGAATGTACGTCATTTTGTATTCTCTTTCAAATGAGCGTCGCGTTTATCGATTGGGTTTGGGGTCACTTTTCACCGCCTTATTCGGCTATACCCTTAGAGACATTAAATGTTTGGTCAATTGAGCACAATGCCACGATAAAATGCCTGATTTCCGGGAGTTGAAAAAAAAGACTAATTTTGTCAACCTCTACCTCTCTTTTCATAGTATGAATATATTATATGTTACAAATGGCAGAACAAACAGGAAAATATAACTGTTTACCTACAATACTTATCGAATATTCATTTATTATCCTAATTTTCAATGCTCCATAATTTGCCAAAACTGCACAGGCTCACTCGAAAGCTATTGGCTCTTATTCATATTCTGGCCGAGGAAAATTTCAATTTCTGTTTTCTAAAGTATGGACATAACTCCACGAATACGAGACAACGCAGAGTAGGCACTTCTGGAGAGCCTGAGAAAAACAGATGGCTTTGACAGGCCTAGCTTCCGGCGGCCGGCACGGGCAGCGCCACCGCCGCTCTTGGAAAAATAGCGAAGCTCTTAGCGCGTCAAAAGCTGACGGCCGAAGTAGGCCGTTTGAGGCACCGAAACCCCCACAGGAGAAGAAGAAAAGTAGAGGAGAACCCAAAGCCTCTCGTATGCCCGTCGGATAAAATATTACTGACGACTATTTTAACGAACTTGGCGTGCGATGTAAGCGATCATTCTCTTGTAAACTTAGAATTAAAATCACGCCAAAGATATTCATAATTCTAATATATTATATGTCCAACATGAATAGTTTACAAAACTCCACAAAAGATACCCACACTCGGAACATGTCCAAAAATAATGAAGTATTTCTTGCATATTTGCCTGTATATTACGTCACTTGAATTTTTCTAAAAAAGAAAAATAGTAGATCACTGGTATTTGGCGCGCGAAAAAATCTACATTTTACTGAAGATGCATTTAAAAAGTTTCTATTTTCTGCTTCCTGTTTTTCAAATGTCATTGTAATACGTTTAACCTGCCATTTTGCAATATTTTCTAACAATGTTTGTATATAGAGGAGTGTACAAATACTGTGGACGATTTAAGTTTTAATAATATTTTTACAGCTATCTCGTTTACTATACTTTTCTTCGACTACCCATAGGATATCTATTCATTCTGTGTTCCCGTATGACCTCACTTATTATATATCACTCGCATTTATGGGATTTATGTTCCGTGACCACCAGCAGAACGACGTAGACAAAGTATCACTGTGAATGGTAATCTAATATATAAAAATCTATGTTTGTTTGTTCGTATTTTATGCGCTCCCGTGCCGTTCATTCGATTGCAATAAAACTTTGTCAACTTATTGCTTACAATTGCGCGAAGGTTTTAGGCATTATACAATCTGCCGGATACTGCTAATAAGGGAAAAGATAAGCTACTTGTTTGGTTTTACAGCTGACGGAAAAAAGGAAACGAGATCACATTGATTGCAGCTTTCGAAATCCAAAATTAATAAGATGTTAATTCCGGCAAAACTAAACCAAAACAGTAAACAGCTGCAGAGGTAACGCAATACCAAGCTCATTCAAAACACATTGCTTTTACGATTTACACACAACATACGCGTCAATCACTACGCGGAAATCGCCTCACATCAAAAGGGCAATAAACTCGCTAGCCGGTAGAATACGGCACCTTCGCGCAGCCTCTTCGACTCTTTGGAAATCGACGCACGCGATGGGCGGTTTCTTTTGAAGTTTCCAAGCGACCAGCTGGGCACGGCTGTGCAGGAAACGCGTGGGAGCGAATGCTGTTGGCGGACGACGAAATCGACCAACAGCAAGGAGAAAATGGTCACTCAATGTCAGCAGATACAATATATATGAGAAAATAGAAAAAATAAGAGTACAAGTTTCTATTGCTTAAACTATTTGACGAAAGTTGCTTAAATAAATTATGAACAACATATTGAACTCCATGTTTGAATTAGAAACCCAATCCAAGTTCATTAAAGCAATATCAATAACGTTATTTGATGTGTCGCTCACATGTTTATTAAGAATGTATTCGGAATGTTTATAAGTTTATTTCAATGACACTGGCAACTCCAATTGACTGTATTCGAAGATGCTTAAATTCCAAGTATACTGAAAACACATTGAATAGACTTTAATTAGAACTCAGCGTAAAAATTAAAATACTGACAAGCAATGCGTATTTGAAGGACAGAAATGAGCCTCCATGTGCACAAATTGGTAATATAGAATAGACGTTTGATACATCTGCACACAAATTTAATTACTAATATACAAAATTTATCTCTGGGTCTGTCAAAATTGACAAATAAAAGATGCTAACTACTTAATAGACAAAGTAGTGATGAGTTTATGTTTCCGACGGGTTGCTTTAGAATAATTTAATTTTTTGTCACGTTCCAGCTTTTTGTATACGTATATTAGACTACATTATAACGCTGTTACAGAAAACCGTTCTTTTATGGTAGAAAACAGAGTCTCTTCAACAGGTTGATTTTTCAGTTTTTCTGTCTTCAATCTTCAAAGTTTCACTTCATATTCAATTTCTATTCTTGTCATGCCTTCAGTAATATTTAACATTCTTCATTTAGTGAACTCGTTTTTTATGAAAGACGTTTCCCCATGTTCTGTAATTTCTCATTTATTTTCCAATTTCCGCATTCCAGCATCTGCTTGTTCCGACTTGCATGTTTCCTTATCAACTTTTGTCTTGTCTCCCAGTAAAATTATATTTTTCAATACACTTTCGTGCATAAATAGAATTTCCTCAGAATACGCCATTATTCAATCTTTGTATTTCAAACATAATATTTCATAATTCAATGAAAGGTAAAGATCTAATTTATGTGTTTCAAGCTGTAGCTGACTCTTAGCCATACGGATCCTAAACGAAGCAATTAAAACTGGTTAAACAATTCTCGGTAGATAGACATGAAGAAATAGACAATAAGATTAGAGTAGGTTGAGTTTGGTACCAACTGGTTATCAATGTAAAGACATGAATGTTTTTGAAGATTTGGCATACTTTGTTGTTTTTTTTCTCAAACGTATTGTTCAATACATATATCCTCTTACTCTTATTGCAGTCCATAAATTATTTTCGAAATATAACTTACTTACTAACACCACCATGTATTTTTTTCGACGAAGTTTCGACGAAGATAACCACTGCACTCTTTTTGTTGCCAATATTGGCACTATGCATTAATCATACGAGAGCGCTGGACGGTCTTTATGGGTTTATTATGCCGTTTACTATTGCTCAATGCGCATTTCGCTCTCATTACGTCGTCAATAAACCTCTCTTAGCTCGAAGGAGCGAACAATATAATCGGTCATGAATTATGTAGGAGACGCAGCGGCGAAGATGGCGCCGGCTGACGGACGTTGGCGGCACTGCAACTTCCGAGATCTGCGCCGGCGATGCGCGACTGGCATCGAGGCCGGCAGCCGCGACGCCGCACCGCGATTGGCAGAGAACCGGAATTGTGTACGATGTTCAATCATTCCCCGTCTTTAAAGAACATAAATGATTGGTGGGTTGGATTATGTTTCCGGGCGCGTCAACTAACAAGGTCATTAGTCCCGTAAGTGTCGTGCATGTTTTATTGAGAGAGGTGGGGGTGATCTTCCCCCCCCTGGATGGCAAGATCCGGCGTCGAACTTTATACGTCGGCTGACTGAGGTTTCCTCAACCAGGTATCTCGCACAAGCAGGACACCGCCCCAGCCGGGACAGACCCTCAGCTGCTGACTGGTTTCCCTCCATGTGTGGTAGTGTAGTGCATGTAAGTGAAAGTTTAATTAAGGGATTGAGAATAGGACAAGGAAGAGAAAAGAAGATCGCACGCGTTCCGCGGCCCGTTTTTTACGGTACTGCTCCCATATTGCCTAGTGTTGATCGGAGAAACTATGGAAAAGCTATGAATCAGAGCAGTCGACCGCTAGAATTTACTCCAGACAGATTCGACCAAGCTATCTACCTCGTATCGAAAATCCTGCCATCGGCGGGACTCGAACTCTAGGACCTCCCGGTCATAGGCACTGGAGTGACATCAACTGATGCCCTGAGTCACCTACATCGACATGTGTATTCATGTCCCATCTATAGATTTTATGAATGATTCAAGTTCAATATGAATATCATATTACAGTGATTCGAGTGACATTGAAATGTTATATAGTAAATGTGGATCATTTGGCGAGTGCCTTCCACATAGATACACTTCTATTTTATCAGTAAGTTGACTTTGGTACCAACTGTTTGTCAATGTAAAGACATGAATGTTTTTGAAGATTTGACAAACTATATATTTTTTCCCTCAATCGCATTATCCAATACATATATCCTGGAATTCTTATTGCAGTTCATAAATTATTTTCAAGATATAACTTTACTTGCGAACACCACAATGTGTAAATTGGCAGTACGTTTTTAAATCCTCTATTTCTCAAACAAAAAATGTAATTTTCAAATTATTTGGAACTTTTCTCTTTCAGTGCAAAAGAAAGTTTGAAAAGCCGACCCTTATTTAACCAGTAAGATTTTGTTAACTGAAAGTTACGGAGTAATTGAAATTGTTCTAAGATAATTTCGTTCCAGAGAAATAACATTTTTAGAACCGCATATTTAACATTCTGGCTCTCCAAAATTGCTTTGAAAACGTATCTACCATTCCCGCACCTTGCAGGCCGCGTATTTTGGAAACAACTTGCGTAGGTCAACGTTTCGTGGCGGAAAGCTAATCAGAAGAGGCCCGATTTATAAATGTTATAGTACTGGTGGGAGGCGGCGCGGCGTCTGAGGTTGCAGTAGCGACGGCGATGACCGACGGAGAAGCTGGCACGTACACTTCGATTTCACTACTGACATTCAACTTCTGGCAGATCAGCAGCTTTGACACAGTTGTTCATCGTTACGACTTCCACTGTATTGAAGCTCCTGTTTGGATAACCGCGTTACAGCTGATGACCTGTCAGTTAAAATCGGAGTTTAATAGAGATGGCGGTGGGCTGCAGCGGTCGGTGGCACGCCTGGCGGTGTGACAGACGGCTCTGTAGAAAGCCAAGCACGACCCCGATTCGCCGAGCACCGTCTCCGATTGGCCGGCGTCCTGCGCGCTCCGCGAGCAGCCAATGCGAGCGCGCTCCAAGTCCCCCTCCACACTGCACTCGCGGGGCAGTCAGCTTGATCTGCAGTGACCTCTCGCACATGAGAAGTAATTGGACGGACCCTCTGCTGGAAAGCTTTATTGCGTTATTTGAAATCTCAAAACTCCTTTATGAGAAAAATGTGAGAAAAGGTTCAAGGTTTAATTCGTGATATATTACGATTAGAGTATAAAGTGTTTGTAAGTGTAAAGCAACAACATTGTTCTATCATATATTTACTAATTTTCTTTAATTTAAAAGTGTCATCCATTCATTCATTTAAAAAAATGTAAAGTAACGTAATATCGAAAGTAAATATCTGACACGCATATGCCACTATTCAAATAAATAAAATGTTATTGTGCTGTTATATATTTGGAACTAAAATGCTGTTTACAAATATCTAGCAGCGTTAAAAATATTAATAAATAATCTGAATACTTAAGTACTTACAATTTAATGTCTTTTACTTTTCTACACAATCTGTTTCCACTCAGAGACCGTCTGCATTAAAGCTGGGGTGGTCCATTACTGGCAGTCGTCGCGAAGGAAACATAGTGAAGAAACTATTAGTTAATCAAAACGAACGTGCGTCTTTCATGGAATTAGACTGTCAAAATTTGTTATCTGTAGCACTAGTCACATCAAAATAATTAGCTGATACCGTACAACAAACAATATATTAGCTTCTGGAGAGAACTATGACGAAGTGATTTTTATTTACCTTAATGGAATTTAAAATTAAGTCATTACAAAAACGAAGTTATCTGCCATTAAGTTCATGTCACAAATCTATTCATTTCATGCAACATTTTAATTTCCTCTCTACGTTGATTTTTATAATCTATTTTAACACTGAAAAGGACTGCAAATCGGGAAGATCAAACGTTTACCGCACATACAATTCAGCGATCGAAGTTTCGAGATAGATACTTCACGAAAGACAAAGAGATCAATACCCTTGTCCAAAACAATAGTAGAACTCATTCCAAGTTCAATCCAAGATTTGAGGAGGAACCGAATCTTGGCCTCTTCGGCCTTCCAGAAAAGCCCTCATCAGATCAAATGGACAAAAAATTGTGAATACACATTTCCACAGTGATTAAACAAAAGTAATCATTATGGGCATATTAATTCAAATTGGACGCGTGTTGCTTTGACTTTGTATTCAATGATACAATCTCAAGAGGGAATAATTTACTTTTTTCGAGATATTTGTACCCACAACAACTAGTAGTGCTACAGTATTTTCTCCTACTATTCTTGAATTTTTAACTTGACATTTCAAGGTCACGCGCGAAAGAGGGAGAAGGAAGACAAACTCCAATAGACAGTCGTAACTGTAGGGATGTTGCAGCTCCCCATTGAAGTCTGTCATGCGAGACCTTGAGATACCACGTTAAAAATCCAGTAAAGTTAGTTTTCTAATTTCTTTGGTCTGAGTTAGGTTTTAGAACTTTCCACATAATCTTGCCAACTGCTACCTATTGCCGCCCAAAGTTAGTTAGTTTGTTTGTTTGTTTTTTTTAAGCTTTCTCATTTTTTTTGGTTTCCTTATGGTCGAGCTGAAATATTACTTTAAGAATATTAAAGAAATGAATTATTATTAACCTCGGCCTACAAGGTAATTTTATTTGAAAACAAATTTATTTATTTATTTATTTATTTATTTATTTAACGTCAAAAAAACAGTTAAAAACGGCGTATGACGTGCTATGGGGAAAAGTGAATTGTGTGCACATTTTGGAGCCGTTAAAGAAAGTGTCATTTAAGCGTTTCTGTGTATGCATAATTTGAAGCTCTTTTTCATATAAATCTTTTGAGTTTTCGAAAAACTTTACTGTCGGTCATTTGACGTAGATTGACTTAATACATTTGTGTAATTAAAAAATACACACACAAAAGAATACAGAAAAATGAAGTGTTTTTTTTAATATTGCACGAACACACCTCAAATTTTCAAAAAAGTACATGTCCTTAATGAAAGAACAAATTTTGGCGAACACATTTTACTCGAAGGAATAATCTCTATTTTCGATTTTGTGATAGTAGGAAGAGGCGGAAAATAATTCAAACTTTTCAAATTTCGAAAATTCAGAGTTAAAAGTGAAAAACGGACTTACGCCATCTTTATAAATGTGTTTTACTCTGTTATTAAAAAAAAAAGAATTGGGGGAACATTTTTAAGAACATTTTGAAAATGTCCGTGGGCCTTCATATAAAGTACCCCCAAATTTAAAAAAAAATGTATTTCAAAATCGCAAAGCTCAGAGTTGAGCCAGATGGACCGAGAAAAATCCATTTTGAGCAAAATCCTACGTATGAATTAGAGCTAGTGGTGTTCACAGATGGACAGACGGACTGACTGATACAGACGGACAAAACAGTATCAGGGGATCCCAAAACGTGTATTTCCGTTGAAATCTCAAAATCTATTTTCCGTAGCATTACATAACTTTCTCTATACTACGTATATTACTCCCTATAAACGTACGTATACGAGAAAGTAATAACAACAACGCCTATCAATTGTTACCGCAGCCGTGTGAGCTATTCTCACGTTATTAAATGGAATATACTTTTTTTACTTATTCAAGTACATATGCCCCAAATCAAAGCGAATTACTTAGGAAGAAAAGAAGGAGGACCGAAACACTCTAACATAACTCGATAATCTGCACTCGTTTAGCAATCGTTCGACAACTCCGAGCTCACCTCTTCGTTCCACTTCAACGCCTCTCATGTCGACTCGACACTTCCTTAACCCCGTTTACTCGTTACGACGTACACGTTCTTGTTCGCCAGGCGATTGAGATCTTCCAATCGAACTAATCCCCGAAGCCGACGTCTTCCGGCTTTCCGTGTCGAGCAAATTCGACAAATGCGTTAACGCGTTTGCAGCGCGCAGTTAAAGTCGTGACAACGAGGGAATTAGCGCTCGCCAACGCAATTCGCCCGTGTCAGTCAGCATTAAAATAATTCTCTCCTGAATGCGTATACACAGTCAATTTTGGATTCTCTCGACCAAACAAGCTTTCATTTGCAGCGCCATGGCATCAATTGAGGACATCGACGCATTGTTTTCTCGTTATTGCGATTTAATGACTCACTTTCAGTTCACAAGGATTTTGCGCATTATTCATATATCAATTCATATATATATATATATATATATATATATATATATATATATATATATATATATATATATATATATATATAGAGAGAGAGAGAGAGAGAGAGAGAGATCTGCAAACAGGTCCGGAAGTCCGGTCCAGGGACCTCGGGATTTATCGACTGCCTTGCGCAGTTTCAAATTCAGTGAAACGCTGCTGCTGCTACTACTACTACATATAAATAGTCTGTGTTCGTCAGCTAGATGAACTTTTAGAATATCGTTTTGTAGGTTTGAAACATTTTTTCAGAACTCAAATTCATAACTTTTTCCCACAATAGTGACACTACACACTTGATTTTCCCAAAAGCCAAACAATTCCAAACAAGATTCTAGAACTAATCATTCAGAAATTGCATTCGATATCCCATTATATTGAGAGTTCATATGAAGTTTCAAGAGCTGCCTAATGGAATGTGTGTGTATGTGTGTTTGTGTGTGTGTGTGTGTGTGTGTGTGTGTGTGTGTCTCTCTCTCTTTCGCTCTCTCTCATTTGTTTGCGATTACCTTTCCTTGTATAAAATTGTTTAATATTAATATTAGATAATACATTACTAAAGTGAAAAAAAATATTTTTTTAAAATCAAACATTTCTAAGTTCAAAGGGCAGCATTTGCATGTCAGGTCTCTTCACTTATTCGCCCCTGAGGGAGTCTAAGAATTATTCTGATATATGCCAAATGTGAAGTATGAAGATGGTATGGTTTTCAACTGCATACAATATTTATGTACTTTTCATTTACTTTGCGATATTTTATCTAAGTCTTTGCCATTGAGGTGGACAAACTTTTCGAAAGTGTTTTAAAGAATAAAAATCAAATTTCTAGTGTCACTGTGAGGGACACTATATCTCTGGTTTAAGAGTAGAATATATACGAGAGAAAAGCATATTTTTGCAATATGTATATGCGCAATGCTTTGACGTGATGTTGAATACACCTTCAAATTCAAACCAGCTGTTGCATTTCCTTAAGGTTTGATTCCTATTCACCGTTCATTGTTACGCCGCAGCATACCGTGTACATGCCAAACATACGCCAAAAATGAATGTTAATCGATTTAATAGATTAAATGAATAGTACAATAAAATACTTGTTATTAAGGTACTCTAGTTCGCCTCACTCAACAGTTTCACCGAAAAAGGAAAGAAATGACGCTACGCCCAGCTCCGTTGGCAGATGTCGTGCCAGTGTCTACTGTGACTCGTTAGCTGGTTTGAATTCGGTAACATTAAAACTCAATTTTATCGAATACATTTTTTCGGAAACATTGGATCTGCCATTCTTCATGAAAATCAACATAGAATGTGGGGTAGTTTCTGGACACCTGAATATAATCTTTTTACGAATATCTGTCACTCTAAAATATTTGTATGTTCTTTGAGATTTACTGTGGTATTATAACGCATGGAAATGGTCATACACTTATAACACTATATGTAGAATCTTGCACAAGCTAGATATTCTGATAGCTAGCACCAGTTAGATATAATTTGTCATTCCCATATTCCGTCTTCTAAGCTCCACTTGAAATACGAAAACTACTGATAGTACTGTACTGCTGTAAGGAAGCTGTACTACTGTAAGTAATCGATTGGGTACCTTTAGTTTCCAAAAATCTATTATTCTTTATCACCGTATCAGCACTCACCGAACAAATGTTCTATATGTCAAACTGTTTTATATTCAACTTCCGAACGTAACGCTCGCGTTCCTTGGGTCACAGATGCCTATCCACTGGTCCGAACGGTGACATTTTAGTGCCAGAGATTGATAAGCAGCGCACATCATTCATCTTCGGACCCAACACCGAGACGCGTCAACACTTACAGAGAACTTTCATTTCCGTTGCGAGATGGGCCCTGCGACAGAGAGGTTATCCGATGGAGGAAGATGAATGGGGGGCAGCTTCATAAAAAGCTCGTCTGGCGACCGCGCTCGGAGACTCCACATTTTGTGTGATTGGCAGCGAGAAGTCTCAAAGGGAAGCACCCCACTGTCTCATTGAGTGAACCTAATGGGACCTCGTGGTCACCTTCGCGTGATTTCTTGCTAAATAAACAGTAATAAAATAAGAAACAAAATGTCCTCTCGATTGCCTTTTAATGTTTCGGTAATGCTGACTATACGAGGGAAAGTACACGATACACAGTCTATTCTAATTCATGTTTGATGAACATTATCAACATGAACTTTGTAGCACATTCACTAAGCACATTCACGGAATATAACACATGCTTTTAAGCAGCCACTAGTTCTCCATGCAGCGATTTCCGTGGTATAACCGTTACCTATCGGGCTGTTGTACTATATTCGCAGGTTCAAACCCAATCAAAGCCGTGGAGTTTTAAGGGCAAAAAAATCCATCGAACGCTTTCCTTCGGAGAGAAAGTAAAGCTGGGTGTTCCATGTTGTAGATTTACAGCGTGTAAAAGACCCTTGGCACTAAAAGAAGCCCCTGAACTACATTCGAAATAGCCTGTTTCGTAGTCCGATAATATCTTCTTTCACCGCTAGATGGTGAAAGGAGCATGGGGAAATTTGCGTGGTCAGACGAAAAAGCGGACCTGATGGCCCGAGTCTCGCCACGTAAAAAAGAGGAATTAACAGACTAACTAGTAATAACAATTACTTTCAGGGCATGCAGAGCAAAGTGAAAGTTTAATTTTAGCTCTAGTGCTAAAAGTGAGACGATACACAAATCTTCAGATAAAACTGTGAATGCAACAAAGAAAACAAAATTCTTTCTTCTCAACGTATCAGTTACTAATGACCTTTATGTATCATCAGATAATTGAGCAATCTGTATACATAAATAAAAGTAAAATGGAAGTCAGTCTAAAAAATTGTGCACGACATACTTGGTAAAAGTTATTTTATTTTGCTCGTAGGATTGCGCCACTACTCGGCCTATCGGTCTCGCGCGGCAACCTTTGCTACTCGCATAATATAATACCACGTTTCACCACACGTATCGTAAAGAACTATTCTTCTCAAAAATTATTTTCATAGACTCGCGTTGAAACGGGAATTTTGTCGTTGTTTTCAAAGTAATCTTTTTTGGCACCCTCATCTCTAAAGTTCAATTTCACGGATCATTTAGTGTACTTAAAGCTTCACTATTTCAAAATATATTCTAAAGTTTAGAGTTTTAGTGTCCATGAAAAAATATATAATGACAACCTAATATAGAAATATTAAATGAAACTACTTACTTTATTGAACCGTTTTGTAAAACAATACTATTCATAATCAATTAAATAACCAACAACTACAGAATTTACTTTTGAACATTCCTTTTGAAATAACTGTATGTGATATTATTAAAAGAAACTTCTGGAACTAAAACGGACTTCGTTACCCCTAATGCGGTTGTTTTGATTTCACCTTCTTCTGTTTCAATTTGCCATGTACTGACATAATGAAGTTAAAGTAGTGAGTTTTACTTCATTATGAGGAATCATAGGGGTATGATTGGGATTATCATACGGGTATGATAATGCACAGTATACGGTTCTGGGTTAGAGAGACTTAAAACTTTGCCACTATTGATGGTATTTTTCCTATTGTATACGCCGACAGGGTGGGTGCGATATTTATTTTGTTTATTTTATAATAAATGAATAATTTATCATGAGGAGTGTTCGGGCAAGGTATAAGGATACGATCAAAAGTAATGATATTTTGTTCTCTGAAATGACTTCATTGACAGAGGAACTTACATTTACACACCTTCAATATAATCGCCATCGTTATTAATGATCTTTTGCGAAATGTTCGGAACGAGTCGTACATCATCTGTGCGTCTGTTTCTGTTGATGTCTTATATTGTCCGCCCTATATTATGAATAATTTCTTCTCTGCTATTATACCGGATCCCTCGCAGTGGTTCTTTCTTTTTGCTGAAGAGATCATTATCTCAGGGACTGATATCGGGTGCGTAAAGGTCCAGAATCTCCCACTGTCGGAGGCGTAAGAGGTCCTGGACAGCAGCTGCCGTGTGGACTCTCGCGTGTCCAATGAAAAGCCGTCGCTTTCGTCTGAGCGTTGTTCGAAGGCGGGTTTACAGCAACGTGCACTAGTAGGCGGCGTCTATAGTTCCCTTGGTGGTACCGCGTGATGCAGTATCACCCCTCCAGTGTCATACGCCACAATGATCATCACTCACACCACTTCGTGTAGTGCGCACTTTCTTTGGACGAGGAGAACCGGGACCTCTTAAAAATTGGATTGGAGTTTCAAAATTGGTTCGTACATTCGATCCCAGGTTTCTTCTGCAGTGATTGTGTCGCAGAAAGATATTCCCTTTTAAACGGGCCCAACAAATCCTTTGCGATTGCAAAGCGGTGCCATTGTTGCACCTCAGAAGTTTTATGGGGTATCCAACATGACGCAATTTTGCGGTAACCCAGAATTTTGTCGTGCAGAATGTGGACTACAGTTTTGAGGCATTCTGCTGCTAACTCACGTGCAGTCCATTAGCGATCAACATCCAACAATGAATTGAATTGTTCTCCCCGAGGGGTCTTCCTTTATGGGGGTTTTCCTTCATAGCATCTTTTTCTCATCTGAACGCTTTAATCCATCGCCAAACTGTGAAGTACGGCAACGCTGCATTACCACATGCTTCACGCAGTCCCAGGAAACATTCTTGCATACTCCGAACTCGTTCCATTAGAATTTTGGGCCACGAACGTTGCAACAAAACGATTTACACTCTGTAATAGACTGACATCGTACGGATCCCGTGGGCTGCACTCGTCTAAGAGTCCTTCCGATTGTCATTACAGATGACAGCACGCCGACTCGCCGGCTAAAGTTGCAGCCATCTTCACATTTCTTTTTATCCAACTTATGTATTAATACAGCCCACAAATGTGTGACATCATAATCGAGTGTATAAGCAGCCTTAATATTGCTTACAATTTGTCAGATTAAAATGAACAAAATTGTTAATTATACACAACCTGTTAAGATTTACAAATTCATAATATTCAAGCGGCCTAATGGATGTCATCCTGCCAGAACGCTGAAAGCGCCCACGACCACAGGAAGTATCATCACTGTCAGACAGCGGCACACCGATGCCGAGAACAGCAGATACCGAAAAAGTGTTGTTTATTTCAAAACGACTGTCCGACCGCCTGTGAACAGCAGCGCCTAAACCAGGCGTAGGATTGTTTCCAAATTGAAGGAATCCCTATCGATCTGTCTCGAGTCATAGCTTTGAGATGAGAAACACTCTAAAATTTTCGAGTACTTTACATGAAGCCCCTGGGACTTTTTCAAAATTTTCTCAAAAACGGCTCCAAATGTTTTCTATAAAGGCTCTAACCGGATAAGGGGGTTTCGAAAAATATCTTTTATAAATTTTATTAAAAAATATAAAATTTATAAAAGATATGATTTAGATTACTTTGATCATTAACAGAAACAAAATTGACCAAATCTCCAATAGCTACCGCTGTAGATTACAATTCACTCATGAAGTAGACGTAGATAACAAATTGAATTTTTTAGATGTGGAGGTTGTGAAAAAGTACAATATTATTATAACTAACTGGTATAGAAAACCCACCTTTTCAGGAAGATACCTGAACTACTTCTCCAATCACCCTAATGTTCATAAAATTAGTGTCATTAACAGTTTAGTAGATAGAGCAATTTTATTGTCTGATGAGAGATTCCATGAGACCAATCTAAATTTGAGCAAAGAAATTTTAATTAACAATGATTACTCTCTGGATTATATTAATACTACTATTATCAAACGTTTGTCCAAAATTGAAAAATCAGATTTACATACAGAGGTAACTTGTGTTTCAACTCACTCAACCAATGGAGATGACTGGGAAAAAATTATTGTCATCCCCTTTGTTTAAGGCCTAGACGATCAAAGGTGTTTTAAAAAATTATGGGTTTGATGTTGTTTTTGGCAGCCACAACAAACACCAACATATTATCAAAATGGGCAAAGATAAACTCAATAAAAATAACAGGACTAATGTAGTGTACAAAATTGATTGCATAACACAAGGCTGTAACAAAGTTTATTACAGTTAAAGTTAGACAAACTAGACGCCACCTTAAAACCAGAATCAAAGAACACCAAAGAAATAGTGAGTAAAAGGGTGATGACAATGTCATCTCTACACACATTCAAATTTCTGGACATACAACGGACTGGGAGAATCCCACCATATTCGACCAAGAAACTAATTGGCATAAAAGGTTAATTTCAGAGATGCTCTTTATTAAAAAACAAAAATCCATCCTCAATGACCATAAAGATTCCTCTAATTTCAACAATATTTGTGATAAATTAATTAACACATTATAGGTGATTCTCTGCCCCCTATTCTCTGTTCATTCCGTTTTAAATATGTTTCAACCCATTGGTGTTCAATTAATTTCTTTGGTTAATCACAATTTATCTTTCCTTTCTGATAATTAGGTTCATATACAGAGTTAACCTATGGTTTCCTTGGCTTTTTACTCGCTCCACATTTTAAATTTCTTCCTGTTTATTTCGAAGATCCTCCTCCACTTTATCTTCTGGTGCATTTAGACTTTAGCTGTTTCACTTTACCGAAGTTGGCACCACCTATATACACAATATATTGACTAGTTCGTAACGAACAACATGTTGCGATACCTAAAACTATTAATATTAAGTGGAAGAGTTCCACGTCAAATCGATAGCATTCCTCATTGCCTATCTAACATGGTCCTTTAGACCACCATTGTTTACGATCATAAGTTCCTGGTCTAATATTATACCTTTATATCAAGATGTAACATAACCTCAGAAATTTACAGGTACCACGTCTTTGTCTCACTGTTTATGTTTTATAACATTAATACTCATGTAATATTTTATGTAATTATTGTAACTGATTGGTTGATGTTGACTTTTCAGACACTGAAGAGTCCTTACAATTTAGGTGGAAACGTCTGCTACAAATATATAGTTAAATTGACTGGAATCATCGTTGTTGTTGGTTTTGTTTTTGTTATGTTAAAATTTCGGTTTCAAATTCAAGGGACCGAGACATCAACCAGATCGATTGAGCAATACCAAGACAGACGGACGGACAGACGTTTTGTCGTCAATCGATTTTTCGGTACCAAAGAGCCACAAAACATGGATTCTCGCCACACCACGTAGACAGAAGATTGAGAGGATTTAGTTTTCTAAATTTAGCAACTCGATTTATCCACTTTTTTGTTAACAGGGCCCTGTAATAAGAGTTTTTCTGCCGAAAATTTGCCGTTTTTCGCACATCATTACTTAACTTTCGGACTACTGCGTATGTGGTAGCGAGAAAGTAAAACTGCTTATTGAAAATTATGTCAAGTCTGAAACTGGTATGTATTTATTATTGTGAAGAAATTTCACATTCCCTATCGTTGCACGATAAGTAGTTAAGCGATGAGCTTGTTTTAGGAAAATGAGTGCGCTTACAGAAGAGTATATTATTAACTTCAATTTAAATTGAAAATCACGCCGAAGGTGTGTGCGATGGATGCAATATTTGCGGTGTAAATCTAAAAGTTTTACAACCTCTCAAACAGATCTTAAAGTAAATACTCTATGAGTTTGGGTTTTGGTTCCGAAAGAGAAACATCCAACATTAGACACATACTATATTTATCATTAGCCATTATCCAGCTGGCTTTGAAATGTACATCACCGTCTTGATTTATAAAGTACTGTTATTAAAATTTCATACACAATATATTCTAAAAATTAAAATAATACTAATGAAAAACTGAAATAATTAAAATAATTCATTTTATAATTATTATGTAAGTTTTATACCGCCGCATTTTTCAACATTAATTAGTATTTGCTGATGTCACTAGACAGGAAAAAATGTTTGGTGTATAAACACCATTCAAAGATGTTTGTATACACACATTACTTTCCATCCATCGAATTTCCGTAACCTGCCACATAAAGCCACTTACGAAGAGCTAAACAGAAAAAAACCACACCGAGATGTTGGCACAGTAGGCGATCCGGATAAAATGACAACTGTTCTTTCAATGGAACACTCCATTTCATCGACACGAACAGAGGCTGTCAAGCGACACGAGCGCATCGGCCTACAAACGTGTAAGCACAGTTCGATTGCGGCACATTACGTCCGTCTCCAGAGGCGAAACTGGTTTTGGAAGAGGTTTGGTCGCGGCCTGGCAGAGCACAAGGCGGCGTTCACTCAAGTACGGTTTTGTTACGACCAGTATAAACAACCATTTTCGTTGCATGAAATCGTTTATAAAATGTCATTTAGGGCATAGATTATGACGTTTTGGCCGTTCGTGGTACGAATAATTGCGACATCACGTATTCAGCCAATCGCCGCGAGCGAATCGTGCGGCAATGGCCGTAAAGGCATCGCAGCAAGGGAATTCTAGGGTGGCGTGAGTAAAATGCACAGCCGGTCACCGTTTATTCGCACCACCATTGACGACTTGATGCAAGTAAACAGAGAAAGGAAAAAACACTGTTAACATACGATGTGCGTTAAGGATTTTAACAGTCTGCTATTCGTTAAGAACAGGCGACGCCAATGAATTGAATCTAAAGATAACTTCACAAAAAATCACATAAAATACATGTACATTATTTTACACCACTTTGTCAGATGACATTAAACGATTAAATTCGATAGAAAAGTTTAAATCCCTAGAAAAATCGTTTCTGCTGCATAACTGTTTCTATAAATTAGAGACTATACTGAGCATCACAAGGAAAGTAACATTAATTTTAACAGTGATATTTAATGTATTATTTACCATTGAACTGTGTAATTCTAAACAATATGTAATACGTATAGTATCGCAGCTTCTGGGTCAATGACCCCCATCTCGATCAGATTTTTCGTCCAGTTTCCCTGATCCATTGAGCAAATGCTGAGATGGCCCCTTGTTTTGCTTACGGACATAAATGTAACTTCATTATCTGTGCACGTCTTCTAGAATTCAGTGGGAAATATAGTTATTCAAATTATCGTTTCCATGTTGTCGCGGCAGGAAGTATTATTTCTTGACGAAGTACATCATGGATAAGAGCCCAAAACGTACTGCTTATTTATCCTTGAAAATAGATTTTATCACATGAGAGCGTTTTTTTACATTTAAAATTCAAGTAGTATTTGACTTAGTGTAAGGTTCACAGAATTTTGAAAATGTGCACAGAATTCACTTCTCCCCGTAGCACATCATACACAATTTTAACAGTTTTTTGACGTAAAATGAATAAAAATAAATAAAAACCTAACACTAATTCCAAGAAATCATTTGAATTGTTTGTGTGATTTTTTTAATATAAAGATGCTATTACCGTAAACCAGCACTGACTGACTGACTATTTGACTGAATTTGTGCTCCCGTGCCTTTTTGAAAACTACTGCCTTAAACTTTTGTTGTGTTGTCTCCAACAGAGAGGTTGGTGGATAAACAATGCACCTGATGAGTCGTGCTATCTAGTACCATTTAGGTAGTGCATTTTCATTACTGTTTCCGTGTTTTTAGTTCTTATTTTTTATCGATGGAAGATGCGCTCTTGTACCTCGGAAAATTTGTGTTTCAAGGAAAAGTAAGTGCACTGTTTTATAGCATTGTTCATTAATCTAAAGCTATAGTATCTACTCTCTTTCTTAGTTTCTTTTGTTTTTATGAGAGAAATAAAATAATGGAAAATGCTGTTTGCTTCTGAATATTCAATGCAATATTTTCAGGTTTTGACACTTCTCTTTAAATTAGTTAAATTATACATTTAGTTTCTCGTGAAAATGGTAACTTGTATAATTATCAATGTATGAAGTGATGATTCCCTTAGTGAAAGCACTCGCAATTCATTATATTGTCAAACCATAACAGTAGGAGAATTTGTAATTATGGAGTATGAAGGAGATCTGATTCCTGGACAAGCCACTCCCATTGAAAGTTATTCGGCAGCGGTAAATGTCTTGGAGACCTCCAAGGGCTTTTGGAAATGGCTACAGATTGGGGATGGATTTTTAGATTTCAAAATATAATCCAGAAAATTCAAAACTCCGAGTTATACTCAAAAGGAGGACTATCGCTATATCAGAGCTAAAAAGCATTTGGAGAAATAATACGCTATTTGCTATCATTACCAATGTCAAAATGTTTACATACAACTTAAAAAAGATTCATTAAATACACTTTTATAATGTGTAATGTTGTTTCATTTATTCCTTGCTACAAAGCAATAATGAAGGAACAATCATGAAGGAACTGTGCCACTAATCATGCAGCATTCAACGACACGCAATAGTGGCATAGTCACTCCATCCTATGATGTGACATTACGCCGAAGTTGCGTAACATTTTTTGTTGAAAGACATTTATTCCAATAATTATCACCACGTAAAATAGACAAAGCATGTTTTTGAAATTCGTATACTGCTATACCTTTGTTAATTACGTAAAAATAAACAAGTTATTTACTAAAATCTTCCCAAAGTGGCACTTCCCAGTTTACAGTATGATAAATATTAACGACAGACAACTGACAACGCAAACAACAGGCTTAATTGATTATTTGCTGTTTATAGACCTAAAACATTTTAAAAAATTCGTTTTATTGTACTGTTATTTCGACAAACCGCTGACGAATAAAATGTCACTCTAAGGGTCATTCACGGATGGCGTCGGTTATAGTCATTAAATCAGTAAATAGCAAATCATTGACGCGAATGAAGTTTGTAAACAGAGGTCTCGTGAGAGGTAGCCCAGGTTTATAGCCAACCGAGTCTCTTATTTGTGTTATCGGCCGTGTGTCGTTCAGTACTTTTTGCACTGGACTTTCTACCTAAAAGAATAAAATATAAACAAGAAAAACTGTTTCTTGGAATCGATGTACTCATACGTCGTCTTCAGCTACAGCCCATTTGTATAAATTGTTTTTAACGTACGGCTGACTGTTAAAATACTTAACAGACATCGGTCTTAAGAATATATTTTTCGTCCACATGGTTGCGTTACGTCCATATAATAGTACAATATTTCTAAAAGGATTGCTTTCCGTCACCTGTTAAGAGTGAGCGCAAGATCTGAATAAGTCATAAGTAAATATGGTGTATGAATTACTCCTTTTGAAAGTAAGGCTGTCGACTCGATTTTCTAACTTCAATAGTGTGATTAACTTGCATAATTAAATTAATATAATTCAAGCTAAGTTTCATCATCATTATTCTCATAATTATAATTTCCTTCCTATTAAGGGTTTTTTACATTTAAATCAGTTACGGCTTTATGATACATCGTCGTCGTTCCTATAATATCTAATTACATATTTCTTTTGTAACCAAACAAACAATCATGACTTTTAGAACAGGAATTGACGAATGTATATAAAATAATTGTGGATAAGTTAAAGTGAATTTTTCTCAGATGCTTGTTTTCTTTTGCAGTTTAATATGCAAGCATTCTTGCCTTTTAATCTCCTCTTTCTCTTGCAGTTTAATCTCCTTGCATTCGCAGCGGAAAATATTTTTTGCTTCATAACGAATATAAACCACATTTTCTATGAAAACGGATCATATTCATGTCGACTAAGAAGTAATATTCAGGAAATGCTTTTCAATAACCACTATTTACCTATGTTTACTGGTCCTACCATACGTCTCTTTACCTGTTGAATTCAATTGATAATTTTCCAGTTATCAACCCCACCTCCTGGCGACCTTCATTCTGTTCTTTTTCGAGCTATCTTTTATTCTCCACCTTCAACCCTTGCCTGCTGTGCGACGTCATCTGCTCATAAACCGTCTTCTCACACCCTTTTGCGTCTCACCCTCTGACCTCTGTTCTCTGTCCTTTGCCCTCTACCCTCCGCCTTATGCCCTCTGCACTCTACCGTCTGCCCTTCGCCTTCATCTGAAAGTTTTAAACTTGCAGCCACGATACTCCATCACTCTTCCACATCTGCTCTCCTTCGGGTACCCACGACCACCGACTTCTACTGTGTCGATCAATATTTCTTCTTGATTGTCAATATATGTTTGCAAATACACTACTTCTACTGTGTCGTTTGACGTACAATAAACGTCTCTCGCCCCTCACCACCTGATATCTTCCCCTATCACTCTTCACCTGGCGGTCATCATCCCTCCGCCTTCCTCGCTCTATTCTCTGCTCACTACTCACCTCTTCAACTCGTCTCTCTTCAATGCGCCCTCAATCGTCACTCTCCGCTGGCCTCTCTTCCATCTACGCCCTCTTGTCCCCTCCCTCTCCCTCCTCCATCATTCTACGCCCTTTACTACTCCTGCTGTGTCTTCCGCTTTCCTTTATGTACCCTCCCTCTGCCAGTAACCCTCCTGCCTCTGCTTCCCGACTTCTACCCTCTGCTATCTTCCGCTCTCTTCCCTCTGGTCTGCACCGTCCGTTCTCTATAGCCTCTCCCCTTCATCCTGGTCCATCGAATGCCGTGCCGTCGTGGCAACTCCATTCCGCTCTCGCCCATCGCTTCCACGACATCGCCATTGGCCCCAATTCAGGCGCGTGGCCGATATGATCGAATGAGCCACAGCCCCTGCCGGCGCGGCGCTGTGCGGCGCCTGGACCCGTAACTCTGGCAGGCGCCCTTCGGCCGTCCATCGCCTCCATTTATCACACCCACCCCGCCCCGTCCCGCTCTCTTCCGGCCGGCCGCGCCGCATTCACTGACCTATCCTACATCGCACGGAGGCAATTCTGCAGAGCGCGCATGAAAAGCTATTCAATTTTCTACCTGCCGCCGCCACGCCGCGCCGCGCCGGCCGCGCTAAACCGGTTCCGGTTGAAACGATTCAAACGCGTTGGCAGACCTAAGTGCACGCGCCGCCAATGGCCAGGGCGCCGAAACAGCCACAAAGAGTATTAGGGACGTTATTGGAATTGAAATGCCGACATACTAGGTTTAATGAAGTTGGAGATCGTGCGCAATATCTCCACACATTGTTTTACGACCGAGAAAATATTAGTCCCTTTGGAACATTGGGTATTCCGCTTTTGTTCAGAAAATCCCAGAATAAAATTGAATGGTTTCATTTTAGAGACAGTATTCATAATAGTCATATAATACAAAGAGGTTTTTTAGTAAAGAGACAATTTCTCCTCCAGAATTTAATTGAACGCAAATTCATTCAAAAGAAGAAAAATAAGCTTTTGGCTCAAAGTGCAATAATATAAATGAACCACTTAAAAAAAGTTATCCTAAAGTAAAATATCTCCGCAAAACTGTGATACCATTTCTTCCATTCCTGTATCCTGTTGAGAAATGAGAGAAAATACGGATCCAAAAGTTTCTTCTCATTTACTGGATGATAATACGAGAATAGAAGATAAATTTGCCCCAAGAAACAAGACCAACTTGACGTAATTAAACTGTGGTAAACCTCAATTGTAATAACAGCACGGCCTGTGAATATGGCTTACATTTCTCCCTGGGATGCTCTGGGACCTAATTTTCATTCTCATTATCGTAGCGACCGCAGGAAGCTGTGAGGAAGCTGCGCATAACAGAAACGTCCGCTATCAAACGCTAGTGTACCGTAATAGTTGCACGCTGTGTAAACATGCCATCACCCAGCAGAGCCCCGTTGCATCGCGTAGGTGGTTATCACAGAGCTCTCTTTCCACATGTTACCGTTCGAGCGCACACCCTCTCCCACGCGTGGCAGACAAACCGCGCCAGAGGATATTTCGAACGGGTTCCAGGGAGTGGCCGATTCGTAAACAAATGAGCAACGGATGGCACGTGACGAGTTACGGGTTCGCTGCTCGCCGGCGGTCGCGTTGCAGTTGCGGAGGCAGTAAGGGGCGGGGGGCGGGGGCGGGGAAGGAAAGGGAGGCCGGGGCAGCGGGCAGATCGAGTGGTTGGGATTAAGAGGAGGGGGTGACGGGGAGTTTGACAAGGGAGTGCTGGGTTGGGGGCGGAGGAGGAAGGGTAATGGGGCGTTGTGGCCTCAGGGGTGGTGGAGTAACGGGGTGACGTGGGCGGTGGGGTGAGAGGACGGTGTGGTGATGAAACGGGAGGGTGACGGGAGTGGAGAGGCAACGGGGCGATAAAATGACGAGGCGGTAATATGTCAGGAGGTGATCATGAAAGGGCGGTGATATTGTAGGGCGGGGACCGTTTGGTGACGGGGAGAAATGATGACGAAGGCGGTGAGGCGACGGTGGAGAACGAATGGTGGAGGCGCGGGGGCGGGGTGGGACAGGGGGTGACGGAAGCGTTTAGACGCCGAGGGGAGGCAGTGGTGGGGCGGGGAGGGGCCGCCGAGGCCGCGGGACCTGCCTGTGGGGACAAGCGGCGTTGAGCGCGGCGGGGACCCGGGGAGAGGGGAGGGGGGAAGGGGCCAGCGGTGGCGTGTCCGTGTGGAATCTGTGTCGATTGCACGAGAGTCCGTACTCTGGTAATGTTTTATAAGCGCCCTGGGAGCTACGAATAACAGTCGAAAGAGTCGTCGATTTCAGTGATGTACATTGCTGCAATCGGATATGTCCACTTCGCGAATTAACGCTAGTTTCGTTTCATATGGCTGTAATTCTGTAGTAACATGTCACTGGGAGCATTCTCTACTTTGCACTTTTGTGGTATTATATGGCAGGGCAAAACGTGAATGATTCCAATGCGGTGTGGTAAAGCGTCTAATGCTTTAGTCTGCTTCCAACTATTTCATTACTTTACGACCAACGTGAATAAAGGAATTTGTGTTTGTGCCCACATTTCATTCGCGCATGTTTGATTACGTGTTACGCAATGTTTAATACTATTTCATGAATTCCGAAGTGCGTGATATACCTAAAAGTAGTGGTGTTTTTTCGAATAATTATTTTCGCAAACACATCGAAATTTGTGCAACAACATGGGTTCATACCAAGGTTCATTATCAGCTTGTAACAAACTTTGACCGTTGAATAGTTAACAGTTTGCCCGTGTGAAGAAATAAAAAAGGTCATCTTCGTCAACATAATATTTTCAGATAGCCTTACATATAATATTCAGATAGCCTGTGTGCCTAGGCACAGTCTACTGATTTTTACCGAAAGCAGCGAGACATGATGATGACGGCAAAGCCGTCGAAAGCCGGCTATCTGAACAAAAATACTATCTTGACGAAGATGATCTGATTTATTTCTTCGCATAAGAACGTCAACACCGAATCAGAATTCCCACAATTTTGCTCGTGTGTCACCACTGATTGCAAAATTCTTACTTAGTTGAGAAAAATCGTATTTATTTCATTCATGGCTTGACATTACATTTTCTGCATTGAAAAGACAATAAACGATTAGTCCAATAGATTGAATCTCGACTCTTAACCAACTCTTCTAACCATCTAACCAAATGTTCAGAGGGCTGAATGTGAATTTAACGGAATGCAAACAAATGTCTCATCATGAAGACAAATTAGGGGAACAGATTTAAAACATTTTTTTTGCATAACTCACAAAAAGCTTTGTCGTTACCCTGCGATTATGTAGAGCTCAGATTGGCAGCCGCCAGCGCAAACCCAAGAGCCGAATCTGCGGACGGAGGGTGTACACGGTGCAAGGGGCGTTGGCGCAGAACGGAAGTGTTGGGGGGGGGGGGAGCATCCGGCACGGAGCGGCGACGTGAGTAATGACCCGGCGACGCGGTCGAGAAGCAAACCCAGGACCTTCTGCCGCTCTAAATCATCGCGGCTTAGCCGCTCGCTTCAGACCCTTCGTTTTGCGCCCAATCCTTGCCTCGGCCGGCCGCTTGACCAGGCGGCGCTGGCGCTGGTGGCGCTGAGCCAGGCGCGGGCCGTGACTCGGCCGCGGTATGAAGGGAGCTTCGTGACTTCTGCGCGAGTGCCGGCCCTCATTCCTGATGCTTGCCCTCTTACAGACGCCCTGCGGTTTTATGAAATATTAAAAACTGCAAAGAGCAGGGACGGTGATTGAGGATTTTCACTGATTATTTTCTTTCCGGGTGCGTCAACGTCTATGATCCCTTCGATCGCGAGGATAATGGTGTTTCTTCTTTACTAGACAACGAAATCCGGCGCCAACCTACACTTAGGGTTGCGAGTTTTTTTTCTTCTTCCAAATATCTCCACCAGGGAGAACCGCCCTTGTCGGGACAAGCTCTTAACTCGTCTGTCGGTAGGTGTTCGGTGGTAGTGTTGTCGTCATGCAATTGATGCGATGGGTCACTTAAGTCACTTAAGTCACTTAATGCTCGATTAGGGGAATCGAGCATTGAGCGTTTAGGGAATAACCCTCAATTAATCATAATCAGTCACAAACACAGAGTTCAGTCACGGTCAGTTGTCAAGAGGACCGCCAGGTAACGTCTCCGCGTAGGCGCCTTACTTCACGTGCTTCTGCGTCAATTCTCCTCGGAATGGGGAAGGAGTTAGGACAAGGGTAGGGTTTAAGACGCTTCACAGAGGTTGGACTAGTAGGCAAACTGTTTTTGATGGATCAAATTTCACATAAGATTGTCCTGAATTCGAAAGCGCACCTCCTTGGTGAAAGGGAATGGACTTCGGTCGGCACCACAAGTGCCAACTTCATGTGTGTGTGTGTGTGTGTGTGTGTGTGTGTGTGTGTGTGTGTGTGTGTGTGTGTGAAAGGGGAGTGGACACAAGTATAAGGAAGGAAAAAGGTCGGGCGCAGTCCGTGGTCCGTTTGTTAGGGTACTACTCCGGCATTCCTCTGATATTGTTAAGTGTAACAAGGAAACCTACCAATCAGAGCAGCCGGCCGCTTGAACTCTCCCTTAGACAGCAGATGAATTCGATCTTACTTTCTAGTCTGTGTTGAAAATCCACCATCGTTGGTACTCGAGCCCTAGGATTTCCCTAAGACAACAGCTGTTGTTCTAAAAGCAGCTCAGCAGGTGAAAATCGAGTCATCAACCGTCATGACAACAAAGAAAAGCGACAAAAGGACCAACCCACTGACCACCTAGCACGCGAACGGCGTTGGCAGCCAAAGCGACTAACTCGGCCTCTTCACGAGCTGATTTTCGTTCCGCATTCATGAGTTTCCTTCCATCTGCGGGAAGGCGTGTCCGGAGGTGGGAGGGGGCGCCGTGACCTGCTGGGTGGCGCCGGCCGCGTTGTAACGAGCACCTAACACGGTGCGATCGCTCAACGTCAGCGTCAGCGGCCCTCTGCGCCGGGAGCCAGGCAAGCAGAGGCGGGGACGCGGCGGGGGCAACAGGAGCTTGCGAGCCCTTGGCTTTTGGAGCTCCTCTCTTCCCTATTGTGGCGCATTCAAAGCGCTCGTGCTATTTACCTCGTCCCGTAAGGAAATATTTGTTGAAAACTTTGGAGCCGTTTTTAAGAAAATGGCGTTATGTGTTACGGAAACGCGAAATTTGAAGCTCTCTTTCATAGAAATCGTCTAAATTGTCGAAAAACCTGTTGGAACCAAACTCAATGGAAGTCATTTGAAGCACTTCCACTCACAAATGCAAGAATGTATACAAATCGCTAAACATTACATTTTTTAATTTTTGAAAAACAAAAGAATAGAGAAGAATGACATTTATGTCACCTTATAGAGTATATATAGCACTATCTCAACCAAAAGTTTGAAGAAAAATTTTGAAGTCGTTTTTGAGATAGTCTTGTTACTATCTCGTATACATACGTATATACGGAATAATATACGTAGTATAGAGAAAGTTATGTAATGCTGCGGAAAAACGACGTTGCTACCTCCCTCGGCAGGCTGCTGGGCGGTTCCCGTCGTAAGACGCCATTTGCCGAACCTATGTTGCCATTTGAGCACTCATTGGCGGCGATTTCTTTGTCAGTAAGTTCCGTAACAAGGCCGCGTTTAGGACACAGAGGCGAGTGTCCGCAGCCAACGGAAACCGCTGTACGGAACAAGCGGGAGTACGAATGCTAAGGATGCGCTGGATTCGAAAACAATGATACAAAGATGGATACCCACAGAGATTATTTAAAAAAGTGCAGGAGAAGAAATACTGATCTCAGAAGGAGGGGGGGGGCAGTGTCCCTGGCGCCTCCCTGCTGCGGCCGCCACTGATCGACATCACTGAATTTTGAAAGTACGAAGGGTATTGATTGTTTCGGAATCTGTACGAAAAAAGCAAGTAAAAAGATCACCTATTATTATTAATAACTCGATGTTAACTAGAAATAATATCACTGCAAAGAATATGCTAGTACATGTCAAAGCGATAAGAAAAGTCGGTAAATTCTTAGCGTTAAAACCAACGAACATTTTGCCTCCTTTCCTGACACAAAGAAAATGTTTAAATCTGATTGATTTGTATTTCACCGCGGAATTTGCCATCTAAAATTTATTAAATTCTGACGCTATTGTGTATTGTTTATGGAAAATATTTTATTATTATTAAAGTCATTAATTAATTTTTCATTAGTACATAAAACGAATGAAAATTGTGATCTAAATACCGTGACACAGAAGTGATTCCTAAACTAACTGTTGACAATAAATTCATATTGGAATATCATATTCTGCCCAAGCAAGCAAACTTGCCTAAGAGAGAGAGTAGAATGTTCTTGTACGGAACGTAGCACACATATTCAACGTAGTTTGGAAACATGGAAAGATGGGTTATGTAAAAGGAAGGTTCCATGTTCGAATTGAATACATATTGCCTGATCGTACTCTCGGAGAAACCGCCAAAAGATGTGAAAATAAGGGCGAAAGAGTTAACTTCTATGAGTAATGTAAAATAAAGATAAAAAACGTAAGTCTGAGGTGAACACGATTACACATAAATATTGGAAAAGACATGTGCTGCGAACCTCTCCTAAGAAGCGAGAGGTTAAGGTAGGAAGCTAAACTCTAGAGTCTAGAATCAAGGGCTAAAAGAGAATGTGCGCACCGCGACAGATGCTACAAAAAGTGGCGAGGTTCATCGGAACGGCGTGGGACAAGCAATATTCTAGAGTGCTGGCAAAGAAAACTGATGAATGCAGAGAGGCGGTGAAAAAAACAGACAAGGAAGATAATCTCTCAGATAACGTGTTAGAAGATGGGTCACGGCAAGTGTTGGCAAAGGCAACGGCAATTGACAATGTAGAGAAAGTACGAACACAAAGGGTAGAGATGGTAATTGGTCAATATCAGGCAATGATGAAGATAGAAAAGATCAAAGTCTGAATATCGCAAAACACAAGAAAATATTTTCTAAAATCTTAGTGACAGACATGTAAAACTCATAGTTTTGCCAATAAAGAATTAGAAAACTATGCAGAATAAAGAGACGCATGACTCGAAAATAATTGAAAACTAGTTCACAAAGAACCACGATACTCTGTCAACCCAACATCGTATATTCGTCATCAACAATTACGAAGGAAAACAAAGGGTAGTAGAAGCAAATTTAATCGTAGCATCAGATTCCATGGAAATAGTAGGGAGTATTTTGACACACCGCGAATCTAGTAGATAAATGTTCCCAGATCTTGTGCAACCGTTTTGCAAACAGTAAATTAACGTGAAGATGATTAATGCAACATTTCATTTGAAAATGGAAAAATATTGGACACGCCTGTTAATATAATGAGTGGTTATTTAATATCTGTAAATTGATAAAAATGATTTGATTCCTTACTTTTGTTCAAAAATGGAAGATAAACTATAGTTTCTGCCGCGTGTGTGTGGTAATTATTGTAAAACTACATTGCTATTATTCCATTATAGTTATCAAGTGGTTAATTGGGAAAGTTGTGTCTCAGTAAACACTGACATTGTAACATCCTAGAAAAATAAAGATTACATTTTGTTTTTCGGTGGTGATGAAGTGCTGCTTCGGCAAGGAGACACCACGTAACATAAGCGACGAGGCGATTCATTGGCTCTCTCTCCCTTTTAATAGGAGCAAATTAAAAGCAGTACACGACTTTGGTCGATATGTTTATTGAGTGGGAAAGATCACGACGGTAAACCTAAATCGCCCTTAGAGAATCGACGCTGCTGAAGGACTCGGGATTTGCGAGTGACGTAGGGCACCAGATTGGAAGAGCGGAGGCAGAACGGCCTGCCAGCGCCGCGGAGGAACGATGGTGAGAGAAGCGGGGTCAGCTTTGTTGAACAGCTCCGGTTCCGCAGAGGCGTAGAACACAGAGGCGACGGAGGCAGCGGCGCGGGGAGGGGCGACAGGCATGTGAGGCCAAGGTCAACGTGACTTTGCCAGCTACTCGAGTACGAGGAGAGCGGAGCGATGAGGTGGAGGGTGCGGCCCAGAGTGACAGTGAAGCATTGGGACGGCGGAGAAGATTGGGTGGGAAGGTTTGGGTCAACTGCGTCAGCAGGGCTGACGGGGACTACGCGAGGTCGGGTCGACGTGGTGTCTGTGCGACGGAGTCAGCAGAGATGGTGATGTGAGCATCGGGAGCGTTGAGAGGACGAAGAAAGCGGCGGGTAAAGAGCAGGACGGGGAATTCGGGAGAGGCGTGAAGACGTGTGTGGCGGGGGCGGAGACGACGAGATGGGTTAGGGCTGCGAGGTAACGGTGATGGTGAGGTCGGGGGCGCCGAAGCCATGGAAACGACGCGGTCGGCGCGGCGGGGGCATCAGGGACGATGGATATTACAGACGCGACTGGGACAGCGCAGACGGCGGAGAAGACGGAAACGGAGGGTGGACAGTGTCAGCGGCGGTGGCGAGGACAAAGGAGACGGTGAGGACGCGAGGGCAGGGGTGATAGTAGGGGCGGCGAGTTGGAAGGAAGCGCCGCGATTTCCCTGCAGCCGGGAGGGCGGGTGCAGCAGCGGGCGCGGGGCGCGGGGGCGCAGTGTTTGCGCGGGGCCCATCCATCAGCCGCGTCGAGGGCGCGCTCGGTCGGGGCGCCGGCGCCGGCGCCGCCGCGACCGGGGTCAACGACTCCCCTGCAGCCGCAGCCTTCCGTCCCCCGATATCGAGTGCCCGAGCCTTCTCTTTTGGGAAGCCGAGCAAATAACGGATGACTTGTTTTCTCTTCTCTTATGAGCTTGGCGCTGACACCAAAAACTGACTTTACACTTCTGATCGATATTTATTGACACACTTTTATTAATGTAACTAGGTTATATGGTCCATTTCTTATATTTTAGCTTTCATTTTTAAATGACGTTATCGAATATTACGCTACATTAATTAAACAATAAATTCTTGTCTTCTGTACAACTAATACAAACTGAGATTGTGTTGTTCAAATGTTATGCAAAATTGATAAGTGTCATTGTTTTTTGAAAGATTTGATTATTAGATTCACTATCACCCTATGTAAACGTGTACTAGATTAATAATTATTTTAAAAAAAACTTTGAACTTAAATTGTGCTCTGCGGACCCGCTGTGTCCCTGATACATGCAGGCGATCCCGTACAGTCATCCAGAAGGGCGGTGAATGTGGAGATCTGCGCAACTGGCGCCCCATAACACGCTCACGCTCAGGATCTACTTGTACGCGGGCCTATTGTCGGACCGCCTTAGAGCTTCGGCGGAGCGAAACGGGGCTCCAACTCAGACGCAGAAGGACTTCCGACCGTTCCATGCCGTCTTGGACCAAAACTACCTTCTAGGTAGGGAACCTGAGCCTCGCTCGTCGCGGCTGGGGGAACCTGATGGAACTGGCCAACGCGTTCGGGTCCACGCCTCACGCTGCATGTGGCACAGGGCGCGGCGGGGGTCGGCGGGCGGACTCCTCGCGGACACGAGCGCGCAGGTTCTCCGTCGGAGAACCCGACGCGACGGGACCCTTAGCTGTCGCCTGCGGGATGCGGCTGGGCTGCCCTCTCTCGGGGTTATTTAATTTCGTGATAGACGCGGTCCTTCGTTCCCTACAGTTGAATGAGGCAATTGGATGACCTGGCTCTGCTCGCGCCGACGCCGGGCGAGCTCCAGACCCACCTAGACACGGCGGGCGAAGTCCTACGGAAGCTTAACCTTAAGGTAAACCCGAGAAAATGTCGAACCTGAGCGATAGAGGCGTGGCGACCCGTCTCGGCGGCGTTCCGCGCAGGCGGGGCTCCCGCGGCTAGATCTAGGCGAGGCAGCCCAGTATTTAAGACGCCCGTAGGCTCCAATCTTCTTGAGTCTTGAGAAAGATTGAAGGACCAAGAGGCCCTAGCAGCCCTACTGGACTGGCAGAAATTGGAGCCATTCGAGCGGTTTATTCAACCGGCGGCGTCTACTTTTCCTCTGAGCATGGGTAGGTACGGTTAACAGATGCTGAGAGAGTGACAAGGTGGTGTGGGCTCAAGTGCGTTAGTTCCTTTCCCTGCCCACCGGTGCGACGAGTCACTTCATCTACGCATCAAAGGTTGACGGAGGGCAGGTATCCACGAACTAAGATTTGAGTCCAATATCTGGAGCGTGGATTCCTCCTCCAAGATCCTAACTAGCCAGGATGGCCAGCTACGCCATACTGCGAATGCGGACCACGTCCAGGAGACTTCGCACACGCAGCGTGCCGCAAGAGCGGAGGCGCACGTGTGGGAGTTCTTTTCGGGCGCACCATTCGAAAGGGTAATCGGAATGCCTTCTTCTGGTCGCGTGCCAGATAGGACTCACGCCGCCTCCAGGTCTCATGGCTCCCACCGGACTCATCCGACGGACTTCCCCGCCTGCGGCCGCCGGAGAATCTTGCTATATGGTGGCCCCAGCCCCGCCCCAAACAGTGGCGGAGTGGGGAGCAGGATGCGGAACACCCGAAGCAGTGATCGAAGAGGACGGTGGCCGGCTGCGGCCAGGGCCGAGTGGCTGGAGGTGGCGCCGGACGAGCACCTTGACCCCGATCCGGTGGCGCCGCTGCCCCCGCGCCGGAAAGGGCCCCCGAGGGTGCCCTGCGCGAACGCCCCTCTGAGGGGTGGCCGCTGCCTCTGCCTCCCCTCCCCGCAGTGACATCCCTTTACAGCTGCGGATGCGGCACGGCGCAGAAGAGGTGCGTCCTAGGGGGAGGCCGCAGGGAGTGGCCAGAGCGCGCCGAGGTGCTATGACTCGCGCACGTTTTCTTGAGCCCTCACTTCGCTAGTTGCGAGAGGAGTGGGGAGTTTGTTTATTTTCACAAGAAGGAATTTGATATTAAATTGATAGTTCGTTTTTCGATGGAAAATAGTTTCTATTACACGGGAGTGAACATTTTTGTTTATCAGATTTGGTTTACAGTGCACGTTTTTAACATTTACTCTTAATTCAACTAATGGAGGCAAAAGAGTGGGGATAGGTATGCCGGGGCTCAAGAAAACGTGCGCGAATCCGCAGACGGCGACCCCGTGCAAGAATACCTCATTACAGCCAAATCCCGCAGGCAGCACGTGCTCACCATCCAAACTCAGACGTCCTTGCTATGGGAACCAAAGCGCACGTCGTCTCGGCATGCCGCTCTCATTCCGCTACATGGACACGGCGTCATAATCACGAACTAAAACTTGATGCCGCAGTGGAAGACGCATGGAGAGTGCTGTACTAGAACCAGGTCGTACAGCAGGGGGATAGGCCTGACCTGACAGTTGTTGAAGGCCACACCGCGGTCGCCGTTGTTGCGAGGTCGTTGAGGCAGGTCGCGGTGGCTCGCGCAGGAAACCCCGTCTCGATAGATGAGTGACATGAAGATGCACAGATATTCTCACATACAAGCAGAACACCTTGGTCAGCACTATCTGACAGAGGAACGCCTTTGAGACTACACATTTTTCAACGAAAATTGCCATATAGGACGCAGTTTTACTCTTCTTTAATATTTTAAAATTATTATTTCGGTTCTACTATTAAGAAACCGAAAAATTGAGAAAATTTTTAAAAAATGTTCCTACATGGGCAATAGATGTTGCATTAGATGGCAGCTGACAAGTTTAGGTGGCAAGTACGAATAGCTAGCCCAGAACAAAGAAAATAGAAAACTAATACAAGAAAGTATGTGCCATTCTGTAGCACCACTAGTTGTAATTGCCAACCGATTCTTTCCCAACCCAAATTATTTTGATATTGCTTTTACTTTCCCGCTACCGTTACCGCTGTGGAGAGAAAGTTATGTAATGCTGCCGGAGAAAACGGCGAATTTTCAGTAGAAAAACTCTTATTACAGGGCCTTGGCAACGAAAAAGTGGATACATTCAGGTGCTAAATTTAGGGAAAAAATCCTCTAACGCGTGGTGTAGCCTAAATCCATCCTTGATACCGAAAAATCATTGGTGGCAAAACGCCTGTCCGTCTGCCTGTCTTCGGCGACTTCCTACAACTACAATTCTAAAGATACATTTTTTTTCTTAATGAAATGTGTTTATGGAAAATAGATCTTCAAATAAAGTAATGTTCGATTTTTTGAAAATGTGATGGTGTTTTTGTTATTTGGTGGCAAACATTTTGGCGGCAGTTTTTTTATTTGGCAGCCCGCTCCGAATTTACTGTGCTTCGTGAACGTAATTCCAGGCAGTTGGATGCTTAGTAAGTTAGAATTTGTATAACATTTCATATTTCATGGTTTATTACATTCGACCTTTCATTATAAATTTACCCCTTACTCACAAAAAAGAATCGAAAGAAGATGTCCAGGTGGCTTTTATCAAAGCACATAACAAACACTCCCCCTCTAAAGGCGGCTCCACACATTCGGCATTCGCCGAGCAGCGAGCTACTGCTCGCCCTATCCCGAATAGCTGATAATTTCGGCGATGTCCGGTTCTTTTGATGTGTCCAAAAGACCGACAAGCGGTTGGGTAGGGCGAGAACTGAATGTTCGTCGCTCGGCAAATAGCAAGCAACTGATCCACACTACGAGGGATACGTATGTGTGGAGCTCGGAACGTTTCGCACGAGTATGGATCCGCCAATATTGACCGTGTGTTCTGGAGACGCCAGCTAGGCTAAGAACGTTGGACTCGCTCCTGGAGATAACAGCCAGCGGCACTTGTCCGCGCGTGAGATTGGGAAGGAAGCGCGGCGCAGAGCGAAAATAAACACTGGCTGCTCTCTCGTGGCCTGGGGCGAGCGGCGCGGCGCATATCACGCTGAGAGCGCCCGGCCTGCGCCCAGATGGAAGGATTCCGATTGATTATTTGTAGTTCCCGGGCACGCCAACGCCAAGAATCATTAGTCCTGTGGGTGTAGCATATGTTTTTATGATAGGAGGTGACGGTGTTCTTGCCCCACTGAATACTGGGACCCGACACCGACTTTCATGTCGGCTTGCGAGGCTTTCCCAAACCAGATATCTCCCCATCAATGAGGCACCGCCCCAGCCGATATAAGCTCTGAGCTCCTGAGTGGTCTCCCGACATGTGTGGAAGTGTAGTAGATGTAAGTTTGTAACTAAGGGTGTGAGCATACAAGGAAGAGGAAGGGAACATGGCGTGCGGTTCATGATCCGTTTGTTGGGATACTCATCGGCATGCCGCTAGTTCTCCTCCTGACAGTGGTTAAATTTGATCTAGCTAGTGTCAAAAAATGCGCCATCGAGACTCGATCCCTAGGACCATCCAGTCACAGTCACTGCAGAGTCAGCGGCAAAGCTGGCTTTGACCAAACTCAGCCGGTGAAGGATATTCGAGTCAGTCGCTGAAGAAACAGGTTTCTATAATCCATTACAAACGGAGATAGCATTACGATTGTTTGAAACATCGAAGATGCAAGAGAAATGGAATATATTCGTAACGTCCTAATTTTGTTTATTAACTTTATGTTTATTTATTTACTCTATACTTATATTTATTTAGTTCTCCATAGTGAAGAGGAGAATTATCGAAGCTCGGGAAGACTGTGGGTTCCAGCCCCTAGAAAGGCATTGGTGGTCCTATACTAGTGATTCTGGCGTCCTTGGCTGCTCATACTAACATGTATCCCTTCTGAAAATTATTGTAATTCACTTTACATCATTCTGCACTTTACTGAACCCATCGTCATACTGCAATGACACGTTCAATGTTGTCATTTGCGCAGTAAAAGGAGAACATATACGAATAAGCCTACTTCCTGATCTACGCTCGGTCACGGACTTGAATTATTATCATAATCATCATTAGTAAAACCTGAGTATTTAAAATCTTAAAGCGAAAAAAAAAACACGAGAATTTCGATATATCAGAGATACACGTATCATCTTCAACGTATGGACGAAAATTAGAAATACCAAAGCTAATTCCAACGCAAATATCAATGAATGCGAGTTATTGGGTTTCCATTTATCTAGAATTAATCTTCTTAATGATTAATATTAATTTCTATTGCCAGTGCAGTCAGTGTAGTCATGATGCTATGGTTCCAACAGATTTGCGTTATAGTTCGAAGTTGAATATGAATATTTGTACACGAGATAACTTATGTGTGACGTATGTGGAAAATGATATTGAAGTTCCGTTAACATTTTAGTCTCAGTGCACGATAAATTTACAATCCAGACAATTTACAGTTAGTATTACAATTAACATTACTGCAACATAAAAATGTCCACCACGAGGACACAACTAATGAGGCTAAAATTCAATGAAAATATTCATAATAAATTCAATGAATTTCATTAATTTTTTTATTTTACTTTGCAAGGAGCGAGTCGCATTAGCAAGCAGGCAGTGTTGTTCTCCGCTGTCAGTAAGAAACTACCTTAACTATTTTCTGAGAGACCTGATCCATTATTGTCTCAGCAGTTCAAACAGTACGAGTGTAATTTTATTGTTTTAAAAATTCGTACTCAATTTTTAAAAGTAATAATCACACAACTCCTTAATTCTAAACTTAACCAAAATAAGATCATATTAGTTACACAACAGTGCACAGAAGGGTTAATGAAGCACGACGCGCACGACGTATCCCATGGGGACACCATATCCCATATCATTTCCTACGCAATACGTTTAACATGGAATGAAAGGAGAGTCGAGGGACCAGCCACATCCCACTCTGGGAGGGGTTGGTGCATTGGCTTAGTCCGCAGCACGTTCCCACCAACTGCTTGATTCGCTCCGACCACGAGCACCCACCCCCGCACGTCAGCAAGCGCGTCATGCAACTAGCGCTACGCCATTTATATTCGGGGGGAATTTTTTGCCGGTCGGAATGCAAACTCGCAGCTGCTCATCTGTAACCATCTGCGCCACCGCGCCGCTGGCCTTCCTCTCCTGGGATTAAAATTCGAACCGGCGCGGCGTGGCGTGGCGTCGGGGAACGGGCGGGGCGGGGCGGGGAGGAGGCTACGTGAAGCGAGGAACGGGTTGGGCTTGAAAGGGAGGAAAGGGGACAAAGGGGAATAGACAGGGAAGGGGCAAGGCTCAATGGAATGGTGTCTAGTGGTGAGAGAGTGGGAAGGGAAGGGAGGAGTGAATGGAAGTGGTGAATGGAAGGGAGAAGAGCGGTGGGAGATGAGTAATTCGGGCGCGGTCGAGAGAGGGGGTTGGGTGGGTCAGGGAACGGAGGCGGGACGCAGAGGGGTGTGGTGGGGCCGGTTGGTGACGGGTGGCGCCACGTGGGGGCGGATGGGGCTGCGGGAGGACAGAAGGGGGAAGGGTCGGGACCGGGCGGGACGGAGAGAGGACAGGCGTGGAGGGACGGGTCGGGATCAAACTGGATGGGAGCGGGCGGAACGGGGAGGTTTGTGGGCGGGATGGAGCGAGGTCGCGGGTACCAGGAGCGGCAGAACGAGACGAGGCGCGCCACCCCTTGCCAGCACTGAATGCTCGGGCGCAGGAAATGCGTGGAATACATCAGCGCGATCTATAGGGTAACATTGGAATCATTGGCCGAGCAAATTCCGCGGCCCACGAAATTCGCCCAAACTTCCGCGTGGAAACGCAGTGCGAGCCGGGACTCGTTGTTTGAAGTCGTTACGCGAAAAGTTGTGGACTTTTTCGTTGGCAGCCTATGCATGCGGAATTCGCCAATCGCATCGGAATGGCGAACATTCAATAACGGGAGTTTTTTTGAACCGACGCGGTGTGATCTATGAGCATGCAGAGGCAAATGCAGGAATAAACGGTAAATATGTACCAGAAAAATGGTATATATCAATACAAAAATACCTTTGTGAAGAGGACACACGGGTTCTAGGAAAATTTCACTAAAGTAGAAGACTCACCTGAAATAAAACTGGTGGTGCCACAAATACCTGTCTTACACTCCTACTACCATTTGAAAAATTCTTAAAGAAACGAAGCCGGAAAAATACATACAATCTTTTAAATTCAAATCTTTAAACGACAACACCTTTCTGGAACAGAATTCAGTATATTCACGTTCTACAAAAATGTACCAATGCGTTGCATATTTTAGGAGTGAATAAAATTATTAGTATAAAAATTACATGCAATATTGTCATATTCATCAAAACTACTTGTTTTTATACCAATTACTCTCGTTTCTACATCTCATTACACAAAGCGTAATAATCTATTCATTATCACATGTAACTTAATTGTGATGCAATTTCAAATAGATTTAATGATTCAATAATATTTAACGTAGTCCTTCTTTTCAAGATTCAAATGACAGCCTCCCAGCAACTTTCAAATTATATTACCATTGGAGCAAAACCGCCTCAAAAAAGAAGCGCGGAAAATTTTGACCACCTCGATGTTTTTTCCAGTTTTCGAAAATACAGTGCGCGTCGACAATGGGACCAGTACAACTTCTTTACCGTTCTTTGCTACATACGTGAAAAAAGATTAAAGCTGTTTCTCAGAAAATAATTGTGTAAAATTTAAATATTGCTAATGTTTGATGCCAAATTTCGCAAAAAGTTCATATTTGCGAAAAATTGAACAGGACCTTACTTGAAGATCTGTTTTTGATAAACATATTGCATTAAGAAAACAAATTCTTCAATATTCTAGTTGTAGGAAAAACCCCAAAATTTGACTATTTTCAATTTCGAAAAATTAACTTTTATCGAACATAAGATCGTCTTAACATAAGATCGTCTTAAGCGACCTTTACGCTATCTGAGGTCACAATTTAATAAAAAATATTGCGGTTTTTAAGTAAAAATAGTTCTAAAAATAAAAATTACATATGTTGGGACACAAACTTACGCAAAAATTCTAATATTTTCGAAAAATTGAATGTGACATTATTTGAAAATTTATTTTTGAACTCACTTCACAACAGAACAAATTATCTTCATAATTGTGGTCATAGGAAGAAGCTTACAAATTTTGAATTTTTAGGCTTCCCGGTTCACATTTCGGGTGCACTAATGTTTGTTCTTTGGCTCGACAGCGCGCTACGGGCCTTGGCCGACCAGCGGTGACCCAGCCTCTCGGCCATGGGATAAGGGATCCGTGTGGTTAGCACGAACACATCCCTTCACCGTGTATTCTGATCATCATAACCTTAGGGTGGGCTTTTTCATCGTCACAAAGCAACAGATACCGGGAAATTTGTAAGGAAAGCGTATAGGTATAATTTACCTCGGCCGGGAATCGAACCGGGGTTGTGCCGTGGAAAGCGAGCACGCTAACCAATGAGCCACTGACGGAGGCCGGTTCTTCTATTAGGAAAGCAAAAAATTGAGAATATTTCAAAAAAATGTACTTTGTTTTGCGATAGATGGCAGCAGGCAAGATTATGTGACAAGACCGAAAAGCTAGCCCAGATCAAAGAAATTAGAAATCTTACTATGAGAAAGAGGGAGCCATTCTGTAGCACCATTATTGGCTTTATTGAGTTCAGTTGAGCTTGTTAGTGCTCGTCATTAATTCAATTAAGAACAACGATATTCTTGCAATTAACATGACAAATTCGTAATTAAATTCAAAGATCGAATGAATACTAAGTGTTTACACTATTTATTTAAATTACGAAACGATTTATTAAATGAGAATTAGAACATCAACATTGCGAAAAATTCGTAGTTCGTACAAAATTCTTAATTTACATAGTAACTCGTTAGAAACAACAAAAATTTTCTCACGAATTTTGTATGATTTCTAAAAGTTACTTTGTTATATTTGCACTGTGGTACGAGTTTAGGATTTTCCATATTCTTAGGTGTTGGTCCATTTGGAAGCGTAGAATTGACTTGTTATAACTAGAGTGTAAGTAGCCATGCAGGGTGTAAAAATGAAGAGATCCTTATCAACTCATTATCGTTATTGTATTATTAGATGCTCTTTTGCAACGGCAAACAGAGGAAAATCAAACCAGTGTCTATTTTCGGTATGATTCGGTTCCGAGTTTTGTTGAATCATTAGGAAAACGGAAATACTTGATTGCTATCACAGAGACTGCAAAAGATTTTCCTATGTAATCGCGATGAGGAGAGTTGTGAAAGCTGTAAAATTATTTTATCTTAAGAAATGAATTGTGTTTCTCCTATTCGTAGGCGAAACACGAGAAGACGTGGTGCACTAATATTCCCGACAGTTCAGAATTTGGAACGCAAGATCACCATAGAATTTGTTGTATTTGCATCAAATATGCATGGCTCATTGTTCGACATTCAAATAGGTCTAATAAGTGATTGCATGATACAGTACGATTTTTTGCGTGATGTTTTCACGCATTCTGTAGCAAGATATTTTGAAAGTAAATGACAAATGTGCATTTTAATTCCTGTAGCGGCATTGATTCACTAAATTTTCAGTCAGTCAAAACTAATGAAACATTTAAAGGGATGATGGTTAAATAGAGTGATTTCATGACCCAGATAATAAATCTGCCTCTCTCAAATGCAATTGATTCGTGATCATGTTTCTAAAGTTAAGGAACTAGAAGACATTGACAACATTTATGTGAGCTGAATAACCACACAGACTGCAAATAACAAATGTCAGTGTTGAAGAGCCTGCCAGAGCAGAAAAGAATGATTTATTAGTACTTTTAATGCGTGGCTCAATAGATGAGAAACTTTTGCTTCTCATCTAATGGCTCAGTGAGAAATTATCAATAATTTCACATACGATCAACACAACTTAAATCACGACATTAGCTGAATGGAGAAACATTGCCCATGCTGCACGTAACAAAGTAAATTGTTAACAACCCCGAATATTCAATAATTCAGTTTCCAAAAAAATATATTTTACATAATGTTCAGATGTATAAAATGAAAGGACCACATCCGCTACCCCTTACTTGGTACCTATATTTAATACAGCCGGTCTGAGCTTTACAAGAAGCATTGGCAACCGTAGAGTCGAAATGCGATGTCAGAGGCAGCAACCTGTTAAGAGCAGGCCCTAATGCTGCACGTCCGGCTAAAACTGAGGAGCAACCACCGGTCCGTCTTACAAGGGAGAAGCGTTTGCCACTACGCGTTCTAATAGCGGCACAGGGATGCATAAGAAATTAACGTTCCCTAATTTCACTAAGTATCTTTGATTTGAAAAATACTCTGCCTATCTTTCCTACGGGAGATCCTCACAACTGCATCGAGAAGGTAGCAGGTTCTGCTGCTTCATATCTGCATGGAGGAGGTAGCAGGGTCGGTGGTCCGAGCATTTGCTGGAGGTCGTGGAAGGGAATCCGCGACCTCCCTTACCACGGACGATCATTTGCCTTCAGCCCTGCGACGGTCTCTTCGCAAACTGCTAGTGGCACGGGTGAGGACACGCGCGAAATTAAAGTACTGTAACTCCGTTACCTATCTTCCATGTGAGCAATACGCCGCCGACCTTTCCTCAGGGAGGCCCTCATAACGCGACGAGGGCGTTGAGCGCGGTGGCGGGGGGGGGGGACGCAGCTAATGAAATTCCGGGGGCGCGGGTGCCCGTGCGGCGCCGCCCGCAAGCAAACACATTAGCGGCCACGGAGCCACCGAGAGGGAGAGGGCCTCACGAGCGGCGGGATGGGGAGTGTTGCAAAATATGGCCAAGGGGAGAAGGACACTAATAATGTCGTTGGTTGCGAGTAAGGTCACGACGAGTCGGTTGAATTTGACTTCGAATTCCCAGTTTATTTTTGTTTCATTTTGCTTCTTTCTATCGAGGTTTTACGAATAATCACAAAATCGTGCCATGATTTCTTGTTTTAAAATCATGAATAATGAAATAATGAAATAACGAAATAACGAGAGTTGTACGCACCAGTCGGTTCGAGAATCGATGAGATACATTATGATGAATAAAAGATTGTGCGCTACGAGTACGTACGGAGCGGAGGAGAGGGCGTAAAAATAATGGGCGGAACTATAATCAATTCCAGTGTTCTCCCTTGGAAACAGAATATTAAGAATACAATATTTTTTAGGAAAATCCTAAACTATCGGACGAAAACCTTGAGAAAATCTAATTAGAGAAGGAATTTATCCACATCAATTTCGAACTAAGTTAATTCTTTTGGGAGAGAAAGAGAGTGAAAGATAAATTAACAGTGTGGAAAAGAGTAAAGAATAAAAAAAGACAAAACGTAATAAAAGAGGAGAATGTTAATAACAAAAAGGTAGGGGAAATGTGCGACAAAGCTTGAGAGCATAGCGGAAGCTAGGCTCATGATAGCCTAAAGTGCGGGCAGTGATAGCGACAGTGTGGATGCAAGTTAATGGATCACAGAAACGGCAGAACGTCATCGACGAAAATTGTGCAGCCGTGAAAACTCGCGTGTATTCCGCAGGGCCCAGCTGTGAGGACCCAGGAAGTGGCGAACTGCAAAGCAGCGGGCAGGGCGGAAGGTGGATGTGAGGGCAGCGAAGGGCGGACGAAGCCTGAGTAGACGGAAAGCGCAGCGAAACGCTTCCTTCGCCTCTCTCCACCGCCGCCATTTCCCCTGGGCGGGATTACGGGGCTTAGCCCACGGCCACCCCGATCGCCCGGAGCGGGTCAGGGCCTGCGAGTGCGCGGCCCCGGGAGAAAGCGCCACCCCCACACGCACGCAAGCGGTGGGGTAGGTTTAAAGGGCTCTGGACGGGCGGACGCACGACAGGGCGCCGAGAGAATTTGGCAGTGTCCTCGGATGAGATCTAACTGGCCGTGGGATTTGCATAAAACGAGCGAGGACAAGGCGCGGACGATTAAGGCACGACGGAGGCCCGGCTGCCGGGCGAGGCCACTGAGTGAGGACGGGGATGGGCGGGGGCGTCGCGATTCAGAGCGGACGCCGAGTGGCCATTCGATATCTGCTCCACAGCCCCCTGGATGGGCGTGGGGCCTCTTTGCCCCGACAGGCGCCGAGAGTATGCAACCGCTCGGACAAGTGAGCTTCATGGGGCTGATTACCTGCCCTGGCCGTTTTCACCCTGCGGAATGCCAATAGTTGAGGTCAAGAATCATCGCGGGACTTACAATCATTCATTGTTTAATTAAAAATCATTTTAATATAGTTTCTTTGCACGTAATAAGTAGTAGTTTCATGTACATGTGTATATGTGTATATATATATATATATATATATATATATATATATATATATATATATATATATATATATATATACGTACTATAACATGGGTGGAACCACTAATTGATAACATATCTCGTAATCCGGATCGTTTTTTAGAAATTGATGTGTTTTTGTAACATTTTTCCATTGAAGCGGCGATTTTCCATTCGCTCATTCCTGTTTAATAAATGGGGAACTTCGCGAGTTCATCCTTCAGACAAACGCGGTATTTTACTTGAGCACAGTATTTTCTACGATTCTGCTTTTGCCGAAAGATGACTTCGTCTAAAGAAGACTCAAATGCTGCATGCAAAATTCCTGAAAGTTCTTGATTTGTCACGCAAATACTATTCTGTTATTTTAACAACTGTGACAACATATTCTATAATAAATTTAAGTAAAAAATACAAAAATAAATGAACAATATCTTATTAATCATAAGAATCAGAAGAAATGAATGCTCTACGAAACTGATAGAAGTGCGTTATATTACTCCAGCGGCGCATTTTTTTACTCCAGGCCTCCGCCCTGATATCGACTCGTAGTCCTTTGAGCGTTTTCGGAAAGCTGGCAAGACCATTCACGAGACATTTTCTTTTGGTTTCTCAGCGTGACCATGGAAGGTTGAATGAAAAAGTGCAACTTCATTATTTTATCTAATAAAGTACTTGGATATTCTGAATGACTGAGCCGTAATAAGCACTGAAATGTTGTTTTGAAAATACGCTTTCTAGGCAAACATTTGCATTGCAGAATCATAGAAACACTTCAGAAACCTTTATTATTATTATTATTATTATTATTATTATTATTATTATTATTATTATTATTATTATTATTATTATTATTATCATTATTATTACTAATATTATTGTTGTGAGTATTTATGAGATTATCACCCATATGTCAAAATTACCAGTATTAATGCAAGGGAATCAAAAGGGTTCAATAGGAGTGCAAAGATTGTTTTACCAGGACTCCTTTAGTGAAATTGTGCATTTTTGCCAAGACTACAGGTGTTTGTGAGAGGTAATCAGTCACGGGCAAAAGTTGCCAACATCAGAACAAAGGGACTAAAGATTATACGTATTGTATTATACATGTAATATTACTCATATATTGTATGTAAGATTGCACACAAGTATTGACATTATTGTAAATGAAGATTCCTTCATTGTCATTGTGTTGTTTTTTTTCAATTGTTTTCTCCTTACACATTACTGTTGTTGGGGACCATCATTTATGTATAATAAGTGTGTATTTCTTTTGTTTGTCAATCAGTACTTTTTGTTATGAAAAAGGGTACACATCTACTTTTTCTTTATTGGTACCAAGTGTATTTATTTTTTTAGTTGTGTGTACAAACTCAACGGGTTAGCAACAGGTACAAACTCAACAACTCTATATATCAGTTCAATGGGAAGTGATGGTCTCTATTTCTTAATTACAGTCTACAAAGAGGTCCCGATCCCCACATCCAGGAATGTATTACCCTCGAAAGAACCTAAATTGAGGATATGATATTTGGAAAACTCCCCTCAATCATTTTTTACCTCCGGTGCATTATATTCGTACTATCCAAGCGTCTCTGTTAAACGGTGTAACAATCGGTTGAGTAGTTTCCATCACTCTTCACGAAGAGTAACCGGAAGACGCATTACACAAATGCAAAGAAAACATGACAATTTTCTTATTGGTAACAAAACTCGACGACTGACGCGCCCTCTTCCCAAAAAGAAATGGTTTTATTCCTTTGCTTTGCTTGAATAATGTACCTCTGAAATGAGATTATGGAGTTATTGACACCGAACTCCGAGCTTTTATACAAGGCACAGAGAAGAAAATAAAAATGTTAGTCTCTTGCAATTTGTCTGTGATGGCTGAAGTCGAATAAAGTTTCCTTCTGAGTGTTTTTGACCTTTGCGATCACGTTGACAGAGTTTGGATAAACAGTGTCATTAATTTTCAGTGCAGGTTCGTTAACTTTTAGGATGTATTTTCACGAAACGATTGAAGCTATCCACAAGTGTTTACAATTATAAAACGAGATGGCAATACCGCGAATCAAAACACAGCAGTTGTGCACATTTCAGCAAGCGTATAAAGTAATAAATACAATGCAGACGCGCAATAAAAATGTGGCATCCTTATAAATAAAATCAGATCTGCGTTAATTTAGCAGGCAAGATGAACATTCTGAAACAAATATCTTTAATTCTCAGAAGAAAAATTTCGTTGCTTTTTAAAATATTTGCGTTATATTGAAATATTTATCTAAAAAATTGGAATCAATTAGAAAAACATTTCGCCGTAAATTTTCTACTGTCGACCGTTCCTTGTTTGGGAAATACAAAAAAAATTTAAAAAATAGACTAAATGAAGTGAATATTTTGTGAAATGTACATTTTTCAAAATGGTTTATGCGCACGCCATCATTTGCGTGTCAGCACTCAATGGAAAATGATGCAGAATTCTATAACATATCACACCTGAATGTTAGCTCTTTTAGTATTTATGAGACTATTCCTAAGGTCCTTTTGGTCCTTTTGATTGATTTCATGGACGATGAGTCAACAACTACAGCTGACGTGTACAGTCAAACGCTAACCAAAGTGAGACGTGCGAAACAGAATCGACGCCGCGGGAAACTTTATTAAATGGCATAAAATGGCATAATCCTCCTTCACGACAACGCACGATCTCACCTCGCAGCCAAAACCAAGGATGATATTCAATGTTGAATGCCGGAAGACAGTATCCCATGGCGTCGATTCTGGATCGCACGTTGGGAACTTTTCGATCACTGTCCTTATAGACATGACATTGCACCAAGCGACTATTTCCTCTTCTTGCATTTGAAATAGTGTTGAGTGGACAACAATTTCACAACGACGATGAACTCAAGACTAGTTCAATTCCCAGGCGGCAGACTTCTTTATATGCAGAGAAGTTAAAGAGGCTGGCGCAGCATAGCAGAAAGTGTATAAACGAGAACGGCGATTATGAGGAAAAGTAAAGTAGATATGTAGTAAAATATTACTGTCAATAAAAACCTTTTCTCGTCACCTTATTTTGTTTGATGACAAAACGGACCTTACTTTTGGAAAATGCCTCATATATTACTAAACAAAGTTTAGTATAAAAAGAGGAATTTATTTGAATTCCCGGGATATACTGAATTGTAATTTGAGAGATCTTGAATTTTAATTGACAGGTATTAAATTGATTGTATAGAATTCCTGAAAGAAAAGAAAATCATGATAATTATTATTATGACGAAAGCTAGTGACATTAACATGATATCAAAAATTGAAACTATTCCTTTCCGAATCTCGACGCCAGAAAATGTAATTGAATTTTATCAAAATACAATATTAAAAATACAATATTTTATTATCAAAACACACTGTTGCACTCCATTATTAAAACCTATTTCTTAAATAAATAACGTTATTGTTGCGATACAAAAATCTACACTTGCGATTTTATCACTCGTATTTTAACAGATATTGAGGTAAATTTGTGTCATGATGGACTAACTCGTCATGGTAGACTAAAAAGTATATATAGTTACATTAAAAAAATCAAAGTTACCTGAATATCTGGAAAAATACAAATGATAAAATAGAAATGAATACATGTATTAATAAATATTTTATACGTTGTAACAGCACTGAATGTCATGCATTATTTTCTAATTACAAGCTGTTCAGCAGCGGAGAATCTAAATTAATATACAGAATCGCGTCTTGCTATGCAAAACGCTGTGGATTTCGCTACTCAATGTTGTCAGGAATTGTGCAGAAACGGCGAAAATACGCATGTCGACAGGTATATAATCTGGCGAGGGCTGCAGTTAGCTGTTGTTCCAACCGAAGAAAGCCTGAAGCGCCGTGACGTCAAAAGTACGGTATGCGGCCGAGATTAGCGAGGGTGGAGTAATGCGTCAATGGGGCGTTTCGGAAAAGTGTCTTCAGGTGGCGCCAGCGTACGGATGTGAGACACGTCACGGGACATCCAAACGGGTACCTGATTGGCGGGGAGCCACCGTGTCATTGGCGTGGGAGAGGGTCCGCGAAAACAATATACACGGAGGTCGCGACATTCTTCGGCCTTCTCTCAAACTTTTAAGTGATCTCCGAGCTTCTGTTTCGGCTCCTCATAGTTTCGCCATACGGCTGCATAAGTGTCGCTAAGTGCTTTCAATGAGTTTGCCGAGACATTCACCGCTAGCGCATGCTCAAAGTAATGGCCCACATGTACGTGATAATTTGCGGGAGCGGTCGCTGCAATTGAGGCGAGACAGGGGGTTTCTTCCCTGACACATCGCTCTCGCCACGCCGCTCCATCACCGAAGAACAAGCGAGGCCGCCACACACACGCGCCTTGACGCGGGGCCCGGCTCCGACTAAACTCTACTGCGCGGGCGATCTACCGATCCCTCGCTATCTACTGGAGCCCACCGCCTACCAGCGCCAGTACCACCGCCTACCACCACAGTAAACTGGGTGAGATCGCCAAATGGGCAAATGATCATAAACAATGAGAAGGTGGAGAGAGAGAGGGAAGGAATTGACTATCATTAGGTCATAAAGGCGCAGTAGGCGAAATCTTGAATAGTATGCATGTATAATTACTCTGGGTGGGTTTTATAATTGAATTCAATCCGCTTACTTTAATGATTGGGAAAACTAGGAAACCCGTGCATGCATGCCTCCTTAATCCTTGCCGGATCATACATGTGGCTACGCAGGTGAGTGCTCACTATCGACTAGCAGGCGGACGAGCAGCCAGCCCACGAGACAAGATGGCAAAAGGTTGCTATATATATATATATATATATATATATATATATATATATATATATATATATATAGCAACCTGTGTTTGAACATAGTGTTATTATTTAAATTATCCCAAGAGAGGTCAACGGACAGCGACATTTAGTGGGTGATAAAACAGCTGCAAATGAATTAATTGGCGGTACAAACGATCGCAGTCAACCATGATTGCATGCGCTGTTGCGGGAACATTGGGCTCAGTAAATTCGTAACTGTTATGATTAATGTTATATTAATGTGCTAATAATAGTAGCAATAATAATAGGAAGGAGATGAAGAAGAAGAAGTTCTCTGACCGGGAGGTCCTAGGTTCGAGTCCTGACGGCGGCAGGATTTTCGACAATAGCTTTTCAGCTAGGTCGAATTTAGTCGCTGTCTGGAGGAGAATTCTACCGGCCGGCTGCTCTGATCGGTAGTGTTCCGTGATTTCTCCGATCAACACCAGGTGAATGCCGGAGCAGTACCCTTCTAAACGGGCCACTGACCGCGCGCGATCTGTCCTTCCGCTTCCTTGTCTTATCCTCTCCTCTTACACACACACTTACACTAACATGCTCGACACTACCACATATTCCGGGAGACCGGTCTGGAGCTTAGAGCTTGTCCCGGCTGGGGCGGTGCCCCGCTGGTGGGAGAGTCCTGGTTAGGGGGAAACCCCACTACCCGACGGTAGGTCGGCGCCGGATCTCGCCATCCAGCGGGGGAAGATCACCGCCATCTCCCGAGAGAAAAAAACATGCACTAGACTAACGGGACTAATGAGCAAAGCAGTTGACGCGCCCGGAAACACGAAAAAATCAATCAATGAATCAATCAAAGGAGAAGTTCACTATGCCTTTACCATAGTTTGGTAACACACATTTTAGTTAGGGACTGAGTAAAGAAAAAAAGCGATAGACGCATTCCATTATCAAAATCTGAATACAGCTCGTGCGCGGGCAGGCGGGGTCCGAGGCCCTCGGGCTCTGGGGGGTCGGCGCTGCTGCGTCCTCCGAAGCTCCGACTCGGCGGCGGGGCCCCCAGGGAGCCCGGCGCCGCCGCGCGCCGCAATTTGGGGCCCCGGCCTCCACTTTTATGGGCGGTGCCCCCGGGGGGGCTCTTAGCCGACGGCCTTCCGATCGTTGCTCTCCAGGGTTATGATCCCGCGCCCCCGCCACCTCTTCTCTTCCTCGGCTGTGCGCTCGAGAGAAAGCGGGCCGCAAGGGACGGATACAGCACGGGGTTCCAACGTCTGGAGCCTACCGTTGAATACGACGCAGTATTTTTTTTCTGAAAGCACAGTGAAAATCAGGGACGTAGTGTGAACGAACACGGAAACTTGACTCTCCAGAAAATTTGTTATTTATGTAGATTCAAAATTGTCTGATATTCTCTTAAATTCTCTCTGATATTCAGTTATGATATATAAGTCGAATGTTATGCTTTGTTCTTGCCAAATAGTAAGCGCACTCGCGACAAGAAAAACAAAGATGCTCCGCCGTGAAAAAACGTTCGATACACTTGACCAGAGTCCTCCAGATTGGCACTACGAAGGGTCTTCCCTGTGCTCTAGCGACGATCCTGCAAGGCGGAAATGGCGCCTTTAACGCTGACTGCGTAACACTCAACGTTCCACCATTCCGGCAGCTATATCGTGCGCTTAGCGTCCTAAGTGTCACGTTAAGCGTGCATTATCGTGCGGAAACAAACATTTAGCATGTTAATGTGCGCAATGCATTCGATCGTAAGGCAGGTTTTCATAAGACCCTGACTCTATATATCTTTGACAATTTCAAAACGATGCGAATTTTACATTTAATTTCGCAGAAATGGCATTTTCATGGATAATGATGACGTTTCAGCGTAGCAGCAACTATGAATGATATTCGATGGATGCAGTATGTTGTTCAAAGTGTTGGGCACGTGATCTAGGTCTCGAACACGTCTCCCTCTGCAACACCACATGAACAACGAAATGACTCTGGTTTTCTTGTTAATTATTTGGGTTTCCGGGCGCCTCAACTGCTATGGTCATTAGTCCCGTAGTATAGTGGATGTTATATCCGGGAACCGGCAGCATCCTCCCCCCTATAACTCAAAACCCGGCGCCGACGTATATGTCGACTTGCAAAGGCTTTCCCTTTCAGGTATAGACGAAAGCGCACGAACTCTAAGATCCTGACTAGACTAGCCTCCACACATGTGTGGCAGTGCAGTGCATGTGTGTATGTGAAGGGAGAGGAGGGGAATGGTGGAAAAAGAAAATTGCTATCCGTCCGTGGCCTGTTTGTTGTAGTACTGCTCCTGCATTCGCCTGGTTTTGATCGGAAAACCACGAAAAGCTACCGATTAGAGCAGTCGGCCGCTAGAATTCTTCAGGCAGTATATGAATTCAACCTAGCTGGTGTCGAAAATCCTGCCACCGGCGGAATTCGAACTCTAGGAGCTCCCGGTCAGAGGCGCTGCAGTGGCAACAGTTATTTTCCTTAACCGTCGCATCCGGTGTCACTCTGGTCTTCGATGTGACTTCAAATGACAGTGCTTTTGGCAGTGTGGTCCTTCATATCGGAGAGGTTTGTGCCTAATGCAGCTTGTTGTAGAACTCCTGTTGGTTATTGAAATAGTCCTGGGATTGTTAGCCATAAAAATGGTCTATGATACGCGATGGAAAAGTGAAGATGACGCAATTACCGATCCACTATTGCAAGTAGTACTGCACAAGGCCGGATGTGCGTAAATGACGAGAAATGATGACCGAAGGGATATTTGAAGGCAGAATCTGATGTAGCTTATGGTTGCCGATGCACTATCGCTTATAAGAGTTCTTCACTACTTTCAATCAGTCAAGGTGAAAATTTGTTTCATTTTTTCTTCCTTTGTAAAAAATCTTTGTAAAAATTAATTGAATAATTTAGATAAAATATCAAGAAAGTAATTTTAAAATTTTCTTTACGTGAAAATTAATTTTAAATCACACGAAAGAAATGGTCTAATAATTATGAAGAAACGAATGCCTAACAAAACATAATTAGATAACAAGCATGTTGCCTTTAATTGTACTTACAAAATTATTAGTAGTATTATTAGTGGTAGTATACGAAGTAAAGATCGTAAGCCACCCTATTACAATATCAGATTGAAGGACTATTGAACAAAGACGTTACTTCGAATTTGATAGCCAATTGAATCTTCATATAAGAATTTAAGATACGAATATCCTATAACGTTTTATCTACTGCCAACATTTTATTGAACTACGATTTTCATTTACAGTTGACAATTCTTTCTGCGAAAGGTGACTTACTGATGTAGTTAAGGGAAGCACTGTATTAATTCTAACATTACTTATTACGAAAATAATAATTGTTATTAGTGAGACATGGATTTTCAGAAAACTTGTGTTTTAAAAACTGCTGCTATTATGGAACAGATCTCATTTTGTTATATGTGTTTTGAGATTCGCAAAGGGAATAAAATACATTTGTACACACATCTGCATCATTAAAAAACCTGTTAACGACGTCAATCCAATATGAAGAAATATATACAATATGTCACGTAAAATAGTTGATAATTGTTTTTACTGAAAAATGTCATTTTGGGGTTAGTTTCAATTCTTTTCCTACAACATTAATTTCTCATCTTCCTAAATTTTTAACAGGAGAGAAATAGTGATTTATGTTCTACTTATCTTCGTATTTGCGTAATGCCTGTTTCGATGTGACCGTATGTTTTGTTAAATTCTTTCATTTGAACTGCAGGCTTTAATTTAAAATAAAACAAACATTCCGTGCGCACTTAATTGAGCAATTGTCGTGATTTGTGACACACACACTTCAGACTATACTGCATTTCAATTTCTTATAACATGAACTTCATTGCACAGAACTCACATGAATTTAAAACAATAGTTTTTGCTATTTTAATACCGTCGTTTTGTTTGACAGCAATTATTTAAAAAAAGTGGTGGAAAACAGCAGTAACACTACAAACGTGTTATGAGTTTTTAATCTTGAAGGAAACCTTCAGGATATCCTGAATTCACCCTGGAGAGCAGTCTACTCAAATTAAATGCCACAACAAAAAAGATAAAATCGAAAAACAGAAAGGTTAATGAAACAATACAGAATGGAATTCCAAACACGTAAAAAGCACGACCCCATAAATATATTTCACGCACATATCGATTTCCTAAACTACAACACATTTCAATTTCAGGATTTATGTCAGGGCACGTTACTTCTCCATGACCGCATGAGTAGAGAGTAGTAGATTTTCCGCAGTCCCTCTCTTATTCGTCTGGGTGATGCTTGTGCTGGCAAGTCCACACAGGATAATGTCATCGTATGCTGTGGAGTGATTGTTTTTGGCATACACTCTTTACGGGTGATATTCGCAGCTGTAGTATCAGAAATTTGTTAATGTTTAATTTCTGACGTGTTCAAAAATTGATTGATTAATCATTTAATGTTTCAACTACAATCATTATTAGCCGCAAGTGCAGAGCAGGGCTTCCCCCGAACGAGATATTCGGCCCTGACATACACATGGGCTTGCCCTGTTTTCCTTCTCCACATATCTCCACGAGTGGCGCACCATCGTAGCCGTAACAAGCTATAAGCTCCCACAATTATGTATTGTAATTAATTAGTTACAATACAGGAATTAGTTACAGTGGGTGCTCAAAGGTGACTAGGGCCATGGTGGGAGAGACCGATGCTCACACACCTCTGCCACCGTTAAATGGGATTCTCCGCCCGAAGAGCATTTGAGGTGGGAGGAGTGTAGTTAGCAAGTCCAGTCGCTCTCCTCCTCGCGGTGACCCCTGGGTGCTCTCTGCAGCGAGAGCTCATGGAGTAGCAAATGAGAGAAGGGCGAGTTTCCGGCGCCTAGAAACGGAAACATTGGGCTAAGAGAAAGGAAACCCTGGCAAAACCAAAGCCATCAATCGGAAAACACAAAACCTCAAACATTTTCAACACAAATTTAAAACCACGCCGACAAAATGAACGACTTTTGGAAAGGAAAAAGACTTTGAAAATCGGAACATGGAACATTCAAGAGATATTAACAAAAGCTGATTAAATAATTAGGGAAGTAGACAAGCATGACCTGGATATCGTAGAATTATCAGAAACCAAGAGTAAAGGAAAAATCCAGAAGAAATAGGGAATTTTATAACCATATAGACAGGGATTCGAAAGGAATAGAAGAGTCGCAGTCTGTATCATTGTTAGTAAAACAAACATATACGAAACAAACTATTCCACATAAATCGACTTCGCAAACATTGTTCCATTAATATATTAAAAAACTGCACAAAAAATTCGAGATTCTATTAAAGAAAATCTAATCTGGTTAGTTTAGACGAAACGCCTGATCTGCATGTAATGTAATTGTTGGTACTGAGGTATATTTAGTTACTTCGCAGCGTGCACTGGAACCCTCCGGTCACATGCACTTACCGCTCGGCGCAGACGCCCCTCCTCATGCGCACGTGTACGCTGGCCGGCCCTCGCCACCCTCCGCCCGCTACAAACGGCTTCACGGGCGTACAAAGACGCCCCCCAGGCCACCCCCGCGAGCCGCTTCTTCAAGACGGAAGATGCCCTTCCGACACCCCGCCTCATTCCTTGTCCCCGACGATCGTCGGATTGAGTACCGGAACAGTCACATTAGGGAAGCTGATGGCACTTCGTCTGTCATCCCTCAGGAGGCGCCAGAAAATAATCAGCAAAACAACAGACCGCAAGCGCTGCCTCGCGCCTTCTCCGAGATCGCTACGGACCCATGGCGGCACAAAGGTGACCAATTAAAAGCATAGCAAAGGAGGTCGTTAAGGGGAGGGATTGCCTAGAGCCAATCGACGGAAAGGATTAATGGAAGGTTCCAGAAGCCTGATGATCGAACCAATCAGAAATCACGCAAAGCACTACGCACGTGACAGAGCACAGAACTTTCCAAATGGGGAGAAGAAAGCAAGTTAACAACCGAGCTTCTAGGAAAAAGACACTTGAGCTGAGGACTTGAGAGAGCGCACTTGAGATGACTTGTTAGAGGACAGATGATCTGAGACCTTGGTAACAGGAACTAGTAAGAAACAGAGTGGATAGGCCGAGCTGGACAGAGAAAGAATTTAAAAGACGAGACTTAGGCAATTTATGGCGGAGTCAACTATCTACTGGCGTGTGACTGACCAGCACCTGCCGGCCTAATCAATCGGAATATCCAACACTCCGTGTGATGGATCACTTAGACCGACACCCTAAAAGCAATTAAAAGAGTGGCCAGTCCGTTCTACCGGCTGTGCGAACGCAGACGAGGTGGTGTTCGACCGCTTTGTCTTCTCACCGACTTCGTGATTCGTCATTTCGAGCATGGTCGCGGACGGCTGCTGATTTCCCGGGCATACGACGGGGGCACGAGATCCTCCAGTGTACGAGGCCTCTTCAGACGTCTTCTGTCGGGACTCCACAGCCGGAATTTACCGGTAAAGGCCCGCGGGCGTGCAATCCCACTGATGTGAGATAACACGATCATCGCCACAATGTTTTTTGTGTATTTGCCCATCTCTATTTAAGTTAAACAACAATTCTGGACTGGAGATCGTTAAGTGAAATAGTAATTTTAAACTGTACTTAAGACTTTTCTATTTGTCAATAAATGTGTTCCCGCCACTTAGACGGGTTACACTTACAAAATTCCATCTATGTGTTCATTCAAATATCTAGTAAACACAATGAATCCCTTCCATTCAGAGCACCCAGATCCTGGGGTTCTCACTGCCGGAGCAGGATGGCAGGTAAGATGCACACTTGGCGCCCACTAAACAAATTTAGCGTGTGTGACCTGTTATCCACCAATTACCGGCGCACCCCGTGTGTGACGGTAACCCCCCTTCTGTAGTGGCTACTCAGCGGGTCATTACAGCACGCTCGCTCAAAATGAAATTTCAAAGGCTTATATAGCAAACGTATTCAATAATGCAAGGTTTTGTTGTGACCTGAAGGTATTCGATATGAAAATGTAGTTTTGTTTATATCGCATGCGTCCCCCTATATGATACGATACGATAAGATACGATAAGATACGATACGATACGATGAGGCAGGAGGGGGGCTAAAACTTCTTTATAATAGAATTATTCATGTGAAATGCATGGCACATGCAGCTTACTATCTGAATGAAACTATGCGCTAAGTTTTCCAACTGTTGATTCTTTAATATCAAGCGTTAAAAGATTTTCCTTAAATCTCCAAACGGAATCAATTTGTTCCGGAAGACTCCGGGAAATTGGCTCCAGAATTCCCACTTCCTCCTGAACTGATCATTAAGAGATGTGAAATCTGGTTAGAGGCTGCCATATGTTTTTATTAACATTTTGAAATTATTGACTATGTATTGGAAGAACGTAATGAAAATGAAGCAGAAAGCTTTGTTGAAGCGAAGGTTTCTATATGTAGAGATAGAATAAAGGATGACTTAATTTATATTGAGACACGCTTCAACGGCATCTCCATAGCCATCACAGCGCTCGAACAAAATGACGTGCCACTTGTCGCAAATATAAATTTAATGGAAAGTATCTTACTAGAGCTTAAATCTGCACCAAGAAAAATTGCAAAGTTTGTAGTAGAAAATTGTAACTATGTACTAGAAAACATCCGGGTTACCGTACATTACAACATATTGCCTATATCACGTCTGGTAAAACGGAGAGCAAATTGTCAGATATTGAAAAAACATTGTCGCTGGAAGAAATAGCACAATTTAAATATGCTCAATAATATCTGTGGTAGCTGAACGTTACTTTTTCTTAGTTCAAATCAATTTTGAGAAACATCGGAGAATCATTTCTGTTTTCAAACCTTAAAATGATAACTGTTATACTCTGTAATAGAAAAAATTAAGCGACTTTCAGTAACAATTCCCCTCCATAATTAAGCTGAGTTTGTCATAACTTGCATTGTTTTGGTAGATTATATGTTACTTAGATCTTCAGTAAGAAATATAACGAATGAAAAGAACAAATTATGATAATTTCATCATTTTTATGATGATGTTAATGCATATGTACCTGTTTTAAATCTCATAATTACGTACATGTTTTACATATTTTAATGCATAACTATCCGAGCCCTACGTTTTAGTTTTATATTAAAATAGAATGCCCCTATTTCATTTATTATTCAGTTTCAATGAGATTATTGATTTCAATTTTATTAATAATTAGTTTACAGGATTAACCTATTAAAAATTGCCGAGTATATTCACGGCGCAAATAACTTTTTGATAGAACTAGATAGCTTGCAACTAACTTCTGATAGAACAGATAGCGTAAGATTCAATATAAAGAACTCAAAAAATGCAAATAATACAGTAACACAATATACAAATAATACAATTACATAAAATACAAAATAATTGAGAGAACATATCATACAAATATATACAAAACAAGCTGTATCAAATGAGACTTGACGCATTACAAATATATCATTCATTAGTGCTTGTAGAAGTTAGTTTGAACTATTCATTTATAACGAATACCCGTAATTTCAGAATTGATGAAAGAAAGTAATACAGAGTTTTAGATCTTTCAGAGTTTAGATTAACCAAACAGTTGGGAAATGATAATGAACCAATGTGATATGATCCTCTAAGCTCTTAATAGATTGGGCACTTACATAGAATATGATTAAGATTGTCTTCAGTATTAATATTACATATCGAACAGACCGAATTTGAGTATATTTTGTGCCACATATTTCTACAGGTGATGTTGATGTCTTTGTCACTGGACATCCTGATTTGAGCGACTACTCTAGTAATGGAAGTGGGGAGAGCCAAAGTTAGGTATTTCTCTGTTTCTGTAGCTTCCAGATCCCTAATTTCTCGTTGAATATATCACTGAATATATCAATATTGGGGTTGAATATATCCATATTGGGGTATTGAGTGCTTTCGTGATTACATATGCGATTTGGGAGATGCAGACGGCCCCTGTGAGTGCGTATATATACTGGTTCTTTGTATTTGTGGTTTTTGCTTCGCCGCCTGAAGTCCGCGCCGGCCATGCGTCGAAGCAGCAAATAAAAAATACAGTAATTGATACTGCATAACCGGTAGGATAAATATAGAACTAATAAAATCAGCTCCATCGGTGTTGTTTGAACAGCTTTCAGAATTATTTAATGCATGTCTCAGGGGATGTGGGATATCTGAAGTCTTTAAAGTGGGTTACATCTCCAATATATAAAGAGGACTGCTCCAATTACCGTGGTATAACTGTCCTGAGTTCCCTTGGTAAAATATATGGTAAAATTATTAAAAACCGATTGGAAAATGAAATAAATGAAATGGAAGAACAGAGTGGATTTTGGTGCTGGTAGATCCTGCATAGATAATATATTTACCATCCGACAAGTTACAGATAAGCGGTTGGCGCATAACCTCGAGACACGGTAAGGGTTAGTAATGGAGACATCTAGTCTATATTGACTTGCAAAAGGCGTACGACAGTGTCCCCCTTTCAAAATTGTGGATGGCCATGGAAAACCAACATATTAATAGCGTATATATTAAGGTCATTAGAGAGTTATATACGGACAATATCGCTTATGTCAAGTTAGGAAATAGCATACCAAAAGAAATGAAAATAAATAAAGGGCTAAGACAGGGGTGTTGTATTGCACCAACTCTCTTCAAAATATATTTAGGAGAAGCTCTAAGAAACTGGAAGATAAAATGTGAAAGGATGGGAATACAATTAAATGACGATATGTTATATTCACTAAATTCTGCAGATGAACAACAGATATTCGCAGAGGATGAAGACGATGCACATTATATGTTAAGGAAATTAAATGAGGAATATGGAAAATGGGGCTTGAAAATCAATTTTAAGAAGACAGAGTACATGGTGGTAGGAGGGACAGGAAAAGATTTAGTAATGGAGGATGGCTCGGTTGTTAAGTGTTGTCAGACGTATAAGTATTTAGGAACAATTTTAACAGACCAAGGGGGCAGTGAAGAGGAAATTAAACATCGCATTCGGCAAGGAAAATCTGCTATTCGGCAATTGCATTCAATAATATGGAATAAAAATATTTCTAATAAAGTGAAAATTAGAATTTATAAAGCAATTGTGGAAAGTATATCACTGCATGGTGCTGAGTTGTGGGAGATCTCAAAGAGTAATGAGAAAAAGTTAAAGGCTATGGAAATGGAGTTTTGGAGACGCAGCTGTAGTGTAACGTTAATGGAAAGAATCAGGAATGAAAATATAAAGCAGCAAATGGGTGTCATTTTGGATATAATGAATACAATAGAAGGGAGAAAGTTAAAATGGTATGGTCGTCTTAGAAGAATGCCGGAGGAAAGATGGCCATTAAAAACTTGGAGGTGGCAGGTGCCAATGCAGAGAAAGAGAGGTAGACCAAGACTCATGTGGTATGATGGTGTGCGACAGACAATGAGAGATCGTCACATCAAAGATGATTGGCAAGATAGAAGATGGAAGCTTGGGTGCGAGAGACGCCGCATGGTGTAGTTCCACTCGCAGAAGAAGAAGATATTGCATAAAATACACACGGGAAGAATAAATAACGATCATTTCTCATCTATTGTTAATAAATGTGGACACTGGAAAATGAAATAAAGACACTCTCTCGTATCGGAGACATTGTAGTAGCAGCGGTGGATTTCTTAGAATTGCGGAGTTGCGACAACAGTTCTATCAGTCTGCTGATGTCTGGGGAATGAGCCCAGGCCCAAGCCTATTAAGAATTTCAGTAGATATACTATTAATTTCTATCATTTAGGATTTGTTCATTGTATTACAATGTTTTGTTTCCAAATCAGATTTGTACTATTTACTTAATTAATGAACATTATTTATGTAACTAATTATTAACAATTCTTAGTATTTGGTACAGACAGTTGCAGAATTTCTTAGCAGTAGTGCACAAAACTTAGAATATATTTTTTTATGAATAATTCTATGTTTGACTGTGAAATTTTGGTAGATGCAAATATTCAATAGAGCCAGTTCTGATAAATTTCAAAACGTAGTTTAGATAAGCGAAATTACAAAACAGTCGTATCAAGTAACAGATATACGTACAAATATAATATGAGGGGAGACAGTGTTCCAGAAGATTACAAAAAACACATTTGATAAGATGTACTCGCCAACGGTATTGATCTCTATCTTTGTCATCTTTTGAGCTCCGGAAGAATCTTCTTATATATCATTTCTCAAAGGGCTGTTTGGTCTTTTCAATAAATTGGGCGACATACGAAACCGATCTGTATAAAGAAGCAATGGATTGAAAAATCGTGTTTCTTTTCACCTGCACATGGGACATTCGTATTGAAAAAGTGCGTTAAAAATACGTAAATATTAACAAAAAACGTAGATTTCGGGATCAGCAGTTACTGATTGCCGCGCGATCTTTCGGAAGAAAATTACACTGTCGGACGGTGGCGGGAACACACAGCGTTCAGCTGTGCCAGAACCAGTGCTTGCCAGAACCAGTGCGCGTTTCGTGGACGTAAATGTGATACGTGTAAGCACGTAAATGTGATTTTCTACGTTGAATAGATATCTTAGATAGATATCAAAAAAATAAGTGCTTTTACATTGAACCAAACATTACTTTTGAATTGCAACCGAATGTGGGGAAAAAATAAATATTTGTTTGGAAGTGTTCCATTTGAACACTCATAAGTGATGCATACAATTTTTAAGTTAAACAAGATTTCTTGCTCTAATGCTACTAGAGCATAGTTTTTGATTGATTTGCTATTGATTTCTTCATTGCCAGTTATGTTATTAGCCACTTATTGACAACACGATATTCACATCGCCTAATTATGATGAAAATTATGGCATATCGCCATTTTTTTAAAAACATTTAACTCGGTTCACAGTAATTAGTATTCAGTTGTTTAAAAACTTATATCATTTCTTTTTTATTGTGTATATACAACAAATGAAATGAAACTAAATTTTTGGGGTTTCAACATTTCATATGTTCTGTTGTAACTTCCTACAGGTTTCCCTTCAGTGCGATGTAATCGCACGGGTTCAGCTAGTATAACGTTAACATGAATTTCAACGCTTGACCAAGAGATGGCGCTTCTACCGCAAAACAAAATGAAACACTCATGAAACAGCCGTTTCATCCACGTTGCTAGTAAAAATTCACGAGCAACTAATGTCTCTCACAAATGAATTCGAAGAATTTAAACAATATTTCAAGCAATCAATGAAGGAAATTGTTCAACAAGAAATTGAGGCGAAAAAAGAATTTTGGATTAAGGGACAAAAGTTATTATTTGACAAGATAAAAAGTTTAGAAAGTAAAGAAGAGAAACGGGAGAAAAAGGATAATCAAAAAAATGTTATTAGGGGATTTCGAACCTCCAGGAAAATTAGAAGTGATTTTTTTTTAGTTTCACCTCCAGTGAAAATTAGAAATTAAATTTCTTCCAAGAAAAATTGCATGTGACTGCAGGAGTTGTAGAAGTCATGTCTATTAAAGAAAAAATGGCACAACGTTGAACCTTGCCAAACTTGAAAACATGGAAAACAAGCTTGAGAATTTTTTTTTTTATCATCTCCCTATCTCTGCAGAAATACACACTGATGGTAGACCAATGGCAAATCCAGAGGTCGACACCGAAAGAGAGTGTAATCTTGAAGCAGAATTGAAACTCAGATGGTGCCTTGAGAAAGAGGATGATTACTACCATAATTTACTAGAGACACTAACACTCGACTTGGACACTATTGATGTAGACGCACTGAACTGTGAAATCGTCAATGCAGTAAAAAAACGCTAACAAATGACGTCCCATATTAAAGAACGAGAAAGATCTAGAGACAAGCAACGGTATGACAAAGAACGTCGAATTTTACGCAAAGAAATGAGAAATAAATTTAGAAAATGGTAAAAAAATAAAAACTAGAAACTTGGAACGAAGAAATGATTACATTGGATCGAGGAAAAATTACGTTAATCTAACGAAAGAAGAAAAAAGTACCAAATCAATGAGCGTTGCGAAAATTGCACCAAATCGTGGCGAAAATTTTATTTTCATGTCTGTAATATTTATAAAAGTAAATTATATTACTGTACGACTGTTGCAAATTTACACGTCATAAAACAACACAAATCAAACATTTTAGCAAATTCCATACTTGAAGGACACGACGTGCATTTAAACACGCCGCGGCGGTATCCTCCATGTACGTACTTTCGCGTTTCATTTTGTTGAGATTGGGAAAACCGACACTCCGCTATGTTGAAATACTCAGGGGCGTTTCTTACGAGAAAACATTTGTTGTCTGCCGTTCAAACTCGGAACAACTTCCATTAGAGTAACGTTTATTGGAAACTATAGAACTCTGAGCGTAGTGTGTTTGAAATATTGTGTAACTGTGCAAAACACTTTCTAGAAATATATTCAGTTGTGCGCAGAAACAAGTGCGAAATGAAACGGAAATACAAAAGAACAACGTAAGTAAACATTAAACGAAAAAATGAGCCTCCATCTGGCCCCTCTTCTCAGATCCAAATCCTTCGTCCTGATCTCGCAGCGGCGCGCTAGGCGAGATCGGAGGGCCGCCCCAGGCGAGGACATACTTTAGAGGTCTAACTTATCATGAAAATTAACTTGTAGAAATAATAGAAACCTTGGAAAGAGTTTACAAAAAACATAGTACTTTCCGTTTTGTACAACACACCTCAGGAATGGTTTCGTCCCACTGTGCATCGCAGAGCTGCGCCGGCCGCCGCGAATCGGTTAACCGCACCGGCTTGTAACCGTAACCTGTCGGTGGTCTGCCGAGTTGTACGGAGCGAATTTGTTGCGAGGACTTCTATCGCCGTTCTGGGGCTAATGAAGTTGGCGGCGCTCCACAGCGATGTGGTTGTTGCAGAACTGCGAAGCAGGTAATAGGTACTCCAGTGGAACTAACTGCAGGTATACCTTTGATCGTTACGCGAGTGTCGCTTTGACTTCCAAAACTACCAGTAACTGCTAAGAACAATACATATTTGAAATGCATATAATTAACATTATCCGCATTTAGCATGTACGTTGATGTGGCGATTACAGAATACCTTCTTATAAAATAATCACACGATGAGAAATAAAGATATTAGCTTTGAACAACTAATTTTAATAGTTTTAATTGAATATTTCATTCGAGTCTAAGTGCGACACAAATTGCATTAGTCCCATAACCTCAAACACAATAGTAAACTAAGGCGTTGTACTCGCTATTGCATTGGTCTTATTCATTTCTTAAGAGACTTAATCCTAAAGGAGCTACAGAGAATCAAAACATATACTTCTTTAAATTGTAAGGGACTTTTTACATTAACTAAAAGAGATTTGATAAATAAATCTAAAGAAATAAAACTAAATGTAAAGTTTAACGTGCTGAATAATTAATTTTGTTTATATTGATATGTTAAAAATCTTTTGTAACGTAATAATTGTCAATGAAAAAAAAAACAATTAAAAAAACACCATCACATGTTATATTATGACAGCAAAATCTCCCTTTATTTAACAGAACGAGTTTTGAAAGGTACGTTGTAGACAATGGAAATTAAATAAATCAAAATATAATACTACAAATCTTTCAGCAGAACATGACAGTAAATGACACGCGCAAATTAACTAACGAGGCGGTAAATTAAAATGGTTACAGCTGTTATATTTTAAGAAAAAAAAGAACAAATTTTTCCTTGCCTGTGGTAGTTCAAAATGCCATCTAGTATTCAGTAAACTTTATTTTACCTGAAAGTATTTCTAAATGTGTGCAATCTTTTAAAAATACATTGAATTCAACTTAAGCAAAGTCAAATTGAAATGAGATGTATTGTACTATAATTATTTACCAAAACAATGTTGATAAACTCATTCTTTTGACATGTATGTTATCTGTTACTAAAATTACACCTACAAATTAGAAACACCCAGTAAAATTCCACACAGCAGCAAATTCGTAGCTAGTAATAAGAAGCTAATCGTGTCGGCAATAAAATTAGTTGTAAAATTGTTCACTGACACAATGACAACAAAAGCTTGCTTGTCGGCGGGAGCCACATGTTTCCATTCCTTTGAGCTTGCGACGCGACGCGACGCGACGGGCGCTCGGAGCCTCCAGGTGAGCGGCTGGGCAGAAGTCGGCGCCAGCGCAGCTATCGATTTCCCGTAACCAGGCGCGCGTCGCGTTCGCACCTCGAGAAGAGGCCGGAATAACAAGCGAATCGCAATTATCCCCCGCGGCCGCAGGCGGATGGACGCGTGCGTCGACACCGGAATGCTCGACTCAGGCCCAGCGGCTCGCTGTTGGAGGGGGTGCGCCTGCATCTACCTGAATCAACGGCCCGTTCGCCCGGCATTGCAGAGAGATAAAAGGGAAAGGGAGAGAAAAGGAAATGAGAAAGAATTAAAGAAATTAAAGAAAAAGAGAAAACATAGAGGGAGAAAGTGAGAGAGAAAGGAAGTGAGAAAGAGAGGGAGAAAGCGAGAGGAAAATAGTGAATGATATCGAAAAGTTGCAAGTACGAGAATAGTTAGAAATTATACGATTTTTCGTCAAGGAAAACTCGTATATTTCGGCAAACACTGAAATTATGAATAGGAAGCCCATCTAATGGAAGAATGTTTCTTTCTATTTTAGCTTTTATTGTATGGTTATTCTTACTCGTTATTTAATATAAAGAATATTACATTCCCATCTCATTCACGCGTCACTTATTCAATTTTACTTCGGACGATTTAAGAAATGAAATCGAATGAATATATGCAGTTTCAATGCAACCCCGAATGGCGTGAGGAACTGCTATCCAGATTAAGAAGACTGGAAATCTTTACACCATCACTTTGAACGAGATAGGCAACAGCGTGGAAGCTCCCTCTACGGAAGCGTGACCTTGACATCGCAGTCGTCGGCGCTCGCCGCGGCCGACGGTTTCTTTGCGAGTCACACAAATTTCATATCAACTCATTCTTGGTTGTCATCGAAATCAGCAAAGCTAACTAAGTTCATTTCAAAGCTAATTAGCTTCTCACAAATATATTCAGTAATACAGTTCGAGTTTATTAAATGTCAATTGCAAATTTTGGAAATTACATGACCAGTCGTAAAACGAGTCCCGATAAGAATATGAGATTTTAAAACTGTAAAACATTTCATGTAAGGGTGTGTCAATAGTAAACTATTTTGATGTTCATTATAAAGTGTGTTGATAATATTTAACCACAAGGATTAGAGGTCATAATTGTTTTCAATTAAAAAGTTCTTGCATTGTGAATCTCAATTGAAATTTAAGTGAAAATTGACTTAAAACGGTAACTTCCTTGACACGAAAGTGATGCGAACATTTTTTCAGAGTTTATTGAATTAGAATGTATATCTGATTTATAATGTGTGTGTGTTGTGAGGTGTATTTCTATTGTATTTTGAACTGAATTTCTATTGTGTTTCTAAACTGAAGGCAACGAGGGTATCAATGCTATTGTCTAGAACTGGTTCAGAACTAAAGTTGAAATCGTGTAGGATAATCGACGAGATTTTTGATGTAGTCTCTTTAAAATAATATTTCTAAGATTTTTCTTTATGTCAAACATCTCGACTTTTCCCATTTATTGACGTGCATTAAAAAAGACGTACCCATTCCTGATTAGGATAGTGAACATTATTTCTAACTATTTCTACAAGAAAATGTGACGTTTCTTATTCACGTCACGAATTCGAGTAAGGTCGAGGGATTACTCGAGTCATTCGCTTTACACTTTCCCATAAATAAGAGAGTCGAAGGTAGAGCGGTGACAGAGTATTGGAGGAAAATCACGGGGCTTTTACTGCCACTGTAATAATTTATTTTGCAGAATTTCTATTTTTTAAAGGTAAGTAGGTGATGCACCTTCCAACATTGGACAGCCATATGCAAAAGATTTTTGTTTCATACATTTTAGTATGTTAATTGGTGTTTATGTATTAATATTAGAACGTTTATTAATTAATTGATATAATTTTAACAATTTTAAAGTTTAAATCCCTATTGTTTTGTTATGGTTTTTCCATGATAAGAGTCTGTCAATAAGACGTTCTAAATATTTTACAGCTGTTGAAGAAAGTAATCATTTAATTGCTTTTTGTTTTAATATCAGTGGATAAAATTTAATGAATACCATAATTACTATCTTTCCTACTTTTATGTTGAGTGTTGGTACACCTAGCATAGTAATGACGACTGTTGTATTAGAAAATCTGCCCGGCAATTACAGCATTCACAAACATGAAAACTGTTTAAGTTAAACAATAATAACAATCGCCATTTAAGTTCCATAATTTATTGAATAAAGCGTGGGGTATATAGCAGGGGTTCCGACAATGTTTCTAGCTCCTTGGCGTGCTCGTTTTCCCGTGGATCTATTGAAGTGTAAAGAGCAAGTGCCAGCGATTCAGTATTGCTCTTTCTGGGAATTCGAAGACGCTCGGTGCCAGAGCTACTCTTAACGGGGGGTAATGCGTTCCAAGAAGCGACGTTTGAAACTTCGCCGCTGAGTTCTGAACGATGTTCCGTGCTCCAGGTGCAACGTTTCGGACGGCCGAGTGCAAGGGAAGGAAAGATAACGGCGCGCAGCAGACGCTAAGGCCCTGCGTTATGATGCCAATTAAAGCCCGTAAATTCTTCCCGAAGACACGGACTTCACCTGAAAGATTTTCCTACGCTTGGCGTACGTAATGCAAGAACCTTGCTCGAAGATGACTTGTCTTTGCAAATGCACATTTTAGAAATGACTACTCAGCACAATGACGCTTCTGAAAAACACGGACAGTACAATTAAACGAGGCTTCCGAATCAGGCATTATTGTCAAATAAGGGCGGTCAGTAGTGTAGTGAATAGACTGTACGTCTTCCAACGCTGTTCCCCGTGTTCGATCCCAAGCAGCTCCAAGTAGAACTTGTGGTAGACAAAGCGGGTTAGCGGCAGGTTTTCCTGAGGCACTCCCGTTTCCCTTCCCAATATGCTTTCCACCGGATCGCTCCATCAATCGTTCCCTGCCATTAACCATCAATCCATTAAGGATCTACGGAGCACAGACGCATCTAGGCGATAACAGAGGAACTAGATGAGAAGGGCCGCGGCTACCTCATCGGATTTTCGATAGGAAGGGTCCCGGCTTGGTGAACTGGAGAGGGGAAATGATGAGGGAATGGTCGCCCTTCCCAGAACGGACACGCATATCAGAGAGTGAATGTAATGGCAGGCGGGGCGAGAGGTACAGTTTGAAGCTGGTTCTTGAGAATAAAAAACAGTTAAGTTTCAATCATTATCGAATGTTTACGCTCAGAAACGTGAGCAGCGACAAACAAGAGGCGAGCAACTACATTTCTCGGACTCCGTGAGCCCTCGCTTCCATTAAACTTTACTTCAACGTGACATATTTGACTAGGAAATAAAGCACACTACAAGGAGAGTGAAATTAAAACTTGGAATATAAGTTAAATTCAGATGCCTTTTAAGCGTTTCGTAAATGCAAAATTTGCTGGGTGTAAATGCGAAATTTGAAGCTCTTTTACACTGAAAACTTTTGAGTTTTCGAGAAACTCCATTTGAAGTCGTTTGAATCAATACCACTCACAAACGCAATAATGTATACAAATCGCTGAAAATATGCATATTAACGGCGTGAAAGATATTTCAGAAAAATACATTCGCGTAATTTTGGGAAAAACACAAGCTTACAGCAGATTGACCGTCCTGTCATCTTAAACAGTGTATTTAGCACTATCCATACAAAAAGCTTAAAGAAAAAAAATTGAAGTCGGTTTTAAACAAAAGGCGTTTGGACTTAACTGAAAATGCGGAAATTTAAGTTCTTTTTCATAGGTAATTTTAGTTTTGGAGAAACTTTATAAGACTGCCATGACTTCTGAAATGACCCTGTTATTAATTATTTCGGTACACAAATCTTACGCAATAACCAAGTACGATGAATAATTTACCAATACCTAAGTTCAAAATCTAACAAAACGAAGAGTAGAAAAAAAGGAAATTCCAGTCATCGACAAGAGGAATTTCGAAAATTCCTCAATTTCAAAATCGCCAATCCGGTTGAAAAACGTTTTTCATACGTTGACAATCCTGGCAAGAAACCCTCAATCCCGCGAATTAGACATTTGTGTGTTGCATCACACTTCTTTTTGTTTGAAAGCTGGGCTTGGGCGGAGTCCATTGTTGTCGTTGCCACGTGCTGGCTGATCTCTCGCGGATAGGTCCTACTACTTCTGACATTTTGCAGCCCGATATCTTACTTTATGGAACGTTTTAGGGGAAATTTTGGTGTTAGGGATAGTAAAAACGAGACAGAAGGACAATACCGGTTTAACGCTTTAAGACCTTCATTTATTGCTTCCAAGTTGGTGGCAACAAGAGCTGAAAAAGCCTACGCTATTGCTACGTTTATGTCGCCGGAAAAGCTCCTGCTACAGCGTGTGACAATGAAACAAAGTTGAGGTTTTACACGTATCTCAAATGTCATGCAAAAAGCAGTTTGGTGCAACGTAGTTTAGCCCACTACGCTCGCCCGAGTATTCTTCAAAACCTGACGGAAATGACTTGGATCGGAGTTGTACTTCCACGGCCTCCTGAGGTTCCGCACTAAGCTATTCGGGTTTTAAATTCTCCCGCAGGTTCGGAATAAATTTTCGCTCTTGGACAATTTTATTCGCCTTGGATGCGATGAGAAAGCTTTTAAATGTATCTTGCGGCACGATCTGAGCTTTCAATTTATGTGAGACGTGAGTTTGAAAAAATGAGAATGCAAGGTTGCCACTGAAATATATATTTCCTCTCCTCCTTTCTCTTCGCTCTCTCTCTCTCTCTCTCTCTCTCTCTCTCTCTCTCTCTCTCTCTCTCTCTCTCTCTATCTCTCTCTCTCTATCTCTCTCTATCTCTCTCTTCTCTCTGCTACTATTGCCTGGCTAATCTCCTCTTATATTATAGTATTACAGACTGTTGGGTGCCATATTTTGTACTCGTACTTAATCGAACCTATCGTTTGCCCCTTTTAGCTAGCTAGTTTTTATAAAATTTCTCATAACCTGCAGCCGTGGATAATGTGGTGGTCCTATACAGGAATCCAAGCGAGGTGACTGGATTGTGCGTGCTAGGGTATTATAGTAAATGACGACGCATGCTCTCAATTGGTAAAAATGAACAATATTTTTGTTCATTCATTTATTACTGCTTTCGGGCTTTTTCCTCCTTTCATCATATACGATAACAACTCACCATCTCTCCCTCCACACTGGTACACAGTAATCCTATGACATAAACATACAAAGAAACAAAACACAACAAAGAAACTCATTCACGCATAATAATAACAAAACAATATGAAACCTCACTCACACATCGAATGCGCATTCCCTGATTTTTTTGACCATTTCTTAATTTAATTTTATTCAACAAAACTTGGTCTTCAACAAACTCTTTTCAGCTACGGAATGCGTCTTCAGATGAAGTGTCTGCAAAGAAAATCACACACACACGTGTCACTTCCCTGTTTTGCGGCTCAGCTCTCGTGGCAATGACGTCCGGTGGCCGCCGTCCCGTGCCTTCCGATGCGCGGTCGCCGTCCACTCCTGCTCGCTGTCGCCTTCGGAAACCAATTATCGCGAACCGCTATTGTCCGCATAAATTATATTACTCAGTTGCTAGTCCGTCGCCGTTTGATAAAATTGCATGTACTCGTTGCGTACTGTTCGGCAAAACAAAACAAAAAAAACAACTATTTTTCGCGTTTCATCAAACACGTCATTTCTCGAAATTAATATTGTTTACATCAATTTACATTCAAAAATGAACGTCCAATTGTTCCGATCTCAGCATCTATTCTTTTGTATCTTATAACGAGATGTCCGAAGCGTTGAATTTCTTTACAATAAATAATAAAATCTAATTGTCCGTAATCACAAAAATTTTTACTCAAGAAAAAAAAATTACTCCCGATTTTTTTTCTTTTTGCTAACACTTCAAAATTCCAATAAATATCACAACTTTACTCCCTATTTGAAATACCACACTTTCGAAAGAAATTTAACTACGCGCCAATTTCGCGCACACGAACCATTCTCTCCGGTACCTACGACACATCTGTCTCTCACCTCGAAATTTCTTTTTCAGCAACTTGCATTGTTACAAAAAGCTTCTGGAACCAAATAGTTGCCACTCGCTTGCTTTTAATCTGTAGTTAATTCCAATGACTTTCTTCTCTTCGTAACATGGCGTCATTTGTTTATACCTCTAGTTCATTGCAAATTTCCAAATATTATGTTATAATTTTGCTTCCGAACATGCGACAAGGTTGACACTAATTTTGTCGTCTTCCCCGTGTTTTAATCTATTGTTTCCCAATGTTTCAGCCAAATCGGTTTGTGCGTTTTGTTACAATTCTTAAAAAAACATGTTTACAATCTCTCTTTACTAGCTCAACAATGGCCATATTCTGTTCATGTTACATTAAAAATTCCAATTCTATTTCAATTTATATCTTCCGAATGCGTAGACCGAATTTGATGCCGTTTGTTTTATTTAATTTTATAATTTCTGTTCTACCGGACGATTATGTTCAATTTTCACAAATTTCACGCGCTATAATTCTTTATTTTAATTTTGACTTGTAAAATGTTTTCTGTCGGCACCGTTGTAATCGATACACAAGCTTATTCCTTGTCACATTTTGTAAAGTTGCATCTGGGGGGTTTTGTCTCGAAATGATAGATCATTACACTATTATAGTAAATTACATCTCCTAAGAAGTTGTGCATTCAGAATTTAAGCTTTGTGCTTGGTGCTGAAAAATCGAATGATGGCAAAACGTCCGTTCGTCTGTGACCAACGCTGGGGCTTAAAACAATGAACCAAAGTTTTCTCCAAAACTGATATTCCCAAACCGATTAAAATAATCTCAAAGTCCTCACATTTTGATTTTTTTCCAAATAAACTTAAGACCCGAATATTTTGATTTTTAATGGTAGTTTACGTGAGACCTCAACATTTTCAACATTTTCTCAATAACGGTTCAAATATTTTCTATAAATTTTCTTCTCGTGTGAATCTAAGAACGGTAAATATAATGATGTTAATCCTATTTTCGGTAATCTCCTTACTTTCGAAAATTTTAAACATTTATCATTTCAAAACTAAAAAGTTGAAGATAGAGATTTTTGCCTAACCGAAAATGTTCCAAAAAATCGGCTCTTTGAAAAGGCCATGTATACGTTGTGAAGAAAAGAGTAATTAGGCATATGCGTAATTCGTGCTTGAAATTAATACTATTTATAAAAAAATAAAAAAATCACTCAAAATTAATATAAAACCTAATTGGTCAATACTATTACTTGCACACTATAATGGTATAATGGTATTGACTATTGGTATGCCTCTCTTCATTAATCTAGGAATTTTACCATTACCTTGTCTATTTATTTACGAATCAGTGGTTTTTGTCAAAAATGACTTGCTTAAGGGCGGGAACATATTTTCAGAAAATGCCGATGTCTATTACTATAACACTCGACGTAGAAATCATATTCATCAGGTGACAGTATCAACAGCTCAATACAAAAAATTCGCATACAATACATGTACATTATTTTACAACACTTTGCCAGACGACATTAAACGATTAAATTCGATAGAAAAGTTTAAATCCCAAGTGAAATCGTTTCTGCTGCATAACTGTTTCTATACAATTAGAGACTATACTGAGCATCAGAAGAAAAGTAACATTAATTTTAACAATGATACACAATGCATTATTTACCATTTGGACTGTATAAATGAGTATAAACAACCTGTAACAAGTATTGTACTGCAGCCTCCGGGTCAATGACCCCCATCTCGATCAGGTTTTTCGTCCAGTTTCCGTGATCCATTGAGCAAATGCTGAGATGGCCCCTTGTTTTGCTTCTGGACATAAATGTAGCTTCATTTTCTGTGCACGTCTTCTAGAATTCAGTGGGAAATACAAATATTCAAATTATCGTTTCCATGTTGTCGCGGCAGGAAATATTATTCCGAAGGACAACATGGATAAGAGCCAAAATTTATTGCTTATTTATCCTTGAAAATAGATTTTATTACATGGGAGGGTTGTTGTTGTTGTTGTTGTTGTTGTTGTTGTTGTTTTTTAATTTAAGTAGTATATGACTTAGTGTATGGATCACAGAATTTTGAAAATGTGCACACAATTCATTTTTCCCCATAGCACGTCATGCGCAGTTTGAACTGTTTTTTTTGACGTAAAATAAATAATAAAAAATAAATAGACTACAATTATTACAAAGAACAGCGACGATTTACCGCATTTGATGAAAATGGGTGATTATAAATCAGTTTTTCATCTTGGTTACATATATAATTTTAGATGTTTCTATCACAAACAGTTTTTGTACAATTTTCGGGTTTTCGTATTTCAAATTAGTTCGCGCTGTGCCATATGTAACACATGGCCGCTTTTGTTTAAGGTGGTATGTTTGTGCCAGTCGCTACTCAAATACTAGACCATTTATCACACTTAAAGATTAACAACAGCTGTTTGTAAACGTAAATGGGGCATTTAAATTGCTGTGTATAACAGCAATTGTGCCCACGTAACGGGCACACTGTACGGGCACACTGTACCGGCCAACATGGTTGTGGCCCACTGTGGCCGCGGGTAGTGTCGCGCCGTGAGCACGTCCAGTGCGGAAGTGAGAGGTTCGGGAAGACGCCACCAGGTGCAGGTCAAGCGGCGGCGTCTGTCGGTAGTCACCGGGCCGTGTCGGTCCAACGATCGCGGGAGCCTTTCCCCTCCTTGCCCCGCCATGGAGGTGGGGAGTAGAAGACTCGCCCTGATGCCTCAGGGGGCATATTTAAAGGGCCTCGCCCGGGGCGGTAGAGAGTTGGAACAGTTCGAGAGTGACGAGTAAGTGCCTAGGAGTAGTGTGATTGCGATCAAGTGCTTGTGTCTACGGTTAGTTTTCTTCTGGCGGACTGGAACCTGGATTGTATAACGGCTTTGATTTGGATTGTGGTTTTCTGGAAATAAACTTTGTGAAAGAACTGTTGTTGTTTCAATCTTGTACATAACATAAATAATTATTTGTAAATAGTTAAAAGATAAGTATTGAATAGCTGCTCTAGAAAAATAATGTTTCCTAATATAATTAGTCTCTCGCATGATTTTTCATTTTCACATGTTGGCAATTCCTAATATAGGTTAGGTTGACTTCGGCGTTCGAATTTTCTTTCTTTCTACATTGAATCTTAGTCCACATTGTTTACATTGAATATGAATTATTGTAAAATAGTTTGTGGTTGTGTGTGGTACAAAATTTTAGGTTAGGGTGATTTTATCTCGAACCCCAAGAGTGGTGACAATAGCATGATTTGTACAGCATAACTCCTAGGTCGAGAGCCAGCACTTTCGGTTGTGACGAATTTCGCAACAGAGTTTTATCAATTACTCCTCAGAATTCCCGGTGAGGTATGTTATATTTAATACCATCTGATTCCTAAACAATTACTACCAATTGAAAAAAGGTAATTTTTCACCGTATAACTTCTTCAATGCACTTTCACCATGTAACTTCAATAGCTTAAAAAACATATACCCCCAGTTTTCTTTATCTTTATCTTATCTATATCTTTATCTTCAGCTTTCGGTATTTCAATGGTGTGAAGAGAAATATAATGTAAACGACTGTTAATTTTGCATAGTAAAAGTGTACGGATTTAATAAAAAAGGTTGAAAGAAATAGTTTGCAGGAATATTCCATCAGACAACGTACCCATAGTCTTGAAATTCCTACATCAAATCCACCACAGGACCTACATCATCTTCAGATTATTCAGACTGTTGTGATAATGAAATGGGCATTACTGATTTTCCCAAAGAAGAGAGAAGACCCCATTTGTTTAATCAAGAAGAACTTATTGATTTGGTGGCAGATCTTTGCCTCTCAAAGGAATCGGCGCAGGTTTTGGGCTCACGGTAGAAAAAAAATATATACTTGCTTCAGGCACATTTTATTGGTATCGAAAGAAAGAAGAAGAGTTCCTTGATTATTTCACGAAAGAGGGTCAGTTTGTATATTTAAATAACATTCATGATATACTTTCAAAAGTTGGAATAAGTCAGTGTTCAATGTCAGTCAAAATTTGGAATACGTCAATGTTCAATGGAGGTTGTTTATAGATTCGAAGTGCAGCTTCCAAGCTATTCTGCTTCATAATGGAAATCAATATTGATTGCCTCAGTGCTCGTTCTGTTCATTTAAATGAAATATACCGAAATATGGAAGAACTCTTTAAAAAATTAATTATGAACACCAATGAGTTCTTTGCGGAGACTTGAAAGTTATTGGAATATTGTTGGAACTTCAACTAGGATTTAGTAAGTTACCCTGCTTTCTATGTGAACGCCTAGTGAATTACATTGGGTCGAAAGGGATTGATCAATCAGAAATACTTTGAATCCCGGAAATTAAAATGTCCTAAGAAGAAGTTAGGTTAATCGTGAAAAGTATTATTTTGTCACCACTCCATATCACGCTTGATATAATGAAAGAATTTGTCAAGGCTCTGATTAAGAATGGAGAGTGCTTTAAATATATTTGTTGAAAATGTTCTTTTCTTTCAGAGGCTACGCTTTTAAGAAAGTATCTTTGTGAAACCTCAAAGTAGAAATCTGATGAAAGAAGAACACTTTGAAACTTGAATGAGTGAAGAGGAAAGACTGACCTCGTCAGGTTTCAAAATTGTTTCCGTGAATATTTTAGGAAATAAAAAACATCTAGATTTCAAAACTGATGAATGTGATGAAATGCTAATTTCTATCAAGAATTTAAGATGTAACTTGCGCATCAAACTTCATTTTCTCACAACCTTGATTTCTTCCCCGATGATCTGGGGGATTTCAGTAATTAACGTGGTAAGAAGTTTCATGAACTGAGATGGAAAAAGTTATCAGGGCAGATGGGATGAAGTGATGATGGCAGACTACTGTTGGTTCTTAAAGAGAGAAAATGTAGAATTTCACAGAAGACGACCAAGGCGGCGAAATCTCAGCAAAAGAAAATGTTAGTAGAGTCTCCGACATTGTTAGTATCAATATAAAATTATGTTAAGGAACTTATTATGAAGAAATAGTCATGTAATGCTGCGCGATAAAACGGCGAATTTTTGGCATAAAAGTTCTTATTACAGGGCCCTGGTAACGAATAAGTAAATAAATCCACTTGCTAAATTTAGGAAAAAACATCCTCTAGCTCGTGCTGTAGCCAGAATCCATTATGGGTCCTTGACACCGAATGCTTTATGGGTCCTCGAAAGTTCAACGAAAAATGCTCTATGTTCAACAAAAATACCAAATTCAAAATGACACATCACTAATAGTAGCTGAGAAGCTAAAAGAAAAAATCCAAACATGGGCTCAACGTATTAGACGTTACAAACGTAGAGTAGATTTCCGTGCACAGAATCGATTGTTTGAAACAGACGCGAGGGGATTCTTTCGTAATCTGATTCAAAAATTTCTTGGCTGTCCGGGTAACGCCGCATAGTGGGCTTAGAGGCCGGCACCTGTCATGTCACAGGCCTCCTCAGGGCAGTGAAGAACCAAGAAGTCATTGACTCGAGCCGCGGAAGCTTACGCGTACATCTGATTCAAAAATCGAATGGCAATGCTCTCCCACCTGCAAAAGATGACCTCGATACATTTTGGTCAGGAACCTGGGAAGAAAGCAGATCGTAGAAAAAAGACGCACTTTGGCTTTAATCTGAAGTTAATACTGCCGATGAACTTGTGGAAATAGTGGAAAATGTTCACGAATTTTCAGAGTAGTACCTCTTCCAAGCAATTAAGAACGTGGGAAACTGGAAATCTCCCATGATTGATAAGATTCAGAATTATTGGATTAACAAATTAACAGCATTGCATTCTCATCTAGCAAAAGCTATTAACAAAATTTTATAAAACCCAAAGGGACTCCCAAAATTACTGACAAGCGGCTTCACTTATTTGCTACCCACAGCGGGAGACAGTTCTTTTGGCGAAGAACTAAAGGCCACTCACTTGTCTGCCATATTGTACAAAGTTACGAATAACTGTAGCCATAGCAAACAAAATGTACAGACACCTAAAGAACAACTATCTGTGGCCAGTTTAACAGAAAGGATATAAAGGTACCTATGGCCCGTATTTATAAACCTCTGCCAAGGGCCTGCCAGGCCTAGAAGGCTGCCAGTGTTCGGTTTTGCGATTTATGAACGGTCCCCAGCCAATTCCAGTCGCCCCTTGAGCTCTCAGCAAGCCCCCAGATGGCAGGCCCCTAAGAGCTCTGCTGACAGAGCTTCATAAATACGACCCTATGTTTGTAATGAAAACTTGCTATTAAAGAATGTCATCTTGATTGATCTAAGGAAAAGAAAACGTAATTTAAGCATGGCTTGGATTGACTACCAGAAGGCCTTTGACAGTGAACACGATTGAATTTTGAAATCTACTGATCATCCTAGACTATTGATTTTTGTAACGCTAGTATGAATTCGTCGAATACCAGGTTACTGATACACGGCGGAAAGTAGTTGTACTCGTAGAAACAAGAAGTATTCGGATTAACAGAGGAATTTTTCAAGGAGATTCGCTATCTCCTCTGCTATTTTGCATTAGTTTGATTACAAGCTTAGACACACTTTGATTACAAGCTCAGCGATGATGAAAGAACTTGTTTTCATGGATGATCTTTTTTCATGGACGTTTTGCTAAGAATGAAGCAATTCTCTCCCAAATGCTATGTCATAAATGATTTTAGCAATGACATATGCATGAAATTTGGTCTTGACAAATGTGCAAAAGTCAATTTAAAGAGAGACAAAATGACAATGTTAGGGTATATTGAAGTTGACATGCACACTGTGATTCAAAATCATGAGCCAAGTGAAATTTACCAATACTTGGACATTGAAGAATGTGAAAAACATACAATGAAAGGGAGAATTTATTGTGTTACAGAAGAGTGTGACAATACTCTTTGAACTCCCGGAATATCTGCAATTGGTAGTTTGGCGGTGCCTATAGCCGAGTACAGTTTGGGACTAGTGGACTGGTATGTGCAAGAAATTCGAAACACTGATCGGAAAACCAGACAAGTGCTTACAATGCATCATGTCTCCCAACTTCGAGCTGATGTACATATACTTTATGTGTATCATACGGAAGGAGGACGAAGCCTCAGATAAATTGAAGCCTCCTGGCACAATGCAATAGACGGAATGGGAAATTCAAACTAATCACACAATAGCGGCAAACAAACCGGATATTGTTATCCTGGATTTGGAGAATAAAACATGCCTACTTGCTGCTAGATGTTGCTCTGCTGTGCGATCAAAATGTCGTAAGGCAGAGAAACGTCTTAAATACAAGTTTGGAAATCGAGATCAGCCGAATGTGGAAGCTAGTTACAACATGTTGTAGACTTTATAATCATCAGACTCGTAACATCTTTAGTCGTTAATTACATGAATAATAATAATAACAATAATTTTCTAAAACAAGCTCAAAATAAATTCAAAACCTTTCGCCCAATTTCAAATTTCAATAAGTGGATTTATATTGAAAATTCATTTTTAAATATATTCCACTTGAACAATAGCAATTACAATAAATGTTTACTGCCCAGAGGCACTGTAGACGTTTACAAGCAACATGGCAGCCCTCTCTACATTTGTTCTGGAATCTGTAACATCATTTTCCTCTTAACGAGAGCAAGGCGAGAGCAAAGCGCTTTGGCGGACCAGCAACAAGAGGGAACGAACAACCATAAATCGCATTGGACGAAAATTGCCGCTGACGCAGCAATATGAGCCCCAATGCCCTCGTACATTCCTCTTTCCAACGCCCCCTGAAGGGATAAATCTCAAAGAGCGCATTAGTACATCGCCAGCGGCTTCGTTAACGTAATGCGGTGGAAGTAATGCATAAAAATTTAATTTATTATAATTTAAATCTGCCCGGCGTCTCTAGGAGGTGACGGGTAATGTAAAACAAATATTTGTCCTCCTTGCTTGTAGACGCCATCCCCAGCCGCTTCTGTCGAGCAAATTGGCAATAAGGTGGCGTGGGCGGCGATGGTGGCGGCCGCGCCCGCAGTGGCAGGCTTTGAAGGCGAGCCAAGTTGGCTGGAAGAGCTCGTAAGTCGGAAGTTCTCGCGAGGATGCAGCCGACTGCGAGCGGCCATCGTTGCAAGCGACTGCTTCCTATTGTTACTTTCCGAAATTTCTCCAAGAAGGAATGCCTTCCCAAACAAAGAGGATTAATAAATCATTATTTGAATGATTGATAATAACAATAATTACAATAATAACAACAACGATAACAAAAATCAGGTCAACAGAATCCCATACAGAGCAAAGGCCTTTCCAAGATGGAGGATAGCCCATTAATGTGAAGGGCCACAATATAGCTACATAATTTTGGGATTATCATGAGAGTAAAACATTATTGCTATTCGAAGATTATATACTGTTTCTTTTTCACACTACATGACTATTAGCTTTTACTGCTTTTGTCGAAAAATAAATTTAACCATTATAATCCATTACAATTTAGTTTATTATCCCTTGAATAATACAATATAGAAATTACTTCGTGTAAACGTTTTGAATACTTTTATAAAGACATGTGTGTAATTGCATTTCATTGGCTGTATGCATTTCATATATTTATGTGTTTAAAAACGAAGGGGTTTCGTTTAAAAAGAAATTGAATTTTACAAACAACCAAATTTCCTGACTTTTCTTTACATGTAATGGGTCATAGATGTGTTTGGAAGACGCTGAGAAAGGGAACTGCTACTGAAAATTGTTACCTGTTCGTAAAACTACAGAAGAAAGTGTGTCACCCTGCACCTATTCAATTGAACTTACTGTGCAGTACTACCAGAAATTCTGATCATTTAACTAATCCTAAAATGTGCTATTGTTACATGCATTATGACTACGAATATTGTTATCTCATTTGCATCATTTTCATTTTGTCTCTGCAGCAGATAATTCATAAAAATAAAACTGATTCAAAAATTGTAATTAATTACGAACAAATTAGAACATCGACATTATTGGTCGCTTTATATTCTATTCATTAGTGAATACTTGACGCTCAGAGCGATCAGATTTTTCAAAAACATTCTAACATTCACATCTAATGGCATTCAGAGAAGACAAGGAACGCAGAAACGTGACAGCGATAGAGAGAATATTGTGTTTAATGGATGAGAACACTGAATTGCCAAGTAATAAATAGTTGAAAGAATAATAACCTTACGATTCAATTTTAATATGTATTAACTTTTAGTACAAACGTAACGTTTACTAAGAAAGACCTTGTAATTTCTTTGGTACAATAGAAAATATTGTACGCACATTGTTTTCAACTAAACTTTAGACTGGGACAATTAATCTAATACACTTGGGCAAAAATATAACTGTGCTACAATTAATTATTGGATCTTGATACTTTTTGCATGATCGATCTAAACTCAAATTCAACGCCCACACCCATTTTGTGTGAATTTTCTCGGTTGGATGCACATGTTTGAGAGCAAATAGGAGCGCGAATCTGTCGCAATCGCTGTGCCTGCGATCATGGAAGATAGTTAAAGAGATTGGGGTAACATGTTGAAATCTCACATTTGACGTAATAACCAAGATCTTAGAATTTCCTTAAAAAAGAAATATGTTGATCGAAATGCTGTACAAATATGATCATCAAACTATAACAAAACAGAAGGGAGTGAATGCACAAACTGGTAATAGTCTGGATTTACTCAAACCTTGATTATTTCAGACTTACAAAAATGAGGGTTATCACAATTGCCCCGACTCCTTCAACCACCGGAGGGAAGATTGCATGTCGTGGGGGCAGACATGCGAATTTGACACGGTTTGCATCCTAAGCATCGTGGACTGGTCGTTTCTGCAATTCTCTGCAGAAGAGTGGTTCTAATACGAGGTGGTATCACGAGATTGAAACCAGTGAGTAAAGAAAGGCACTCCGTTGGTTGTGGAAGAAAGATGTGCTTTTTGTTGGCAGACTCACTATAATTGATTACATCTGAAATTAGCAGTCCATATTTCCTGCCTTCAGTTCACCAGAAAAATTAGAATACTTTTGTCTAATAAAATATTTGAAAGAAAGGATAGAAAATCAAGGAAATAAATTTTAAACGATATAAGAAAGAACATTATTCTGTTACACAATCCCTAAACTAATTTAAGAGCGTGCTTGCAAAAATATATGAATCACCAACGTTTTACAAAATAAATGAAATTTGTCACCAGGATATAATATACTATGAACAAATTATTTTTCAAATCACGAATCTCTAGCATTCAAGTTTGAGGTCAAGCTTCTAATTTATGGAATTAATTAATTCTATGATACACGAAACCAGCTACAAAACATTTTAGAATCACTTGAGAATTTTCTCATGTTTCCTAGGAAACGTATCGAGTTGTTATGGCTGCGAGAACGCGAGTTCACGCATGTTTCCTCAGTAAATCAGCGGAGGAAGAAAATATGGGAAGTTTTTGGGTAAGAATTTTTCATATCACCTATTTGATAGAACGATCTACATTTTCTGTGTGGGTACTGTAGAGTCTTAATATGAACTATTAACAATCGTATTTAATGAAGTATAAATAACATTATTTACTTATTGGTACTGACTTGTCAAGAGGCAGTCAATATCATATTAACACATTTTGTAATCTTTTTCAGAAAGTGATTTTACATCGATTTATCACAATAACGATTTAATAGAGAATTCCAAATCACTACTATTGTTTTCTTTGTAGTGTTTTGGTTATGTAATCCTTCTGTTACATCTCCACTATATCCAGTCAAGCAAATTTAGTGTTATTCCTCAAACATGACAAGTCTCTCATCACATCATTCTATCATCATGTCTATCATCACACTTACATTTTTATGTATGGGTCATATCTCTGAGATAAAATCATGTATTCTGTAATAAACATTTCTAAATGGGAAAGTATTAATAGTGCATTTCTTTTGAACAGTCGTCTTCGGCAACAGAACCTGTGGAAAATCAACAGTCATCTCTTAAGCGTAACGAACATGGGCTGAAAGCCCAAACCAATTTGCAGACAATCAAGTCGCTCAAACAAGCAAGAGTTCAAAACGCTGATGCTTCCAAGATAAATGCAATACGAACACCGCAACATTCTGGGCCCCTAGGAAGGAATTCCGCAAGGAAGGTGAAAAGTGCACCAGGATGGAGTTTTAGATGCACCACTAAAACCTACAAACTCCCGGCCGGAACTCCACGACCTCCGTTCCCATCTAGAGGTGGTGCAGGGCCCAGCAATGTGGCGACTGGTCGGGGAATGATCAGTAAGCGTCGCGTATTTATTGCAAACCAGTCTTCAGATCCAGGTGTCGGTGCTGGCAAGGACACGGAAATTGTAGGAGTGTTCAGAAAAGGCACGCCACATCCGAAGAGGAAACGTGTCAGCATTTGTTCGAACGTTTTCCGTGCAGGAGGTGACACAGGTGAAAGTAATAGTTCTCCCGCAAAAATATCAAATATTTCGACATGCAGTACTCAAACAGAAAGCTCACCAAATGTCGATGATAAGTTAGAAACCAGCGTTAGAGCAACAACCAGCAGAATATTGGATTTTTCACCAGACTTGCCTCGCCCTCCAACACGACATGGTGTGTTCGAAGACTCGCATGTTCAATCAGAACCTGAGAGTGAAGTGGACGTTATCTCCAATGAAAAATCTGTCACGAAAAGTATTGATGAAGGCAATGAGTCTAAAAGTGATTTCGTTTCACCAGAAGTGCCTGATGCGAAGTCAAAGTGTGAAAATGAATTTAAATCTTCGTCCCCAGAAATAGATGTCAGAAAAAGTGAGAGCCCAGTAGTAAGATCCAGTGGAACTGAAATCCAAGAATTCCCTCGGGATGATATGTGTTCATTGAAACAGGTATATTTTTTCATATTTAATTCCTTTCTCTGGTAGATCTCGCCATAAACCATAATAGACAACGTATTCTGTTCAATGATTCATCTGTAGTCTTTATTACACAACTATTTTAGAAGAACTTATCTTCCTTAATTGGGACTTTAAAGAATAAAACAATGCATCTGCGTTTAGAATACTTATTACTTTGAAATATTCACTTCTCTGCGGTTTGTGTAGTGAGTAAATCGGTATGAAGTTTTTATCTAGTTTACATCAGACTCAATGCATCAGTTACATAAACAATCTGCCTATTCCATTCCATTTTATTATCTTTACAAACCCATATTTCAAGAATAATGTTAACTTAATACAAAACTACTGAAATAATCATGAATGCAAAAACGAGCATACTGTATGCGCAAACACAAACGCAAACGGAAAGCATCATGACACCAGATAATAAACAAGATCTGCCTGTATATTGGTTTTATTGAAAAATAACATTAATAGATTTAGAGGCAGAATTACTCGCACAGCACTGTTAGCTGGTGATTTATTACTAACATAGAAATTTTTGGTAACGTTTTAGTATTATTCCATGTACTTTCGAGCAGCGTAAGCTAAATCTCGCGCAATGTGCAGAGGCAGTAGAGAGTTTGTGCACGCCATAGCGGATGGCCCTACCAATCTTCTGCGCACGCGCAAATGCACAAATGGGATGCAAAACTTTAACTGCGCATGTGCAGAAGATCGACAGTGCTTTAATGTTCGAGGGTGCACAAACACTCTAATATCACATGACTAGCGTAAGCGCTATTCAGCATCCACGCTATGCAAAATTACCTATTCGTGGAGTTTCTCTAAAACGTGGCGTAAAACGCTGAGAGACAACTACGTTATCCATTCCGTGTGAAATGACAAGAGAACAATTTTTCGTTCTAAGACTACGGTAAAAGGACGTAAATCAAAACTGTGACAGCAGTGTGTGCTGCTAACGTTAATTTTTCAAATCGATGGCTAAATATTAACATCGCAGATCACAAAATCTGGTTATTATGAGAGAATGTTCGCTCGAAAGATGATCTATCAAATTTTATCGTGATAAATATCGTAGAAATTAAATGGAAAATTTTTTAAAATTACGTAAATTGGCCACATTTTTATTTGCTTTTAATGGAATCTTTGAAACATTTTTCTCTCCCATGAAAAATCAAAATTGTGTTTAGATACCTGTTTTTAAAATTTAGCCATCAAAATATCACAACCTCTCGATTCGCATTTGTTCGACTAAAGCTACCCACCAACAATCTTCGATCATGGGAATATAGATTTAGCAGTGCACAGAGCCGTGAAAGTTGAGAAATAATCCACTTAATCTTCTATCGTAACTTGTATCGCACACGATACGAACCACCTGATTAAATTCGCTGTTCTTGTGAAGTGTCCTTTTCTGCAAAAACACCAACAACGATAAGTTGAAGATTGAGCGTGCGGAGATGTTCAAAAGTGAATTCAGGTATACGATGCAATGCTTCACGCTGAGCACAATCTATCTATTGTGAAAGGAGTAATAGTTCAAATCGTGACACTTCCATTTCACTCTCCCCCCCAAAAAAAGTTTACAAGTCCATCCTTATTTATACGAATAGCGCACCTAGCTGCATGTATTGTAAGACATTGGCGTTTTCCCTAGAAACAAACTTACAAACAAAAGAAGTAAATTGTTGGCCAGTGTGCGTTGTGTTGTTGCTGGCAGGCGGCCGACGAGAGGCGCAAGCGGAAGGTGCGCTCGGCGTCGCCCGGTCGCAGCGCGCCCAAGCGCCAGTGCCGCCTGCTGCGCGAGCTCAAGGCCACCACGCCCCCGCTCCCGCCCCGCCGCAAGTAGCTCGTATTCTGCCGCCCCCCGCCTCCGCACTGCGTGTGCACTTTTCTGATGAGCAAACGCTTTTGTGATTTAGAATATTCATGCAGTGAACTGCTGAGACATTTCAATGTACATAACATGCTAAATTGTTGGTCATGCCAATGAAGAAGAAAACATGCATTATTTCTTTTAATATGAATATTGAAAGAATAATAAATATGACATCATGAAGAAATCAGTTCGTTGATTCTACCCTCCAATGCGCAGAGAAAATTAATGAGTCAAAAATTAAAAATCATTGAAACAATATTCATTAAACTGTAGTATCAAGTATATTCTTTCGACTTCGAGTTTTTTTTATCGAGAGTCCTGAAACATTGAATGTTCAATTGGCATATACGAAGAACTTTAGGTTTGTCTAACTTCCTTCCTTTGTTTATACTTCGAATAAGTTTTCAAACCATCCACATTATCATGTTTTATCTTTCCTATCAATACAAATGTATCGCTTGTGTAATGAGGATGGGTAATTTAGAAAATAATTTCTGAATGATACATGGAATCTTGTTTTCACACTCCTTTTAGAGAATTGAATTCACATGCACGTTCAAAAAGAATACATCTTGTTTTTGTAAATTATTTTTCCAATGTCTGTTATCAGATGAAATTTCATTATTACAAGGAACCCGATGAAAATAATACGTAAACACTGAAAAGCAGGGATAATTAAAATCTGCGAACACGTTTCTCTTGCCTCTGATGTAGGAAGTGTGCTTTGCTAATGATGCCCGTTAAGGCAATGAGAATATCACAGTTGTGTTGAAATTAAAAGTTGAAGAAAAATAATTTATCGTGAGTTCCTTTAACAATGATGAGAGTAATTAACAGATTTTGCAGATAATGGATAAAATTATTCCATTTAAGTTTAATAAATAACAAAATGTAATTATATTTTTATGTTATGTTACGTATAATGTTAAGTTTTACCGTCGCTATGTACACGATACGTTTATTATTCTACAGCAAGATCTAGTCGATGATATCTTTTTGGAGTTTAATAACTTCCACCCTAAACTGAAATTTACTATTGAAAGAGAAACAGATAAAAAAAATCAATTTTTTAGATGTTACCATCATTAAGAATGACTATTATGTGAAAACAAATTGGTTTAGAAAACCCACATTTGTAGACGAAGGGTTTAATTACTTCTCCGCACATAGCAAGAAAACAAAAATTGGAATTATTTATAATCTTGTTGATTGCGCAATCAAGTTAGCTGATAAAAAATTCCTTCCCTTTAACTTAAGAATAGTTCAAACCATCTTAAGAAACAACAATTATCCTAAGGCTTTTATTGACAAATTTATCTGTAAGACAATGAAGCTTCTCGATTTACATTTCAAACCAATGCCAGAAGAAGAAAATACTTATAAGAGTACATATTTATCATTACTTTCTGTTCCCACAAATAATTGTAAATTAGAAAAGGTTTTGCAAGATAAGTACCACTGTGACTAACGAACAAAACCCATAATAAACAGACTGTGGTCAGAAATGCCAAAGACTATAATTCTCCTTTGAAAAAATCTAATGTTGTGTATGGCATTGAATGCAACGATTTTGATCGAATATATTTAGGCCAAACTCGTCATGTTCTAATTAGAATGAAAGAACATGACAGGTACATCAGAGAAATCCTTCAAAAACACAACTCTGTATCTAATCATCAGATAAAGTCCAACCACTCATTCAACATTCAAAATCCAAGAATAATTGATTGTGAGACCCGGAAATATTCACGCTTAGTTTCTGAAACTTTACAGATTAAAATAAATAATTATATTAATACTGCTGTTGATAATAATCATTTTACCAAAATTTATGATGCATTACTGTACAGACATGGAACGTAGATATAATAGTTCCCCTATCTCTCTGCCGCTTTCATACTCTCCCCCTCTCGTTTCTGGTTTTAAATTCCCCTGACTATCATACTTTCAACTGTTCTCACCAACATAACGAACTTGTTTTGTCAGTCCAGTGACACAGTTCACTGTATAATAATGGTACTTTACAAACGAGTTGTTTTGTGAGCTCTCATACGTCTGGTGTCTCACCTGTCATAATTTCTCCATTTTTCTATTGATTATTAATAATTTTAATTTTTTTCTATATTTTTTATCATTCCCTTTTACAACCTGATGGTGGGGACAATAATCCCCGACCTGTTGCACGCTTATGAAATAAATTGTTACAAGATTTATCTGACAATACATTTTTCTTCAAAATATATAATTAATTATAGACAAACTATGTGACATTTGTTACAGCAGACAGTAGTTATATTTTTTGTTCAAATATTAATTTAAAGTGATATTTTAATAAATGACAAACATATTTGGCACATTAATGTGCTAGATATTCATTTTAAAAATAAGCAACAGTGTTTATAATAACTTCTCATACTGAAAATATTGTGTAATACGTAGTTTGTCAGTTCATTGTGCTATTTACAGAAAACAGGCAACAAAACAAACTCGTTTATTCTTAAGTTTTCAATTAGAGAACATCTTCAAAGAAATTTGTTCGGTACGATATAACAAATTATTTTTTTACGCTTATCTCTTTCTATCTTGTCAGTTTAACCCTGCTAGTATAAATTTTCTTTTATTAAGAAGAAAAACAAACTATTTTTTAAAGAATTTTCAAGAAAAATTTTAACTAGTAGTGCATTAATTCATAATTTTTAAGTTAAACTCTCATCGATGGTTTGTGATGCCTTGGCAAGCATAGAAAAGGATATAGCCGAATAAGGCATCAAAAGTGCCGCCAAACCAAATCGATAATCACGATGGTCATATGAAAGAGAGTATATAAAATGCACTAGATTCCCAAAAAAATTAGCCTCCTAGGGTCATCTGTTGCAGAGATACTTGAAACGGGTTTTATTTTTTTCTTAGCTTCTATTGCATAAATGAGGCTGACAAAAATTACAGAGGAGGAGGAAAATAGTTAAATTTGAAGGTATTTTTGTCAACCAATTTTAACGCCAAATTCAAATAGAAAAAAAATAATACATTTTTGAAATTGATTTTCAACGTGTTAACGTTGGAGTACTGTCTCAGTTTTCCCCCTAGAATGTGTCTCATAAAAAACTATAACATATTTGTTTCAGATTTGTAAACAATGTGGACGATAGTGAAAAAAATTAAACCAATTTTATGAGTTTAAACATTTGAAATTCACGCCAGAATGTCATTGGAAAAAACTTTTTTACCAATATTTAAACACATATTCAAACCGACATATAAACTGGAAGTATTATAGCTCTTACATCGATTATGTAGCAAACTCAATCGGTATATTCGTGGTGGAAGGAGATGGGTGGGCTCTTACGCAGTTGACTTCAGCTTTTGAGCTTCAGGAACCAGTTTGACACGGAATGTTAATGGGAATTTTAAATGCCAAAATTATTACAGTTACAAGTTACTGAAACAGAAACAGATAAGCACTTTTTTAAATATTGCATTTTTTATTTCAATTACACCGTCATCGCGTTACTTTTGATTGGTCACCAGAGGAAATTGTCACATTCAAAATGTTTTTCATCACTTTTGCTCTCCATGCAACATGGCGGCCAACGTCTGGTCTCGCATTTCAAATGAAGTGCCCGTGTTGTGGGTACATGGTTCGTGCCGCAAACTGGTGTAGAGAAGAACGACGAACATCGGTGCACCGGAGAAGCCCTTTCATCTCTTTCCACCATGGGAATATCGGGAGTGAAACGATGTTATTGTGAACGTGCGAACGGAAGTGACACCTTGTAACGCTGCTCCCACATAGCTGCGATCATTTATTATTTAGCACACGCTCGATACTTAGCGAAATAATTGACGAAAAATGTGAAACCGTCAGATTTAACAATTTTCATTCATTTATAAAGGAACGCGTGAGTCCATTTATCGAAGAAGACAGTGTAGCGTCGCCTAGTCCGGCGCCGGTGCGTCGGGCCGCTTCGGGGAAACCCGCGTAAGCCGGATGTGGGTGGAGGGGGGCGGCGTCACGCCGCGCCGGTTGGAAATGCCCTTAGGAATCCCGGCTGGAATTTCCTTCAAAAGGACGCTCGTGATGCGAGTCTAAGAGATGTCGGTTGTAGCTCTGGAAAGGCTGGCCAGCGAGCCGCTGCTTGTAGGGTGGGGGCGAGCCGGGGATATTTAAGGCCGCGCCGACAGGCGCCTCGCGGGATACGCTGGGTGTCGAAAGACGTGAGGTATCTCCAGTGCAATCCTTGCACGTGATCTTCAAGTCGAAGATCGGTTTGGCAACAAGCCATGTAACTGGTGTAGTTACGGGACTCTATGTCCGACAGCTTCGCACTTCGCGTTGCTTTTGCTGCTTCCGAAGCAGTGGTTCTGGGCGAGGCCTAGGGGACGGTCGCGGGGTTTCGCGGCTAAGAGAATTGAAAGGTTGCCAAGGGGCTAGATTTTTGTATCATATCATTGTACATCAATTGTAAAAAAATCTGTAAATATATTGTATTTATTCAATCAGAACAGTCGTCTGTGTTTTTCACTCTAGTACGTCACAGACTCGGAACCTTTCTTTTCTAAAACTGGTGGCAGCGGTTATCGAAAACTCACGTCGGGGCGCTCGCAGCAAATTCTGCCACTTTTCTTTTCTAAAACTGGTGGCAGCGGTTACTGTTAACTCACGTCGGGGTGCCCGCACCAATTCTGCCACTTTTCTTTTCTAAAACTGGTGGCAGCGGTTACAGTAAACTCACGTCGGTGTGCCCGCACCAATTCTGCCATTTTTCTTGTCTAAAATTGGTAGCAGCGGTTATTGTAAATTCACGCCGGAGTGCCTGCGCCAATTGTTGCAATTGTAGTTCAAAATTGGTTGCAGTGGTGCTTAGAACTCACACCGGGTGGTTGTGCCAATTGCAGTTAATAATTGGTTACAACAGATTAAAGACTCACGTCTATCATTCAGCTTTGTGGAAGCAGTCACTACGTTCGCAACGAACGGGAACGCGGAAGTCTGCAGCAGCATCCGCGGGGACATCAGTGCGGCATCAGAGCCATCGGTGCGCGCTGATTTATCAGAACAGCACGCGTAAAGACAGTGTACGCAGTTAAACGTGAATACGCGTCGTAAATACGTGGCGCCGGCAGTGTCGCGCACGCCACGAGAAACCGAAAAGTGCGGTGTTTCGGTACGGTAGTTTCGGGGCGGTACAATCCGACTCGGAACCTTTCTTTTCTAAAACTTGGTACTGGTACTGGAACGAGCTGATATTGGCACTGGAACTTGATCTGCTAATATTTGCATCACCGGAAGAACACATCACGGACCGACCTGAACGAGAGGAGGGAAGGAGGCCACAAACCGGATCCAGAAGGCGCTCACGCGACACCGAGGTCAACTGAACGTAAGTGTGTTTTTTGTTCTGGCCGGAGATCAATTCAGGCAATATGGCTTTCTTAGCGGGTTATAGGAAAGAGGTGCTTGTTAGGGTCGCGATGGAGATGGGGGGAACATTAGAAGGGAACGAAACCGTTGTTAAACTTAAATCAATCATTACGGAAAGCGAGCAGTACGAGGAATCATTCGTGAAACAACTCGCTGACCAAGAAAAAGAACAGGTTGCAGAAATACGAGAGCAGGAAAGATTACGCGAAGAGAGAGAGCAGGAAAGAATACGCGAAGAGAGAGAGCAGGAAAGATTACGCGAAGAGAGAGAGCAGGAAAGAATACGCGAAGAGAGAGAGCAGGAAAGAATACGCGAAGAGAGAGAGCAGGAAAGAATACGCGAAGAACGCGAACGGCAATTTGAACTTGAAAAGTTAAAACTAACGAATCAGGCTCCCACGCGTGTTTCCATAGGTAGTAGCGACACGGGAAATCGAACTAATATTCGTATCAGCCAAGTCATGGACAAATTCAAAGGCGAAGGCGACGATATTACGTTGTTTTTAAGTGTTTTCGAGGCGCATGCTCGCCAGCTTGGTATTGCGCCGGTCGAATGGGTAAGCCATTTAATGGGTTTACTTCCTAATGAAGTGAACAACTGGCTCGTAGTAGGATCCGATTCACCGGATCAAGATTATGACCTAATTAAAGAACAATTATTAGATATGTACAAGTTCACGGCAGAAAAGTGCCGGCAGATGTTTTGTAGTCACGTAAAAGGTGCAAAGACCACTTGGAACGTCTATGCACGTGAATTAGCTAGTTATTGTAAAAAAATGGGTCTCAGGTTTAAAGATCGAAACATTTGAGCAATTGCTAGATCTCATTGTAACAGACCAGATGAAGCGAAAGGTGCCGGCGGTTATGCGTGACCATTTCATTGATGTGTGGGGTGAGGTTTCTGCGTCCCAAGATTTGGCACGAAGGCTGGACACCTACGAAAACAACCGGGCTAATGGATATAAGAAGGATTTCTCGCGGTTCGGCAATAAAGAGCAGGGGAATCGAACTACGGGCAGAATCCGACCATTTGCCGGTGTGTGTTCATTTAGCAGTAAATGCTACTGAACGGCCACCGGCAGTGGTGCGGGCGGGAGCAACGAACGTCACAATAGCCAGACGACGGTTTGTATGGAAAGAGGAAAAGCGACAGGAATTTGCAGAGACTATTCTTAACTCTGCAGGGTGGTCACGTGAGGAGCGGTCACCGGAGAGGCAAACAAAGAATTTAGAAAGGCGGCTCTACCGCGCAGGGAAGGGCATGCGAATGTGGGGGAGAGGAGGAAGGGTACTGACCCAAGGGTGGTTTAGCGAGGAGAGTCGGGAGAGCAGGCGTAAAGCAATAGTAGCCTTAAGGATGTTCAGAAACAGTGGAACTGCGGAAGCGAGAAATAGTTACTTGTTACTACGTAGGCAATACGAGGCCACAATTAAGAAATCGAAGAAATCTTGGCAGGAGAGCGAGACAGCAAGAATAGAGGCAATTTTAAGAAACGATCATAATAAATCAATTTGGGACGTTATAAGATCTCTGCGTAATAAAATAAATGTAAGTAATACAATCTCATCAGACGCGTGGGAGCAGTACTTTTCACGGGCGCTCACAATAGCGAATATTGAAACAGGGATAGATATTATCACGGACCGGGGTGTCCCTGAATTAGACGAACCTATAACCTGGAATGAAGTAAACAGGGCTATGCTAGCCATGAATAATAAGAAGGCAGGCGGCGCGGACGGCATTCCGACAAAATTTATTTCGGAATTGTGGCACATAGACCCAGAGAGTATTCTGGATTTATTTAATGCAATAATTGATTCCGGATCGTATCCAGAAACGTGGAGTACAGCGATCCTCCAACCGGTCTTTAAGAATAAAGGCGATACAAATTGCCCACATAATTATCGCGGAATTAGTCTTTTACCAGCGCTGAGCAAACTATTTTGTAAACTACTCAACGGGCGACTGAGTGAATGGGCGGAAAAGCACGGTAAAATATCAGAATTGCAAGCAGGCTTTAGGAGAGGCTTCGCGACTACCGACAATATCTTTGTGTTAGATACCCTAGTAAAACAGGCGCTTGCGCGCAAACGGGGCCACTTATATTGCAGTTTTGTAGATTTCGAAAAGGCGTTTGACTCTATCAATAGGAAAGCTTTATGGCAAAAACTTAATGAGCTAGGCGTCTCACGTAAAGTTTTAAAAGTGTTGCAGAGCATGTACGAAGACGTAAATTTCTGTGTCAGGTGCGGTGATGGAAGTACAACGCGAAAAATAAAATCGACAGTAGGAGTAAGACAGGGCTGTCCTCTCTCACCGCTATTGTTTATCTTGTTTATAAACGATTTATTGACGTGGTTACAGGAAGCGGATACATCGGCACCGGAAATTGAGGGCCTGAACATTCCCGGACTACTATATGCTGATGATTTAGTTTTATGTTCCGAGACTATTGACGGCTTACAGAAAAGTTTAAATCTCTTAGAAACGTATAGTGAAACATGGGGATTAAAAGTAAATATTCAAAAAACTAAAGTAGTTGTCTTCAAGAATGGATTTATCTGGGGTAACAAAGAGAAATGGTTTTACGCTCAGGACGAGATCGACCGGGTTAAAACATTTACATATCTTGGGGCAAAATTTTCCATGAATGGGGGATGGAATAATCACATAGTGGCGGCGCACAGTAAAGGAAGAATTGCGCTCAAAGAAATCGTTTGCGCAGTGCGCAGGGTTCCGGAATTGTCTTTAAAGGTGTGCGATACAATGTTTAAATCGCTAGTTCTCCCAGCAATGAATTATGGGGCAGAAATTTGGGGAGTGGATAGGATAGATCGACTAGAAAGCGTCGAAACAGATTATTTCAAATTAATTCTCGGAGTCTCTAGATTCGCAGCAAATGCCGGAGTCCTAAGAGAGGTCGGTAGTGTAGGAATTTGGAAAGATTTTAAAATGAAACCCATTAAACTTTGGATTAAATTAGCAGGTGAACAGTCTGACACACTTATACATAGATGTTTTCGAGTGCAGTTACAGGGAAGCAACCAACGCCACTGGTCGTGTAAAATTAAACTGCTACTGGAACGTGCAGGTCTGGGAGACGTTTCCCCGGAGATGGTGGGAGATAGGGGAACACGTGAGATAGAACGGCTAATTTCGGGTAGACTTGCGGATATTAAAAGGCAAGAGATCCTGGCAGCAACGGCCGAAAAACGTTCGCTAGTTGCGCAAATTCACGCGAGTCCGTTATGGGGTTGCGAACGTTACGTAAACACACTGCGAAAGGACGCAAGAGGGGGATACGCTTGGTTCAGGGTCGGGGGGTGGATGCAACGTAGATTAAAGGACTCTAATGGTAATGGCATCTGTGTGCTTTGCGGTGATAGGGAAGACTGGATCCACATCCTTTTAATTTGCAATGCGACCGAAACTTGGAGAGGAAAATGGATGGGAATGGGAAATTACTACTTCCAGCATAGGAACGTAGCGCTCGCCCAAAACATTCTAGGTGATAAAAGATCCAACTTCATGAAAGAATTAGGAACATTTCTAGGAAAGGTTCGGACCATTAGAGAAACTGAAATTAGGGAGTGGGAAAACAGCACTGGTTAGTACGAGCAGAGCCTAGACTGGAGAGAAATAAATAATAAATCAAGAAACTAACAATAATTAAGTTAGTCAGTAAGTTATGTTAGGTTAGTAAACAGTACAAAAAAAAAAAGTTATAAGTTGTAGTCAATTGCTAAGTATAAGTAGATAAATAAGTCAATAAAAATAAATAAATTAACTTAAAATAATTAAAATAAGTTAAATAAATTAAAATTAAATTAATTAAAATAAGTTAAATAAATTTAAATTAATTTAATTAAAATAAGTTAAATAAATTTAAATTAAATTAATTAAAATAAGTTAAATAAATTAAAAGTAAATTAAATTAAAATAAAATAAAAGGAAACGGTTAAAATTAAACACATTAGGAGGCGAAGGGAAGTAGGAATCGTAAACATTAGGGCAGAGGCGTTGGTGCGGACGATTTTCTGTGGCGCTGTTTGTTTTCAGGTGCGGAGGAGGCCAAACACTGGAAGGAGAATGCCTGACGCCCGCGCCAAATAAATAAATGGTTTAAAAACCGGATAGATTAGCATGTACTCGGCTTCTGACGGCAGGTTTTTCCCCCTTCAGGGGTTTTTTCCTCAGCCGTACCTTATGGTCTCTTTTCCGCGGCTTTGATGCGAAGGAGAGACCATTTGGGGTGAATACCAGAATTCGAAAGGTTAGAACGCTGTAGAATGTAGGTATTGTAATGGCTTAAAGGCCTTCGGCCTAGCCACATTGCATCAAGATTTTTAATTTGCCTGTAATTTTATTAAATAATAAATAAAATAATAAAGAGCAGGCAGGCGAACGGAAATGGCCGAAGGCGACGGAAAGCGCGCCGACCACTTCCAAAACGGCAGTGCCGAAGGTAGCTAGTAACGCGGAGTTCGAGAAGCCGCAAGAACGGACGTGTTACTTATGTAAAAAACCAGGTCACATAAAAAGATATTGTCCTCAACATAACAATAAACCTAGCGAGAAGATGTGTCACGTGGCCGACGCTAGTGCGCCAGAGTTATTGTCTCCACACACATTTCTTGCCAAAATTTGCGGCGAAACAGTCACCTGTCTCCGTGACACGGGGGCCACGATCGACGTCATCAACGCAAAGCACGTCACGCCGACACAATATACCGGCGAGTCCGTATGGGTTCAGCAGCCCCTGGACGAAGCGCCGAAAAACCTACCGGTAGCCAAGGTAGAGATTGTAGGGCCATTCGGTACTCTTGTTACAGAGGCCGCAGTCGCGAAGAATTGCGACTTGCCTTATTACATTTTTAGTAATCGTTCTGCTACGATTTTGAAGGAAATAAAGCAAGGTTTCTTAGAACCACAGCCTATCTGCGCTGTGCGGACTAGGGCGCAAGCAGTTGCTGAGCGCGTAAGGGCAGAGGGGCCCCCGGGTGCAGACAATGCAGGAAACGAAGCGCCGGGCGACGCGCCGCAGACAATAGAGGCGGTAGAGCAAGCCGAGAGTACGGGAAACGACCGAGAGCAGGTCGCGTTCCAGGTAACCGCTTCGGAGGAAACCGAGGATGACAATAGAGTTGGTCAGGGCGAGGTCGACGCCCCGGGCAACTCAGAATCAAACTATCAGGAATCTGAATTAGATTTCGGTAGCATTGCTTTGGCTCGTTTGGACCCCACCGAATTTGCTACAGCTCAGAGACAAGACAAGGAGCTCGCGCCGTTGATTGAGCGTGCGGAAGGACCCGAGACGGATCGGCGCGATTATGTTATGAAAAACGGCCTATTGTTTCGTGTCCGGCATAGTAAGCGCGGAGAGCAGTTCACTATGTTAGTAATACCGCGGGTGTATCGTGGCACGATCTTAAAACTCTGTCATGAAGTTGCTCACGGCCATTTGGGGGTCACAAAAAGCAAAGATGCCATGGCCAAATATTTCTTCTGGCCGAATTGCTATAAGGATATTGAAAACTATGTGCGTAGTTGCGACAGTTGCCAACGAGTAGGAAACGGCGGCGAAAAACTTCGCGCGCCTTTGAAAATTGTTCCTATAACGGGCGAGGCATTCGAGAAAGTGAATGTCGACGCGTGTGGCCCATTTCCAGAATCGGTCACCGGAAACAAGTTTATTTTAACGGCGATGTGTTTAGCCACGAAGTATCCCGAGGCTATTCCGATACGGGACCTAACTTCGGTCACTGTAATTGAGGCATTATTAGAATTATTCAGTAGAATAGGATTTCCACGCGAATTGCAAACCGACCAGGGCACTTGCTTCACGAGTGCTTTGACAGCGGAATTCGCCGAGCGGTTTGGCATTAAACTGGTGAGAAGTTCGCCGTATCATCCTCAATCAAACGCAGTCGAAAGAATGCATCGAACTATGAACCGGCTTATGAAGGTTCTGTGTTTGGAGGCAGGGACGGATTGGGAATGCCAGCTTCCCGCTATTATGTTCGCGTTGCGCACGAGTGTGCACGAATCATTAGGTTTCTCTCCTGCCGAATTGGTGTACGGGAAGAATCTCCGTACCCCCATGACACTTCTTTATGAAAGGCTTGCGGGAACTGCGGAAGGTGAAGAAAATTCTGTAGTTGAGCATGTATTCAAATTAATCAATCGTTTGAAACGCTCCCGTGACCTAGCTCACAATAGAATGGCTGAAGAACAGCAGAAACGTAAAGTGTGGTATGACCGGAAGGCGGTCTCACGTACTTTCGAGATAGGCGCGAAGGTGTTGGTTCTCGCACCTAACAGGACGCGGAAGCTCGCGGTTCAGTGGATAGGGCCGGGCGAGATTCGCGAGAAAATTTCGGAGCATAACTATGTGGTCCAGATGCCGGGGCGGAAGGAACCCCGCGTCTATCACATTAATATGCTTAAAAGATACCACCAGCGGACAGAGTACTTAAATGTGCTTAGTTCTACGACTGTGACAGACGCAGGTGACGAAGACGCGCTAGATCGCTATGCGCTTAAATTGGATTGTTGCGACTTTGACGCGGAAGAAATGCTGAGCGGGACTGAGGTCGAACCGGAGTTTCGCGACGCTCTGAAAACGGTCATTTGTAAGTACAGGTCTATATTTAGTGAGAAACCCGGATTGACAGATATCACTACTATGGATATCGAGTTAACTGATAACAGCAAAATGGTTCGAAGCGTACCCTACCGTACATCGCCGAGGCAGGCTAAGATATTACGGGAAGAAATAGATAGAATGCTTCGCGACAATATCATTGTGGAGGCGGAGAGTGATTATACGTCTCCCATGATATTGGTTGAAGCACCGGGCAAGAAACCACGGCCCTGTATCGATTATAGGCGCCTCAACGAAATTATTAAGACCGAATACTTTCCGTTACCCAATCTCGAAGAACGGATAGAGCAGGTAGCTGCAGCTAAAATTATAAGTGTACTGGACCTTTGCAAATGTTTTTGGCAGATCGGTCTTACGGAAAGGGCACAAAGGTATTCGGCGTTCGTGACCAGTTTCGGCACGTACCGGCCGCTTAGATTACCTTTCGGAATAAAGAACGGTCCCTATCAATGTTGTCGTATTATGGGCACCTTGTTGAATAAATGCCAAGAATTCGCGGTACCATACCTTGATGACATCGCGGTTTTCAGTAACACTTGGCAAGAACACATTCGACACCTAGAGACGGTCTTTCGAATATTAAAATCCGCCAAATTGACAGTGCAACCGCGCAAGTGTTTGTTCGCGCGGGCTAACGTAAAATATCTTGGATACGTAGTCGGTAACGGGAAATTGCGGCCGGCCGAAGCCAAGATACAAGCAATCCAGAACTTTCCCAGACCAGAGTCAAAGAAACAAGTACGTTCTTTGCTCGGTTTGGTAGGATACTATCGACGTTTGATACCAGGGTTTGCGGAGAAGGCGGCGGCGCTGACCGATGTGCTGCGTGGGCGCGAACGCCAGGGTAAGATCGTCTGGACAGAGGCATGTGAAAGATCTTACAATGAGCTGCGACAAGCTCTCAGTGAAAAAACAGCGGTATATGCACCTGATTATAACAAGGAATTTCGAGTTCAGGCAGATGCTTCTCGGAGAGGCTTAGGCGTGGTTCTCTACCAAGTAAATGACGAGGGAGTAGAACAACCAGTCGTTTTTCTAAGCCGTAAATTAAATGATGCCGAAATGAATTATGGCACCACAGAACTAGAGTGTTTAGCGCTGATTTGGGGGTTGGATAAACTTAAAATTTATCTCGACGGGCAGGCCACAATTCAGGTCGAAACCGACCACAATCCGTTGGTCTGGTTGCGTAATACGGCCGGCAAAAACCCCAGATTATTACGCTGGTCTCTTTTAATCCAGCACCTCGATTTACGCATCAGGCACAAAAAGGGCTCAGAAAATGTTAATGCAGATGCACTTAGTCGCATGTTTGATGATGTGAATTGATCCACCGGCGAGAATAGGGAACACGCACGTTCATGACATGTATAAATGTCGGTGAAATTCTATGTAAATAATTTTGTAAATTCAAGGGTAAAATTGTTTTGTTGTTTTTTTTGGATATTTTTATATGTAGATACATACATGTGTCAATAAATTCAGTTAAGAACGGCACATGATGTATATAACGAATTCCATAATTATGTAATATTTCAATGTAAAGTAAATGTTTGTATTTCAGTATCTTATGTAATTCAAGATGCGTCAAGAATTATTATGTAATATTTCAATGTAAAGTAAATGTTTGTATTTCAGGATAATATGTAATTCAAGATGCGTCAAGAATACTTATGTATATTTATGTATATAGGAGTAAGGTTTAAATGTACTGGCAACATAGCTTAGGTGAAAAGGGAGGGGGACAGCCCAGAGATTTATTTCACACATTTCGATTAAATAGGGTTTGATATTTTGGTATAATTATGTTCATGTTCATATAAAAATTAGGATGTAGAGGTCTCACGACCAGGTAACTTAGCAGAATTTTTTTCCTGGGCATATTTTGCTGCGAAAAAAAATTCTCACCCCCGGCATGGGAGGGTCTGTAGCGTCGCCTGGTCCGGCGCCGGTGCGTCGGGCCGCTTCGGGGAAACCCGCATAAAGCCGGATGTGGGTGGAGGGTGGCGGCGCCACGCCGCGCCGGGTGAAAAGCCCTCAGGAATCCCGGCGGGAATTTCCTTCAAAGGGACGCGCGCGGATGCGAGTCTAGGAGGTGTCGGTTGTAGCTCTGGAAAGGCTGGCCAGCGAGCCGTGTGTCGCCCGCTGCTTGTAGGGTGGGGGCGAGCCGGCGGATATTTAAGGCCGCGCCGACAGGCGCCTCGCGGGATACGCTGGGTGTCGAAAGACGAGAGGTATCTCCAGTGCAATCCTTGCACGTGATCTTCGGGTCGAAGATCGGTTTGGCAACAAGCCATGTAACTGGGGTAGTTACGGGACTCTATGTCCGACAGCTTCGCACTTCGCGTTGCTTTTTGCTGCTTCCGAAGCAGTGGTTCTGGGCGAGGCCTAGGGGACGGTCGCGGGGTTTCGCGGCTAAGAGAATTGAAAGGTTGCCAAGGGGCTAGATTTTTGTATCATATCATTGTACATTAATTGTAAAAAAATCTGTAAATATATTGTATTTATTCAATCAGAACAGTCGTCTGTGTTTTTCACTCTAGTACGTCACAGTTTGACTTGCGCATACGCAGACGCGGACCCGCCGGAGGGCCTGGAGGCGAACATGCTGGTGGCGGCGGCGCGCGCGTGGGGCGCGCGCGTGCGCGTGTGGCAGCCGGGGGCGCGCGCGCACCCGATCGGCAAGTGGAACGAGTCGCTGGGCGCGTACGTGGGCGGCGTGCTGAGCCGGCTGAGCGGCGGGCAGGCGCACGCGGCCGGCGCGCTGCTCTTCCGCACGGCGGAGCAGAGCGGCCGGCTGGCCGGAGGGCGGCCGTGGGGCCAGCTGTGCACCACGTGGCTGGCGCCGCGCCCCGCCGCCCTCGCCCCCGGCGCCGTCTCCGCCGCCGCCCTGCGCCGCCCGCTCAGCCCGCGCGTCTGGGCCGCGGACGCCGCCGCCCTGCTGCTCGCCGCCGCCGCGCTCGCCGGCCTCAGGCGCGCAGGTATTACATGCGGCGTGATCGTGTTGCTTCTTGTTTTCTCCTTTACTTCTTTTATTTGCTGTTTTTTATTCTTGCGCGTACGTTTTCACCTCCTCTTCTCCTTGTTCTTTCTCCGTCTCTTCTTTCTCATTTTCTTTTTCTTAGTCTTTTTTCATTATCTTCTTCCTCTTTTTCATACCCTTCTTGCTCTTCTCCATACTCTTTTTCTTGTTAATCTTTGTCTTCTTGTGTCGTTTTTTTCTCCTATTCCTCTTGTAGTTGTTGTTCTTCTTCTTCTTCCTTCTCCTCTTGTGGTTGTTCTTCCTCCTCCTCTTCTTGTTTGTTTCTGCTCCTCTTCTCTCTATTGTTCTTCTTCCTCCTTTTCCTCTTTTTGTTGTTTTCCTTCTTCCTACACCTCTTCTTGTTGCTTTCCTTCCTCTCCCTCTTCTTGTTCTTCTTCATCCTCCTCTCCCTCCTCCCCTCTTGCTTTTTCTTCCTCGTTCTCCTCTTCCTGTTGCTTTTATTTTTATTCCTCGTCTTTTTCACAACATTTTCTTCTTACTCATCTTCTTTTGTTCTTCTTCCTCCTCTGCTTCTTCCTCCTCCTCTGCTTCTCGTCTTCATCCTCCCCTCCTTTTCTTCTTTTTCCTCATTATTCTCTTTTCTTCATCCTCCGCTTTTCTTCCTCGTCCTCATCATCCTCCTCTTCCTCCTCTTCTTATTCCTCTTCTTCTTCCTCTTCCTTCTTCTTCTTCTTCCTCTCTTTTTCTCCTTCCTCGTCTTCTTCTTTCTCGTCTTCTTCCTCTCCTTTCCCGTCTTCTTCCTCTCCTTTCTCGTCTTCTTCCTCTCCTTTCTCGTCTTCTTCCTCTCCTTTCTCGTCTTCTTCCTCTCCTTTCTCGTCTTCTTCCTCTCCTTTCTCGTCTTCTTCCTCTCCTTTCTCGTCTTCTTCCTCTTCTTTCTCGTCTTCTTCCTCTCCTTTCTCGTCTTCTTCCTCTCCTTTCTCGTCTTCTTCTCCCTCTCCTTTCTCGTCTTCTTCTCCCTCTCCTTCCTCATCGTCTTCTTCTCCCTCTATTTCTTCTTTTTCTTCTTTCTCTTCTTCTTCTTCCTGTTCTTCCTCCTCTTCTTCCTCTTCTTCCTCTCTCCTCTTTATCTTCCTCCTCCACTTCTTCTTCCTCTTCTATCTCTTCTTCCTCTTCTATTTCTTCTTCCTCCTCGTCCTCTTGTGTCTGTGCAGGCGGTGGGGGCGCGGGCGCGTGGGCGTGCCTGGGGCGCGCGGCGCTGGACGCGCTGGGGATGCTGGTGCAGACGCACTCGCCGCCCACGCTGGGCCGGCCCGCCGCGCAGCGCCTCTTCCTGCAGAGCTGGTCGCTCTTCTGCGTGCTCATGGTGACGGCCTACTGCAGCTCGCTCGTGGCGCACCTCACCTCCCCGCAGTTCGCGCCGCCGCTCGACTCCATCCAGGACATGGTGGACGCGCGCGTCGCCTGGGGCGGCCTCACCCGCCCGCCGCTCGAGGAGATGTTCTACTACGACGTGAGACAACACCCTGCGCATGCGCTGTACTAAGCGTTCAGAAAATATGGGGTAGTCTAATGGAAACGTGGAAACGTATTCGCCCAGAAATGAATTTTGGATGCATTAGTAATTTGTTTCATCATTATATGTGTGTTTTTTATACGAATTCACGAATGATAATGTAATTTTCTGTGCCGAGGGTACCTGTCGAAAAGCTAAAAAGTCGATATTTTTGAGACGGCATTCATTGTAACCGTCTCCCTTCTCTGGGACGTATGCCGAGTGCACATATTCCTCGTGCGAACAGGCAATCCAATAAGCGCGTTTTTGGATTATGCAATATTTTATACAATTTAGATAATGAAAGACAAATATTACAAAGTTATGATCAGTTTTGTAATAGGTATTAGAACAAAAATGTTCTAATCTATTAACTATTAAATTCATCAATCGTTAGTCCTCACTGCAATGTCCTCGTTTAAAAATTCTCCAATTAAATATTGTAATATGATGTTTTACGATACTTATTCCGTAAATACCATTAACACAGGTGATTTAAATTCCATGTGGTGGAATACTACATGCGGAATAAGCTGCCCTATCAGATCACATATTTGCTGGGACAGGGATTGACGCAAGTAGCTGTTAAAACGATTGATACATCTGGGCGGAACATGACAAAACTATTCGGACAAAACTAGGCGTCCATGTGGAGCGAAATAAGAAAATTCCAAACAATAGAACTAATGTTGGGGGCGGACTAGTACATGGACAAGTATCCAGAGATCCAGCATTGTGTAAAAAGACATACATTGACAATTTATCCATAATTATGAACACTGTGGACATTTGAAGAAAAGCCGAAACAATTTTGAAGAAATAAAAACTTTTATTATTAAATGGCTTAATTTTGATTGAAAGTAGTTGATAACTATTAATTATTTGGAATAATAAATAAAATTACCAATAATGCTAAACTATACAGAAATATAGACATATAAAAATAAAATTACCTTTATCAGCATAGACTTGATTTTCTTTGATCTAATATACTATATAATGCCTTACAATTAGAGACTGGAAATTCGAGCATTTATTTGACCTAAAATAGACAAAAAACATTTATTTTTACTAAAATAAGCATGCAAAAAGGCATTTATTCTGGCTAAAGTAGGGGTTCAAAAAAAGCACGTAAACAATGAAAAAATCACATATCTCGAAATCTATTTTTCGCAGTATTACATCATTTTATCTATACTACGTATTACTCCGTATATACGTACGTATACGAGAAAGTAAAAATGCGTTTTTTAAACTTCCGGGCTCTACTTATAACGAATGCTGGGCTTTGGCAGGAGCCGGCGCAGAAGAGCTTCTGCGAGAGCTACAACCTGGAATCTGACAACACCACTCGCGACAGGGATCTTCGTCTGGCGCAGCGCAACTACGCCATCTTCGGCTTCAAGGTAGGTGAGCAGCACCCACTGAGCGTCGGAATTTGCAATTGTAGAGCTTACTTCCAAGTGACGTTTCTCCATTTCCGTTTGTTTTCGAGTTTTGCATGTCAAAACATTCATAAGAGCTCTCTATCACGCTGCCAAATAAATGTTAAAAATGGCGTTTTTCGTATGTTAAATGGTCTATCTGAAAACCGTTCAATTTCCAACTTAGAGGGCTCAGGGCATCAATTAATGTCTCGGCAGTGCTTCTGACCGAGAGGTTCTAGGGTTCGAGTCGCGTCGGTGGCAGGATTTCCGGCACTAGCATCATATCTAGGTCGAATTCAGCCTCTGGAGGAATACTATAGCGGCTAGTTTTCCTGAGCGGTAGTTTTCCGTAGTTTCTACGATGAATACATGGGGAATGCCGGAGCAGTAACCTAACAAACTACGAACCGCGCGCGATCTTTCCTTCCTCTTCCTTGTATATCCTTATTCCTTACTTGCATGCACTTACACGTACGTGCACTATACTTCCATACACATTGGGAGACCTATCACGATCTTAAAGTTTGTTTCTGCTGGGGCGATGCCTCGCTGATGGGAGATACCTGCGTGGTAAAATACCCCTTACGCCGAAGAGTAGGTCTGCACCGAATCTCGCCATCCTGCTGGGAGGAACACCGCCACATGGAACATTCATAACACAAAGAGACTATTGAGTATAGCATAATTGTCTTGACCGGCAACGTTTATCATTTCGTATAGAAGGCGCCACTGTAAGCGTGACCGCTGACTTGTATAGAAGTATTTTCCTAAAAATGAGCCAAAGTGACAGTTCGCTAAACAACTGAACATCACATGTAATTCAAAGAAGTATCCCTCTGGCGCGACAGCTGTTCAGCCAGCCTCTTCGTGGTGTTTGGTTATGGCTCCCGTGAAGACATCACTATGCAGTAATATAAGAGTTTCGCTGAGGTATATGCACGTACACGAGTGCGGGAAATATTTAAATTTAATTACGCATGTGGATCATCTCTTAACATACTCTCACAATCAGTAAAAGAAAACTACCACGAATGTAAATAGAAAGCTATCAATCACAGCTCGACACACAACAGCACAATAGCCATGACGTGCACCAGTACGCATCTCACATTCAAGTCTCAGTTTTAAAATAAACATTATATTTATCACACCAAAAGTAAATTCAATTGAATGTTATAGAAAAAAGAACTTTTACAGAAGAGCAAATAACACTGCACTTCCTAAATTCAATTATTTCTCGTGGCGCACTATATTTTTGTCGAATAAGGACATCACGAAAGGAAGCGTCGAAGCCATTTGCAAGTTAGCCAACTGCAAACGAACGAATGCAGGAAGGGCGACTAATAAGCTCAATGACACAACGACCACAGAACCACAGTTATGTTGCCTCCACTAGTTGTCACTTTGGCTCATTATTAAGCTGGCTTTACACTTGCAAGGAAATGGCATGCAATATTATTTCGCAAGAAAAGTTGCTAATGTGAACATTTCGGCAAAAAATATTTCTGATGTTGGCAATATTTCTTGCTAGATATTCCGGTAGTAATGGAAACTCGTATGTTTCCGTTCACGGGAAGATATTGCCGGCTGTTGCTGAGACTAGAATTATATCTGCCACTTAGGCTCATTCTTAGGAAAATGCCTCTTCAGAACATGCCAGAGTAATGCCTCATTCACAATGCAAACTTAAACGTAACGTAAGCCGTAAACTTATGCAGTAAACTTTTCACGTAAAAACGAGCATTCACAATGGCAAACGTAAGCTGGAACGTAGGTTTTGCCTGAACCAATCAGAATTCAACATATTGATCGATTCGTTTCTAGCATTTTTTTCGACTCTCCTATCGATTTCGCCTTTTGCATTTGCATTATCGAAGGTCACAATTTTGTTTGCCATTTCGAACCAACACTTCGCAACTCGTACCAAAACTCCACAAACTTCTCTGCTCTAACTTTCGACTATACACACCAATACACACGCATAAACAAGAATCGATCTGGAGTCGACCTTCCTTCTCGCGGATTTCGTTGTGCATTTGTTTTTTCCATGCTGCTCTCTGATTGGTCTCCGGTAGAATTTCGACGTAAACTTAAACGTAGAAGCTTGGAGCTTGCGAGCTCTTAAGTTTACGTCTTACGTCTACGTTTACGTCAAGGCATTGTGAATGATCTCGCTTTATAACCCATTTCTAGGTTTTGCGGCTACGTTAGGGTTACGTTTAAGTTTGCATTGTGAATGAGGCCTTAAGTTTACGTCTTACGTCTACGTTTACGTCAAGGCATTGTGAATGATCTCGCTTTATAACCCATTTCTAGGTTTTGCGGCTACGTTACGGTTACGTTTAAGTTTGCATTGTGAATGAGGCCTTATGTTTACGTCTTACGGTCTACGTTTACGTCAAGGCATTGTGAATGATCTCGCTTTATAACCCATTTCTAGGTTTTGCGGCTACGTTACGGTTACGTTTAAGTTTGCATTGTGAATGAGGCCTTATGTGTACGTCTTACGTCTACGTTTACGTCAAGGCATTGTGAATGATCTCGCTTTATAACCCATTTCTAGGTTTTGCGGCTAGGTTACTGTTACGTTTAAGTTTGCATTGTGAATGAGGCCTTAAGTTTACGTCTTACGTCTACGTTTACGTCAAGGCATTGTGAATGATCTCGCTTTATAACCCATTTCTAGGTTTTGCGGCTACGTTACGGTTACGTTTTAGTTTGCATTGTGAATGAGACCTTAAGTTTACGTCTTACTCTCTGAATATGAATCAGTGAAATTGTCGCTGATTCAATCAGTGAGAGCAAAGTCACTGATATCTTCAGTCGAAATATGTAGTTTTTCTGACAATCAGTGAATACGTGAACCTTTTCAAAATGACCGCCAGCATTTCATTGGTTGTCAGTTGGCCGCGCCACTATACCCAGAGAGTATACTAATGACTATACCGATTGGTCCAGTCATTCACGTGCTGTGTTGTGAATGTACGCAAAATCGCACGGCGGAGCCAGTGGAATAGAGGTTTCCTGCGAGAAAACTGACCTGTGTCTGAAGATTGTTTTAATTGCATTAGGTAAGTAGTTTTCGCTTTTCTGTGACTCGTCTTGTTGATAACTGTGAGACGTTTTATTTTATGAGCATTTGTCCATACTAAGAAATAGGTTATGAACACGTTGTTAATATCACGTATTTGTTTTTGTTATAAAATTGGAAACTTATGTAACTTAAGAGTTTTAATGTAACTGTTTGGTGATACAGTGTGAAATATCTGACGTGCAATGGATAATTTCGTTTATGAAATTTGTAAAAGTCCAAAATGCTCTCGATTACACCACAGCAGAGCCGGGCATGCCAGCAAACTAATAACTCATTCTTTGGTTTTTCCAATTTAGTTTGACACCAGTCCAGGAGTGGAGTTTTGAAGAAGTGTAAGAGAAAGTGCTGGAGCTAACTGGGAACTCTAACAATGTGAATATTTTGAAGGTATTTTAATTTGCCAAAGACTGCTGTAATACTGATTTATTTTGATCAGTGTTCCTTGCTTTCCTTAGTCACTAAACACATTATATTTTACTCATTTACATGGCGAGGCTAGTTTGGCAGAGGAGTGGGAGTGCAGAAGGTACATCAAAGCCATTTGCCACTCCTGAGGTTCCCAATCCAGACCTCATAATAATTCTGCCAGTTAGTATGATCTTGTATGTAATCTGAAAATAAAGTAACCATTTTTTCCTCGCATAACTTCTTGACCTATCTTTTTTCTGTTTTAGGAGGGCTCTAATTTGCATCTGGAGGAATTGGAAAGGAGAAAAACCTTCAAGAAAAATTCCAGCAATATTTGATATGGGTGAAAGGATAGAAAAACTATTCGTGTTTTGTTCAGGGTGATGGTTGGTTTTAACATCTGCCCTTTTTTAATAATAATAATAATAATAATAATAATAATAATAATAATAATAATAATAAAATATTCCTTCACCCATTGCAGCATTTGACTTACTGTTTAAATTAATATTTACAACAAATTTGGCATACTCAACATCATTAGCAATTTTTTTTTCATTTTTAGCAGTATATAATGATTATATCCTTCAAATATTTAATTTGAAATAAAAACTAAGTTGGGTTTCTGTAATAAACCCCCCTCCTGGGAAATGAACAATGCTTTTGCAATTGTTCAATTATCATAACCTTCTATCATTGGAGTTAGTTTTGTTATATCATAGAAATTTGATTCTGTGTCCGGTATTGACTTCATAGATTGACTTTAAGATTTTCCCAATATCGAGTATGGCCCAATTCTCAATTCATCTAATTTCTTCCTATTCAGGCGATTTTCATGTTCTATGTACACAAGATCTCCCTTTTTAATTCAATTTGTCTCCTGTGTAGGTTGAATATTTTTTGTTGTCATTATGAAGTTTTATTGTATTCTTGAGTGCTATTTTCCTCTCTCTTTCTAAATCTTCGGCTGTGCATTTTATTTTTAATTCATGCGGTAGGATATTTATGGTTTTACCCTCTATGTCTAGCAAGTATTTTGTTGAGAATTTTGTCACTATGCTCTGTCTCGTATTTCTCCACAGCTTTTTTCACAATAGTTGTCCATAGCAATAGCAGCCTCTTTGTTAGTTTCATTCATAATACATCTTATTTTATTCACTCAAGTCTGGTTTAATCTTTCATTGAGACCATTGGAGAAAGGCGCATCTATGGCAGTAAAAATCAATTTTATTTTTTTCTTTACTTTGAATTGTTTTAATTCTTTTGAATTTATTCCTGGATATTGATCTGTTAGTACCATCTGGACATAATGGTATTTTGTTACTTCCTCAGTTAGTTTTATGAAGTCATCAGCGTTTTGATTTTTTGATGTTAAAATATAAGCATATCTTGTGAAATGGTCGACCAGTAGGTGTAGGTATTTTTTTGTTGATCGGGATCCTCCATAACCTCCGATGGTATCTATAGAAACTATCTTGAATGGGTACATTGCTCAACCTAGGTGTGACATTAATCCATATTTTGATTTTCTTCATGATTTATTCTTTAAGCAGATGTCACAAGTTTCACAAATCTTCTCTATGTTTATGTTTATATTTTTCGCTGTAAAGAATGGTGTTACTTTATTTATCATCTGCGCTCTTCCCAGGTGACAATAAGGTTTGTGTACATATTTTAGTAATATTTTACTGAATTCTTCTGATAATGAGTGTTTTTCTCTTCTTTTTAATTTCTATAATAAATTTCATTTTAGAATATTAGTTTTTTCTGATTGTTTTGTAGTTTTGTGCATCTTCTTTGATCCTTTTTTATGTCTTCTAATTTCACTAGGTTTACTATTTTTAATATGTCATCTGAATTTTCATCAGGCTCTAGAACTGGATGCCTGTTTAAACAGTCTGCCTCTTGGTTTAATTTTCTAGGATTATATTTAACTTTAAAATTGTATTGGGACAGATAGTATGTCAAATCACCCAGTTCTTAATCTGTTATTGCTTTTATATTTAAATTTTTTAAAGGTTTATGATTGGAGTGTACCAAAAATTAATTCTCTTCCAAGTAGCCAATGTTGCCAATATATCACAACCTTTTTTATTGCCAAGCACTCAAGGTAAATTGCTTTTTTTTTCCTTTTGAGCTTCACTCAATTTTTTCGAAAAATATGCCACTGGCTTATTATCCCCTTGGTTTAGTACAGCTCCGATTTCTTTTATGCGTGCGTTCTTTTTCCAATTGTTCCATTCTGATTCTACTGTATTTTTCAAAATCATACTTGAGTACCAATCTGCGCTTGCATTGTCAAGGGAAAGTTTTAGAATTTCTCTTCCACAAAACAGCGTTCACACTCTTTTTCAAACTCGTTTATCCATTGGCATGCGTTTGAGTTTCTTCCATTAAATATCTATCTATATATTTAAAAAAATAAAGCATTCTGCCATGGCTTCGTTTGGAGCTTCTACTGAATTGATTGTAATATTTTTTCCTTTAAATTAAAGAATGTGATCCCTAGATGTGTTATCAGGGATTGTGTTGATTCACCAACATTTACGGTGTAAATTAATTAATTAAATCATTCTTTAATACTACGCTTATCAGTAGTCAATTGTTTTCTTCCAAAATGCTGTTTCAAAATCGATTATATGAAACACTAGATGTGAGTCCAAGCTGCTTGATGTTTTGTTTTGATTGTTGAGATTTGTTTACAATTCGTCACGGTTTTGTTTCAGTGTAATAATTGCATTGTGGCTTTGACAGTTTGCATGTATTTGCTTTTGTGATGTATTTTTTAGAGAACATTCGGACAGTGGGTTTTGCTCAGTTGTACTGAAGTAGTGAAGTTGTTCACAGGTTATGTCGAATTCCGAATAGTTGTCCACGCGCCCCCAAAGAAGCAAATGTACACTGGACGCAGAGAATGAGAAAGTCAGCGCAGAAAATGTCAGTTTTGTTCTGCTTTGTACTTCCCATGCGAGAGAAATTCTGCAAACGTGTTTACTCTGTGTTGCTTAAATTGGGAAGTAAGTTTACCTTCAAGCAATATGCCAGAAGTAATCAAATGACACATCAAAAAACTTTAGAAATAATATTGATGGATAACATAACCTCCAAATCAACATTGTAAATAAATAAACATTTTTATGTAAAATCTATTGATAATAATTAATTTAATTACAGCAATTCAATATCCGTCAGTATAATAGTGCTCTTTCTTTTGTGTCATATCGTGTATTATTGGAATATGTGGGCCATTTTGCATTGCCACCTGGTCATGGACCATACGTGTTCAAAATTTTGGGAACTACACATCACAGAATTTCTTCGTTATAACCCGAAGATCAAACAATGCAACATATTGTGAACATTAGTCTGGGCACAGTATTTTACATTTATCTAAGATTTCACCGTCAAATTTTGACGGGTTCTCACTAGTATTGATAATAAAATCATTGACAATTTTTCTCAAATTTTTTACTTCAGATATTTGTTGCTTATCTTCTAAAACTTTCTTTAAAAGTTTCTCAATTGTTTCATCTGAGGTACTCAGGTAGATTTTTCAACTTTTTCCTCTGTAATCTCTTCTATGTAGTAGTTGTAAAATTGCAAATTTTCCTCTTCATCCAAATATACTTTTGATAGATTTTCTGATAAAGAAATCCAGACTTTGATGTCTCTTTTTTTAAAGTATTTCTTACCTTACCAAATATTTGTGTTGTAATTAGCTCCTTGTGAAGATTTGTGTTTTGGAGTTCATCTGGTAAGCCATTTAAAGTTTTTACCTCAAGTGAATTAATAGCTTAGAACTTGCGCTTCTTGACACATGCCATCATTCATCAATTGTATTCCTGTCTTTGAAATCAGTGGCCAGGTGCCTCCATTGCGGTGTCAGGTATCAGTCATTTGTTCGGTAGCATGGCAGATTCAAATTTTTAGGAAACGACACACAATAGTCTTTGTTTTCTTTATACACATATATATGTGTGTATATATACATGTGTATACATATATATGTACATAGAAACAAAGGCATGCAGTGCTGTTAACATTTCCAATTTTAAGCTTGGCAATGCTGCCGATTTTAATTATGAAAATTATAATTAGCAGAGGAAGCTGATTAAGTTGCCCTAAAACTTGCCAAATACTTGTAATAATATCAAATGTTTATTTGTATTTTTACTTTAAAAATTTTGACATTTAATGTTCTCTATTTATTTTTATTGTAAAATTCACATAAAAATCCATTGAAATGTATTTATACACATTTAAATTATAAGAGGATTATAATTCTTTCACTACTTTCTTCCCAACTTTCTTTTCATAATTTGTTGTATTGTCACCAAAATGTCAATAATATGTACATAAAATAAAGTGTTAACTGCAGGCCAATTTTTCTCCGTAGTGAGTTTTGAAAAGTTCCTGAACATGGTTTTCTTCTGTTGTATGTTTTTCATTGGTTTAAATAAAGACTTGTATTCACCTATCTCACTTAAAAAGGCAGTATCTCCGCAACGCGCCAGCTGTGTGGTTGCTCAACCAAAAGCTCTATCTTCCCCGTGTTAAATCGAAGGACTAAGGAGTAAAAACAATAACTTTATTAATAGAACCAAGAGCGTGGTGCAATTCCTGACAAGGCACCAGACACCGGAGAGAGCGCCATTTGGACGCCCTTTCGTTTCAAAATGATTTCATATACATCGCTATTGCTGCAATATCTTCAATAATGAATGTTTTAAAAGGAAAATGTATATTCCTAAGATATACTGAGATCTTTTTCATTTTCTGGGGGTTGTGCAACCTAAGCGCGAGCCGCCACTGCTGGGATAGCAATGCGATATTTCACTGATTCAAGCGGTGAAGTTTCACTGATTCAAAAAGTGGTCCCGATTTTCACTGATTCATTCAGTTCAGTTCACTGATTGTCGGTGGTCGGATTTTAACTACCACAATCAGTGAATAGTCACTGTCAATCAGTGGCTTTTCACTGATTCAAGGTCGAGGAGAGTACGTCTACGTTTACGTCAAGGCATTGTGAATGATCTCGCTTTATAACCCATTTCTAGGTTTGCGGCTACATTACGGTTACGTTTAAGTTTGCATTGTGAATGAGGCCTTAAGTTTACGTCTTACGTCTACGTTTACGTCAGGCATTGTCAGATGATCTCGCTTTATAACCCATTTCTAGGTTTTGCGGCTACGTTACGGTTACGTTTAAGTTTGCATTGTGAATGAGGCCTTAAGTTTACGTCTTACGTCCACGTTTACGACATTGTGAATGATCTCGCTTTAGCCCATTTCTAGGTTTGCGGCTACGTTACGGTTACGTTTAAGTTTGCGTGTGAATGAGGCCTTAAGTTAGCGTCTTACGTGTTATGCTCATGCGAACGCATTGTGAATGAGTCCACTTGTAGACGTAGTCCTAACTTTTATGTTAACGCCATGCTTATGCTTATGTTTGCATTGTGAATGGGCCTTAAGCGTCGCCACTGGTGCGTGTGTTGGTCTGTGCTGCGCAGCTGGGCGACGCGTTCCTGCCGCTGGGGCCGGCGCTGTCGGAGGCGCAGCTAGCGTCGCTGCGCGTGCTGCGCGAGTGCGCGCGGCGCTCGCTCATCGCGCTCATGCTGCCGCTGGGGTCGCCGCTGCGCGCGCCGCTGGACCGCGCCGCCGCCGCGCTGCTCGAGGCCGGCGCCACGGCCTTCTGGCGCCGCGACGTGGTGCGCCGCCGCATGGGCGTGGCCACGCAGCACCTCCTGGCGCAGGCCGCTGGGGGCACCGGCGCCGGGGAAGAACCCGACGACCGGCGCGTCGCGCTCGCCATGCGCCATCTGGGTGGGGTCTTTGCGCTGCTGGGGCTTGGGTTGGCCGGCGCGCTGGTGGCTTTCGGTTGTGAACGGCTGCGGTCCAGGCGAGGACCCTTCATAAACGGGGATCGGAGAATAAAAAGGTTTACACGGAGACGTGGACTCCGAATGGAGAGAATCATCTTCTAGATCAGGGTATTTTTGATCAGCATTTGCTACAGAAGCCTTTTTCCAAAAGTCTCTCCTCCCAAATTAGCCTTCTAGATCTAGATCGGCATTCTTCTGAATCTAACCTCTTCTGAATTAGCCTTCTCCTGAATCAATATTTTCCTGGAACAGCCTTCTCCCAGATCCAGATTCTTCTGGAATAGCCTCCTCCTGATTCAACCTGATCCTGAAAAACTCATCTGGATCAGTCTTCTTGAGCGCGGACACAGGATAAATCGTACTACGAGCTCCCGATGTGCCTTATTCGTGATCTAAGTTTGCGCATGGGCGTGGCCACTCAGCACCTCCTGGCGCAGGCCGCTGGGGGCACCGGCGCCGGGGAGGAGCCTGACGACCGGCGCGTCGCGCTCGCCATGCGCCACCTGGGTGGGGTCTTTGCGCTGCTGGGGCTTGGGTTGGCCGGCGCGCTGGTGGCTTTCGGTTGCGAGCGACTGCGGTCCAGGCGAGGACCCTTCATAAACGGGGATCGGAGAATAAAAAGGTTTACACGGAAACGTGGGCTCCGAATGGAGAGAATCTTCTTCTAGATCAGTGTATTTTTGATCAGCTTTTGCTACAGAAACCTTTTTCCAAACGTCTCTCCTCCCA